>JAHXJK010000033.1:0-600000 GCA_019395245.1 Botrytis pseudocinerea
ATCTCTTTCTAATTTTATTACTACTGTATATTGTTAGAAAAGAGTATCTATCTATCTATCTATCTCCTTTGAAACTTGAATTTCTTTTTTTTTAAACTAAATCAATTCTTAAATTCTATCACTTTGAATTTCAAACCTCTCCTCGAGAATCCACATAATTCTCTCTCTTTTCCCCTTCATTTCCTTTTCTTTTTCTCTCTTTTTAATATCTATATCTATATCTATATCTATTAAAGAATCCTTTTATCTATTCCCCCCTTTTTATCCCCCCCCTCTATCCCCCCCCTCTCTCCTCTCTCCCTACCCCCCCCCTTTCTCTATCCTCTCTCACAAAAACAAACCTATCCCACCTATCAAACATCCAACATCAAACCCCCATCACACATCTCAAAACACCTCATCTCCACAAAAATCCAACCATCCTACTTTTACTTTCAAAACACACAATAACCCCTCTCTTTCCTTTCCCCTCCCCCCCTCACCCTCCCTTCCTTATACAATCCACATCCTCATCTATCTACCTACCATCTCAAATCCTTTCCCTTTTCCCTCCTTTCCCTTCTCTCTTGATCTCATAATCAAACTCATCCCTATCGATATCTCCAAACATATCTTTCCTTCCCTTCCACTTCTAAATTTCTAATCCTCAGTATCTATTTCCTAATTTCAATATCCAACACTCAAACAATCCTCTGTTATCCAATCTATCCTCTCTTTCCAAATCATTTCTCATTTCTTGTTTTTAATTTCTATTTTCAAACTCTAGCTTATATCTTCTACCTTTTACTTTCTATTTTGTACTTTTTACTTTTTACCTTCTATCTTCTATTGTCTATCTTTTACCTTCTATTTTCTATCTTCGATCTTCTACCTTTTATCTTCTACTATATACTTCATATTCTATATAATATACTATATACCACATATCCTCACCCATACCCATTCCGTCCTTGTAAAATCTCAATCGTAATCTGATTACTCAATCCTCGCAAGCAGTTTTCTGTCTTCATACACTTACCTACCTATGCATCTGATCTCAAATTCCCTAGCAGAAGAGTCTTATAAATCATATCGCATAAATATATACATACATCCACACTGACACCCGATACGATACTCAAAAGTTGTACGCGTATTTGTGTTTATATTATCCTATCTACGACCAACAAAAACAATCCCACAAGATGAGCTTCCGGATTCACTACCGTTTTCCGTAAACGATTGAGACAAAGTCATTCCGTACTTTCCCAACTCACTCCCCTCATCCCTCTTCACTACCCCACTAATCCCAGATTAACTCAATCTTTCTTATTAACCAACTTCAACAAAGTTGCGAAATCTGGAGTTCCTAATCCAGTCACTGGATCCCATCCCTTTGTCGCATTCCAACTAGCATATGGTACGAATGGAGTTGGTAAGCCGGAGTACACATCGATTCCTGTGCATCCTGTGCTACCTCCGTGAACAATATCGGTAAGACCCTTTTTACCGATTGAGTAGAGCCAAGGGTTGAGGAAACCGAGGGGTTTGCGACCAGCGTTTAGACGGGCGTTGTTGAGGAGGGAGATAATACCTGCGAAAGCTGGGGAGGATGCACTAGTGGGAGATGTTAGTTGTGTTTAGGATGAATTGGGATTTAGAAGAAGAGGAAATGGATAAGAAGATGCTAGGGTATGAGGAAGAAATAAGAGAATCAGTAATACCTAGTTCCAGAAAGTAATTGATCTTCTGCAACTCCGGTGATAGGATTAACATCACTAAAATATCATATTAGTATGAAAACTCACAGGCCACTTTATATGGAAAGAAAATACTAACACAACATGGAATCTAACACCTTGTGCCGCAACATCTGGGAAACCACGGCCCTTAGGATTGTAAAGACCCTTCCATCTAGAACCCAAAATCTTCAAGTATTCCTTAACAGCATCATCTTGATATGAAGGACGAGGCCATCTATCACTGAATCCACCAGATGAGAAAGAAACTGCTGCTTCTGGTTCCACATATCGAGTTCCTCCTACTGAAGTAACATAAGGACAAGCTGCTGGGAAGATAGGCAAGAATCTTGTCGTATTCTTTCCGTCATTTGTTTGACAAGCTGATCCTACGCCGGTATCTCCAGAGGAAAAGAGAATAGATACACCTCTTAAACCTAATTGACCAAACATTTTACACACGGTTTTAGAATAAGCTTCTGGAACAGATTGTTCATCTTCTCCGTATGAAGTTGTGATTGTTTGTGGTAATTGATTGTTTGGGAGACTCAACATGTAGTTGAGATAGTCCAAATATGGTTCATTTTGATTATCGTCAAGCGATGGTTGATCAAGATCTGGAACGAGATCTCCTCGACCACCGGTACTGTAGTAAGTAATATTGGTATCGAAACCCATGGCAGCAACATATTGAATATCCAAATTCGCCTCTCCATCATTGTTTGTCGAGTTTTGTGTATCCAAACCTCCATTGATGAGTGCATAGGAGAAGTTTTGGCTAACAGCATATGGAGCATATTTCTCCAAGAAAGCTTCTAGACCATCATATTTCGCCCATTGGCCAAGATATCCGGCAACTCCTAAACGTGACTCAGGATTTGCCTTGGCAGTGTAATCTCCAATGTTATAAAGATCTCTGAGACATTGAGGGGTAATTGTAACATTGCAGGCAGTAGTGTTGAGTGTTGGTAAAGAAAGAGCACTGAAATCCTCACGGAATATTTGACTGCGTTGTGCTCTAATTTGACCAAATCTGGTTGTAGGTTGAATCATTGTAATGTGACTCGAAATCTCTTTTGGAATGGAATATCCCAAGGTTCGAATTTGCTTGTTCTGCTTCTGATCTTGATGAGCGTAATAATGGAAAGTGGTATTCAACATATCTTCCGCTTGCTTAATGGAAGTACGGAAGTTGATCCATTCTCCATCATTGTGAATGTTTGACTCGGAGATACCAGATTTCTCCAACCATGATAGAACAGCTTGAGTGGATTGATCGGCTGGCTTGATGAATCGTTTAAGCTCTTCACGCTCAAGATGCTGGCCATATTCACTATGATCAGGTGACGAAACAGCATAAAGCTTTTGCTCGAAAAGCTCATGATCTGGTTGTTCCAAAGCAATTCGAAGCTTGATCGTCTTGTGTGGACGAGGTTTCTCGAGTTGAGCCCAACCTTGAGGAATTTCGCGAAGGGATTCCAAGAGCTCCAGGGAGGACTCGCATGCAGCAAAGCTACATACTGCCAAACCAGAAACCACGCGAGAGAACTTCATCTTGATCTTCAAAAGTTAATGTGTTAGCAACATTGAATTCTCCTTTTGGTAATTGTGACCAACTCACGATATTGAGCCCGAGAAAGGACTATGAAGATGTATCAACAAGGGAACACCAGGAAAATCAGAGGAGTCGAGGTTGGACTTGGAAGAAAAGTGATCAAGGAGAAGGGAATTGGCTTCCTTTTGTACTTGATTATACTTTATTGATGGCCCTCGCCATCGGCTCAACAGAAGAGGGGTAGATCGTAAAAAGTATTGTTATCTCATTCACCTAATGTAAGCCAAGAAAGATGTGAAGTATATGTTACAAAAGAGGCAGGTGCTATCGGCCGAATCTCTTGGTCAAATGGTGCCATTTGTCGTCCTCAAAGATCTAATTAAGTCTATGATGGTTGTGATTTACTAGATTTCATACTATTACACTCTAGCCTTGCAAGTTGCGCGTTCTCAATCTATCGCTGTCGTGGTATCGCTCTCTCGAGAAACATAGGATGAGATTGACACAAGGCGCGAACATAGAATTGGTTCCTGGTCTTGTCCACCATGCCATTACTTGATCTCAGCTCACAATGCGGCTTGGCCTGCATGCTCGACACGGTTTGGATATACCCTTATGCTCACGTCCTGCATTTCACTCGAAATGTAACCGATATGAAGTTGTACAGGTTTATCACCATCCGGATTCGGATAGTATCCCCGCCTTGTCCCAACTGTGAACGATGCACCGCGCCTTGGTATTTGTACACTACTCCTGGAACATATGCAGGTATCCCACCATTGTGATTGGATATCCTATTTACCAGTCTTGGCTGACATTGTGAATATATCGAATCGATAGGTCCCATTGATCGGCTCCCTATCTTACACCTGCATCCGCGGTGAATGAAGTAAAGATATGCAGGGAACGGATGAATAAATGGCCAGCTTGACGATTAATTTAGAGTCGTATTTTTTGATCATTAATTGAGAAATGAAAGTTGGGATGTGGATGTGGATGTGGATGTGGTGGGCATTGTTGAGAAATGAAGGAGTGATAATCGAATCGAAAGATATCGATATCGGCATCGGAAAATCCATTTCGGATCCCAACGGTCGGGTGGCTGCAAATTGATCATCAAATCAAATTCTTCCTTGATTCAAGATATTCATGCGAACACTTTCATAAACGCTTTCATATCCAACCGAGAACTCCAAAAGCTACTCGAATACATCTGATAAGCAACTCCAATATCTGCCAAAATGTCTACAGAACCCATTTCAGTCTTGTTTGTGTGCTTGGGAAACATTTGTCGTTCAACCATGGCGGAGGGAATCTTCAGATCCATGGTTTCCCAGGGTCCTTACGCATCCTTGGTATCTAATGTTGATTCATGCGGTACCTTCATTCCGGTTAATATTTCCTTCATATATTTCGAGATTAATTTTTGGATGTAGGAACTGCAGCCTATCATACTGGATCTTCCCCAGATTCACGTACCATGGCAACGCTTAGAGAGAATGGAATTTGTGATTATAAGCACAAGGCTAGAAAGGTAAGCTTTGTTTGATGCATTGCACTACACTACGCGGCTGGTTGAGCTTTGTTTGTTGACACCTCGTCCAGGTATCTATCAATGATTTCAAGAATTTTGACTATATCTTTGCTATGGATAGCAACAATCTTGAAGATCTCCTCTCTCTCAAAAAGAGAACTGAGGGTAAAGCCAAGGTTATGTTATTTGGAGAGTATGCAGGAGGTTCGAGCCCCGAGGAAGTAGACGATCCTTATTATGGTGGGAACGATGGATTCAAGGCTGCTTATGAACAGTGTACGAGGTTTTCCAAGAATTTCTTGAAGGCGACTTTTCCGGATGTTGAGAAATGAGGGGGGTTTGATGTTATGATATGATATAGATGGAAGGATAGAGATCACAATTATATGAATGCCCATTAGTCCATGTATGAGTGGGGGATGCAATTTGACTTTTGGAGAAGGTTTTTACCTTCACGATGACATGCATGGGAAAGTCTTCTTTTCATGATGATTTTTTATGTCATGGTCAAAATGTCGGTGAGTGTGTTTCTTATGCGAAGATGGGGATGATAAGTGTGTGTGCGTCAACATAAACCTCCTCTCAAAGAAACGATGTCCAGGCGAATAGATTGCTGTCGAGACGAATAGCAATCGCATCCGCGGGAACCAACAAGTCTCAAGCATACGACGCAGAGAGATCGTTCAACGTTCTCATGTATACGATATGATTGCCTATGCGCATAAAGGCTGACATAAATATTGACACGACCGTTGAAGCAAACTCCCCCACCATGGGAACCCCACTGGATATCAGGTACTCGAATGGAGAAGCTCGAAAACAGCAAACATGTGTGAAATCTTTGACGATGTTACCAAAATGCATTGCCAGCATTCAACCGCTGGAAGAAACTGCATGTACGTTACCTTAATTCGTATTTGCAATCGTTTGAACCACTTACAGCCATCACCGATGAATGAAGGCGAATCTTTGAATATCTCAGCCACCATGTCCACGAACTTGAGCAACGCAAGAACCTCGAGAATCTCAGGATCTACTCTTCAAGCCGTGAAAGCATCAGGAAGGCGAAGCTAGGTATGACTATAAAGCATGAATGTGACGTCGGGGACATCGGGGAAATCGATCAATGACATTCAAATCACACCGTAGATGCTTGAGCATTTATACTCAGCCTCAAACGTAGGCTTCCAAAAGGTATAAAAAAAGCTTTCGGATCAAAGGCTCTCTCACACATGGATCTTTAAAGTACCGACGGTGGCATCTCTTGCATAGCCGCATCTGTATTGTCCAAAAAGGGCTACCTGGGTGTGTGTGACAGTCCAGATGATCGTTGATTGGTCGAAAGGAGAATGTGAAGTCTTGCTGCGGTACCTCGCCATGTGCACGTGTGCGGTTGAATGCATTTGTCTCTAGCGAAGTTTCTATTTTGAGACAAATTTTAGTTCCGAGTTCTTAGTTCTGGGAGCGACGTGTTTCCCTAAACTCTTGTTAGTATGTAGGTCGTGCAGCGCTTCGTGTGATGGTGATTTGACAAAGAGATCCTTCGAAGCCGCCAGTGAGAGTAAGAGGCTTTCTGATATGGATTCCGCTTTTGGGCGCGGAGTGAGAGGGGAGAAGGGCGAAGGGCGAAGGGCGAAGGGCGAAATGAAAAGTGCCCGGTGCGAGAGGCGGGCTCGTGGTTGGGCCCGTTGTCAAATAATGTAATTACTTATATATTATTGTGACATTTCATGCCTTGCTTGATGGCAGATCTTTCTCTCTCCAGATCCAAGACAGCTATCGAGCGTATTACTCAGATCCGCAGCGTCATTTCTGAGAGGGGAGGGAAATCTGCTCCGTGCTATCCAGAATCACCCCCAATCTCCCACTATCGATATCTGATAATGTGAAACCCTCCAACTGTCCATGTATCAGCACAGAGGACGACTCGAGGAGATACGTGATAGTCACCACCATGTACGAGAGGTGCAAGGGACATTCAAGGATTACTTTGCCTTGGCAACCACTTTCTCAACACCCACTCTGTTTACAATCCCTACCCATTTTCTAACATCCTTTTTAATGCGCGGCCCTCCTCAAGGTGAAACCACCTCTCACAAGTGAATTCCATCTTACTCGGAACAACCTAAACCCCCCAAAAAGTCGTCGTCTCTTCCAAACTCTGTCTTCGGTGCCTTCGTATCCTGACTCTCGCGGCATAAGGAAGGAAAGAATAGGGGCGAAGAAGAGCTAATCCCAACCCTACGCATCAATACCGTCCGTCTGCAACCTTGCACATCTTCCCTAGAGGATTGACGGCAAGACATTCCCAACTAAGCGTGAGCCCATCGCAAGGAACCTCGTTTTGCTCCCACGCAATCCCCTTCACCCCACAGATCTCATCACAAATAGGACGGTTAATTTGATACATCGATACCATGTCCTATAATCGATTAGGTATGTCCTCGTCCTCCTATCTAATTTCGCACATCTATTCTCCACCTTCCAAGCACACATTATCCGAGTTTCGTGTGGTGATGGCAGTGAATGATTCTCAAAACTGGAATCGGATCGTATTGCTGTCTTAAGACCATTCACGTCGGCCAGTGTATCCAGTTTTGCGGCGCATAGCAACCAACACGAAAGGGCACGCTCGAGTTGAACTTTGCTGCGGAAGAAGGATTCCTTGATGGAACACTGAATCACTTTAAACATCCAATTTATCCTCCTGCTAGGACAGAAACATCATTTCTTCTTGTGAAGAAACCCTTTTACGAAATACACATTTTTGTTTATTTACAATAAGCCTTTCTAATATTCAACTTCCACAGATCCGGCGGGCCAAGGCCAAGACGATTATTACAATATGAATAATCGACATCAATCGCCGCACCCTCAAGGGTACCAACTAGAAGATGCGCCATATGGCAGACCAAATACTACTTCACCCGGTCCTGGAATGCACAATCTCGAGATACCTATGGGTCCTGGGGCACATAGAATTGGAACACCGAGTGATCAATTGCAAGCTCAACCATCTGTAAGTACATATTTGGGTGTGCCTTGTGCCTGCAGAGAGATGTGATCTTAGCTAACAAGTATCATACAGTATTCGGTCGAACATTTAGATCAAAATCAATACCACCAGCGCATGCCTCTCAATCCCAGTCAAAGCTACGACTCGGAATATTCTTTAGATCCTAACGCGCATCACGATGCTTACTACCAACCTCCATACCAACCCTCTCCTCATGAAGAACACCCTCTACAAAATTATGCCCCAGGGCAAGACCCCTACGCTTACAATGATGATGATGACCATCAACCAATTCTACAATCGCACGAACCTTATGGGCCAGATCCGCACTCAGCTAGTGGCACTGATTACAAAGGGGGTTATGATGGGTCGGTACAATCTCCATCTGCGACACCTGTACCTGCGTTACGAAGATACAAGACGGTTAAGGAAGTCCAACTGTTCAATGGAAATCTCGTACTCGATTGTCCGATTCCTCCCAAGCTTTTAAATCAAGTCAATCATGCATCACCGCCGGAGAGAGATGAGTTCACACATATGAGATATTCAGCCGCAACATGCGACCCCAGTGAGTTTTTTGAGGAGCGCTTTACATTGCGACAAAAACTCTTTGCAAAGCCTCGGCACACAGAACTCTTCATCGTTGTCACAATGTATAATGAAGATGATGTATTGTTTGCTAGAACAATGCACGGAGTATTCAAGAACATTGAATTTATGTGCACTCGTAAAGATAGTAAAACATGGGGCAAGGATGCTTGGAAGAAGATCGTAGTGTGTGTGGTCAGTGATGGACGTGCTAAAATCAATCCAAGAACAAGGGCTGTTTTGGCTGGTTTGGGGGTTTATCAGGATGGAATTGCGAAGCAACAAGTTAATGGCAAGGACGTGACAGCACATATCTATGAATACACGACTCAAGTCGGAATTTCTTTGAAAAAGGATATTGTTACACTCACACCAAAACAGCAACCCGTCCAATTGCTTTTCTGTTTGAAGGAAAAGAATCAGAAAAAGATCAACTCTCACAGATGGTTCTTCCAAGCCTTTGGTAGAGTACTTGATCCCAACATTTGTGTGCTCCTCGATGCTGGTACAAAACCAGGAAAGGACTCGATTTATCATCTATGGAAAGCTTTCGATTTGGAACCACATTGTGCAGGAGCTTGTGGTGAGATCAAAGCTATGTTGGGTCCAGGAGGAAAGAATTTGGTTAATCCATTGGTTGCTACCCAGAATTTCGAGTACAAGATGAGTAATATTCTGGACAAACCTCTTGAATCGGCATTTGGATTCATTTCGGTGTTGCCAGGTGCGTTTTCTGCGTATCGATATGTCGCGTTACAAAACGATAAAACTGGAAATGGACCACTGGAGAAGTACTTTGCAGGAGAGAAGATGCACGGAGCAAACGCTGGTATTTTCACTGCCAATATGTACCTTGCCGAAGATCGTATTTTGTGTTTCGAACTGGTATCGAAGAGAAATTGTCACTGGATCTTACAATACGTCAAGTCTGCTACTGGAGAAACCGATGTACCAGATACAATGGCGGAACTTATCTTGCAACGTCGAAGATGGCTTAACGGAAGTTTCTTCGCTGCTATCTATGCTCTTGCTCATTTCTATCAAATTTTCCGAAGTGATCACAGCTTTTTACGAAAAATCATGTTTTTGATTGAATTCACATATCAAACTATTAACATGATCTTCGCTTGGTTCGCTCTTGGTAATTTCTTCTTGGTCTTTCACATCTTGACTACATCTCTCGGAAGTTCTGACTTACTGGGTAACGTTGGTGTAATTCTTGGTGTTGTTTTCGAATGGCTTTACTTGTTTACGCTTTTGACCTGTTTCATTCTGGCGCTGGGAAATCGACCTCAAGGAACGAACAAAGTTTATATGTCTATGGTTTATTTCTGGATCATTATCATGATGTGAGTATTTTCTGCTTTGTCTAATTTTCTCCTACTAACTGGAATAGATACCTAATGTTTGCTTCGATTTTTATCACGGTTAAATCAATCCAAACTCAGCTTGCTAAAGACGCATTCAACTGGACGGATATTATCAAGAATCAAATCTTCTATACTCTGATCATTTCTCTCGCCTCAACTTATCTACTCTGGTTCATTTCTTCCTTCTTATTCTTCGACCCATGGCACATGTTTACATCTTTTCTTCAATACCTTCTTCTCACCCCAACATATATCAATATTCTCAACGTTTACGCTTTCTGTAACACTCACGATATTACATGGGGTACAAAAGGAGATGACAAAGCTGAGAAACTCCCATCCGCTGTGCTCAAAGCTGGTGGTAAAGTCGACGTCAACATTCCCACCGACGACGGCGATCTCAACGCCCAATATGAATCCGAAATGCGCAAGATTCAGATCAAAGCTCCACCTGAGAAGCGTGAATTCTCGGCAGAAGAGAAGCAAGAAGACTATTATAAATGGTTCAGATCTTCGGTTGTGTTGTTCTGGTTGGTTTGTAATTTTGCACTCACGAGTGCGGTGCTTAGTACGGCGGGCTTGGAAAATTTTGGTACGGGTACTGATGATACGACGAAGAGTACGATTTACATGGCTGTGGTTCTATGGAGTGTGGCAGGATTGAGTTGTTTCAAGTTTATTGGTGCGATGTGGTTTTTGATTGTTAGGATGTTTAGAGGTGTTTAGTGATCTATAGGAAAGAGATGAGGGAGGATGAGGAAAATGTGGTTTCGAGAATCGAGAGTTTAAGATATGAATGCACTGGACATGCAATGGATGGATAGGATAGGATAGGATAGGATAAAGATACCCCAGTTAGCGGAGGTTGATAGGGGAGGTGGTGCATACACTTTATATGTACTCGCATGATTTTACAATTTTTTTATTTCTTTCATGATTCATTAGGAGCGAGGGGATTTGGGAATTCTTATGATTGCATGACTTATATTACTTGGTCTCTTGTGACGGAAAGAGGGGTGATATTCTATGTGTAGAATGGATGGGGTGGAGGGGGTAAGCGTTGTAGATGAGGAAAGGGGAAGGAGTGTAGAATATCAAGAGAGAGTTGGGGGGTTATGGATGTGGAATATGGAATACGAAATATGAATAACATTTATTTTTTGGGAAAGGGGTTTTTTATGAGTGTGAATGATATGTGATGTGTTATGTGTAGTATGAGATGTGGGATGTGGGATATAACAGGCGGGAAGTAAAACCGAAGTAGGGGAAGATGCATAGATAGATAGATAGATAGATAGATAGATAGATAGATATAGATAGTAGGAAGAAGACTACAAAATTAGCGCCGAGTTAATCTTGAATGGTTCAGTTGATTGTGGAGATGATATATATAGGGAGGTAGGTAGGTAGTTTGGTTAAGGTTTTTGAGGTTTCCGAGTGCATGTGCATGATCTGGGGGTGGGGTGGGGTTTGATTGTCTGGGTTAACCGAATCGAATGGATCGGAAGGGAAGGGAAGTGTCCTCAAGATTTGAGATTCGAGATTCGAGATGTTGGATGAGTGAGTTTCTTGATATGTATATATACACATGATATCTTGTATCTGATAGGTTTCTATTTTTATCTTCTGAGAGATTTAACCTTATGTATCTGCATTGATTGATTCCCCTCTTTTCCTATCGAAGTATTCGTTTTGATAAAATCCACATATATCCGTATGATAAATTCATCAATCATCATCACCATTCCCGCTCCCACTCTCCCAGATTCAAAATCGCAATGCATCTCATCCTGCTCACCTGTCACGCTATCTATGTTTCCGGACCGCCCGAGCTCGAATCCTCATGGCTGCTCGCTCCCTTCCAAAAAGACGGCCGCGAACACCTGACATTCATGAAGCATATTGTGCGTGCGGCGGAATTGTGGAGAGGGGATGAGAATAGTTTGTTGGTTGTTAGTGGGGGGTGTACGAGGAGGGAGGTGGAGAGGAGTGAGAGTAGGGGGTATTTTGAGGTGGGGATGGGGATGGGGGTGTGGGGGGAGGGAGATTTGGAGAAGGGGAGGATTGTTTTGGAGGAGGCTGCGTTGGATAGTTGGGAGAATTTGGTGAGGGGGTTGGTGGGGTTTTGGAGGGCGACGGGGGCGTGGCCGGGGAAAATATCGATTGTGAGTTTGGGGTTTAAGAGGGAGAGGTTTTTGGAGTTGCATTGTCGGGGGTTGGGGTTAGAGGTTGATTGTGGAGATGAGGGAGGAGAGGCAGAGAGTAGGAAAGGGAAAGGGAAAGGGAGAGGAGTAGAAGTTATCTTTGAGGGAATCAATCCGGAGTTTATGAATGAGCAGAGTGCGGAGTTTGACGCGGAGAAATGCGAGGATACGTTGAGAGGAGAGAGGGAGAGGGGGTATGGCGAGTGGAAACGAGATTTGTGGGGCACAGGGAGGGTGTTGAGGGGGAAGAGGGGAGGGAGGGATTGCTGGGGTAGGGAGGGGGAAGAGAGGAAGTTGTTTGAGAGTGAGAAGGAGAGGGCGAGGAGTGGATTAAGTACGAGGTGGTTGGAGGGGGAGGAGGGGATCAGGAGAGAAGAGGTTATTGAGGAGGGGGCGGTTTTGCCTTGGATTGGGTAGGGATGGGGGTATTGTGAGGGGGGGTTTGGTTGGAAGGTTTTGTATATGGTATTTTTATTCTTGCTTATTACTCATTTGAAGCTCGAGAGTGGAAAGTTTGTTTGTGATGCTGTTTATTTAAACTGTATCTTTTTTGGAGGAGGGGAGGGGGGGTCTTGAAATAGGGGATTTCTCTTTGATAGCTGGAGATTGAGTCTGTTATTGTGGGAAGGCTTGATGGAATTTTGATTGTGTTTTTTTCTGGTTCTATTTGTTTATGTTTTGGGGGGAGACGGGGGGGTTCTGATGGGAATCGATGTATGTATATAAGGTTATACATAGATGAACGAATGGGTGGGTGGATAGATGGATGGATTAGCCACATAAAAATTACCGCTTGCGAGGATTGAAAAGCGGAAGAGGCGAAAATGGAATTCTAGGGAGAAATAGAAGGGGAGAATAGAAAAGGGAATAGTAGAAAATATGCAATCGATCTCAAGGGATTTCTTGAATGTTGATCGATGGCTGGGAAATGGGATGGAGAGTTTCCTTCACTTTATCTTCATTTAATCTTGATCGTTATCTTTACCTGCAACTTATAAATCTTTGGATGTCGGAAGAGTCTTATTGGGGTATCACTCGGTGGGTGGGTATTTCTTTCATTGATACTATATAGATAGATTATCTAGAAAGGAAAACGAGAAGATCGGAGCTAGCACTAGATGCATTTCGCTTATTATGGCAGGAACTCTTCTACACGAAAGGAGAGATAGAAAGTTGTATAGCGAAAGGGACATTGGTCTTTTCACTGTTCGAAATTTGTTCTTGATTGTTATTATTCAAGGGAATCATATGTCTTGTACTGGCCATGATGAATCGGAGGTTCTAGTATGGTGAATTGTGTATATGCCACTGATGATTTTCCTGGTGTTCTTTCCTTGTTTACACTTTTAGATATGGTAACGACGATGATGATAAAAGAATTGAATCTCGAGAGATGATGATGATGATGATACAGACGTTTCTCTCCTCTCTCTCTTCCTTTCTATTCATCGATAAATAAAACATGTGTGTTCGGCATCGAAGTGACCAGTTCTAGTTAATTGATATAACTCTACATCATCTTCTCCCGCACTTTAGCCTTTGGCATGGGTTTGCATTTCCTCTCTCTTCGCATACTGTCTCAATCTCACCTGGAAAATACTAGAAAGTGATGCTCAGCTAATATCAACCCATTCTTCATCCATTCAAGCTCGCTTCACTTGAGATTCTTCAACCTTTGGAGTCCAACTACGTCTTTCAGCTAGGTAACTTGACACTTTGAAGCATTGACTTAATATATATAGTTATGGACGAGAGTTCTCTCGGCCAAATCAGACGATAGTATTCGTTCTTGCTGTCGTTGTTCTTGATGAGTGTGATACTTCTTACTTCATTCCTTCCTATTCAATATCTATCGTCTCTTTTCCTATCTTTGACTTCATCTCATTTCGCTCAAGTGTCAGCTGATCATCTTAGACATCAAAGCATGATCAACATATTCACAACTACCACCGAGAATTCACTTTCACTTTTCACTTCAAATTAGAAGAAGTGCGCTTTCGAAATCAATCACCGTACCGGTCTTCGTTTCGACCTCTCGATTTAAAATTCAACCTTCTGCCTCGTTTATAAAATTCTCAACCCCATCAACTGCACAATTCTCTTCAATGTAAAATTTGCATCACAACCCTTTTTTTATCCTTTCCTTCGAGAAAGAGCTTAACAAGATCTTCACACGTATCTCATCACATCATACCACATCCACAAAAATGTCCTCCGTAAAAGATGAAAGCGCATCTCCTTCTCGTTCTAGTTTCGTTCCGCCATACTTATCTGACTCGGAGCCAGAATCAGATTCACTTTCTTCGCCGCCAAGAGGCGATGAGCGCGGGTTTATGAGTGGATATGCTCGTACTTTGTATCGGAGCAGACGCGGATATAGAGGTTCTTATGGTTGTGGTTATAGTCGGGTAGTACGACCGGGTGGAGACGATGATGAGAATGGAGGCGAGAATGAGGATGATGAGAGTGTGGATGTATATGGTGATGGGTATGGAGATCTAGAGGATGATGGAGAGGATGATGGCGAGGAGAGAGACGACAACGAGGAGAACGAAAACGAAAATGGAGATTCCGACCAGGAAATCAAAAACGAAGATTCATCAGAACCAGAACTCGAACTCGAACTTTCCATCGAAATCGACGATATTCCCATGAACGTTCCCCAAACTCAACAAATCCTACTTTCAGACATGGAAGGTTCAGAAAATGAACTCGACTCTGATAGAAACTCCACAACCGCATCTGAAGATTGGCGCAACATGAACTTTAACCAGGAAGATGAAATTCTCCCTCCCCTTCCTCCTACTCAGGAGGAAATCATGGCTGCAGTTGAAGGGGAGTTACAAAAGCAAATAAGTAGAGCTGTTCACGAGGATAAAATCCGTCAGGATATGGCTGCCGCCAATCATAGACCGACTCCTGATCCCAGTCCCGCTATTCGATTTCTCGCCATCGGAGCAGATATGTGTGAGGAATTAATGGAAACTATATGTTCGGATGCGAAATTTATTGGAATAGGTAGATTGGATGGATGGATGCTTTGTGTTGATGAGAAAGTTGAGGGAGTGTGTTGTTATCAAAACATTGTACCGATTTCGAATTTGAAGAGAGAGGAAGTAGAGGCAGAGGCAGAATATAATACTCTTGACAAAGTCGTCTATGGAATCATATGGGAGGTTCATGAGAATACAATTTATACACTTCTGGGACTGGATAAGAAGGACTGGGAACCACAATTTGGAATGGCGCGTGTGGATGTTGTGAGGTTGGAATGCGAAGGGTTTGGACGCGCGTTTGGGATGGGGTGGGGATTGAAGAGGGGATTGAAGGAGGTGGGGGTGGAGAGAGATGTGGTTGTGTTCACGGGGGTACCTGGGGGTATGGGATTGGGAGAGGGATATAATGAGGGTGTTAATAGGGGGATTGTGGAAGGTTGTATGAGGGGTATTCCGGATGAGTGGGTGGAGAGTGATGTGAGGATTTGGGTGCAGTATCCTGATGTTCCGGTGCAGATGAGATAGAGGTTGGAGATGGAGATGAGGGAGAGAGGTTAAGGGGGTTTGTCGGGAGGTATTTTGGAGAGAGCGAGAAGAAGTTTTAGTAAGAAATATTAGGAAGACTTTCTCTGGAGTGGAGTGGAGTGGAGTCTTAAAATGTCAGGTATGCTTCGTGCCATGATTTCACAAGCTGGTCTGTGGGTAATCTTATGGTATATCCCATATTATGATTGAAGAAGGGGAAGAAGTACATACATACATCAACTTTAGACTTTATGACGAAGAGATCAAGAGATTACTTCTGTTCGTTTCGGCGTGGACATGGGAGAAGCATCTTCTTTGATAAGAATAAAAAATTCCATGGGTTTAATTTAGAGTGTTTCCAAAAAGGCTCAACATGAATGAGAATTACTTATACTTATACATGTACGACTGTTCTCTTGAATGTTGGGAAATATACTTGTGACTTTAATACCTAGTATGTAATGATGTGCGAGACGAAGTAGTAAATGGCTTGACAAGAAGAGAAGTGCTAGCAAAATTGGTATAAATTTCAAAGGAGAGGATCTACGAACTCCTACGGTATAGCGTAAACCTCCCCTTCTCCCCGCTTTGAAACTAAATCTTCGCCTGACTACCCGTAGCTGCCTCTCCCACTTTTTCAGCCAAAGTCTCGTTTACAAACTTCACCGTATCACCGAGCATGTCCTTACTAAACGCATGGCCTACCCCGGGATAGACTCTGTCGTCCAAGAACAAGCCACCTTCCTTCCACCACCCTGTCTGCGCATCGGTGGCATTTTTTAAGAAGTCCAAAAAGGGGGCAGAACAATGGTAAGGGACTAGTTTATCGTCGCCGCCAGAGCAGACGAGGATGCGTTTGTGGGTGAGTTTTTGGGTGAGGATGGGTGTGTAGAGGGATTGGGCTTGAGGGGGTGGTGGGGAGGTGGAGGGAATGGGAGATGTTCCGAAGAGCATGGAGGCGGGGTCCCATTTTTGGAGACTGGAAATGAGGGCAGGCGGAAAGTCTTTGCTACCTGGGAAGGAGATGCCTGGGGGTGAGGTGGAGGTGTAGGTGGGACGTTTGGAGAGACGTGCTCGGTCGGTCATTATTCCTGGGGTGGGTGTTAGTATGGGCTTTGTGGTATGCTGGTTTGTTGTGTGTTCATTCTCTTCTTTTCGTGCGTGTCGAGGGGGTTTCTATGCAAGAGCGAATCTACTTTTTTCTTCGTCGCTTGAATCCTTTATCGATGGTGTATTGCTTGCTGGATTTGCCTGGTGATATTATGCGGTTGTTGGGTAACTATTCCCATTTTCCCATGTGCATGTTTCACTCGAGGATCTCCCTTTCTTTATATCAAAAATGGAAACATCTTATCTCCCGATGCTCTGGTTGATCAAGTCTATGCTCAAGCCTAGCGTGGGGATGCGGATATTTGATCATGCAGTATGTGATGTGTCTTTTTGGATCCTATTATTTATGAAAGCGGACTTACGCAAGTAATCAGGACATCCAATAATCACAACACCAGCGGTGACTCGAGCATCTGCGAACAAAACTTGCCAAGCTGAATGCCCTCCAAGAGAAATACCCAAGACAAGATGCTGGTCGATGGAAGGGGAATCTCTGGTATTGAAGATATAGGAAGGCAAATGATCTATCAGGAGACTCGTATCCATTGCCGTTCCATGAAATATACTATATCGAATGAGCCATTTTTTGTTCAATCCACGAATACTACAAGGCATCGAACCTGAACATATCTTGCGCATGAGTTTCATTACCATCTCTCCACGATTCATTTGCTAAAGAATTGACTTCTCTGCTTCCGTGGTTTCGTTGATCAAAAGCAACGGCGATCAAGCCAACCGTTCGATTAGAACCCGAGTGTTGATTCCATTCTTGGATACACGTGGAAGCTACATTTTCCATGATTTTCTTGGTTTGGAGTCGTGGATGGAGAAGCCAGAGACATGATATGGATGTACATGATGGGGATAGTTCCTCGAGACCATAAACGGTCGTTAGGATACCAGCGATGTGAAAGGTTTTTTCTGATATAGATACAACCGGAGAGGCATTCTCAAGGGGGTTAGGGGTAGCCATGACGATCGAAGCGAATACTGATACTCGAGGATTGGAAGCTAGATGGGGGGGAGGCGAACACCCGTTTGAACAATGCTATGTATGTATGTATCAAGCTCGGATGAGATTATCAAGGTTTAATAAGGTGCCACCGTGTAGGATGAACGAAAGAGTGGGGTTGTGAATGCAATGCAAGATCTTTTAATCTTTGAGATCTTCACTCCACTTACTCGTGGCAAGGGGTCTATCTGGTTGAATTAGTCAATAGCAATCAGTCGTTTGCAGACGTCGCCCTCCTCTCCCTGTGTCTTCCCCAGATAATGTTGAAGTTTGACCGTATACCTAGGCAGTATTGGGGATAGAAATAACAATCAAACGAGCAAATTCTGCAGATACATACACACATGCATCTATCGTCTGTGTGACGTGTATATCCTCTGTATCATATTCACTGACCCCATCCGTCTTTTTTCCAGAAGACGAAGAAGGCGCGCCAAATGGCAAAACGATTTAAAGGGGATCTACGGTGTACGGCGACCCCTAGTCAGACAACATTTCCTATGTATCTCACTGCAATCCCTGGGCGTGGGTGGGAGATTGGATCCCTATTTTCTTCAAAAGACCATCCAGGAATTCTAATAATAATAATAATAATCAATCCCTGGTCGACTTTAATTATTCCTCGAGTGGTTACATATACCTCCCTCCGTACTCGAGTAGGGACATCAGAAACATTTTCAATTGGCAAATCTCTCGCTCATTCTTCCGGGTGGTATAGGTACCTACGCATTACTGGTGCACTCTGTTCATCACTACCCATCTGCTCGAGCATCTAGGGTAATCATTGAGCGTTCGAATTCAATCAATTGGAAACGATCAACAGACCCATACATATCTTGGTCCCCCCTCAAAGCCAACCAAACTCCAACACCCTTGAGACTTTCAGTATTGTATTCGCAACCTTGAACGGGAATTCGATTAAACTCTGCAACTCGCAACATAATTGCTCACAATGAACTTTGCGATATACATCTAATAGCACGATACTGTCCTGACCGGACCTCACCTTGGCGGATATCGAGATTACCTCCAGAAAGAACCCCCCTACCACCAGAACCTAGAGCTTACAATGGCACAAAGCACAACAGGCTCAATCTCACCATCTACACGAAGTCCACGCTCGCAATCGCCTATAAATACTCGTGGAAATGGAGCTGCAACTGGACGACCGTCGGGTCTACGGACTGTGAGTTCTGAGAAGCCTGGAAATTCACTCAATCTGGCCATACCTACACCGACCTCAAATGGAGCAGGCAACATCTCTGAAGAGGCAGTCGATTATGTGAATGGCGGCATTCCACATCATACCCCCATAGCTTCGACATCAGATGCCGTCTCTCCTGGGACATCTGTCAATAACACGGGCGCCAGCTTTTCCCCTGTTCCTCCCCCATCTTCATTCCCTCATGAGAGCCATTCCACAACGAACGGTATATCCACCCCAACCGGCAGACGTAGTGTGTCATTCGCTAGAGATATGACGACTGTGGAAGCTCCAAATTCTGCACGACAAGATTCATGGGGCATAGAAGATAATGATACGCCTGCGAGGGATAGGAGAGGTGCATCTATAATGTCGAAATTGAAGGCGTTAGCTACACCAAGTGGGATGCAAGCCCATGGCAGAAGTCAAAGCACACCTACGAATTATTTCGATGAAGGGCTTGGAACAACACCCATTGCTACGAACATCCCACAAACATTACACGAGGAAAGTAGTGATGCAGATGCGGAAGAAACTGCAGACGAGGGTGCATCCAATCAACCAGCGCGCATAAGAAAGAAACGCCGAACCAGAAGACCACAGGAAGAAGACAGTGCGCCCAATACACCCAGGTTTCGTGCTGGACCATCGGATTCCCCAGCTGGAAGTCGGTCATTTTTCTTGGGTAGGCGGGCAACTGATGGGTCTTTGGAACCCAGGGGCCATTTGTCAGAAGGCGAAGGGCGTGATCGTTTCAACGGGAAAAGTGCATGGCGACGAGGGAGTTCATGGATGCCAGGCCGAGGATCAATTCCTGATACGTCACCACAAGCACAAGATTTTGCCAATGGCGATGGCGCAAGATCAAAGAGACCAAGTCAATTCAGAAGAGTGACAGGACTTGGGGGACAAAGTGAGGGCGAAGCGCAAGTGCCTAGAAGACCAGGGTATTTTGGCGCAGAGAGAGCTAGTACTTTTGGCACTCAGAAATGGCGAATGATAAAGCATAGCATGAAATTTTTTGCTAGCAAAGGCAAAAAGGAGGACAAGGTTGACTATCTTAAATCTACTGAACTCATGGCGGAATTGCGGGCTGGCGCCCCTGCAGTACTTATGTTTGCTAGCATGATGCAACGCGATGAGCATGGAAATAAGAGAATCCCAGTCCTTCTTGAGCAACTGAAAATTGAGATTACGGACAGCAAACCCACCGACGAGGATGCAGATGATTCAGAGAGGCATCTGGTTTTCCGAATTGAGCTAGAATATGGAAGTGGTCCAAATCGAATGAAATGGATTATTCATCGTTCTCTCAAGGACTTCGCCAATCTACACTTACGCTATAAGCTCCAAGGAAATAGTGATAAGTACTTAGGGAACGAAGCCCACGCGCGACCAAAGCAACCAAGATTTCCAAAATCCGCATTCCCTTACTTCAGAGGTGTTCGAGGACTAGGAGAGAGTGATGAAGATGAGGCCGATAATGTTCGTGCGGAGGAAACAGCCGGCGAGGTGACTCACGGTGACATAACACACGGCGAGGCCACGCAAAGCGAGGCAGAACCAAAACGTAAGATCAAGAGGCGTCCATCCATGAGTGCTGCACGAAAAAGTACTCGTGCCATCTTGGATACAAACGGTAATGCGGTCAGTGCTGAAAAGCAGAAGAGGATATTCAATGAACGTCAGCGAAGAAGATTGGAACAGTATCTTCAAGAAATGATTCGATGGCTCATCTTCAGAGCGGATAGTAACCGCCTTTGCAGATTCTTAGAGTTATCTTCGATGGGAGTACGTTTGGCTGCTGAAGGTAGCTACCATGGAAAGGAAGGTTATCTCGCTATTCAATCGGCAAAGGGGCTAGATGTCAGGAGAATACTCACGCCTAATAACTTTTTCGATCGTCATTCTCCAAAGTGGTTCTTGGTTAGACACAGTTATCTTGTATGTGTCGAGTCGCCAGAAAATATGCACATCTATGACGTGTATTTGGTGGATGGAAAGTTTGAAATACAGAAGAAGAGGAGAAAGATATCTGAAATGGGTAAAGGAAAAGCGAAAGTGAAAGAGGAAGTTTCACAAGCGGGTAGATCTGCTAAGCACCCTCAACACCACAGTCTCAAACTTCAAAATTCCGAGCGCAAGATAAAGTTGCTGGCCAAGAATGAACGTCAACTCAGACAATTCGAGGACTCGTTAAAATTCATGGCCGCTAACACACCATGGGCGAAGCAACATAGATTTGGTAGTTTCGCTCCAGTGAGAACTGGTGTTACCGCGCAATGGCTTGTAGATGGTCGTGACTACATGTGGAATGTTTCTCGAGCAATCAATGAAGCAAAGGATGTGATTTATATTCACGATTGGTGGCTCAGTCCTCAACTTTACATGCGAAGACCTGCTGCTATTAGTCAAAAATGGAGACTTGATCGTTTGCTACAGAGGAAAGCGAGGGAGGGAGTCAAGGTTTTCATCATTGTTTACAGAAACGTTGAAGCTGCCATTCCTATCGATTCTGAATTCACAAAGTTCTCTATGTTGGATTTGCACCCCAATATTTTCGTACAACGATCGCCCAATCAGTTCAAGAAGAATCAATTTTTCTTTGCGCATCACGAAAAGATTTGTATCGTCGATCACATAGTCGCCTTTGTTGGAGGCATCGATCTTTGCTTTGGTCGTTGGGATACCCCTCAACATACTGTGGTGGATGATAAACCTACAGGTTTTGAGCATTCTGATTCGCCCAAAGATGCGGATCATTGTCAGCTCTGGCCAGGAAAAGATTATTCCAATCCACGTGTTCAAGATTTCTACAAACTCAACGAGCCTTATGCAGAAATGTATGATCGTTCCAAGACTCCTCGGATGCCTTGGCACGATGTTGCTATGCAAGTCGCCGGTCAACCTGCTAGAGATTTGACTAGACATTTCGTACAAAGATGGAACTATGTACTTAGAGGTCGTACACCTACAAGACCAACGCCATTTCTTCTTCCGCCTCCTGATTATAATCAGGCCGAATTGGAAGATCTTGGTCTCACTGGAACTTGTGAAGTTCAGATCTTACGTTCAGCCTGTGATTGGTCTCTAGGTCTTACGGATACCGAGCATAGTATTATGACTGCTTATTGCAAGATGATTGAAGAGTCGGATCATTTCGTCTACATGGAGAATCAATTCTTCATCACAAGTTGTGAGACGATGAATGTAAAGATTGTCAACAAGATCGGTGATGCAATTGTAGAGCGTGCTATACGCGCTTATCGAAACAATGAAAGTTGGAGATGTATGATTCTCATTCCACTCATGCCGGGATTCCAAAATACAGTGGATGAACCCGAGGGAACCAGTGTGCGTTTGATCATGCAATGTCAATTCCGCAGTATCTGTCGTGGTGATGGGTCTATATTTGGACGATTAAAGAGTCTAGGCATTGATCCTGAGGAATATGTACAATTCTACAGTCTCAGAACATGGGGCCGAATCGGCCCAAAGAAGATGGTTGTTACAGAGCAATTGTACATTCACGCCAAGGTTATCATTGTGGACGACAGAATTGCCCTTATTGGTTCTGCTAATATCAATGAGAGATCCATGTTGGGTAACAGAGACTCGGAAACTGCAGCCGTTGTTCGAGATACTGATATGATATGGTCGACAATGGATGGTAAACCATATCTTGTTGGGAAATTTGCCCATGAATTACGCATGCGTCTTATGCGAGAACACTTGGGATTGGATGTGGATGAGATTATGGAAGATGAAAAAACTCATGAATTGGACCGTGAAGAGGAAGAATTCAAAGCACAGATGGATGGAATATATGACGACGAGGAAGACGATGTTAGCGACGGTAGTCCATCGCCGGCTAAGGGGGTTTCCAACGAATTCTCTACTCGTGTTGCATTGAACGAGAATATACGCAGCTTTAATCATGATGTTGATTGGGAACAAGAAGGCAATCCAAACATACAACCTGAAAAGTTCAAGCCATTGACCACGGATAAGAGAGTTACAAATAACGCGACTCATGCAGCAGATGTGGACGGTGATGGAACCGATAAATACAAATCTCTATCACAAACAGGACAAACGAGGGGTAGAGATTCTATTCTTGTTGAAGGCGGTCGCGAAGTGCTAGTCACTGATGTTGCTCCAGAAGGCAAGGGTACTTTGAATCAGCCTAAAAGACCTCATGCACGATCTGTGCCACCTCCAAGAAAGAACAGCTCGGAAAGTGGAGAAGGCTTTAATGGACTGCCACCACCTCCTCAGCTGGTAAGGAGAACGACAGAGCAGCTTGGCCTTTCGCAACTTTCTCAATTACCGGCCTTACCAGTCATGGATGATACCGATATTGGTGGCCCACCTATAACCATAGATGCTTCCGGAAATACTGTACCCAAACCTTTCAATCCTTTGACGGCTGACATAAAGATGGCACAAGTACACAAGGACTGCATGCGTGATCCATTGAACGATTCTTTCGCGGATGAAATTTGGCAACAGATCGCTGAAAATAACACTAAGATCTATCGCAGAGTCTTCAGGTGTAACCCAGATAGCGAAGTGACGAACTGGCATGAGTATAGGGATTTTGTTGCTTATGCAGAAAGATTTTTACAAGCACAAGGAGGAGGTGGAAAGACTAATGAGCAAGAGGGGCAGAACGCAACCAGTCGACATGGACCTCCAGGTTCAAGCTCAACTGGAAATCCTCTTTCTGAAAAGGTAAAATCGAATAGTCAAGGCGGCACTCATCCTCTTGGAACAGTATCTGAATGGGTTGCTACCGCTAATGCAGAGCATGATGCTCGAGCAGCCATCCATACATCTGATGAGAGTCGTCTGGGTCAGTATGACGGTATTGACGAGAAAACTGCAGCTGGTAATGAAGCTGTATCTCCAATTGGACCAGCTGGCAATGAAGCATTCCCTGCTCTTGACGCTACTGCTTTGGGTGTGCCTCCCACTAATGGGACAACCTCTCAAGCTAGTACCCGCAAGACTACCTTCTCTACGACGCCAACACCCAATGGCGACAGAAGAGAAAATACTAGTGCTATGAATCAAACTGGATCAGGTAGGAAGAGACGCCGTGGCACTACGAGGGGTAGCCGCAAGGGATTCTCGGGAAGTGATGACTTGCTCTCTACTGAGGATGTGGAGGATCTATTGGCGATGATTCAAGGTCATATTGTCGTATTTCCTTACGATTGGCTTATCAGGGAAGAACTTAACTCCAATTGGCTTTACCAAGTCGACCAAGTCGCTCCTCTACAAATTTAGTAAGTTGATATTCCTCCTTGAAATACAGTCGACATTCGCTAACCCGTGAAATAGTAACTAGTATTTAATGGCAACGCTAGATAGCGCCTTGTATATTTCATTTCATTTGTGTACAGCTTATAATATAACAAAGAGGAGCATTCTCATGGGACGGCGTTTCCGTACAGATTTCTAGCATAGGAAGAGAGCAATGGAGATTGGAGTTCTTTTTATCTCAGTGGTCTATTTTGTCGAAAAGCTTGTATGGCACTACACTTAGATTAATCGTATAAATCTTTCTGTTCAATTTTAAACCCTGTCACTCTGTACAACAGTGTGTACCCAATATTTGTACATTTATCGAACATCGCATCATACCCTCTCGCTAACCCAAATTGCCCCTCTACACCCCGCTCTGATAACACCAGTCAACAGTTCGTGAGGCACAGCTTTCTTTGCATCATGTTCAACGGCATGGTCCAAATGTTCTAGTTCCTCATCCCGGATCCTCCTGATAGTCTCCAACAACTCCGTCAACTCCTCTCCCAATTCCTCACCCCTCGCTTCCATCTGCTTCTTCATCTCCAATAAAACCTGCACCTGCTCATTATAATGCGTCCCAATTTCCGTCTCCACAGCCTCTGTACATGCCATTGCCGCTTCTCGTCCCATCAGTCCAGTTCCCCATCCTAAAGCCGATGCAGCTAATGTCCAGACGGGTGTTAATGCGGTTGGACGTATGCGATGTTTAGCGAGTAGATGATTGAAGGTGGCGAAGTGACCGGCTTCTTGATCATACATATGCGCCATCAGGGGACGCAGATGAGGATGTGCATTTGTGATTGGAGGGGTTTGCGCGGTGTAGATCAGGGTTGCTGCGAGCTCGCCGGCTTGGTTGACGCGCAGGGCGCTGGTGAGGAAATCTTTTTGAGATTGGGTCAAGGGCTTGCTTGAGGAGGAGGCATTTAGAAGGGCTTCTGCGCCAAATCGAGGGGCGGGGTGGGATGGGTTGGTAGTGTGGTGTTCATGCGCATTTTGAGAACTGGGTGAGGAGGCAGTGGTAGAAGTAGCAGAAGAGGAACATGGCGGGGTTGTGGAGAGCTGGCGAATACTGCGGGATGATCTGGGTGAATTAATGAAACTTGGTGCTAGGAAATCATAGAGAGGCAATTGAGTTGTGAAAAGAGAACGAGCAGAACGATTGGAAAGTCTATATGTATTCATCTTGGTGGTTGGGGTTTAAATAAGTCGTCTATAAGTCTAATACAGTAATGAAATTGATAAAATACACAAAATGACCTCGGAAATATTTCCATCCCTCATTTCCATGACGCCTAGAACAACGGAGCTTCGGTGATTCACTAGTGTGATTGATGACTTGCCTTATCATCACGTTATCGCATAGATGACTAAGCAACCCGCGCTAGATCCGCGCTAATGCTCTACCAAGGAGAGCCGGCTGAATTGTTCTACCGTTATGTTCTCATGTTCTCACAAGATATAAATTCATCAATTCACTCAATTCACTTTACTCCAAACGTCCGCTTCAACCAGTTAAAAATATTTCGGAAGAAACTATAGATTTTCTTTTTCTATCAGTCTCTCACATACCTCCGCTACCTACAATTCAACAACTAATAATCTTTTACTTCACGACATTTGGATAAACTACAAATTACGCACTTTCGATCGTATCTCATTACAACCGCCATTTTACTTCTACAACATACAATTCGAAGGTCTTTGATCTACAATCGCATTTTCGACATAAGAAACTTGTCATACTCGAGATTTCATAATGGCGGATATTGATGATGAACTTCTCGCTCTTGCTGGAGATGATTCTTCGGGAGATGAGCAGGCCGCTTCAAATGGCGGAGGAAGGCACAGTTCTTCGTCGCCCGATCGCAATGGAGCTTTAAAGAGCTCAGCTAAGAAAGGAGGAAAGAAGGGAGATAGAAGAAATGATGATTCTGAAGAAGAAGGTGAAGCGTAAGTGTTCTCTTACAATTACCTGATATCACTACACTCCATCCTGTCGCAAATTCGCAAAATATATATCGCGAGATATTTTTTACAGCAGCCATATACAGCTATGTATTATACTAAGATGATTAAATACAGTTCTTCTGGTGACGAATCAGTTCGTTCAGAACGATCAGCCCCAATGGATGAATCTGATTCCGATTCTGATGGCCCAGGTTTCCGCGATGATGCTGATCGTTATCCTCTCGAAGGTCGATTCATGAATGCTTCTGATAAAGCAACTATCATGTCTATGCCTGAAATCGAACGTGAACAGGTCTTGGCTGATCGTGCTCAAGAAATTGAGAGGGATCGACAAAACAGAGTACTTCGTCAACTTTTGAATGGTCGTGATGCCGCGGACAAAAAGGCAGAGAAAAAGCGCAAGGCGGGCACTGCAGATTTGGATGACAATCAGCGCAAGACATCTCGCCAACGTACCAAGCTTGGTGGTGGAAAGGTTGGAGAAGCTAGTACTGGAATCGACAGTCTCAAGCGCGCAAGGGCTGAGAAGAATGATCGCCAACGTCGCCGCGAAGAAGACAAGGAGCGCCGTGGAGGTGATAGTCGCAGAGATAATCGCGATGATTATTCAGATGATGAATCTGATGATGACAGTGAGGTTGAGTGGACAGCATCAAAGTCAAAGAAAAGATCTGCATCTCCAGATTACCGTGATGCAGAGCCAGCGGTTCTATACGATCTTGAGCGAGTTCGAGTTGGTAGAAGTAGATTTGCCATGGTCTGCTTCTATCCTGGCTTCGATGATTCTATTACTGGATGTTTCGTCCGGGTAAATATTGGTGTTGATAAGGAGACAAATCAGAATCTTTACCGCATGGGTCTTGTTAAAGGTTAATGCATTGGAATCTTTCTTGTATCAACTCCGGCTAACTTTATTTCAGGCTTCAAAGAAGATAGACCATATGCTATGATGTCTGCTAATGGAAAGCAATTCTCAACAACGCAATATGTGATCGCTGCACACGGCAAATCTGAAAGATCATGGCCATTCATTGCTTGTTCAGATTCTCGATTCACAGAGGCAGAATGGCAAAGATACAAGCAAAATTGCATCGCAGATGGCATACCTGTTCCAACAAAGCCAAAGTTGATGCAAAAGTGTGCAGAAATCAATGCTCTCGTCAACCGACCTTGGACTGAAGAGGAGTTGCAAACAAAGTTGAAGAAGTCAAGTGTATTGACCGAAAAATGGAACACATCAGAACGTGCGCGTCTTAACAACGCTATCAAAGAGCAGAAGAGTCTTGGAAATACTGAACTGGAAGAGAAGTATCGTTCGGAACTGGAGGCACTTGAAAGTGCCAAACTGGCTTATGGCACTACACTTAAGCCCACGCAAAAGAAGAAGACGGTCCACTCCCAACAAGATCGACTTGCTGAACTCAACCGAACCAACCGTCGTAAGAATATCGAGGAAGTACGTCAAGCACAAATTAACGAACGTCGTGCAGCACGACAAGCTGAAGCAGCAATTGCCCGTGGTGAAATCGTTGATGAAGATCACTCACGTCGTGTCAAGACTAGAGCTACTTTCAAACATGATCACACTGGTGGAAAGGACAGTGCAACAGCTACCCCAGTCAGTGGTACTTCGACCAATAATACTCCCAAATTGGCGGCCAAGAAGGATGCATTGCCGGTACCAAATTTCAGTAGGCTGCAGACGACTTCCAAGGGAGGAGTTCCAGGGTTCAGGAGACCTCTTATGGATGATGATATTATCGCTAGCATTGATATTGGGATTAGTGATGATTTGGAGTTGTAAGGGTATGGCTGTTTAGTAAATGGGATGGAGAAGGATGAGAGGTGATGAGACATGGACATGCACTCTTTATCGAAGAGTTGCTATCAGTAGGCATATAATTGTATTTACACATTGGGGAAGATCGGGAAATTTTGAAAGGGGAACATGTTATGGTATGAATAGGTGCACGCGGGTTACTATGGAAGGGTTTGCAGAGATTAAAAGCTTGAGGGTCGTTATCTGTGGGATTTTCTTCACTAGCAAGCGTGGGCTACTTACTGGGTTGGTTATTTTCGATTTTGAAGGGATACAGTCGGTGATGAATGAATGTCAGTTGGAGGTGGGGAGACGAATACGAAGATGAAGAAATACGGAGGATGGGGAAATATATGGAGGGTTAGGATGAGTAACGAAAGTGGAAGAAGGGGCGGGGTGTAGACCCAAAAATCAGAAAATAAGTAGAGGCCTACAACAGACTAGTGATTCTGGATCTGATCAGCATAATGAGTAGGCCTAGCGAGTAGCCGTAGCGAGTAGATGAATCAAGGGGGTATTGAAATTATAAATGCTTGTCTGAACTCAGCTGAACATGTGCATGTAGATGTGAGAATTATCAAGAGATGCGCGTAATATGATAATGCACACGCTTCGGGCGGTTTACATGTTGTGTACTACTCTTGTATCTGGAATAAGATGAAATAAGAGATAAAAGATGTAGAACTTGGAAAGTTCTATGCTGACCTGGAATTTCTAATATAACCCTGTCGCTTTCTAACGAACCAAAAATCATGATTACACTAATACTAGGTCATCGCGAGTTAAGGTTCAAACGTTCCATCTCATCTCATCTCATGTCAAGTGTGCCATGTTGTGTTGTGTGTAATGGATATCATGTATACTCGAATATATGTACCTTCCTGATCCGTCCCGGCGAGGCGAGGAGTCAGTCAGGCTCCTCGCCGAATTTTGGGGGGCTTGGTGGTTGGGGTGATTATTTGGTGGTGGAGAGGTATGGAAGGTGGAATAGCGTTGAGGGATTTTGCGAATCTGGGTTCTTGTGTAGGTTGCTGGGGATGCGGGTTGAAGGGGGGGATCGGGATGGATGGGAAAGCTGGGAGTTGGGGGTTGGGATAAGAAGATGTATGATATTTGATGTTTGATATGATGTATGATGTATGATGTATGATGTATGATGTATGATGTACTCGGTGACTGAGTCGATCGGTAGCAGTACCAGACCGACAGACCATCAGCACGGTTCGGTTAGCTACTTACATACATTAGATATGTAGATGTATGAGCACGTATATGCATCGATGCGTGTATGCGCATACTCCGGAACCCAAACCCGTATCCGAGCCGTTACATTGCAAGCAGTGTGTATGTCCACCCGCGTGAATCAATCCCGGCATTTCAATTAAACAGAGTTTGGCGGGCTCGAGGTGAGCCATCCGGATGGATGTACATGTGTGCTTTTGGGGCTTGCGCGGTTGGTGAGCGCTTCACCGATAGTTGGATGGATGGATGGATGGATGGATGGGCAATCATGCACATGCGTATTAGGAGTAGATGGTGTGGGATATTTTGGGATCGGGTGTTCCTGCATGTGAATGCGTGGGACCCTGGTGGGTGGATAGGGTGGTGGCTTGTGCTGTGGATGTGGATGTGAATGGGTATGAGATCATGCATACAGACTTGTGGTAGGTTATCGTATTTCGAGAGATGGGTGGATGGGGAGGAAGCTAGAAGATTCGGTTAGGTGCGGAGATGCGTAGATGGGACATAACCATAGACATGTTTGTTTTTGGGATGGGATGGGATGGGATGGGATATGAGTGTGCCTGTGGTTTTGATGGACAGATAGACAGACTGGATGGGATTGGTTTTATATATTCTTCCTCTTGCTGTTTTGTGTTTTTTTGTTTTAGATATATTTGCTTTTACTTTGCTTCTACTCCATCTGTTTTTGTACTGTTCTAGCACGGAGTAATACACGTACTATATATCTATTCCTACTATCTATTTGTTTGTTCATTGATCAACACACTTCACCGCACTTCCTATCATACACACCATACGCTCAGCACCTTCACAGCGCATTACAATCACCCAGTACACAATGGCCATCACACACCCCTATTCCACAAACATAGCGAATTCCAACTCACACCCGCCCTCAAAACCTACACCTAACCACAATCCCACCAGCCAAATCACGCTTCTCCCCGTGACAAAAGCGGATCTTCCGCGCATAGCCCTCCTCGAACATCTCGCGTTCGAAGAAGATGAATTCAGCGACTTGGCATTTGGGAAGGAGAGAGGAAGTCCCGCGGCCCTGAAGATGCGGGAAAGACAGTTTGAGAAGTTTCTTGATAGGGCGGAGAGGGGAGAGGAGGGGGGTTGGTATTGCAAGGCTGTTTTAAGGGCGGAGGGTGGGGGGAAGGAGGAGATTGTGGGGATTGCGGGGTGGAGTTTGGGGGGCGGGGAGGGCGTGGGGAAGGAGATGGAGATGGGAGGGGAGAATGCTGATGTGGTTCCTTCTGTGAGTTCCCTGGCGGGAACAGGTGAGGAGCGAGAGACGAAGACCAAGACGAAAGAGGAATTAGAGGAGATTTGGGGGAAGGGGAGTAATGTTCAATTGTGTGCGGATGTTTTTGTGAGGGGGGATGAGCATATTTCTAGGGTTTGTGGGGTAGAAAAGTGGTTGAGTATGTTTCTTCTTTTCCTTTCTCGTTTATATTCTCTCCTTCTCTTCCTATCTCTCCATAGTCCCCTTTTGTTCACTAATTCCGCAACTTCTCCTTTCTTCCCCAATCTACTTGAGCCCTCACCTATAGAACTCTACTAACTACTCCCCTAGAACTCAACATCCTCGTCATTCACCCCTCCTACCAACGCCGTGGGATTGGCACGCTCCTCCTCGAACAAGGTCTCAAACTTGCGGATGAGAAATCCCTGCAAGTAGTACTGGGTGCTAGTCCCTGGGGCATTGGTCTCTATCGCAAACATGGCTTTGTGGATGTGCATTGTATGGATATTGAGTTGGATAGGTATGAAGGGGGTGAGGGAATGGGAAGCACAAGACATGTTATTATGAGACGGCCGCCGGGAGGGAGGGAATAGAGAATGGAGGAGAGGGAAGGGGCGTTTTAATTGTAGATTTGATAGATTTGGGTTTCGTATTGTTTTTTTTTTTGTTGCTAGATTTCTGCTATTTTATGTGCAACTACTTGGATAGCTAGGCGAGCCATCTCCAAATAGTAGGCGAATAATTAATATATAGACATCCATGTTCGATTATTCACTTTCTTCAACCAAGATGTCGTTTCATTTCATATCGTCTCATCATCCCAATACTTTCCACTCAACCCCAACACCCCATTTAACACCATCCACCACAATCTCCCAAACCGGACCCTTAATACCCACCGTCCTCCCAATATCTACATCCATTCCCCTCTGCAAGCCCATCCCCATTCCCTCCCCAGCTAACATAACCCTGACTTCCCCCAAACCATCTACGACCACCTCTCTATCCACATCTCGCACCTGTTTACCTCTCACTAAACACATTTCCCTTCCATCCCTTCTTACCTCCTCGATCTTGATCTTCGTCACCCATTCGCCATTTCTCTCTTTCCCCTTCTGCACACCACCAATTCCAGAATCGATATTAATCAACCAATCCCTCACTTCCGCGGCCAATCCGCCCGCTAAATATTGTCTCCCCTTTCTATGCGGAGAAAACTGTTCGGGCAAAGGATCGGCACTTCCCTGCGACTCCGCAGGATCAGACGGACGAAACCGAGGCGGTTTGAGAAAAGTCGTCGGGACAACACTTTGAGGTGTAGATGGTACAGGAGTAGAGAGGAGAAATTTCGGTTTTCCGGCTGTGGATGAGATCTGAGTCGGGCGATGAGAAATCGGCGAGGAAATTATAGGCAGAGAAGAAGATAGCAAATCATCATTTTCTTCCAGGACAATGTCTGGAGAAATGGAAATACGTCGCCGTTTGGATGATCGGGGATTTATCTCTTGATCTTCTAAGTCTAAATCTTGGTCTTCGAGGAAATACTCAACACCGGTATCGAAATCATCGTTAGTGTCTATGGAATCGTGGAGAGGAAGATGCGCGGGGTAATCGTCTGAGGGATCATCAATCTTCTCTTTCGCTTTTGTACTTCGTCGAGCGGGGGTTATGTATCGTGCCGCGGGTGTAGATGCTGGTACACCTGTACTTTGCGTGACATTGGGTTTTGGGGTTGAAGAAAATGTAAAGCGGGGAGTGGTATTGAACTGTTGCGTGTTTGATGGACGGGGAGTGGATTCCTGTGCGAGTTGCGATGGTGGAGGTAGATGGGGACGGGGAGCTGGAGGGCCGGACTGTCTTTTGATCACGAATCGATGGGGTGATGGTGTCTGTTCGGTTTGTTAGGGTTGTGTTTGCATGTATGAGGAGATATTGTTCGAACTTACAACTGGTGGAGGCATCGTTCTCCTTCACACATACATTGTACCTATGTATACTTCTTCGTGGCGTCAAGGCGGTGGGTGGAGGTGGAGATGTGACGTTGATCAGGCAGAATATCTATCTGCATGAAGCTGGATCAACTTATCTTATTGTGCACATCGGATTCATGAATTCCATTCCATGGCAACAACCATACATGATTCTGTTTCCATTTCGAACATGACATGGGGCGATAGATTGATTCCCGTGTACCTCCAATCGGATACTTCGTACACACTCATTTTATAGATGGAAGTGTTTAACCGGAGAATAGATAATTTGTTCTCACGATCGATTACCCATGCGGGCGGAACCTTTCCCGCCGCAAAATATTGATGTCATCCGTCATCATACTGCAGCTAAAACACCAATAAAGTGGGATCCAGAATTGAAGAATCCCAATCATGGCCAAGTAAATTCCCTATAGAGCCAAATACTATTGCAACCCGTGATTCTAGCCCAGAGAGGTAGGTAGATGGGTAGATATTGAATTGAAACTCAAGGAAGTCCTTTTCCTCTGCTTTTTTTTCGTTTGGTGGGTTTCCTTCCTTCATGAAGAGGTAGAATTACTCTCTTCAATCTCTTAACCTCTCAGTCAATCTTCTCGTTTTAAGAAGCTAGGTTCAAAGTGCTTTTGCGCTGTGTATCTTGCATTCTTGAGATCTCTCTCTATTGTCTTCCAATTGGTGTCTGCTTCATTCATCTTACTTGCAATCCTCGAAAATGCCAAATCCTCCTTCAAACCCAGGAGGTGGTTCTTCCATCTTTCCTCTCCTAACCAAGAAACATGAGATCGTCATGTTTTCCAGCACGGCAATTGCACTCTATGGCTATGATCAAGGTATCTATCTATATTCATTACTCCTGAATCACAGCCGGGCCCTTCTCGCCATCATATCTAACACCAGTCAGGAATGATGTCCCTAATAAACACCAACAGCAGCTATTTGAAAACTATGCAAATTGGCGAAGAATCTCCTATAGTAGGTATAATCGTCTCGGTCTACTACCTAGGGTGTGCAATCGGAGCAGTTCTCGCTTCCTGGCTCGCCGATAAAGAGGGAAGAAAACCATCGATATTTGCTTGTTTGGCAACAACATCGTTTGGGAACTTACTCATGTTCATTTCCGGTCTTTCGCTTCATGGCTCTTCGTCTTGGAAAGGTGCATCGTTGGGATGTATGATTGCTGGGAGAGTCATCATGGGATTGGGGGTTGGAGGGATAGATGCCACGATTCCGGTCTATAGTAGTGAACTTTCGTCGGATGGGGCGAGAGGTAGAGCATTAGCTCAGGAATTCCAGATGAATATCTTTGGTTTGTTGATGGCCTATTCGATTAATTTGGGTGTCACTATTGGTCTGGGGAAAGATAGTCAATGGGCTTGGAGAACTCCGATTATTGTCATGCAGATTTTCCCAATCCTGTTGATGTCTTTTATTGCTCAACTTCCGGAAACCCCAAGAGTATGTTGAGCTTCTTTTGAATCTCAAGTCTTTAAAAGGAGATGCTAATTACGTATAGTGGTTCATGAGTGTACAACGAGAAGATGATGCGAAGAAAGCTCTTGAAAAGGTTTACGGCAAAGAAGCAGCCAAGTCGAAATTCGAAACTCTGAAAGAATCTACTGCTCAAGAAGATGGTTCGAAAGTCCAGTATAGAGATATGTTTACTCCAGGACATGCACAATTTCATCCAACCATGATAACGATAATGGGTCAAATAAATCAAGCTCTCACAGGCTATGGCGCAGTATCCGGTAAGCATTCTCCATACCCAATTCCATCGAAAAGCTCAAACTCCTCTTCACTATGCCCCTATTAACTCCAACCCCTAGTCTACGGTCCCCAGATCTTCTCGCTCCTCGGTTTCACCACCCGTAAATCCGAATATCTCACCCTCGGAAACTACATATTCTATTTCCTCATGATGACGCTCGCCTGGCTCACCATCGATATCTACGGCCGCCGCACTCTCATGATCTACGGCAGCATCGGACTCTCTCTCTCCTTCCTCCTGCTAACCCTCTTCGGAGCCCTCGCCACCCTCCCCAACATCCCTTTCCTCATACCCGAAATCCTCGGCTCCACAACCCTCTTCGCCGCAACCGCCATCTTCGGCATCGGCTGGCTCGCAACCGTCTGGTTGATCCCCACGGAAATCTATCCCTCCTCGGCGCGCGCCCAAGGATCCGCCATCTCGGTTATCGTGTGGGGATTGGCGAATTTTGCGGTGACGCTGTTGACGCCGATTGGATTCAATGGGTTGAAGTATTGGCTGTTTTTGGTGTTTGCCGGAACCAATATGTTTGCGGGGTGGTGGACGTGGAGGTTTTCGTTGGAGAGTGGAGGGAGGAGCTTCGAGGAGAATATGGAGTTTTTTGAGTGTGCTGAGAGGGATGGGAGTTGGGTTGTGGGAAGGGTGGATGGGGGGAGGTTTAGGAGAATGCCGGGTTGTGAGAAGGGGAAGGGGAGTGAGGAGAGAGGGGAGAGAGAACCGTTGTTGAGGAGGGGATAGGTAGATGGGATTTAGATGTTCGGAGGGACATGGAAATTGATATGCAGATGTAGATAGTGAGCTTGCATGTAATGAATGATATTTAAATTTGTACAATTCCGACAATTGCGACTTTTACCAAACGAAACAAAAATCTAAAGACAAATATGTATTATGTATAGAAGTAATAAGATTGATTAAAAAATGTAAAGTTAAACATGTTGTCCTGGGTAGCCTATCTAAATCCACCTGTACCTCCATCTCGCAGTGATAATATTCTACATTATTCCAAATACCCCCCTTCTACCATTCATTGATGTAAAAGCTTCAAAGTATAAAGCAACGCCATTCCCATATTACCCTAGACATATATACCGATCATCCATCCAAGTGTCAACCAGATATTTTCCTCTTCTAAATACATCCTCCTTTCCATCCCCGCATTAATTAATATCATCTATCCATCCATCCATCTATCTCGCACTCCCCTCCCACTCACCACGTAAACATCATCAACGCTGGGTTCAACGCAATGGGCATCAAAAAATGACTCACGACCACCGTACACAGCGGGAAAATCGCAACAAAAGTATCGATTCTCCAATTCCAGGGCACGGCGAGCGCGCACACAATCATACCTGCAGTCATGAAGATGCAGAAGAGGAAAGTGTATTTGAAGCGCTTGAGCAGACGCGGGATTTCTTCAAAGAAGGTTACGTTTTCGACTTCTTTGGCGGTGGCGCCCCAGGTCATGTCAATTTCGAAGAAATGACAGAGGAGCGATTGGGAGACGTGCATGGAGAGGCCGCCCAGGAAGACGGTCATGAGGAGGAGCCATTTGAGGTTTTCGAAGACTGATTATGGGGTTAGTAGGTGTTTTGAAAGAGGGGGGTGGATAGGAAGGTAAGGGAAGAAAAAACTTACATGAAGAGAAGAATCCTCGCTCGTTCAATCGGTATCGAAGAACCGCCAATGAGACGTTACCCAAGAGGGAAAAGACGATGATGAGCGAGAAATACACCTGGAAGGAATCAAGATAGTATTTATCGTACATTCCGACATACCAACCCATGATGAAATAATTCGCCAAGGTGAGAATCCACGAGGCACCAATAGCGTAGTAAGTACCAATGTAAGCCATCATTGTAATCTTAGACGTAAATCTCATATTTGATCTCAAAAACTCTCTGAAAAGTTTCGTGAACGGACCACGCGTGATCCAGAAGCGGAGAGGGTTGAAGAGAAGTTCATTACATCCATAAGCGTATTTTTCCCAACGCGCAAGCTCGTCGTAGACAGTGAGGGAGACACCTTCTTTGAAGCCATCTCCGGTGTAAGCGGCGTAGCGGATGATATATTCGTTGACTTGGAGACGGAGCGACATGTCGAAATCTTCCGATACGTGGGATTCGGACCAGAATTTCTCGTAGCCGTCTTCGTCGTGGTAGGAGACTTGTTGAACGGCGGACCAGCGGAGCATAGCGTTGTGGCCGACAAAAGGGGAGACATCGCCCATGGCGACGGCGAAACGGATAGCGGTGTAGACGAGGTTGGTGAAGAAGGTAATACTAGATAAAGATGATTAGTTATGTTTATTGAATGTGTAAGATAGACGACGATGACATACCCGTTTTCGAAGAAACTGTCAGTGACTTGCATGACACCAGAGTTGAATTGCAAGATACCGACTTCAGGAGATTGTTCCATCTCACTCGCAGCATCCAAGAGACAATCGGCAGGAACACGAGTATCAGAATCAATGAGCAAGATGTAATCACCCACACGAATATTACCACCGGCCCATGCACGACCTTCTTCCTCCTCGAGAACACGAGCTAAGCATTGATCATAAGCAATGTATTCCTCAGCCTGAGACCAACCATCATGGCGAGCAATGGTCAGAAGTCTTTCTTCAACCTTGTTGGAAACCATGAGAGCGTAGTTCATGTTGGAAGCCTTCTTGAATTTACCACGACGAAGGAAAGCTTTTTCTCCATTCTGGGGATTGGGCTTATGCCCAGGACGTGCGACCCATCCAATAGTATGTTCATCATAAAAGTCACGACGAGCTTGAGCTTCATCTTCAGGAAGTAATTGCATACCATCATCATTGATGAAGATATTGGCAGTACCACCTTGGAGCTCATAGGTAGAGATAGCAGCCTTGAGAGAAATGATTGTAGGTTGAATAACACCAACGAGACCTTCCTTGTAGACAGGCATTTGAATAGTGACATGAGGAAGCTCTCGGTTATTTCGGTTGAGACGTTGAGGGGGCTTGCCGGAGTAGAACTTCGAATTGCTGTTTAAGTTGTTGATTGGTCCAAAACACTGGGTAAGATTGACAATGATGACTTGCATGAAGAAGAGCGAAACGAAAACTTGACAAGGAACGACGGCGAGTAAAGCCAATCGAGTGTAGTTTCCATCAACAGCGATTTCAAGACCAAGTTTTTTCCAACCGAGACCGAGAGCAGTAATGAGAAGACACAAAGTTGCACCGACCATGAGAGGATTGAGCAGTAGTGTTGGTCTTTTTTCTTGCGTTCCATAACCATCTTCGACATCAGATCCACTTCCCACTTCAGCGGTGGAAACATTTGCTCCACCCTTCTTCTCGTCGGCTTCTTCGTCATCATCGGCCCAGATCATCTCCAACAAAGATCTTTCAATATACTCTGCTCTCTTCAACAAGTGTTTTGGGTCATCGTCCCAGACAATGAGAATTTGTTGATCTTGGATGAAAGCACCGAAGTGATGCTTCTGGCATCGAGGTAAGTACTCAACAGTAGGAAGAACTTGAAGACGGAGGCCATCCGAAAGGGGAACATAATCAGCGTGCTGACGGGCGAGGAAGATTTTGATGACACGAGTATTGACAGTCATGGCAGCCTAAACATCAGATTAGCGAACGTTGTTGAACAAAGGGTTACAAATCACTTACTCTGACATTCATTGCTACAATGTGATCAAATATACCTGATGGTTCTGTCCTTAAAGAAGGCGGACAACATGTGAAATCACCCTTTCCCTTCTTCAAGATGACACCCTCTCCTGGAGCACCAACGGCCCATAACTTTTCCATTTGTTGTTGATGTAACCAACTGACAACTACATCAGATCTAACAGTCAAAACGCTCTCCCTAGGGCCGTTTCTAAAATCACCTTCCGGATATAGAGAGGATGGCCTCGAACGATCCACAAAAGATCCTGCCATTGGTGAACCTAGTGGAGGGGTCGTATGCATTTCCAATTGCATTGGTGCTGTTGTTTGGGTATCCTTTGCCTTCTTCGCATCTTGCTCGGCCTTCTTCCCAGGGGCGAGATATCCCTTGAGGGCGTTCATCTTGGGTTGTCAAAGAGTAAGATACAGTCAAATGTGTGAATGATATGTATGATTTATAATTAATAATAAAATGATAATTAATAAGATTCGAAAGACATGTGCAATGATGGTTGGAACAAGAAAAGATTAGAATAGCAAGCCAAAAGAAAGATAGCTTTACTGTCGATGAATAACAAAGTTCAAGATAAAAGTCTCTCCGTCGAACGGGGCAGAGGGCAATATGTACTGAGAAGATGATGTGAAGAAAAAGCCATGTTCATTAGCGCCACTGAGCACTGCAAAAACTTTACTAGTGAGGCTAGCAATAGGTAGAAACTGGGCAAACAACATCCACTCATGGTACCTGCATTGGTTCGGAACAAAGAGGAGCTGAGAAAAGTCATAACCAAGTTACCAATTCTGGAGCTTCAGCAACTGCGAATTGTCAAAATCTGTAGCTCGAACAGGCCTGAGCGAGTAACAAACAAGATCATGCATCTAGCTTGCTACTTCCATACTTGATTGGTTCAATTTATCATACGATTGTAAGCTTGGATAAGCCAGGCGGGCAGTGCGAGCAATAAAATGGATAAACACCCCTCCTCTATGATGCTACAGAGAGAATCAAACGCCGAGTCCAAAACTAAAGAGTTGTAGTCTAGGGCTACCCGGATGTGACTGTCCCAAGTTTGGTTAGGATTCAGACGAAACTATTTTTGATGCTGTGCGTTCCCGACGCAGCTTTGACAATTGAAATATGAGGTAGATAGAAGCGAGCTGGTCCGGTCTATTGGAAATGATGAAGCGATTAACACTAAACTGGGATGACAATTCATGATTAGGCGAAAAGACTTTGCCCCTGCAGGTAAATTTTGAGCTAGACGCACTTTGGACTTGGTGTCTTTTGAGAAGATCTACAATGATCTCCAACCTTATATAATATATTTGAAATTTTCCGCTGTACGTTTTTTTCCATGAGCAATAGGCACATATGAAGACTTGAATTTCTTAGTGCTGGACTTTCTGAACCAAGTATTTCAAAATCCTGATTACATGGTAACCATGTATGTTAGATATGACGCTTGTGCATAAAATTACTCAATTGGCTCTAGTCATATTTTGCGCGTACCTGCCTTAGTTGCTCATCCAAAAGATTATTGCAAGGACTTGGCTTCGGATGGCTGCAGTAGTGCCTCTGAATTGGATTCGGTGTAGGCGTCGAGGAAATTGCATAGCGGCTCAAAAGTTAAATGGAAAAATTCTCCCGCGGCTGACACTCTACAATGATGAGTAAATGGGTGATGTAAACTGTATGGTACTTGCACCAACTGAACATTGAATTTGCGAGCTTTCGCAGATGGGGGCGGTAAGCATCATTCGAGCCCCATTGACTGGCATAACAAGAAAGAAACTGGCATTGATGCGGTGCTACATCAACGCCGTATCAAATTATTCCCAAATACCGGGGAAAAGGTTAACTACGCTTACACCATTTACAAAGTAATGACACCCAAGGCATGGCGTTGTCAATATTTTGACATTCTCGAGTATCTTGCATCTAGATTCAATACTAGATTGTGCAAATTCACCCACCAAATCTTAATGATTGAAGGTTATCCTAATATGTGTCAGCCTCTCTTATCTTATGTTCTAGGGGCAGCTCTCGATTGCTTGAAAGAAACCTTTATCAATTCCCAAAGGGAAGAATTGGGTTTAGCATATGAATTATGCGAAATGCTAAACCGAATCCAGGCCCTTATCTCAGGGATCACGCACACAATGGAGAAGAGCCCCTCGCCCGACACGCTAGACGGTCTCCCAAAACTTTCGAGAGTCGACATCTGCAATGTAGATTAGGAAATCAGCTAGCTTGAAGATCAGACTTATTTTCCTAGTGGAAGGTTAATCAGTGTCCACTTTTTTCTGGAGGACATTTTGGGACAGTTTTCGACATCAAGATCAAGACTTACAGTGCTAGGTAGATTGGCAAACTATATCTGGAAAAAGCAAGACTACTTGCAAATGATCTTCAATGGTATTTGTGTTTTTGGAAGTTGGTTGGTTATCGTAAAACCGTTGTAAAGTGATAGACAAGCCGATAGGAATTCGAAAGTCCATCGTCGTCCATTCAAAGTACTCTCTCTGCGTACTGGACAGATGGAGATGAACGGGGCAATTGGACACTTGGCTTGGCTGGCCGGAATGACAAAAATAACATCAGCCACGGCAATTTAGATCGCACATCATAACAAATGCAATTGGTATTATTGATTGTACCCAGCAAATCGTGTTTGTACAACTGCGAGTAGGAACAAAAGGTTAGAATTCCAGCTGGACGTGGTTTGGAAGGTCTGTCTACGATTGGCAGGGTACATACTACATGATGAAACGAACACGACATATTTCACCACGGTGCCTCAGGGTGCATGGACAATTTAATTTCGGACATTTACCGCTTGTTGGGCCCAAGCTCTTTTAGGGTAGATAGCATTTGGAAATTCCATCTGAGGCCTCTTGAAGGGGGAAATAAAGAAGATAAGAGATTTCTGGGGAGGGGAGGGAAGATGGAAGCTGAGAGATCTCGTTGCAATTATTACAATTGTTCCTTTCTCAAAGACTTGTCTCGGCGCCCAAATATCGAAGAGAAAGGATGCCTGGAACTCGGAAAAGGTCTGGAAGCTGGAGGTGACACGACCCTTGATTCGAAGGAGGATGGAGTGAGTTCTCACTGAACTGTGCTACACTGTTTAGACTTTATTTTATCGTATTGATGCACGCGCCCCTGGCTACCTAGTCTTTGTCTTCTCGTGTCTCGGCAAGTATCTGTGGAGATCAGCTCTGTCGGCTAACATCACTGTCAAGAAGTGCACCACAGTGTTCGATTGTTTCTTCACCTATGGAGCAAGGTTAAGAACGACTCGCATAATTAGTGTTGAATAGATATCCAGATAAGGCAATGTGGGTATCAGGCAAAGGCTCGAAAGCGGCCTTTCTTCTCCTTTCGGATGCTTTGTTCAAGGGAGTTCAAAGAGCCTGTTGTCCCCAAACGCTCGATAAATCCTGCCGTCTCCGTTCGCCATGAACGTAGTTGGCTCATTTTTGGCCTTATCTTCACACAGTATCGGTGAGCTATCTTCTTATATCACCCAATAAAAAGTATCTGCGAGAAAAATCTGCGTGGCATAATCTCCGGCTCGATTCAAGAAAATCACGAAATTCTGGCGTGTCGAGACCTGGCGTTATTTTAGTGTCTAAAGTTGTTTAGTACACATGCCATCCAATCTTTGTCTTACAAAACGTCCCTTGTAATTTTGCATGGCTCGGAACCGAGTCTTTGTAAATTTATAGCTCTATTCTGGGACCATAGGAAAATGTTTCAACCTTTCACTGAACGTTCCGTGCGTAAGTCGGCATATCCATCGAGTTGGAATAAGAATAACTTGACTCATGAAGAGCCAGATTTTCAAAGAATGTTTGTAGATGGCGCTTGAAGAGGCAAACAGCGGTCAAAATATCCTCACTAGTGGCTAGCAAGTTGTGGAGTTTCTGCACAGAGGGATGTCTTTAATTATCCCTGAGGAGAGCTTTGTAAAATATCCTCAAAGGTTTCGCTGCAGCTGATCGTCTCAACAGTAATCGAGGTTCCTGCGGGACTGTTGAGTACACCCTTATAACCGTTGATATGCAACACCACGGGCTCTTTTTGCTGTTAAGATTTTTCGAAGGGGTTGAAGATTGGTTAGATCGTTCGACACCGTGAACAATGGCTTAGAAGCCAAAGTAGACCAACGAAAGCTATGGCTCCGATGTATGTTGACAGGTTTTTCTAAGCTGCAGAACCATATGATCGTGTGTCTGCTTTTGCCCATAAGGCTGACCTGACACCTATAGCTCGCCCGTCACTAATCTACAAGCCCGGAGGTTCAGAAGTTGTGAGCGATCTGATAGTCTCGCATCCATGCCACACTAGCGCTGGATCGCTATGAGATATTCATAAGGTTGTTGCTTCATTTTCTTACTTAAAGTCATTCTGTAGTCCCAGAGCCAAGGTAGATCGTACATAAATGCCTCTACCTATATCGTCCATGTCAACGATCTGCGCTCAGCATCGCTTGTAGTTGGCCAAAGCTACTATATCGGGCTGAAGCTATCACTTGTGCTCTCCCAAGTGAAAATTGGGAAGTAGACAAATTGAGGTCCCGAGGCCTAAAATTTAGAAATGCCCTATAGAAGATGGGGATAGTGATTCCGTGGGGTTCAATGAAGGACCCAGGCTAACTCACATTCTTAAGGTCATCTAGCAGTCAGTTTATCTATATTGAGGTTTTACCAGTCAGTTATTTCTTTGTCCGCGGGTGAAGGATTTTGATTGAATTGATGGTAGTTTCTGACACCAGGTCATCAATCGGTGGGCCATCGTGTGGATAGCAACAGGTTTGGGGCGATATATTGGCTTCCTAGTGTCTTGAAACAGACCTTGGACATAGTTGTAATTGAAAGATGAGATGAATCTGTGTGCTCGAGGTAATAATCGTTGAGACAAACCAGTCACTTGGGTCAATTTGACAAAGCCCTTCTTTGCGTCTGATATCTAGCAAAGAGTCGATTCTTGGAAAGTGCGACACTCATACCTCTACATCTCATTTTTCCCGTGGTCATCAGAGACCAAGGCCGGTTTGAGCACCATCTTTTGCCTTACACGTCGGCAGTCAGTTTAAAAGCCGTAAAGAAATAGCATGACTGAGATGGCTACGTCAAGTACAGGAAACCCGTGTTGTCGATATAAACACATGATTGTAGCTGTAACCATGGTAGTCTGAGCCACAAATCATAACTAGCTGAAATAGCTGCTTGTAATTTCCGGTGTTGTACGTGTACTACTTTGTTCACATGGCGGTGACAATACAAAGTGTAACATCGGCTCGGCGACAAAATCTCATCTCGATATGACACCCGATATATTCGGTGCGTATTGTAACTTGATGCGCCGTCCCATCTTGATACCATCTTGATCCTACGTGTAGTACGATGTGAGGCCAGCAAGAAGACGGAGACCTAATGATGCTCTCGGATTTTGAATAGGAGCAGTACCCCCATGATTTATAGCACCAAGAAATTCCTCTTTTTTGGATGTGAATGAAGATTGAAACAAGGAGTCTCGATCATCTTCAAGGGGTAATGGGCATTTCATCTGCAAGTTGTGTAGCGCAGTCAGTATATGTGGCATAGGATGAGTGAGGTTCAAAGTTCTCACAACGATGAATTGGCAATGTTTGAGGAGTGGTGACGATGAATGTACCCATTGACTCTGTTCATACTCTGCTTTGTTGAGGTTGAGATGTTGTGTTGCATTGGATAACATGACAAGAGTAGCGGAAGCCGAACCGGACGCCGCTATCACAACGCAGCCCCCACGAAGATTGAACCCTTAACCCTTATAATCTAGGGCTGTCCAATGGGATAACAGCTGGTCCACGATGATGGCGGGATGGGTGACAGCCACATGATCCACTGTTTTCATCAACAGCATGCTGTGGTTGGCTCCATGCCAGGGAGTCGCGTCACTAATGCATCTGAGATGATGGATTTCATGCTGTGTTCATACTGCATCTGGGTGGCTTGGAGGCGGTGAAGAACAAGCAAGAGAATGACATCAAAGACATAAAAAAAATCAAAATCAAACTCAGGAGAAGATTGGAAGATGTTGTGAATGAATCAATATGCAACATGACTCAACACCTTTTTAGGATCTTCAAACCCGAAGACCCAAACTTCCACTCACTCTCATAAGGAGAGAAAAGTTTGTCGATTGAAAGGGATGGGATGGGTTGAGAGAAAGTGCAGACAAGATTGAAGGATTGCAGGACGTGAGATGTTAGATTCGACATTCGATATTGAATGCTGTGGCTATCTTTTCATTGGGATCGTGCGGCGACACCGATAACGCTACGTATCTGCTACCGACGTACTAGGTATAATACCCACGATACTTGTAGTCAGCTCCAGCTAGCCAGCCAGCCAGCCAGCTCGCCAGCTATGATCAAACATTTCTGCTGACGTTTTGGAAACGTTTTCGAACTTTCCACCAACATCCAAACACACACCAGATTGCACACCCTCTACCCTCTTTTTTGTGGAGATGATCACAGTATACGAGTAATACTCTTCAATTCGATTCTTGTTAAAACCTACTGCTACATTCATATTCAGTATTCAGTATTGAATTGACCATTCTTCGTCACATCCTCTATCTACGACGATCATAGTCGTCTTTTCCAGAAACTCCAAACAGGCCCCCCCCACACCTCTCACCCCACTGTCTGCACCCAGAATTCACTACTTCTTAAGACGTCACTGTTTCGAAAATTGTCCATAGACATTACAACATTACCACATTGCAAAATTTCACACATCCACCAGAGCACTTTTCAACTATATAATGACCTCGCCATTGCGAAAGCACCGTACCTCTAGTGTTTCCAGTGAAATCGATCCATTCGCTGCGGCACATGTTTACTACAGCAATGACACAAATCAAAAATCATTTCGACAAGCCCGAACCCGCACATACTCGTCAGTAAGTATAGCACTTCTCTTGTTAACGTTTCATGCACTCATCTGACATCCTCGCAGAATCAGGGTATCTTCTCCACACCCATCTCAGGATTGGAAAAGCCCAAGAGGAGAGGCAGCCATGGTCAGTTGAAAATATTCTGGTTTGTAAAGTCTCACGGACTAATATACATGTGCAGATGATATTGGAGATCATGGACGCAAATTTTTAATACAAGTTGACTCGACATTGGAAGCCCTTCGAAAACAGGAAGACACAGATGACAACCACCAAATTACAATTGAAGACGTAGGACCAAAGGTAGGATTCTGCACACATTTACATTCACTCACTCCACTCAATTCTTGAACTGACGCATTTTGTAACAGACACTTCCTCTCGGAACCGCTACCTCGAACGGATTTAGAAGATACGACATTCGTGGGACTTATATGCTATCAAACCTACTACAAGAGTTGACTTTGGCAAAGGAAAATGGCAGAGAGCAAATTATCTTGGACGAATCTCGCCTCAATGAGAATCCTGTCAATCGCCTCTCGAGATTGATTCAGGGCTCATTCTGGGATGGCCTGACTCGTAGAATCGATGGCTCGGTGATTGAAATTGCTGGGCGTGATCCTAAGGATTGGACCGATGATCCCCGTCCACGTATCTACATACCACGGGGTGCACCTGAACAGCATGCATACTATACCAAAGTGGCAACTGATAGACCTGAAGTTCGCCTAGATGTTTGTTGGCTACCTGAGAAAATTACACCAGAAGTTGTTCGTGATATGAACTCTAAGCCTGGTCTTTTAGCTGTTGCCATGGAGGAAGTTATAGATCCGTCGACAGGCGAGAAGACTCTCAAGGGGTTACCATTCGTAGTACCAGGGGGTAGATTTAACGAACTTTATGGATGGGACAGCTATATGGAATCACTCGGTTTAATTGTCAACGACAAGGTCCACTTGGCCAAGTCGATGGTACAAAACTTCTGCTTTTGCATTGAACATTACGGAAAGATCCTCAATGCCACTAGGTCATACTATTTATGTCGTTCCCAACCACCTTTCTTAACAGACATGGCACTTCGAGTTTTTGACAAGATCAAACACGAGCCGGGATCATTGGATTTTCTAAAGACAGCTATTCTTGCTGCCATCAAGGAATACCATAGTGTGTGGACGGCAGAGCCAAGATATGATCCTGTCACAGGCCTATCAAGATATCGACCTGAAGGTCTTGGTGTACCTCCAGAGACTGAAGCATCACATTTCGAACATTTGTTGGCACCTTATGCTGAGAAGTACAACATGACCTTCAAAGAATTTGTCGATGCTTACAACAATGGAAGAGTCGTGGAAAAGGAGTTGGACGATTACTTCCTACACGATCGAGCAGTTCGTGAATCAGGTCACGACACATCCTACCGTTTGGAAAGGGTTTGCGCAGATCTTGCAACAATTGATCTTAATTCTCTTCTTTATAAGTATGAAAAGGATATCGCATATACCATTCGTACATTTTTCCAAGACAAACTTGAGGTTCCAGCCGAGTTTTGTGTAGGCGATATGACACCCGGTCAGCTGCAAACCTCCTCGATGTGGGACCGAAGAGCTAGAGGTCGCAAGTTGGCCATTGATAAATATCTCTGGAATAAGGAGAAGGGCATGTACTTCGACTACAACACCCTGAAGAAAGAGCAGTGCACATATGAGAGTGCTACTACCTTCTGGGCTATGTGGGCAGGTGTTGCTTCGCCACAGCAAGCTGCCAGTCTCGTCACTAACGCTCTTCCTAAGTTTGAAGCTGCAGGAGGTTTACTGTCTGGAACTGAAGAGTCTCGTGGTGCAGTTGGGTTAGACCGACCAAATCGTCAATGGGATTACCCATATGGTTGGGCTCCACAGCAAATGCTAGCTTGGACGGGACTACTGCGATACAATTATCAGGAAGATGCTGAGCGACTCGCCTACAAATGGTTGTTCATGATTACAACAGCGTTTGTTGATTTCAATGGGGTGGTGGTTGAGAAATACGATGTGACCAGAGTAGTTGATCCTCACAAGGTTGATGCAGAATATGGCAACCAAGGGTCTGATTTCAAGGGAGTCGCTAAAGAAGGGTGAGTTATACCAATGATTTTGACCAACGGCAAAGTTCTAACGATTTCTAGTTTCGGATGGGTTAATGCTAGTTATGTTTACGGACTTCAAATCATCAATGCACATATGCGACGAACCCTAGGAACACTTACTCCTTGGGATCAGTACAATAAGGCCATGAACCTATGAGTATACGAAGACAGGCTATTTAATGCGTTAACGACATTTGCGTTTTTGCTCTATACCCTTTGAGTGCCTTTGTAGTATCCAGAGATATTCTCGAGGTTTGGAGTTGATGATTGAAACGATCGGGATGACGACGACATGAAGTGAGCATTTGCTTTGGGGGAATGGAAATTTTAAAAAAGACATGTGTATGTTAGAAGCAAAATAGCAGTCCCATGCTGCCCTATAAGAAATTAATATACCGCCAGAATTGCTGATAACATCATATATCCATTGATCGTTCATCGATGACCTGGTTTCTCTCGGCTTTCCTACGCATCCCTTCCTAATACTGACTCAATACTCGTAAGGTTACATGGACGAAGGATATATGACTGAAAACATAGATACCTCACAAGAACGCCTAGCCTTTGCTTCCTAAATCGCATCCTATAGTTGGAGTACAAAAAGCATGATCGGAAATATTCATCTTTTCGGAAAAGTAATGAGGCGATAACCGGATCATCCTTCACAAATGAAGGGGTAGCTAAGCCGAGGCATTTATTAGACGCACGGAAAATTAATCTCCTCCTCCGCATTGGGGGGTCAGACCCCGGCAGAACTATTAACCCTTGTGGGGTCTGGGGTTATCGTAATTTGTTTTGGAATTTTCGAGGGTCTTCACATGTTTACGATAATGTCGACTCTTGCGCGTGTGGGAACACATGTTAGGTGATAGCTGAGATGTAACTCTCCAAGAGCAAGTCTTGCATGATTCTTACGGCTGGGCACTGGGCAGTCTGACCGTCTGAGGAAAGCTTTGAGGACGAGGTTGAAGATTAGGATGAATGGAATTTAATGGCAAATGGTAAGTGGTAAATGGTAGGGTAGATGGGTGATGCTACAGTAGGTAGAGAAGCACACGACTCCAGAATGGCTATCCAAAGACAGGCAAGCATATTCACAACTCGCCATCTCGAATTTCAACTACCACTCATCCATCCATCCATCCATCCATCCATCCATCCATGATTCCGCATTCGTCATAAGAAATACACTAAAACGCATCAGATCTAGAAAGCCAAGCTCACTAAAATGGTGCCTCTGTTTTCTCGTGTTTTTGGGAATGTGTCCAATCACGGCATTCCTAAGGCTATCCCTTTGATCCGAACAACCAACCATATGCTTTGTGTATTGATGGCAAAGGATTCCTCGACGGTCCGAGGATACAAACGATTGTGAATGAGTCTTGTCATGAGCTTGCGATGTAGGAAGTTAGTTCGGACCTTGTGCCGGGTGGGTTCCTAGGACGAGGGGAATGTATAGCTATATACCTTGGAACTCTCCCGCTCTGTGTTTTCTTTTGATGCTGTGTTTGACATTGTTTACTTTATCATCTTGAGATTTGACAGATTGATTCCTAGTTCAATACTCTACATTCCTAAAGATACATAGGATTCTTTACTTCTTGCATTCTGACTGAACGTCGATTCTCCAGAGCCTGAAAGAAGTTACTCATCAACGAGACTTATTTCTTGTTTTATATACCCTATATCCATACACACACATACAAGATGGCTTCTAGCAACAGAATGGCCGGTACTTCTGTAGATATAGAACAAGAAGAGAGAATCTTCTTAGAAGAAGTTGCTGCTGTTAAGCAATGGTGGACAGATGAGAGATGGAGATATACCAAGAGACCTTTTACTGCGGAGCAGATTGTGGCAAAGAGGGGGAATTTAAAGATTGAATATCCAAGTAATGCACAATCGAAAAAGCTTTGGAAGATCTTGGAGGGAAGATTCAAGGTATGCATTTTTGATATATCTCGATGATGATGGCAGATTGATACTAATATAAACAACAGGATAAGGATGCTTCTTATACATATGGTTGCTTGGAACCTACCATGTTGACCCAAATGGCAAAGTTCCTCGATACAGTCTATGTTTCTGGATGGCAATCATCATCTACTGCATCTGCATCTGATGAGCCTGGTCCGGATCTCGCAGATTACCCATACGTAGGTCCACCTGCTTCCTCTCTTACATTCAAGGTATTAACATCTTCTAGACCACAGTTCCTAACAAAGTAGCACATCTTTTCATGGCTCAACTTTTCCATGACCGCAAACAACGAGAAGAACGGGTAATGACTTCATCGAAAGCCGATCGGGCCAAACTCCAAAATGTCGATTACCTCCGTCCCATCATTGCAGATGCTGATACTGGTCATGGTGGTCTCACTGCCGTTATGAAATTAACAAAATTGTTCGTGGAGAAGGGAGCTGCAGGTATTCACATTGAGGATCAAGCTCCTGGTACCAAAAAATGTGGACATATGGCTGGAAAGGTCCTTGTTCCTATTAGTGAACATATCAATCGTTTGGTTGCCATTCGTGCTCAGGCTGATATCATGGGTATGTCAATGTCTCTACTTTCTTTGGAAATATGAAGAATACAAACTAACACACCACACAGGATCTGACCTCCTAGCTATTGCCCGTACAGATGCCGAAGCTGCCACTTTAATAACCACAACTATCGATCCCCGAGATCACCCCTACATTCTCGGTTCCACAAACCCCAATCTCCAACCTCTCAACGACTTAATGATAGCCGGTGAGCGTGCCGGTAAAACAGGCGCAGAACTTCAGGCCATCGAAGATACCTGGACCGCGCAAGCCAATCTCAAACTCTTCAACGACGCCGTCATCGCCACCATCAAATCCAACCCTAACGCCAACTCCGACGATCTCATTTCCCGCTTCACAACCGAAGTCAAAGGCAAGAGTAACTCGGAAGCCCGAGCCCTCGCCAAAACCATCACGGGCGTCGATATCCACTGGGACTGGGACGCTCCCCGTACCCGCGAAGGCTACTATCGACTCCAAGGCGGATGCGGGTGCGCCATAAACCGCGCCATCGCATACGCCCCCTACGCCGACGCCATCTGGATGGAATCCAAACTTCCCGACTACAAACAAGCCGAGGAATTCGCCACAGGCGTGCACGCCGTGTACCCGGACCAAAAACTCGCATACAATCTCTCTCCTTCCTTCAATTGGAAATCCGCCATGCCGGGAGCCGAACAGGAAACTTACATTCAGCGTCTCTCCAAATTAGGCTATTGTTGGCAATTCATCACGCTCGCCGGCTTACACACCACGGCGCTGATTAGTCATCGTTTCGCAGAGGCCTATAGTAAACAGGGCATGCGCGCCTATGGGGAATTGGTGCAGGAACCCGAAATGGATCTCGGTGTGGATGTGGTGAAGCATCAGAAATGGTCCGGCGCGAATTATGCAGATGAGTTGCTGAAGATGGTGACCGGGGGTGTGAGTAGTACGAGTGCGATGGGGAAGGGGGTTACGGAGGATCAGTTTCATTAGGGGATGAGAAGAGAGAGAGGAGGGGAGAGAAATGAAGTGTGCTTTTTTTTGTTTATCCGGGATAGCACAAGATAGGACAGGAATGGATGAACGGATGAACGGATGAGCGGATGAACGGATGGTCATTTATGAGGATTTGATAGGATATGATATGCTATGCTATGATAGGATGGATCATTCGTTGTAAGAAAATAATGCAGATCTGACCCATTCGATACCCTTGATTTCTCCCTCCTCTCTCTCCACCAATATTTCCCATTATGAAAATTACAGGCACAGAATAAAGAGACTTCTCATACCAATTTGTAAGTATTTGTATGCATGGCCATCACCAACCTAGCAGCGTCTCCAATTTCTCCAATTCATTCCGTTCCACTTTTATCAAACTTCCATCTACTCTTCTCGTATCCCCGCTCACAGGGACTAGAATGACCCGCCATTCAATAATCTCCTTAAATCTTCGAATATACATGAGTTCATTGAGTCTTGTTATAAATTTCTACTTCCGCACACACGACTAACAACTCACATTTACAACAAGATGACACACGGAAAAATTCAGCAAAGAAAAGATATTAACATCTGATTCACTTTGTGCTCTACCTGACCCCTAGCTAACCTATCTTTTATTACGTAGCAACACTGCAATCGATTAATTATCATCCCATTCATTCCTTTCCACCACTCAAAAACATCTTCTTGAAATCCGCATTACTTTTTGGTTTTGCATTAGTATCCGAACCTGTATCTGTTGCCGGCACTGACGCTGGCTTTTTCCCACCCGAAAATCCCAATCCTCTCTTTTGTCCCAATCCACCCCTTCCTCCACCTGGTCTTCTGATCGGTACACTGGGTTGCATGAAATTACTCGTGCTTGAGCCTGCTCCTGTTCCCGTACTCGCACCCGCTTTCTCCTTTTCCTTCTTTCCATTTTGTCCAACTACAATGCGATCACTTTTAAACTCAGAGGACTGCGCGAAAAGATCTTTCATTCCTCCTGTTCTTAATTTGCGACCTGGTGCTATCTCATGATTCTCGAGGCCGAGAGATGCTTTACCTGCGGAATTGACATCTTCGAACTCGACGATTGCACCTTGATGATCTGGACGAAGTACAACTTTGACGATAGTGCCAAAAGGCTCTGCAATTGCACGGATTCTTGCGTCATTCACCGTATCAGGGACATTGAGTAAAGTGATGGTTCGATTGGCACCTTCTGATGGTTGATGTAAAGCATGTTGATTCTTGTGAGGATTTTCTGTAGTAGAAGCAGGAGACATCGCAATATCTCCATCGGCGTCTGGAGCTGGAGATGCTGAAGTTCCCTTTTCTTTACTGGTTGCGATGGGTTTATAGTTTCTCGCTTGCGTCAGTTCGACATGAAGAATGGAGGATTTCAACTTGGTTTTATCCAATTCAAGTGCAGCGTTAGCTTCGTCCTTTTTCTCAAAGACAATGAACCCTGCACCCTTGCTCTCCCCTTTGAATGTTCTCAAGATTCTGACAGATTCAACCTTGCCATACTTTCCAAACACCTCCTTCAAATCATCCTCTTTTAAGCTCGAATCGAGGCTAGTTATGTGTAGTTCCCGACCTTCTGCTGTGGCACCCTCTCGTTGTTTCTTCGCAGCAGGATCGGAATATTTTGCCACGAGTTTGAATTTATTCTCGAGCAAGTTTCCATCGAGCTTGGTGGCTGCCGCAGCAGCTTCAGCTTTACGAAAGGTAATATAGCAAAATCGACGATGCGTGTTGAATTTGAGACTTGGCCATCGGATACTAAATATCTCCCCACAATCCTTGAAAAGATTATGCATATAACTTTCATCAGCAGTAGGTGGATAGTTAGTGACATACAGAGTCAAGCCAGTGCCGGACTCTACTTTAATTTGATTCTCACCAAAGAATTTTTCATCACGGAGAAATGCCGATTGGACGTCGTCATTGGAACGGAATTCGATCAAACAGGTAGAGGAAAGCTTGTCCGCTTCGGTCTTTAGTGTCAAGCTATTGATATGACCGTATTCTTTGAAGTATTGTCTTACTTTGGTTTGGGTGACCTCGGGTGGTAGATTGGTGACGATTACGGTAGTATTCTCGCGATCCCTTGTCAAATGCTGTTGACGTAAAACCTCTGCATCAGCTGTCGATTGCTCATTTTTTATCTTCTTATGGGTATTACCATCAGTGGTATCTTCCGAGGTCGGCTCACGCTTCCTCTTCGAATTTCCAGGAGAATCCTCATCTGTCGCTTCCGGGCTAACGATTTGTTGCTGTTGCTGAGCAGCATACAATTCTGCTTGCTCAATGGCCAACTTTTCTCTGCGCTTAGTAACTAGCTGAAACTGTCTGCGAACCAAGTCTTTAGCTGCTAATAAGGTATGAGCATCTTCGTAATTGTTACAATGTGAGATGTAAAGTTCCATGATCGCTTCCGGCCAATCTAGATCTTTCGTACGTAGAGCTCGAGACAAGACCATAGAGGGTAAGCTGGATGATTCGTTAAGATATCGAACTGACATTTCCCACGAGTAATACTGTTGCCAGAATACGTAACTTTTCTGATGAGTATGCGCAAGTCTCTTCCAAAACTCACGAGCTTCCTCGATTGATCCTTTCTGAGTGAGGTACTGAATCATTATCCTTTCGATTCTGAATGAGGGATCTGTGTATTCTCTTTTGTGGAGCCTTCGACCCCAGTCTTGAACGGCCTCGAGTGAGCCAGGCAGACCAGCATCGGCGACATCAAAAGCTTCATCCTCTACAGCTTTACCGATCGTGTTACGCCTGAGATAGCCACACCAAGCTGTGTAGACCTCAATCACTTCATCCATCGTCTCTTCACGATCCAACACGCCAGTACTTGTCGCAGCATGCTTTATATCTTCAATCGAAGAGAAATCCCAGTTTTGCGTTTCAGCAAAAAGTATGTAGCGCGCCCATAAGCTTCCTGACCAAGGGCAATGTGCAGTAGCTCGCTGGACAATGTATAGAGGACTGCCTAACTGCGCATCTGGATTTACAACGTAGCTTTGTTGAACGAAAGCAATGTAGTCTTCCCAAGTTGCGGGATCCCGACCTAGTGTCGTGGAAGCTAATGCGCGCTCGTAGAGGGCAATTACCAGAATTTGGGGGCTTTGAGGTAAACCCTTTTTGGGCTTTGTCAGTGTTTGAAAAGTCTCCCATTCCAGATATTCCTTCATTGTAGAAGCTATGTGTTCCTTATCACCAGCCGCAACAGCCTGCTGAAGCTTGAGCTCGTGCTGTTCACGCTGCTCATACAGGTATCTTGCAGTACTACCCATCTGTGTAACTTGCACCATTGTCGATTCATAAGAAGGCTCGTCATATTTCGTAAGAAATGTCGAGAACATCTGAGAAGTCTCGTCCCATTTAGCATGCGGTGTTTGGAGGCGATCGAAGAATATTTTGCGAACGCGCTCTACTTGTTCACGAGTGGGAGTTTTCGCAAGCAACTCCAGTTCAATAGTTATCCACCTATTCCATAGCTCATGACTGTCGTTCAATCGAAACTGCGTAGCTGCAGTGCCTTCCTGCCAAAGATCCTGTGCTGTTTGCAATGTGAATAGCTCCTGTCCGACGAGTCGCTCATCTTCTGGCCATCCTGCATCTGGATCCCGACAATCTGTGTATAATGATAAGACCCAGTCGCATCTTGCCAACCAAAGTGGGTTGCTCCAAGGTTCTGCCCGTATTGCGCGATCGTATAATTCGACAACTTTAATGCGCTGCTCCAAATCTCTCGCATTTCTGCTGGCCTCATCTACGAGCGCTAACCACTCTTCTTCGCCAACAGGTGATTGTTCCATTGTAAACAAAGCTTTCTCCGACTGCTTCACTTTGGAAATCTCGTATCAATATCGGGAGGAAGCCCAAGAAGCATTTCGAGAATCTTCTTGAGATTTTATCGCTGGAAGGTAATCAATGAATAGGTGTTGTGTATTGACAACAAGAGGAGGCAATGAAACTGCGAAATACGATCGATCTCGAACATTTCAATCCCACCGGACCTTTGCCGCCGCTTAATAATTTCGGAATACGACAGCCGGGCATGCTACCACCGTTTACATTCAGCGTTCCAGATGAAATGTAGCAAATTCAGGTATTTAAATTTATCACGTTTCCGACCAATTGAAAGGCCTACCCGTAGATTAATTGAAACTTGGAAATTTTTTGATCAAGGTAGCTCTCATAAGTTTCAACAAAAAATAATTTTGAATCCTGACTGTAGGGTGAATCTTAAAGCAGCCACATAAATTTGGCGAACTAAGAACTTCAATTATTTTGATATGATGGCCGAGCCATTGACAAGCAACACCACCCAATCCACATAATGAGTTTGAATCTTCCTTCGCGGCGCCTGCTAAGGTCTGGTAAGTACAGGGCTATGTCTGAATATTATCAATGCTGATCAGGTCTCAGCTGCACCTCTTACAACATCCCATCCACCCATCGCCTTCCTCATCCCATTATATACCAATCAACGAAGATCACTATGGGACAATTTTTCAAAGCGTCTCGACAGTGCAAGAAGGATGCTCTCGCCAGATAAAGCCCCCAAGAACCCTCTGACGGAAGAATACCTCAAGAAGAAGTCTGATGCGCAACGGCAACAGGCTGAGCGGGGAGATCTCGCAAAATCGTCTATCTTTGAAGATGAGGGTTCAAGAGGTAAACGAGATGAGGAAAACAAAGTCATACCCAGAAATCCTGAAATAATGGCCAGGGCACTCGATCCAAGCCCCAATGCTACACTTCGATGGAAAAGGAAGATGGTCATACAGGATGTCAAAAAACGAGGACGTCTGACCAAGGAACAGACATTGAAGAGAACAGAAAGGGTGTTGTTGTCAAAGAGTCATGATTTCAAGACTTCAGTGAAGAAGTTGGTTCCTTTGGCTAAGCAAATTGCGGGCAAGACAGTGGAAGATGCGATCATTCAGATGAGATTCTCGAAGAAGAAGGTTGCCAAGGATGTCAAAGAACATCTGGAGCATGCGAGAAACGAGGCCATCCTAAAGAGGGGTATGGGACTAGGAAAGGTTGAAAGAAAATCTACTGAAAATTTCAAGACGCGATATATTGTCACAAAGGACGGAAAGAGGGTTAAGGTGGAGGATCCAACTACATTATATGTTGATGAGGCTTGGTGTGGAAAGGGAGATTGGACTAGAAGTTATGATTTCAGAGCGAGAGGAAATGTTAACATTATGAAGAACAGGACAACGAGTAAGTTGAGTATCATTTGTAGACGTATTGTCAGGGCTAACGCATCTAGGTATTTCGCTCGTATTGAAGGAAGAGAAAACTCGTATTAGACTGCACGAAGAACGAGAGGAGAAGCTCAAGAACAAGAAGGTCTGGGTTCAATTACCAAATAGACCTGTGACTGCCCAAAGGCAGTACTATTCATGGTAATGTTGATGTATAAACCACTCCGAGCTGTATATTATAAGATTATCAAAAACCTCTTGGCAATACTATTAAACTACTGAATATAAAAAAAGCTAGTGATCAAAATGATTCAGCGGTAGCGCCGTCAAATTATAAATAGATTTTTGCTACAACACATTGTCATTCATTCATATGCTCGTCAATATCATTGAATCCTAACCCCGTCCCACGCTTAAGCACTGGAGAGCAACTGTTCTTCTTCATCCCCGAGACTATTCGCATCACTCCTAGTCTTCCTCTCACCGTATCTCGTTCTCCATCCTTCCCAAGCATTCCACAACCTAGAAGATTGATTGAAACCATGACACAACATACCAGCTAAAAACCCCACCCCGTCGTTCTTGAATGCGAGCAGAAACCCAATGGTCATAAACATTACTGTCCATCTTTCCTTCCTTTCCTCGTCTGAAAGTTGTCTATGGCGTTTTATCGTTAGTGGTTGAGCTGAGTCCGATCCAACACTCAATTCCGATATATCCCACAGGTCTCGAGCCCCGTAATTAAGACTTTCTCCTACTTTTGCCAATTCTAGACCAGCTGCTACGACCATGATTCCAAGCAAACTCTTTGGATATTGCCTTAGTAGTCCCACAAGCGTCTCACCAAAAAACAATCCCAAGATCATTTTAAAGGCACCAAGGACGATTATACTTGCTCCACTTCTGGCTCCGAATCTATACTGGGCAGCGAGTCCTCCTGAACCATGGCAAACAGGCATAGCACCAAACCAGCCACCAATCAGGTTCATTAGTGCGACACTGATACCAATCGAAGTTACGCCCGGGGCTGGAATGTTTGGTAAGAGATCAGATGCCAAAAAATTGACAGCAATTATGGAGTTTAAGGTTGTCAGAGGAATCTGTCCTAGACCAGCATCGAGCGCCCCGACTTTGAACGAATTTGCGGATGGAACATAAATCTGAGGGTGCCATAATCTAAATGAAGGTAGATAGCTAAAACCCGTGATATACAATGACAATACAAGCCCAAGAACGAAAATAGCTAGAGCATATGGCAACCTTGGAAACCTCTGCGTGATTAGCAGAGAGACGAAGGCGAAAAGTGCCCAAATCAAGTTGTCGGCAGCATTTGGAGTCGTCCAACCCAAAGGCTGAAGAAGACTTGAGCCAGCGGAAAGAATCAGAGACAAGCCGGCTCCCACTTGAATGCCTGAATACATACAATCAATATATAACCATGATGAAAATAGAAAGGGCTTCAGCAAGAAAGGCTTACCTTTGACGACTGGTGTAGGTATCATACGTGTGAACCACCGAAGAAGCCCTGTAGTGCTTAGGATTAACACCACGGCGGCAACAGTGTAACCAGCAGAAACCGTTTCTTCAATTGAAAATTTCCTTGAAATGGCTACAGCAGCAATAGCCTAGAGCATGGTCAGCCAGGACTGTGGCCAGTTGCAAGAGAAATTACCTTCATGGGCTGTACTGGTAGAGGTATACCAAAAGCAACACCGGTCAATACATTCCATAGGCCTGAAAAAAAGAGAGTTGTTGAGAGAGATATTGAGTTATTAATGGCCAGAGCAATCATCAGTGGTAACAGTGTTCCTAGATCACCAAAGGCACCTGATATCTCTGCTAGAGGAGAATCTCTCAGCGCGGCCACATTATTCTGAGACCTGGCCTTCAACCGCTGGAGAAATGCAGTCGTCATATTTTTTTCGTTAGACAATATCAAAATTGTTCATAAATTGCAGACTTGCAGACTTGCAGTGAGGGGAAATTGATGGCTTCGTGATGCCTTTATGTTGATTTTCTTTCAGGATTTCATCCAGCAATGTGACTGCCGCGGAGATAGAGCAGGTGTAGGACAAAGTATCAATATATAAAAACTGGAGAAAGTTCATGATATCCTCGATATCTCGGGCTTACGAATTTCTACATGGTCATGAGGAGCTGATCTGATCGGAAATAGAAGTGACAAGTCGGATATCATACGTGGGGGAGGTGCGGTTATCAATGCGGGTAGTAAGTTTTAATAATAACTTGAGCCACACCCCCACGCGCACTTAAACTTAATGCTTGCTTGTCGCGTACACGTCTTCTTGGAACGCGTTTCTAATATCGAAGCACAAAAACTCTCTAACTCTTCAACACTCCTTCTTCTGGCACTTACATTTACCTATTATACAACTACAAACAATGATTTGATGATTCTCATTTTATGATTACGCTCAATTTTACATACGATTGTATTAACTCTTCTCAATCATAAATATATTATAATTAATTACAATGGCTTCATCGCGAGAATCTTCGCCCGGAGCGTCTATTTCTCCAATGGAGTTAACACCCAAGTCAAAAATCAGAGCTGCTCTGGCAGCTGCAGGAATTAGTGACTCTGATGAGGAGAGCGTTTCTGGAAATGCAAGGAAAAGAATGGCCTCAAGAAAACCAAAGTCGGATAAATCCAATGCGAACTCTCAGCCAACGGCGCTGGGCAGAACGGAAGGTTCAATCGATGTCGGGAGCCAAACCTCTTCAGACGAAGAAGAAATAGCAAGGCCAAGAGGTCGGATGGCTGCACGTATGCAAGCTGCATTGGACGGATCAGACGACGATCAGCTTGTGGCGAGCAATCCGAGGGAAAGGGTCCAGAGACTCTTGAAGAACAAACCAAGGCCGGAATCACCGAAGGTCGCAGATGATGAAAGTCATGCCGATGAAAGTGATATGCCAGAGGTTTTGCGAAGACGTAAGACAGGAAGCTCACCTCGTCAGACACCCGTCAAACCAACCCCTCGACAAGAATCCGCTTCTCCTGGACTTTTCGTTACACCTAGTGCTGGCAGATCAGCCACGCCACAGGCCGACGCTTCCGACCCAGATGACTTCCAACTGGACTCGATATCTAAATCAAATAAAACTTTCCAGGACTTGGTTGCCAGGAGACGCCAAGAACGGCATGCGAGAGAGGCGGAAGATAGAAAGAAGAAGGCTGCGAAAGCTGAAGAAAGGAAACGACAGGCCGCATTGATCGAAGATGACAATCAGGTCGATAGCGAGGATGAAGGAGGACAACGCCTCACACAGCAGAATCGTCCCACCCGGAAGGCAAGCAAGAGAGCTATCGAGGAGATGCACAGAGAGACTCAGAGATTGTCGAGGAACATGCAATTGGCTCACAAAGCTACAAACAAGAAGAAAATCACGAAACAGAGCTTGTTTGCTAAATTTGGCTACAGACAAGCTGAGGAAACTAATGCTGTTTCTTCTAACCCTACTAGACCTACAAGTTCAAGTCCTCCGCCCGCACCACAATCAGACATTGAGATGCAAGAAACACCGCCCACATCTCCACCAGATGAAATGGACCCTAACGATAAACAAGAGCTCGCCGGATCTTCTCTGGTAACAAGCACGGCTATGGATATGGTTGAAGAGGATTTGCCTACTCTTGAGGAAGCTCTGAAATCGTCACTACCTTCCAGGACAGACAAGGGCAAAGGAAAGGATGTCGATACAGAGCTAACCGAAGCTTCGTCTGAGAAGAAGCCTGCCTTTAAGCAGCGGCCAATTCGGGTACGGCCAGCGAAAGTGATTACTGGTGACTTGGAGCTTGATTCAGATAGTGATCTCGAGATCGTGGAACCAAAGAAATCTGCTCGCAATGCAAAATTAGATGCGATATTCAAGCGCATTCCAGAGAAACAAGCCACAGAACCTCATTCGATGATGGCTTTACGAATGCTTGCACACCTCAGATCGCCTGGAAAGCAAAATTCTGGAAGAAATCAAAAACCATCGATTACAGCCCAAGATCTACAAATCAGTCTTCAATTGAAGGCAAGGCAACAAGCGCACCGAGAAAGAGAGGAGCGACTTCAGGCCCTTAGAGATCGAGGAATCATCGTACAGACAGCCGAGGAACGAGAACAGGAAATGGCAGAGGTTGATGACTTACTCGCTAAGGCTCGCCGTGAAGGAGAAGAGATTCAAGCAAGGGAAAAGGCAGCTGCTAAGAGAGAGCGAAAAGCCAATGGTGAATTAGACCCACTGAATGATAGCAGTGATGATGAGGAATGGCAAGAGACGAATGAAATACCAGAAGAAGAAGAGATTTCCGGCTCAGAAGACAACGAGCATGAGGACTCCGAGAATGAGGAAAGTGATGAAGGCGAGGATGAGGAAAATGGGGAAGAGGCAACTGACAACCCCGTACCTAATCCCTTATTCGATGATGAGGCAGAGGAAGACGAAGAATCTGAGATTGATCTTTCTATTCCAGAAGATTCAGCTAACCTCATGGATGCCGAGGATGAAGAAGAAACTCTACCTGTTCATCGACGGTCCAGGAAATCGAGAGTCACGAAACTTATCCCCGATGACGAGGAAGAAGAGGACCTTCTCACAAAAACACCCAGAGCTCCCAGAACTATATCTTTGTCGCATCCGCGGACAGACTCACCGGTAATCCCAACCTCAGTTCTTCGTTCAGCAACCAAAACATTCATACCTGGATTACCTATAACGGGCCCCGCTGGACTCGGTCTTACACAGATATTCCAGGGTACAATGGATGATAGTCAAGATATATTTGAATCATCAAGTTTAGGGTCACAAACCTTAGATGTAAAGGAACATTCCATGGATTTCCTTCGCCGAAGAGCTGTGCCTGAGCTGCCCGATTTTGTCCCCACCATGGATGACGAAGAGACACAAGACATGGTAATGGATAGCCAAACACAAATACAAGCATCACAACCAGTAGATAATGAAACTCAGGGGATCCAGGTTTCATTCTCACAATCGCAAATACATGATTTTGACAGTTTGGTCGACAACCCTTTATCAACTCAAATTTCTGAATTTCCTAATACACAGGATGAAGGGTTCTCGATGATCACACCCATAAAATATCGATTTATGGATCCACCTTCGACCGCAGGCACATTCAAGATGGGGTCGCCGTCTACTCAAATGATTAATGATGATATCCAAGAAACGCCTATTATGAAGAAGAAAGGAAAGCTTCGCAGAAGGGCCCGAGCTATCTCTGTATTCGATGAGGGTGAATCATTAGATGCTGCCAGAGAGGACAACAATCAAAATGAGGACTTTGAAATTACTGCTGACGCTTTTGATGTCATGCGTAAAGCCGCCAAAAAGAAGCCGAAGGTTGTTGACGAATTTGATAAGAAAAAAAGCAATGCTAAAAATATGGTCAACGAACAAGCCGAGGAATCAGAAGATGAATATGCTGGGTTGGGTGGTGCTAGTGACGATGAAAGTGGAGGGGAAGAGGATGCTTTTGTCAAAGAAATGATAGATGATGAAAAGAAAGACATCGACGAGAGTGAACTTGCCAAATTCTATGCGTAAGTTGTTTATCTAAACTCACGTATTAATGCTAACCATTTTAGTGACCGCGAGAGAGCAAGTGACGAGAAGCAAATAGAGAAACTTTACAACGATATCTCTAAGGGCATGCTTCGCCGCAAACGAGGTGCCGATTATGATCTTTCGGATTCAGATGATGGTGGAGAGGCACGCCAGCGTCGAAAACGCGCAGCAGAAGCCAAGATGCGTAAAGCTTTACTTGCAGACGAAAAAATTGGAAAGATTGCTCAGAATCCCAAAAAAGAGGCCTTTCTTCGTGCCATTGAGGATCGAGGAAGTGACGATGAGATGGGATTCCTGGATGACTTTCAAGAAAAAGACGATACTTCTGACTCACAATCTCAAACCCAGAACGACGAGTCTCAGCAATCGGCACCGAACCAGTCAGGAGAAGTCATGGGCCCTCCCCCAAAACGTAAGAATTCTGATAGCACTGGTTATGTTCGACCACCGCCACACTTGCGACGTACAGGGAAGAAGCCCTCGAATCTATCGGAGGTTCGAGAATCACTGTCAAGTCTCATTGAAGATCCTCACGCTATGGTTACTTCAACAAATTTCGAGTCCGATTCAGATGATGATCTGGAAATTGAAGGAGGCCCAGAACAAGAGACTCAGAAGAATCGTGATCCTTTTGCCATACGCAGAACTGGAACCTCCATCATTGACAGAATACAACTAAAGCGTGAATCATCGAGCAATGTTGCTGCCAACAATGAACGTCTAGCATTCGCAGCACCTTCATCGCAACCAGGCCACAGGGTAGTACCTCTATTGAGAAAAGCCACGACAAATAGCAGTATTCTATCTGGGACATCAAGCACTGGTGTAAGTATTGGTATGTCGGCTACAGAGCGGATGGCCGGTGGGAAGGACGAAGGGTCAGGTATCAGAAGAGGGGGGGGCAAGCACAGTGGAGTGAACTCTTTTGTTAGGGAGAGTGAACGGAAAGCTGTGATGGAGAAGAAGGAGAAGAGAAGAGAACAAAAGAAATTTAAGGGAGTGGAAAGCAGGCGCAAGGCCGTGGGTGGTTTGTTTTGGAAAGGTACATTTGAATGAGGGTATTTAGCATTGGGTCAGACTGGATTGTCTAAGTCTGAATTAGCATTAGGTGTTTCTGGTGTAAACAAATTGGCAGAAGCCATAGGACTTTGAGATTAGATATTGGATTATTGATGATGTTAATGCCAAGATTTTATATCCTGATCTTTTCTACCATGTGATCTTGTAGACTATTTCACCCCCACGAAATCTTGTTCGTTGAAGGAATGAGCAAGCTTCAAATTTGATTTGCAATACCATCCTTATATCAAACTTCATGATCAGCCAGCACACAGCATGAGAGTCGTTCGAGGGCGGTGTTGCAATCAAATAGAATGCGCAAATCAAACCAGAACAATGAGTATGATTTCGTGTCATACATCAGCTCGTATATAAGAGTATTCGCGTCAGCCTTCCACAATATAACTTAACCATCTCCTTTGCATCACAGCCCATCGTATCCTTCCAAGATCGTCCCAACAAACAATTTGCAAGTCCGAGCACGCGATCAAATGCCACAATAACTAAGTGATACAAATCGTTCTTCATCCAGTTCACCGTCCATGCCCCATCCCAAATATTAATAGAATTAGCATAAAATTACCACATAGAAATTCCCAAGACGTCTACAGTTCCCCTGCATACACCATGAAGTGGATTTTCCTTCCAATCTTATCTTCCTAAGCCCACAATAAGTGACCGGATACTAGTGTGTAACATGGGCGAGTCTGGATTTTCTTGCATATCCGATTGCTGGAATGAGAAACCATGTCGCGGACGGCTGAAGTGGGCTGAAAGTAAGGAACGTGGGACTCGGTGGAAGAGCCGGAGTGCAGGAAAAGTATACATCGTAGTCTATCACGAAATAGAATCCACTTCTTCTTTATCAGATCCTTTTTGATCTGATAAAGAAAGGGGTGGAGGCCCATCATCCCAGACGCCAAAGACCGAGAAACGGACGAGCGAAACACTTGTTATATTGTCAGAACTCCTTGTCATCTTATGAACTTCCTTTTTATTGCTTGTTTCCTCGAGTCATAGATTATGTTTGACCTTGAGTCGATAACAGGAAAAGAACAAGTCCATTGTTGAGAATTTCGAATCTTTTTGGACGTTTCTTGTGTGTAGTTCAAAGAAGAAACAATCACACGTCAACATCCGATTGTTGTTCATTCATCTCCATTTCCTTATCCTTATCGTCATCACTATCGTCATCATTCATACCGTTCCTATCCATCTACCACAACAACTATAGTTTCCTCTTCCTCCACAACCGACGTCAAGTACGAAAATGGTAGTTTTTGTTGATTTTGAAGATGATTCCGAGCCTCCAGAGCAAGTGGTAAATGAATTGAGCCATTTGCAGAATGGAATAAATGGATTTCAAAAGCCTGTTTGGGGCGGATTTGCGGAGGCGAATCAGGGCACAAATGCACTTGCATTGTCGTTGGATCAAGACAACAGGGTGAATCCAAATAAAAATGTCATCACAGAGGCATTGGGCTGTTATCCGTTAGTCCTTATTCATCATTAATTATATTCACTTGAATCACACAATCAGGAAGAGGCTAATATTCTCGCAGTATCATATCTGTCATCGCATCTAATATCGATCTCAACACTCTCGATGCACTCTCTCGTACGTGCCGTCAAGTTCGTGTCAACCTCCTTCAATTTCGCTCCAAGCTTCTCAAATCAACCCTCCACTGCGAAAACGAGGATGTAGAACTCGATCCTGAACATACATTTCGTTATCGAGCGCGTGCCGCAGATTACTATTTTGTTGAAAGCGGACGCGATGCACACGGTAGTGGAAAAGTGGGTGATTGTGCCAGAGATCTAGTGGGAGAGTGTCGCAAGTGCGGAAGGGTGGTTTGTAGGGTATGTGTTATCAAAGGATATTGGGATCTGTATAGGCGCTGTGTCCACATATTATAGAGGCTAATTCTGTTCAAACAGAACTGCACTATTAAACCACCTGGCCCCGTTCTCTTACGTCACCGTCATCGACGCATGTGTAAGACATGCTCGAAGGCTCCTCTTTCTTTTTTGGTCGCTAGCTCTTCATCATCATGTTCCCCCTCTTCTTCCTCAGATACACATGATCATACCCTTTCATTGTCCCCTGAAGCAATCAAAGATTCTCTCTGTAATTGCCCAACAGCTGTTTGGCTCTGTCAACCCTGTGGACGCTCTCTTCGCTCCACCGATCAAGAATACGAAGGTATCTGGAAATGGCGTACACGCTACCTTCCATCCCTAGGTGGTCTCGGCGTTGGTATTGGTGAAGGAAACCGTGGTGTTCCATGTGGCCGTAGCAATACCTGTCTAGCAGCCATAGAAGTAGAACAAGAAACCGACTGTGACGCCGAAGACGCGCGTGAATTCGAAGAATCTAGTCGAGCTGGGTCTCCAGCATCCAGTCCTGGAGGAAGTATATTTGGAGGCACGAGTCCAAATAGCAGTGAGAGGAATTTAAGTCTAGGGCCTGGATATGCGAGACATGAGATTGAGGAATTTGGAGGGGTCATGAAAAAGAAAAGGGTTAAGATGGTGAAGGTAGGGGCTTGTGTGCCAGAATTTGGTGATGAGAAAAGTGAGGGGAGGTATTTAGTCAGGGAAATGGAGGGGAGGGCAAGGAGTTGGTGTGGATGGTGTCATAGGGTTGTTAAGGGGAGTGACGATGTCGTCTAACGAACTAAGCTAGCGAAGCGGTGGATGGAGTGGAAGGAGCAGAATGTAAGGACCACAGGAGTGCAATGCGCATCAAAAAACAAGCAAAAATTAAAGACACTGCTATGTCTAGTAACAATTTCGATAGAGGAATGAGAGCATAGCACACAACGTGCATGAAAAGTGAGAGTTAGGATACCTAAGTATATACAAATGGTCGATGATGATATACAGGCATTGGAGGATAAGGCGCTCACCCATGGAATTAATGATACTTTTGTTCTTCAATTCTTCCATTATAGACCCATGATCTCATCTCTCAACTAACACGCTAAATTGGTGAGGCTAATCACTCACTTGGAACAGATACATAATACCAGTAAGCATCCGAGCCTAAAAAAATATGATGCAAATGTGGGATATGATTTATTTTCCTATATAATTGAACTCAATACACTATTTTCTGCTCGTTTCCTACCCGAGCCTAGAGACAAACAAGGAGATAATAAGATGACGATACAATAGTAAAAGAAGAAGAAGCGCGCATTTCCCTCGCGTATCTTCCCCCTTACATCATGTTTCCAATATCCACGCACTCAATCACGTTACTTTGACTCCTCTTCAAAAAAATTCAACCTTTTTTTGCATGTCTGCTTAGGATCTTGGGCCTGGAAACGCCTGGAGGTTTGGCGGGTATGAAATCGTGGGGTTTGAGTGGATGGATGCATGTACTGGGCGGTTGTGTGTTTGTTCTTTGTATATTCTCTGGTATATTTAAAGGTAGTTTGTTGATGCCTCGTTTAATTGGGATGTTTGGATTTCTGCGGGTAGTCTAGCTATAGTTCGTGATTTGATTTGGAGGAATCGAAAGTTTAGATTGGATGTTTTCAATCGGTAGGGTTTGAGGGGTTTTGCGAATAGTAATAAAAATATGTTTGTTGTTGGGATTCTTTGGGATGTATATTAAGAGGGATGCTTGTTTTTTTGCGGGAAGGGATTGTATAGTGTGAGTTGATGAAAGGATTATCGTGGCGAGGTGGGAGAATAGCAGATAGATGATTTCGAGCTTGTGTGAGGGAATGTTCGTTGCTATTTTGTAGATAGTGAAGAAATATATGGAATTTGAGAGGAAATCACTATCATCAATGTTGAATGTACTATCCTGTCTGTTCTTCAGAAATATGACAAAACATGATAAGTTTCCAATATCTTCCATTTTCCATCTCTCGTCTTCCATCTCCCAATTGAATTCTATCCTATCCATGTATAACTCCATCCTTTCCCATCTCCTCACCATTACAATATCGACTCCGGCCACTAAACAACACTTCCCGGTTCCAAAGCCGGCTCGTCCTTCTTTCTCTTGATCTTCTCTACAAACCCCTCCTCAAAACTCTTCATTTCTCTCTCATGTGTACTCTTCACTCTTCTCAACGACCAGAAATTATAGATAACAAACAGAATACCCGTTATACACGCAATCGTAGCGGTGACTATCGCAGTAACCCTGTATGCAGATGGGAAGTAAGTAGATGAATATTAGAATATCAAGACACATAGTTCCGAAAAGAAAAAAAGGAAACCCCTCCCTCCAAAATCGCTCCTCAAGAAAATCTAACCTTCCGAATTAAAAACAAACAAACTGCCACCCACCTAGCAGTAATACTCCACGCCCCCTTCTGCTGACCATAAACCCCCACCAGCGTTCCCACAAACCCCGCCACACTATTCAAACAACCGGGCAGGAATATTTTATTCAAAAGCCACACGTAATTTCGTCGATGCGTGTACCAGAGCCATAGCATACCCGATGCGCCAATACCACAGCTGAAACTTGCGATCCAGAGAAGAGGGATGTTTTGGACTGCGTGTAGAATATGTCGGGTGGTTGCATCTGGGAGATCGGAAGGAAGGGAAGATGGAGGGAGAGATTGGAGAGATGTGAATGTGCCGGGGAAGATTATGAAACAGGCAAGGAGGATCCCTCGAGGACGTTAGAGCGAGTTTGTTGATGGTTGATGGTTGGGGATTCGAAATTCGAGAGGAAGATGACTTACAATTAAAGAATGATATGTATATATTGTGCATGCGAGGAATAGTGTCGAGAGAAAGAAGTATATTCATATATCTCGTTTGCACGTTATTCTGTCTATTCAAAACATCTGGTCTCGCAGGTTTCAAAGCTGAACACCCTGTAACAATTGACGAATTTGATTTCTTTGATTCACGACGGAAAGTTTTATTAGAGGTAGAGTGAGGGATTGTCTGGGCTTTGGATGGTTTTTGCGAAGTAACTTGCGATCGCGTTTTTGTTGTGCTGCTACGATTAGGTCTCCCATCGCCAGTGTATGTACCTTTGGGTGGGTCTATTGGAAGGGTGTTTGATCGAGGCATTTTTGATAGTACTTTGGCAGTGGAGCTCAATGTCTTAGTTTAAAGTTAAACTTTATGTCAGGGGGAAAGCGGACGTTTATGATTAAAGCTACATAGCATGTGAATCATTTTTGAAAAGGCTATGGCACAGTTTTGTGGATAGGAAATATCATATTATGTTTTGGACGAGATAAATCAAGTTATCAATCAGTTTTCCTGATTGAGAACTATACTACCATGGCAAATAGAAAAAGTTGCCACGTCAATTATAGCTTTATCTTGACACCTATTCGGAGAAAGCTTCTGGTGCTGTATTGAATCAATGTTGATCACAGTAACCGATAGGAGGTTATTCGTAGATGGTTTGGTATCATGGGTGGGGTCAAAATCAAGATTTACCCCTGGCGCTTGCAAATGCGTGATGACGTGAAATTGGTTTTGCCGTGAGAATAGACGAAGTCCTTTTCAAACTTGAGATAACTACTCAAGATAGTATTGCAAGCAGAGAAAAACATAGTTGTAATTCTCATCTGGAAATGTGCACAGTAGCTTATGTGATAGGTTCAATTATTGAGTCTTTCAAATATAGAATGGACAAGGAAGCTTTTCCTGACATTTCCGGTATTTCCCTACCAACGCCAACGCTATGCAAAAAAAGACAATTCCTCATTAGACTTCCTATTTTACCCCAGCCACAAGCAGATCTAGCATACCCTTGACCTGCATCGCCTTTTGTGACCTTTCCACTTCTGCCTTCACACGTCGATGTAAAAACTTTATTTGGCGTTCTAATTCTGGCGATTCAGAGGTATACTCTGCGTATATGTCCAAGAGCAGCATAGCAGCATCAGTACATATAGGAACGTATCGAGGGTCGGTAATATGTTTGGATACCCATTTGAAGATAGGTTGTATTGTAGTCTCGTCACGCTTCTCGAATGCTGCTCGCATGGCACTTCTGTGTCGAAGAGCTGTGAGAAGTGTAAGAACAGTGACTGCAGGAAGGCCTTTCTGAAGTACACAATCTAGCGCTTGATGATATCGACCGAGTTGGAGTTCACGCTCCCATTCTGGGGCCTTTCGCTTTGTTGAACGCGCATTGCCCTCAATTACCACATCTGCTCCTTCTCCCATGAAATCCATTCCTCTGAGCCTCTTCTCTACTCCGCTAGTGTGTTTTCTTTTCTTGTTCTTCTTATCATATTCCTCTAATGTACCGTCGAGTAAAGCTTGCATCTCTTTAGCTCTTTCTCTTTCTTTCACCTTTTGCTGCCCTGATAGTCGTGTTTTGATAGATAAGACACCAGATTGCATACCTACAACCAAATGCTTGTCTTCGCGATTGGCACCAGAGCTAACGACGTTGACTGACAAAACAGGAGCTGAGTATTTGAGTCCAGTTACAACATTCCACCCCGTGGTCTCGAAAACCTTGACATGGCCATCCAAACCACCACTAACCAGTCTAGTAGCGTTTGATGCGAGGCACAACGAAGTAACAGTCTTTTGATGATTCTTGATGATGTGCAATGGCTTTCCAGCAACCAAATCAAGAACAGAGATTTGGTTATCAGCTGCAGCAAGAACGGTTGTCCCTGAAGGCATAGGAAGTACAGTCTCGACTGGTGCAGCATGCTTGAAGGTCATAGCTGCTCTGGTTGGAACTCTGGGATCCCATAATCTGACAGTCTCATCGTAACTACCAGTCAAGATCATGTTCGACATCGATCCAGGCATGAATGCACCACTTCTAACATAATCGGTATGTCCAGTGAAAGTAGTTGTACTTTCTTGACTTGGCAGATCCCAAAGCTTAACAGTTCTATCGTCACTAGCACTCATGAGGGTTGTCAATTCTGTTGGCGAAAACTTTGTGGTCCAGACTGGCTGCTTGTGCTCTTCCCAAGTTTTTAAGATGGCTCTTGAATTCACATCAAAAACCTGTATCTTTCCCGTCTCGTCACCTGCCACCATAACACGTCCATCTCGTCGAATCTCTCCGCTATGCGCAACATCTGAGAACCGAGTAATAGTCTTTACTAATTTTCGTGTGCGAATTGAGTAGATCTGAAGTCGAGTACCAGTGGTAACACAGAAGTAATCATTGCCGGAGGGTGATAAAGCGTTTGTTGGTGGAGGAGGGAACGATATGTGCGTGATAGGATAATTCGTTGGTGATGGGATGAGTTGTTGGGAGCGAAAACCCTTCCAATATCGTTGTTCAGGTGTAATTGGCGAGGGGGCAGTAGGGAGTTTAACCGCCGGTAGACCTGTCACTGGTGCGGACATCTTGATTACTTACGAAGAGAAAGGTAAAATGAAGATGTCGCAGAAAGAATTTAATATTTCAGCTTGAGAAAGCTTGCGATGCGATTCGCAAAAAAAAAAGTTAAGGACGGGATCTGGGTTATTTTTCCCGACAATCCACTAGACCATTACAAGTTAGCCAAGGCTATACCTGCCATTGTTAGAGTTCAGATCTCTTCAGCATTATTTCATTTGACCCATTCATGATATGATGTCTGAGTTTGAATTTGGTAAAATATACTTGATATTCTGTTATATTACTCTCAATGTCAGAATCCCTTTTGTCTCAAAATACTCTTTTTGTACTTACCAGCCTTGGTGCTGATAGTGGTTTAATACGGTGCCTACTTATTAGCTAGGTAGTGACAGAACTACAGTCTCGTGCTGTGTTAAGACTCACAAGGATGGTGCTCACTGCTGAGGTAGTTGATCTCAGATTACTTTGTATCCACAAGTGTGGCTCGCATCTACCTTTTCATGTTCTTCCTGCGGAACTTCAAACTCTACACAAGGTGTTCTGTGACTTTAGTCTCACAGATCCCCATCCAGGTTTGGAGGGTGAGATACCCTTTTACTGGTAGACACTTGTACATTGATCTATCCTTTCTCTGATCAATCTACCCCCAAAAGCAGAATTTACGAATCAAGTGGTACATCAATGTTGATACTAGCAGTCGCTTATCTTTCTTCTTTGTGAATATACTCTAATCTATCCCCATCTCTTGTCCTGCCCAATAATATGTTCGTTGCGTCACTATCATGACTCAAGTTGTCCATCAAGCCTTTTCTCCAGTGTCATTTCCAGTGAAGACACTCACGGCTGGGACAAAATGTATATTGTAGTCCTGAGAATACAATGTATATGATCTATCTTGTCAAGGATGTTAGAAATTACCTCCCACCACAATATTCTACTATCAAAGCCCCAAAGTTGACGAATATCCAAAACTCAATTCCACGGCTCCTAGACTACTCGCGTATTGCTACACAACATATCATCAAAACAGGACCAGGAAGATGAGAAGTTGTAGGTAGTTTCGCTCACACCTCTGTGATGATACAACTTAAAAATCTGCTCTTCAAATTCACAAACACGTTTTTGGTTGGATCTTGACATTACTATAAGAATCAAAATCTCCAAGATCTATCTGCCCAGAAAGTTTCTAAGCTACAGCATTTATAATTTGGAGACTCTCGTCCATAACTCGAGTTTCGTGATACAACCGTATCTGTTGTTGTTGTTGTTCAAAGAAAAACAATAGAAATTAAAGGCCCCAATATCTTTGCTTCACAGAAGAACAAACAGTCTCTCCAGAATGAGTGGACCAGCCTCCCTGAATATTCTTTGCACAAATTCCTGTTTCCCAAACTTGTTACTAAATGCCATGCCAGCTTCGTCTCTGCAGCCCCAAACGTCGAATCCAATTATTCTGTGCCGGAAAGCAAGATCAACGATCCCGACATCAACCACATAGTCATGATTATAATGAATCGAAGCGGATCAGTAGGTAATTCTGTGTTTCATGATGCGATTGCAAGACTTTTGGACTGCACCGATGATTGATTCTAGATCTTGGGAGCATTTCGTTTCTGTTGTATGAAATGATTAAAGGTAAAATTCGCCAAGGAGTTAATCTAGCTATCTTTCAAAGTTAGATGTTGCTCGCCGAGTGAGTGTTTGTATCTCAGTGGAATCAAACCATTATCTTGATGAGTGTCACATCCACCTCCAAGCTAACAATCAGATGCAGCAATAACTCCCCACACCCTTCCCAAGAATGGCGCTCTGTCCTTTCTTATACCGGTATTGACGGTCCGTCCTTTTGTCTCGCTATGTTAATCAAAGAAGCTGCCCCAATGGCCAGTAAGACACATGCGACCACAGCCAAGACGATAACGTCAGACATGCTGTTAATGACCTCGCTCTGTGTACAAGAGGGACTCGAGGTAGAGTGACAGTAGGAATGCTATTATTCAATGGTTGAATAGAGTCTAAATTTTATAGACGTTTTTAGACGATTACTGTAGTAGAGACTGACAAGAATAGTGAACAGTAAAGTTTCTCCCCAAAATTGAACGAAGGCAAAGAAAGCGAGATTGCGATGTGAAAAGAATGCAAGAAATACTGTTGGAGAAAAGAAGAAAGTAACGGGACGTATACGAATCCTTCCATCTTTATACATATTTTTTTCTATTCTTCCTGCTTGCGCTTATTAAAACTTTGTAGGGGTATTCTCATTCACCTCGTAAGTAGTTGAATCTGTACAGGACAAGTCAACTAGGTCAACTTACTCGTTTTATGATCACCTTTCTTTTATACCGCACTAAAAATGTCCGCTATACGAATTCTATTATGTTATCTTAAATTATCTCATAATATTTAAATCGATTAATAGAATACATACTAGTTGTTAAAAAAGTATTTAATTCTTTTATTATTTTCAAGAGAGAATAATATAGTAAGAATTGAATGAAATTAAGAAATTTTTAGAGATTAAGGACACTAAAAATAGATAATTATGAAATTTATATAAATTAATCTTATTGTTGTATAATGGAGTTGACTATATCAGTCGTTTTAATCGTCATATACGCGTAATCGCGTGATTATCTTGATACCCAATACTCGTAAATGTCTTTAGGTGCTTTCTGTAGCTTAAAATACTAATTAACATGGAATATGAACTACCTCGATTGAAGCTTTTAAAATTAACATCTCGCTCTCCGGGTCTAGAGCAGTGATTCATTCCAATCGGATTCTGGCCTCGTGTACATTCGTCTACCATTCGTTAAATATCAAGTTTATACGACTATGCACAACTGCAAGTTGAAATTTGCTGGCTAGATCGCACATGAAATCAAATTATCAAGGTTACTTCAGCAGTTGAATCCCTATATTATAATATCCAAAGCCCGGTCAACTGTCAAAATCCGGCTCGAGCCAAAACTCTCCTTGCAGTGGAAGCTACTGACCGTTCGTATTCTAAAGATTGAGTTCCCCACTCCACCCAAACGAGCCAATCATACTACGCTGTGCGCGGTTCACGAAACATTGTCGAAAAAGGATTGCACGGGTGGAAGGGATGGAATTGACTACCAATCACCCCTAGCCGTCTATAATCTCCCTGCGGAGCTTCAAAACTATAGAATGTATTTTAAGGCTTATCGTTCTGTCTGGCCTCGTATGGACCCTGTCAGTACAAGCGGGGTTTGTACCCACAAGCGAATCATCTTAATTAGGTTTAGCGTTTATATATCTAATGTTCTCATATCGAAGTGGTTGACATACCTGCAATTTATTGTGGCGGAGTAAAATCGATTCCGAGTAATTTGCTTTACGGGATCTTCGCTTTGCTATGTGTGGCTTGGTCCTATGTCCCTTTTCATTTGCAGTCACAGACTTCTCTTGAAGAGATCCATGCCTGGAATCTACTTGTCGTTCAAGTTGGCTCGTAAGGACCCGGTCGTCTTACGATGGTGGCTTGTTCTCCTAAAGCTTCTCAGTAAGAACCGTGTTCTTGTTTACATGAGCTTGTGCTGCATCTTTAGAGCGAATTGGAATTGTTCATATTGCTATTGGGGGGCTTGCATTCATAATTAGCTACTGCAAGTCTGAATAATGGATGGATCAACAGATATGAAAGATTTAGGATTGTTGAACATTTTCTCACACAGGATTTCAAAGGCTAAGCCTTGCATGATTACCTCGACCCTTGACTTATCTCCCTGTGGTAACCATCCAAGAAATCTGCATTGTTTCTGTGGTAATGACAGCTATCTGCTAGCTCCTTGTCTTCTCTCACTATCAATAGCAAGAGTTAAGAAACTCCGTCAAGGTAACATCTGTTTGAGGATAGAATCTCTTCCTCCACCTCGCTACTATGGGTTGCAACGGCCTGCTAAACTATGTTTTCTATTGTTACCTAAATACACGATTAGATAACTTCAGATCTAAACTAATTCCTCGCCATTGTGCATGATTCAATCTTCCTTTAATGATATATATACAATTTATAGATGAAAAATACCAATGAGAAGATAAATCCACGTCATACAGAACATCTACATCTACGTCTACATCTACATCTACATTTACATACACCCAAGTATTACCATCAGCCTGTTTACACAGACAAAGCCGTGGGCAAGGAACAAAAAGCTAATCAGATCACTTCAGCTCGAACTAGGTAAATGACAATGTTAAGAAGTGATTATGCGATCAAACTTATAGTCTACAAGAATTTTCATGGTGCGAACTGTGACTCCATCTATAGCTAGGTAGCTGTAGGCATTTCCAAGTTCGACTTTTTCCAGTAGATACACAGCAAGAAGAATTTCAACGGGGTAGCGAGAACATGATCTGGGATGAAGTGAATATTGGGAGCGGAACGAGGGAGCTGAGATATCAAAAAGAAAAAAGATCAAGATGGAGCTCCATCACTACACGGTGTATGTTAAATACAAAGGTGTAGTAAATAACTGGGAATTATGATAGGATTCATTGATTCATTCATTTTTATCGCAGAGTTACTAAGTAAAGTGATATCGAGGCTAGACGCTAAACGCTAGAAGCGTGAGACCACTACATTGAGCCAAGACGACATGTACCATAAAATAACTAGAAAGCATCCCAGAGTTGCAGCAACGCCATCCATAATTCATGATATGTCATCGCATTTTTTTTAAACAGCTTTCCTTTCTTCCTAAACACTCCATCCATCCGTACCATCCCGTATTACCCACCAAACTAAGCGAAGAACTTGCTATAAGCAGCCTTTTCCTTCTTAGCCCTCTCTGCTGCATTCTTCTTCACAGCTGATAATTCCTTTACAACAGCCGCATCACCAGGAACCAATTTGTTGGCCTCCTCCAGATCTTTTAGTGCTTCTTCTTCATTCTTGAGTCCTACGTGTGCGATTGCGCGACGGTAAAGAGCTTTGGCTTTATCAGTATCAGTGGTACCAGAAACTGCGAGAGCGGCACTAGCAGTACGTTCGGCATCGGCGAAGTTCTTAAGTTTGTTGTGGAGGAGAGCAGAGTTGCTGTTGAGAGTGAAACGGAGAGCGGAGAGGGTGGAAGAAGTTTCGGCTGGAGAGGACGTAACATCTGGTTCTTCGTTAAGGTAACGGAGACCTTTCTCGTACTTGTCGAGGGCGAGAGGGAGTTTGTTATCTTTGAAGGCGGCGTTCCCGTAGGTCTTAAGATCGGTAACGATTTTGACGGTTTCTTCTGCGGTTGGAGGAGTAGACATATCTTCTGGGAAGTCTTTTTTATGGGAAAATCTCTAGGTTAACCAATACTCCAAACAATTAAATGACAAGGCAAGAGAGACAAATGACAAAAGGAAAGCTGAATATCTCGAAAAATGCTGTACATATGACGGAAAACAAAAGACGGAGCATCAAGGAGATATGTTGGCTAGGTTTTGAAACAGTTGAAAAAAGATGGTTTAGAAGATGAAGTACCTTCGTATGTATCGCCAGTAGAATCGGGAACCTTTGTATCGGCAGATTCAGCTTCGTCGCCAGTAAGCTCTCCACAGTCTGTGATGACGACTTCCTTGTTGGGCTTGTCACCACTTTGAGTGGGCATGTTCTCGACTTTGCGGACGATATTTTTACCACTGAGGACTTGACCGAAAACTACGTGCTTGCCATCGAGATGAGGAGTTGGAACAGTTGTAATGAAGAATTGACTTCCGTTAGTTCCTGCGAGGTTTTTGTTAGTCGAATGTTTCATTACTTTGACCGAGGAGCTTCAGATGAAGTGCGATCGTTGTACATACCTGGACCAGCATTGGCCATTGAGAGTAAGAAAGGTCTGTCATGCTTCTCTACGAAGTTCTCATCGTCGAATTTGACACCGTAGATACTCTCTCCGCCAGTTCCGTTGCCAGCTGTGAAATCACCTCCTTGAATCATGAATTGCTTGATCACACGATGGAAACCGGAACCCTTGTAGGAGAGAGGTTTGCCGGCCTTTCCAACACCCTTCTCACCTGTGCAAAGAGCTCGGAAGTTTTCTGCAGTTTTGGGAGTAATGTCATCGTACAATTCGAAAGTGATTCGTCCTTGAGCTTCTTTCCCAATGGAAATGTCGAAGAAGACTCGACTGCGGGGTTTGGTTCCTTCAGCAGACATTTTGTTGCTGGGGATATGTTTGTATATGAGAGAAGGGAATATAGAATGAAGCTTGAATAGAAAATTAGGGTATCGTATGCAAAATGAATAATAAAGGTTCACAGATTACTGAAATTGATTGATTGTTTGCTTTTTTCTAACAATTTCAGCCTTCTTTTGAGTAGAAGCTTCGAGATGGAGAGTTGGAATGTGGGGGTCGGCGTTTGTACCTTCCGATCTGAAGCTTTACTTAAAGTGGAGAATGAGGCTATTCACGTGTGGCATGACATTCACTTCATCAAGAAGGAAGGTCCAGAGGTTTCAATGTTGTCCATAGAGTCTTTTGTGGTTTACTATTATTACATAGAGAGGCTGCAGTTTCAAGATGAACAAATTGAATGTCTCAAGACATCTACATGCATGTGAAGATGGCAACCGCTAGCCATTTCTGTGGCCTTGCGCGTAGGGCCTCTACAGGTTCATCCAGCCAGGAACTGTGAATGGTCTGCGATACGCCAAACCCTTCATGCCTTCTCATTTGACCTGGTTGACATTTCGAGTGTAACCTAACAGCATTAGTACCAGAACATACATGCATGCACTTAACCAATGATAAGGAGGACGTACCGGGCCATCATTCACCAAAGCCACTTCCTACAATCAAACATTCTGTTAGCAAAATGATCCGAGCAGTCTAAATTGTGGTGTGACCTACCATCATTGCTTGGAACACACCATCTTTGACCCTTTCTGACGCATAGCCTTGCTGGACCTTTGTCACAAAAAGTTGATATAATTCCCTGGCCAGGTCCCCTCCCAAAGCTCCATGAAAGTCTGGCTTTGAACCCTTCTTTGTTGAGGCAAGCAATGTGAACTGCGAGACTGATATGTGAAAGTAATTGTCAGTTTGCAGGACTCCCATGTCTAAGGGTAGTACTCAATTATCTTCACATACCACAGAGAACTTCTCCTTGGATGTCTTGTACATTGCGTTTCCACTATGAAATGAAATGCATTAGGACTGTAGTCAAGCAAGAACAACAAAACAGCAACTGAATGACTCAATCAATGTCTGGTGTGAAATGACAGAGAATCATTTCTAAGATCAAGAGAATAAGGAGACATCTCGCTCATACCCGACCGCCATTTTCATCATCCCATAATCGCATTTTCAAGACTTTTGCTGCTAACGATTCCGCATCTTTCTCCGTGTCACCAGGAGCCACAGCGGCAAATACTAATATGCCTTTCCCAATTGATGATATCAGCTGCTTGTCTACCGTTACAGAAGCAGACAGCACACGTTGGAGTATAGCTAAGCAGAACCCAGTAAGTGTCAAGACTGGAGAGCAAAAACGAACGAGGGGTAAAGTTGGAAGTGATACCCTTCATGTTTACCGGTAGGTGGGTAGGCAAATGACTGGGATTGAATCCGTCTCGTTGATCTCCTGACTAGAAGGAAGATCGATTTCTACCTATCAACGATTTATACAATGAAGTGGGACGCTGAGGATTCCCGATAGTCTGAATGTCAAGTCCACGATATCGATAGGTAGGAACAAGACTCTCTGTGACTATATGATGACCTACTTCGGGACCGTATGATGCAATCCCCACTTGAGCATTCATTCCATCCATGATGAATGACATTTATCAATCGCAACAATATAAGACGTAAATTTTTGATGGGCCAAAGAATCATAAGATAATTGCACTGCAAGTGAAAATACGACTTCAAAAATCAGAATTCCGAATTCAATCCCACACTGTAACATATATTCATTCTATGCCTGGCCATGGCATTCTTTCTGTAAACCTTGCCTTGTCCATAAGCATTCCCCCACGTTCTTCTAAGGCTGCAGGTGATGAAGGTAAGGTGCAAGCGAGGCTCTCTTCCCGCAATCTCACCCAAGCATAGTCGCAACGTGAAATCCAATCCAAAATTCAGCAACAACTTCTCAACCTCTCACCACTACACATTCACACAAAGACCACGCAACTACTTGGTAGCAAGGTAATTTGTAGATTCCTTGTACTACCACCTTTCACCAAAAGGCTCAAGCTAGACATCTACACGACGCATGGGGTCTGATATTTGTCAAACAAAGCTAGCCCCTTGTACACAACAGCAATCACCAAACACCAACCCATCGATACATTTCTCCGTACCCCTCACAATTACACGATGGCGGCACGAAAACTTCAGCAAGAAGTCGACAAGTGCTTCAAGAAAGTCACCGAAGGCGTGGCAGAATTCGAATCAATCTACGACAAGATAGAACAATGCACAAATGCTGCGCAGAAGGAGAAGTTGGAGGACAACCTCAAACGTGAGATCAAAAAGTTGCAGAGGCTTCGTGATCAAATCAAGACATGGGCTGCAAGTAATGACATAAAGGATAAGGGTCCTCTGTTAGATCACCGGAAATTGATTGAAACGGTAGGGCATATATTTTACTTAACTGTGGAGTGAGCTAAACTGTTGTAGCAAATGGAGAAGTTCAAGGCAGTAGAGAAAGCTATGAAGACAAAGGCATATTCGAAAGAAGGGCTATCGGCGGCTGCGAAGCTGGATCCAAAGGAGCGCGCGAAAATGGAAACTGGGGAATTCTTGGGCAGCATGGTAGAAGAGCTAGAGCGCCAGATCGAGACAATGGAAGCCGAACGGGAATCAATATCAGCAACAATGAAGAAGGGGAAAACTCAAAATGCCAAGGCCGATAGAATAGCAGAGCTGGACAACTCAACGGAACGGCACAAATTTCATCAAAATAAGTTGGAGCTCATCAAACGTTGTCTGGAAAATGGTACGGTCGAGATTGAGCAAGTTAAAGATCTTGAAGAGTCCATCAAATACTATGTGACCGACAACATGAACGATGACTTCATGGAGGACGAGGAAATGTATGATGAGCTCAACCTTGATGAGGAAGAAGATAATTACGGCATGAATAATGATAATGATCGGGTGTCATCACAAGACACACAATCGATACAGGAGGATGGACCAGATGCAGATCTACGATCCAACAGTTTATCTGGGAAATCGAAAGCAGGTTCAGAACCGCCTCTTGCTGCTGCACGAAGACCTTCTACGCAATTAAAAAGTCCTCTCCCTTCCTTGGCCACTTTACATACCCCTCTATCGACTTTGTCAACAAATGGAAGCTCAAGTAACCTTATGAAACCAGCTGCGGTGCCCACACGTGCCCCTGGGGAGACGTTGAAATATGCTTCGGCGGCGGCGGCGGCGGCTGCTAGTGATAAGAACGGCCTTGCTCCTTTGCCCCCTCCACCCGAAACTCTACCAACTCCCACAACATCAGTCAGTCACCCACCTTTATCTGGAAGTGCTGGACGGAGACCTAGTGTAACGGCATCTCCAACAACTATACATTCACAAACCGCAAGTGTCAATCAGACACCTGTGACAAGGTCCAGTGTTCCAATTACGGATACGCCATCAAGTGCCCAAACTAAATCTCCAGCTTTGAGTCAATCAAGTGCTGCACCTAGTGGAGCAAGTGTGTCTCATCCTGTTGACAAGACAGAGAATACGAGACCAAATCTTTCCTCAAATTCGTCAGGGAAGCAACCAGCCTTAACCAAGACAGCAGAAGGCAAGAAAGGTTTGTCTATTGCTATCCCATGCAATTCCAATGCTAACAGTCCTATGCAAGCTGTTCCACCACAATCAAATGGTGTCTCAAATGGGCTTAAGTCAAGCACGCCAGAGAATACAGAATCTGTATATCATCTGCCTTCAGGTTTCCAGGACATGCTTCAATCTTTTGAAGTAATTCAAAAGAGTGCCCCAGATGTTTTATCTACAGCATCGCAGAGAATGTTGGCGTCATCCCAGGCTAGTGGTCCTGGCATGTCAGACGTGTCACCTCCTCGCAGCTACAAACCAGAAACCCCTTTCAATACGCCATCATATTACCCTCAAGACGTTCCGTCGGTGCTAGATGACCCTAGGTTATATAACCGTATAGATGGAGAAACTTTGTTCTATGTCTTCTACTACAAGCAAGCCACATATCAGCAATATCTTGCAGCTAGATCACTAAAAGAACAAAGTTGGCGATTTCATAAACAATATCAAACTTGGTTTCAACGACATGAAGAGCCAAAGGAGATCACTGAGCTGTATGAGCAAGGAACTTATCGTTTCTTTGATTATGAGAGCACATGGTAAGTTTCACCATATTCAATCTTTTTCTCGGCACCAACTAATCAATTATCTATAGGATGAACCGAAGAAAAGCGGACTTTAAGTTTATCTACAAATTCCTAGAGGACGATGTATGAATAATGCACTGGCGCCTATGGTATCTTTTGGTTGGAGGATATGTTGGCGCAGTGGGAATTGCTCAACCAGTATCTGGCTTGGGGAAATGACCTTAGTTGTCTTAATAGCAAATACTCTTGCTCATCTGGCTCGATTCAGATGAAGTTTCTTAACTGACCTGGCAATGTTCCACAGAAAATAAAATGTTTGCTTGCTGTGATCTATGCCAAACTTCGCCCTGCTATACTGGTTCACTGACTACATAGGTATTTTCGTATTCTGTGAACGGCGAGGGGCATCTATGATGAGACTAAAACTTATGCCAATTGATGAATTGTATTCTCCGAGGCAAACAGAATTGGAGAGAGTTTAATAGCATCCGAAGATTCAAGTGTTCACTTGCCTTGGTCTTGACGTATCAGTCTTCATACTCAGTGATACTTGAGTGTGATAGGCGATTCAAAACATTGATCTCATTCGGGGCTTACCATGGACTGTGGTTTGATTGGGTATTTATTCGTATGTGGCAATCGTAACCCCAACGAGGGCAATCAGACTTTAATCCAGATTCTCGTCTTTTTGTCGAAAAACACGACGCAAACGGTTGGTCTGTCTCCATAGGTCGCAATGAGATGGCTTGCAGATACCATGTACGAGTCTGACAACAACTTTGGGCATCATCACTGTTTGTTGTTTGATACCCAATTTCCAGATATTATAAGAGCATGTAAGCTCTCCCCAGATTTCTAATTGTTAAGAAATAATGATGTGCTTGCATATTCCTTTTTGCCTCGTCTCCACCCAAGTACGACCAACGACTGCGCACAAGTTTTGGGCCCCAGGTCGTGCATGGTAGGCGACCTCCAAAATGCGACGGTGAATCGCAAATCATGATTGTCAGGCACAATATTGATTTCCGACAACAACTTCTGCTCGGCGTATATCTCTTCATCTTGAATGCTTCACAGAAGGAATACTAATGAGATGCAGGTCCGAGTTGTTGTCTTATATTCAGACATGCCGCATCTCGTAAGCGTGGGGCTTGTACGTGGATCCAGACCCTTGACAGAAGCGCTCGTGCTTCTACGGTTCTTCTTTCAGGACATGATGCAGCCTTTTCTTCACATGCGATTATGAGTTCACTGAATGCGAGTGTGGCTGTTAAGAAAGACACAGCCAAGCGTTACATCGGCGTCTGCCAGTTATCGTCAACACAAGCAACTGAGACGGTACAACGAATGAAGGCAAAAGAAGGCGTCGGTTATTCCGCTCTTTGCGCATCTTGCTGCCTAATGGTACGTTGCCATACCAAGAAGCTTTCCAAATCGCAATGGTCCATAGGGGAGCAAACACGAATTCCCCGATCTTCAAGATGTATTGCACTGGGAATAGCGGTCAGCATTGGAGCAATGATATAGGAACAAGTTGCCCAGATCAGGGTTGAAAATAGATTTCCTTCTATTGCGACGATTTCACGAAACTTCAAAACTCGTTCTTGCTGCGCCCCGTCGCCAATATGGTCAATCAGCAACCAGCAATTACGATGCCATGGGCTTTTCAATCTACTAAGCCAGATGCCCCATGTTGACCGATTCCTGTGAGCATTCTATTGTTTTGTGCCTTGCTGCGCATGTAGGGCATCAGTGATCGCCGACAGACACAACACCTCCTCAGTTGCATTTTCGGCTGGCCGGATCACCATCCTAGGATTATTATCGTTCGCCTCATTGAGGCTTAAGTTGCCCAAAAGCAAATGCTTCTTTTTTTCGAACGTTCGCCCGCTGTGCCGTTCGACGATAAGGCTCGAAGGTAGCCGGAATCCTAGCTTCAATTTCGACATTACACAGGCCAAAAAATTGCTGACATGTTTCATTAACGAGTCAAAATTTGAGAAATCTTGACTCTCGGTGAGTTCATTAAGTTAGATCCCGCCAAATAAGTGCGGGGGGCTTTCTATTATCTTTCTATGCAAATGAATGCAATCAATGAAGCATCCGGAACCATTCAAAGTCTTCCAGGGCAACCTTTCACTATAGATATCACGAGGCTACGAGACCTCATTGGTAAATAGTAAGCTATGTTGATATTAACCCCCGACTAATCGTACAGGTCATAGGTGATGCATGTGAGTACTTCAGGACTTGATGGACTATGAGGAAGTAATTTTTAAGTGTTGGGCATTGAGAAGCCTCACAGAGTCCCACGCCTATTAAGCAGCTATATCATGTCAAGATTAAACCAGAAATGTCGAAATCGTCATATCAATATCTAAGCACCACTCTCCTTCCTAAAATTCCTTTTTTATATCAACATTTTTTCGTAAACTCTCCTTAAATATATCAAAATCTAGTAAGTCAAATTTGTTTATACTGTCGATCTTCTATTCACATGACCTGGTTAAAGTGTATTCTAAACAGAAGATGATACCTTTCAAGTGAGGTCTAGACTAATATCATGGAAAAGGGTAAACAGAACCATTTCCAGAGCAAGGCTGCTATCTATCATGTATTCCAATTCGTTTAATAAAAACTTGAGGACAAGGCGATACCTTGATCAAGGTAGACTTCGACCTGATCCGACTACAGCACCGTTAATGGGAGGGTTTCCAATGAATCGAATCCGTTCTGACCAAAGCTCGACCAGCACTCAATCCGGATCATCGGGAGACTTGTACTCTCCGATTCTCATGAATCGAGATTATTCGGATCAAGGCTCAACCAGTACCCAATCTAGATCTTCTAGAGAGTTCTGCTCTCCGGCCCCCAGCAGTCCATCCATGTCTTTCGATTTGAACCCCTCTCACTTACCACAATACTATGACGATGGATATAATCAAGAATACAACAACTACACCACGGCATCATACAGTATGGAGAGGAGCTCGTCAAATCAAAGTCATTCTCTCAAAGCAACGCCAACTAGTCTTGGCTGGTCTCCCGAGACCGAACTCCTCAGACTCTACAAGTTGATTGTACCAAAGGGAAAAGAGCCATATCTAGAACTACTTCCGGGATATGCAATTCATCAGAAAACACCCCAGCAGGTCTTTCTTGACCCACCTAGGTACGTCGATCCACACGCAAAGATTCTAACGAATACTCACACATAAAAAGTAACCTTCAAAAAGGCGTCTATCCTTGTCAATTCCCAATCGGCTGTCCAGGCAAGCAATTCCGAAGACCTGCGGACCTAGAACGACATTACAGACATGTACACGCGGATGCCGATCAGAAGGGTAGTTTTCCCTGCGACTATAAACCCTGTACCCGATCCAAAGGCCCTTTTACCCGAAAAGACCACTATAGAGACCATCTCAAAGATTTCCACAAAGAAGATATTGGGACCGCTAAACAACCCAAGAATACCAAAGATCCCGAGAAATTAGAAGCTCTTCAACAAGCGTGGCTCGAAGAACGTCAGATCGATCCGAGATGGTGGAGATGTAGAAAGTGTCTCCGGAGAGTTTACGTGGATACGAATGGATATAAATGCGTCACTTGCAACGAGGAATGTGCACAAGAGAGAATAGAAGCGAGGGAGCAGAAGAAACGAGGCGGGGATAGAGATAGAATGTATCGCTCGGATGAGACAATGGATATGATGTATGCGGCCCAGTGCACAAGTTGTAATGGGAGCAATTGGATCTCGGATGGGGGATTTGGAGAGGAACATTCGGTGCCCTGTCCGATTTGCGTGCCGAGCGAGGAGATTAACTATGAGGATGTGGAGTGGCGCGAGGATGCCAGATTTAAGTCTGAGTACGAAAATGCTTATTAGGAAATCCGGGTTGGCTTTAGGGAGAATGGTGAAGCGTTGTGATTTGATGAGTTTAATGCGGTATGAGAAAAGAGTAGTAACTCTTGAAAAAAAGACATATTCACCTACTGGCGCTAGGCGTTAGGGTTGGGCGCGGATCAAACTGAGTGGTGTTTAAAGGTAGACAGACGGCTGGTTGGTTACTTGCTTGATTGGGATTTGGTGCTGGGGTCGGCACTGCTTTTCGTCTTACCTTATCAATTATTCTGTTAACTACTCCTTTCTATGCAATATAAAGTTACTTATCTTTTCATTTTCATTTTCATTTTCATGTTTCCTAATCACCTATTTGTTCATCTGAATCCACGCAGGGTCTCTACTTCAACCGTCCTATTTTTCAAAAGGAGCAAAAACAAAAAAGCTATCAAATTGTCTTGCGTCAATTTCCAACAGGATAACGATATTGCTTCGCTTCACCTTTCTCTCTCTCTCTCTCTTTCTCTTTCCTCATTTTTACTCGCCCCCACTCTGTCTACTCATTCTCATTTTCATTCTCATTCTCATCCATTTCCTCAACCCTCATCTCTCTCGCCGCCTCTTTCCCTTCTCTCCCCTTCTCTACAACGCATCTCCATTTTCAAACTAGCATAGATATAAGGTTATATCCACCCTCTTCACCAAATCTCCAGAAAAAACAAAACCCATCTTACTATCTTACTGTCTTACTATCAAAAAGATGCGGAGCGCGGGAGTTTTAGAAGAAGAAAAAGAAGAAGAAGATGATGATGACAACAACAGTAATGTTCTGATTGGAGTTGGAGTTAGCATTTAGAATTAGAATTAGATTGTGATTTAGATTGAGGTTGGGACTAGAATCAGGCTGGGCTGGGCTAGTCTAGGAGTTGACAAAAACATATCATATCACATCACATCACAACAAAAACAATAAACGTCAATTTATTTCCTAGCATTAACCCAGTGCGTAGAAAGCTTGTGAAACTTTTCGACGACTAAAAAACAACAGATATTTTCATGGATATAAAAAGAGCTACCAAGATAAAAGGAAATGATATACTTATCAACAGATGCACATGGGTAGAGTAAATACAGCCATAGAAAGTATAGCATGGATAATGAATATGGATATTCATAAATATATAATAGATATTTGGTTGACATAAGAATATTGTTAGCAAAAGTAATATGGATGCTCAACATAGAATTTCACAAGTCGAAGACACTCTCTCCTTTCCTCTCAACACTCTCCTCATCCTTCTTGTCATCCTTCTCTCGTTATTGACTCTGCTCTCCTCCTTCCATACTAAAACATACCTCCATCACCCCTCCCTTCTCTCTGCATGTGTCCCCAACTCCCCATCGTAGGCGACACAATTTCTTCTCTGAAGCCTTCTCCCCTCACACCCCTTCCAGCGCCAGTATCAATACTCATTCCCTCTGGGATACCCATCCCCATCCCCGTTGCAGGTGCCATTATGAAACCCCCATCATTACTACTTCCACTCCCCTGACTCTTCGGTTCATGTTTTCCCTTCCTCCTCAATCCACCTAGAAAACTCCTACTTTGTTTTTCCTGTCTATTAAGTCCAAACCCCGCTATCCCCTTTCCCCCTGGCGGACTAGAGGCTTGCATACCCAAATTTTGTGCACTGTGATCTAACGGTGGCGCATAAGGTCTCTGATATTTTGAGTCCTTCCCAAAGGTTGCCTCCCAGAAATTTTGTTTCTCCTTCTTTTCTTTTTCTTTACTACTCAAGATAGAGATCGTACCTATTTTTTCACTCCCACTACCTGCGGAACCGGGAGCGCGAAGATGTGTTTGGCTCGTTTCATTTATACTTGTGGCATTGCTGTTACTCATTGAGTAATCCTGCCAAGGAGGTGGGAGGATAGAGTGTTGTTGTTCCGAATCTGGTTGGAAATGTGATTGTGTTGGAGGAAGTGGGTGAATCTGAGGGGATTCCTGGAAATGTGTAGATTGAAGACCTTCGACTATATCTTCAAACTGAAGAGAAACCTGATCGGCAACACGATCACCGTACTCTTCGGCTTTGAGTATACATTCATCGGTGCGCTTCTTGAGAGCTATGCACAAATTGTTGAACTCAGCAAGATCGCCTTCAAAGTATTGAGTCATGGAATGCGAGGTTCCTTCTAGCCATAATTTGACCAAGTCGGCAAAACTTCTTGCATGGTCGATTAAATACGGCAAAGAAGGAAACCCTTCTCTAGAAGTGGGAGGTAGTCTTGCGAGAATGGTAATGGGCGTGGAATAGGACGCAGGAACTGCAAACGTTGTACGATCCGGGGCTATAGCACAAATAGCATCGAGAAAATCCTTTACACCTTGACGATGCTGATAAAGAAATTTGTTCATCGGTTCCATCCATGACTCTTTTTGACCAAAGCTTGATAAGTTTGCCAAGGCTTGTAAACTTTTTGCTATCAAAGTGAATGTTCGCTGAGCTTTTGGTTGGGGATGATCTGGGAGTAGTCCAAACAATTTTGGATTGAGAATTGCTGGGCAGAAAAATCGTAAAAATATGAACCCAGAGACACTAGTATATGCAACAGTACGAAGAAAATCTCCGTATCTATCTTCAGCAACTGCACGAATATACTTGAAGATCTGTCGCAATTCGGGTGGACATCGAGTTGCAGAATCTGCTATTGATCTCCAGACGTCAGTAGTTAAAGCAATCAACGAGACCCAATTCTTCTCGAATGCGCCGTCGTTATCAATTCTAGATGGATCAACTTCGCAATCAGGGTTAATGTTGTTGATGGTTCGGATTTGATCTCCCAAGATTTCAGAGAGATATTCCTTCCCAACTCGTCTCATGTGAAAATCAAGAGATTGAGTTAGTAGAGAATTTCCTCGGAACAAAAGATTCGCTTCAGTATTGAGACTTTTGCCCATATCTCGAACCGATTGTTCACGTTCAAGGGACGTGAAGGAAACCTCATTCGAGCCAATCCTCCTGCTGTATCTAAGTCGTTTTGTTGGTGCTTCTTTTCCAATGCCATCGATTTCGTCTTCAACTAAGGCTCTTAACCATTCTGATCCATTTCCAGATACTTGAAATATATTTGTCAGTGTTTCAGATAGTTGTCTGAGATTATTGGGTATGACTTGAGATATCTGAAGTGTCAAACCATTGTTGAAATTATGCAGAAGCTCAGAGATTGGTTGATAATCTTTGGCAAGAAGTACAACAACTTCATCATGTCGAACTTTCATTAGCATCTCCCCAACCTGCTCTTGATTTTGATCCAAAATTGGCCACCATGCCTCATTATCCTTGCCTCGCTCGAGCTTGTCAACAGATATTTCAACTACTCCGCAAATAGTTTCCACTTGCTGGTCCGCCATTTGAACGCTTGAACTTGACAAGAATCCTTGTACGGTTAGTTGTGACATTTCCATACGTTTCAGAACTATCGATAGTTTTGGCAAATAAGGAGGCAGATCCGTGAATTCGCACTCTTCTCGCCAAAATGGATTTCTAGTCTCCAGCTTTGTAATTGTACGGGTGCGAACCTCACCATCAAGCATGACCTCTGCAAAGTAGTCACCGAGAATCCCATCTGGCTCTGGCCTTACCGAGTGCCTGCCATACTGGGGTAACTCTGCCTTTATGCCAGATTTCCGAAATTTAGCTTCAACGATTCGCATGTTGAGAGACTTTTCAATTCGGAACATATCGTTAGTTGAAGAAGGATATCCCTCAGGCGATTCCTCACCTTCGTCATGATCTTCCGTTTGTGGGGTATCATGACCATATATTTCTGGAATTGTGAAAGCCCTCAAGAGACATAACCACACTTCGAATACCAATCGTGACTCTAATGCTAGGTAGATAGGTCTAAATATGGACAAGTCTGTGGATGTAGAAGTGTACTGTGGAAATATGGCAATACAATATTCTTCTCCCAATACTGACTTGTCAAGCTTTTGTATTGCGCTTCTAGATAGTTGTGGGAGCTGAACGACTGAAATCAATAACGCATCATTCTCAGTCAAAACTTTAAGATCGCCATTGTCCTGAAGTATACAGGATATCCTACGCCACTGTTGTCCAGAGTTGCGCAAATGTCGCGTCGAACGACGAGTGATAATAGACTCAGGGGATAGGGGTGGCCCTTTGTCCCACAAAAGGAGCTTGGCTACTTTGATAATATTTGAGTCTTTATTACTATACGCGGAACCTCGTCGATCCACTGCTGGACGTCTGTCGTCGTGATGTCCTATTGGAGATTTCAGCGGACTTGTCAAAGATGACGCTAGCCTGATCTGTTGCCATGGTAGTATCGCTGCTAACCAGCTATCAAATTCAGCAGGGTCCGTTGGTAAAAGACGAAGGTCTAAGCCGAGACTTGGATTTAATATCTCCAGGCACCTAACTTGTCGTTCCAATGAGTATATGATCGGTTTGACCCTACATCCTCGTAGGTCGGTTGCTACAGCAATGTGAAAGGGTCCTTTATCGTCGTCCTCATACATTAAAGAGCCTTTCACGTTGTCAATATAGCACACACCTCGATACCATTGCCCGCGGTCTACTGCCTGATATTCGACTTCACCCCTCATACGGCCGCGTAAACTTTTCATGAGACACAATATTTTCTTAGTGTTCCCAGTAGGCACAGGATCTGGAAGAGAATCGATGGCAGGTATATCTACAAATGCTTGAAATGGCGAAGTCGGGCGCGAATGCTTTTTAACCAGTCGTCTACCCGACCCTTTCTCTTTTTCAAGAGAGTTGGATTTAGTCAACGTGTTTCTGTTAGAAGTAGACGGATATCCGATGGTAGTATTAGTATCGGTTCGTGGCTCGATATCATGGAAAGATGACGAGTTTGTGGAATGTATTGAACCAATGCGCTGCCTGTTCCTAGGAGCCCCTCCCGATCCTGATCTTTTTCGTGTGGTAGCATCTACGGTATATGTTCGAGGGCGAGATCGAAGACTCATGGTACTCTGAGGAGGCTTGTCAATAGAGTCACTGCTATATGAATCATGGAAAACAAGGCCTTGACGGCGCTCTCTGGGCTTTTCCCCACCAGGTATTGATCGCGGCGATGTTTGCACAGATGGAAAGAGTCTAGGTGGAGTCTCTAGTATGCTTAAATTGTCGTCCGCTACCTCGACAGGCTCGGGTGTAACTGTGCGAATAGTTGTATCTAAGCCAGGACCCCGCGATCGTCGTGGCTCACTCGGAGAGAATCTTCGTGCCAATGTCTCCGCCGCATTTTCTCCCCAGTCCCGCACAGTGTTTTCCCTTCCAGACGTCCCATTATAATCTCTGGTATCCATACCTGGTGACAATAGGCTCATCCCGCGATTCCTTCCTATGGAAGTTTAGAAAACCATGCCTAACCATCCAAACCTCAAAAAGATGGCGGCCCCGGTGATGTTAGAGAATTTGACGGGCTCGCGTATTCGAGTCTTGATATGTGCGGAAGCATGCAAACAGAGTTGTCGAAGATGGCATGGGTTCGTACTGAACAATTTGGATTGAAGATCTTCGATGCAAGCTGTGGCGTACGTGGGGAAGTCTAAGATGTGCGCAATTGATTGTGAAGCTTCTGCCAGTCTTTGTACCGCGCAAATAGCGTAGATCTTTTGATCGAATGACAAAGCTTTTCTTCTCCCTTTACCGATAGAATTGAGTCCGCTTCAAATGTGCCTTGTGGTTTCCCAATACCGATTGCGAGATTTGAGAGTTCTTCATCATCACTAGCCATATACCATATATAACAAGTTTAACCAAGATTCCGTCGAATCTACTTTAGCGGGTCGGTTTTTTCCCTTTGGAGTATAGAGGCCGGAGCTTTCAAGGGTTGATAGTTTACTAGTCGAGCTGGGCTGCTGGGGGGTGGAATATTCAAGCCAAGGACCAGGCTCAACGTAGTAGGGAAAAGGGAACAAATAAGGCCCGAAGGCTTGAGTGGAGGAGAAGAGAAATGGAATTGCCTGTCGCTTTTTATATAGAGATTCCGGTTGGGAGCCAATTGACCGGGCAGGCGATATCTATGGACAATTCAGGGGATGGAGTCGATTGTGGGCTGCGAGTGAAGTGACGGGAAGAGAGAAAAGAATTGGGGGGAAGGTGATGATGAAGAGGTACGTGTTGTATTCTGATTGTAAAGTACTACGAATAGGGACATGTACGAAGTCTGTACAAAGCTATGGGTTTTGGATGATGTTACGATGAAGCGTTTTGATACCTAAGTATGCATGAGTTGTGCTTTTTCGGTTGTACCGGAGCACAATCCAGAGAATCCTTGCTTAATATCCGGTAGTGAGGAAAGGAATGATAATAAAATGTACGATGTATATAATTGGGACCTTCTGGAAACGAGGTCAAGCAGGGTACTTGTGATAGCTGGTACCAATCAGATCGCAGATATCTCCAAGATTGCAACGGTTGGTATTATCGCGGCTAATGTGAAAGTTCTTGGTACTGTGTACATGAAATCTTAATCAATCCCTGGTGCGCATACGTAGCTGTGCTCTGTAGTTTCGTTTCAACATTCGAAGGCGCCAGATAGCATCTGGTGTGGACAAGACATCGGTACGGCCTAGGTATTCACACGACATAATTCATCCCTTATGATAACAGACATAGTATCTGAGCCGAGTGAACGACTCACCACAAGAGGCATTAATTACCTCGACCACTTCTCAGAGTGAGGAGCCTGAGTTTAACACACGAAATGAAACACACGGACAACTATAATGGCATATCGTATCATGTATCAACTTATAAGTGCGACTAAGAATTTAAATTGCTCCACGTCAGTCGTAAAAAAATCCATCGCCAGGTCGAATAAGTAAACAAGTAAATAAATAAATGAATAAAAGAGTAAGACAAATCCTAATCCGGAACGCCGTTCACTGTTCGCTCAATTGAGTATCTCATATACACAACAATCCATATCCCTTTCCCTTGTCCCAAACTGCAATTGTTCCAACCCTACAAAACTCGCTCGATATACAGCAGTAACTGAGCAGTAAACATCATCCCACACATCAAATCATCCTCTGGTCCAATGGCTGGCTTATCTGAATGGCGTATCCGGGCCATCAGAGCTTACCGGGCTTAAAGGTAAGCTGCGAAGGCCGCCACTAAGATCGCCGCTCCCGGTCTTCTTCAAAGCCTGTGACATTGTCTCTATGGTTAATTCGCCGCCACTAGTAGGCGAGTGAAGTGAAGTCGGACTGGCGAGACCAGTTTGTTTCCGAACTGGCGAGAGCTCAACACCTTTCACGGAAGTTGATTTACTCGTCGGGGGTGATGTTCCGAATCCAAACGACGATACTGGTGATCGCACAGGCGAAGGTGAACGGTTCACACCTGGTGATATACCTGGTGATGACAACGCACTGAGTCCCGCAATATATATTGAGTCTCTGTTGCCAGCATGTTCTGCGTGCTCTGATTGCACTACATCTGCAAATGAAATGAAGCTTAATCTCCGGATGTCGGTACTATCAAGAGCACCATAGTTGGATGCCGCATCGTCCTTGTCGGGGTGGGCCACCAATTCGTCTGTCCACATTGATGCGCCGGGTTCGCTACTACTGATACCGCTCATTGACATCACTGCGGGCTGATGAGAAGAGTGCATGACGATTTCCACTGTATCCGGATCAATGTCATTGTTGGTAATAGCTTGCGACGATGCATCTAGGACTGGTGGAATATAATTCTCAGTCTGTATATGCGACGGAATTGCGGGAGAATTTGGCTGAATAGCACTTTCTTGCACATCACGCTCGAAGATTTGCGAACCTGCAGGTGACACTACACGTGGGGAAGATGAGAACAATTTTCGACCTGGTGGTGATGAGGGGTGTTGGTATGGATAGCTTGATCGTGGAGGGGAGTTCGTCATCTGCGACTGCTGGAGAGGGCGGGTCAATGGTGCATTGCCAGCAAGTGTTCCATCATCCTTCTTTTTGCCCTTTAGCTTTTCCTCCGTCTTCTTTTTTCCAAATCCAAACAATCTTCGCTTTCCCGACTTTGCGGTTCCGCTCGCAGAATCACCCGCATCCACATCGACCTCACTGTTTTCACCGGGCTTTGACAATGTTTGGTTCGTTGGTCCTTTGAATCCCTCACCTAGTAGAGGGGCCTTTGACGTGGTTGTAGATTGTTGGCCTGTGGGGACGGGCGTGTTCGCATGCAAAGTGCTAGATTCCGATGCGCTCATGATGACGATTGATAGAAAGATATCGGGGTTGAGTTTAGGATATCGAGAACGTAAGTCGAGTCGAACCTCTCGTTTGCTATATGCGAAATGTTAGATGAACATGAACACACGATTAAATAGATGGGCGCTGTGAAAAGCTAATCGCATCATACTGGATGTTGGCGTATGCGCCTTAATCAAACCAATAAATACTTTGGAGGGTCGCAGACTTACGCGTGCAGTTTATCTTTGGCTATTATCAGCTTGCTTCCGGACAATGAGAATCAGAATGGCCAACGCGAGAAGAAAAGTTGAAATGATAACAACAAAGAAGATTCACGATGCCAAAAGCAAAAGCAAATCCAAATCCAAATCCAAGATTGATCTGGCAAGGAGAAGTCGTGTGGATTCCGATACGACGAGCATATAAGATCATAACAGTCGAGCAGTGAACAATGAACAATGAACAATGAACAAGAGACAATGTAGAATAAGCACATTCAAGGGCATGAAAATCTAGACAATTATAATGGGCATGATCATTGTAATTGGAGCCGTAGTGGTAATCGGACGATAATTCCACCTACCTTTTTCTGTCTTTCTTCTCAAGAATGGGCGGCCCAGGAAGCGGCAATGGTCATGGAAGAGGGGTGGTTTTCCTTGTGATTGCTTGTGATTTCTGACGATGCCAACTGCGAATATTATATGTGTGCCCTTCAGAAGGAGGGGAAGGATTTCGAATTCAATGCTTTTTAATGCAGGATTTTGGATCTTCCTTGCTGGTGTTGTAGATGGAAAAATTGTTGGTCAATCATTCATCACCACCAACGTAATTAAGCATTTGGATTAATTTCGTGAAAACCAGTCGCCTGACAATCCAAATGTTGGAATCCTCGAAATGAAAGCGATTTGGGATGAAAAGCCTTGTCGCAAGGCTTGCACGTTGCGATGGGTTGGTGGGTGATATTGATGAGTCAGCACATATTTTCAATTTCGTCTTTTGAATGTGAGGAATACCTGACCTTACGACTGGTTGACTTGGGCCTTGAATCGCAACACCCATACAACAATGGATCTCAGGATATTACGTCGGCCCGTCGCCAACCTCTTCTCTGCAAACCCTCAATGCCTATGGTCTTTGAACGCCACGGCCCGTCGACATGAATCCTCCTACAGACGTTCCAAGCAACGTTTGAATGTCAAACCAGATCCAAATTTTGTCCCATCAAATGGCGCGCCACAAGATCACATTATTTTCAATCCGCCATCCTCCTCTCCGTCCGTCTTCCACACCCCTCTGAAATTCCTCCCCAAAGACGACAAGAGAAGAAAGCTCTTAGCAATTACCCAAGAACGACTTAACGCCCTCTCACATCGATTACCACCTCCAGTCAATCCGAAGGAGCTGAAGTATGAGAGGCATCATTTGAGTGAAAAGGATGTTGCAGAGATTAGGAGGCTGAGGGCGGAGGAGCCGGAAAAATGGACCAGATTGCAATTAGCTAAGAAGTTCAATTGTTCATCGATATTTATTGGCATGGTCACAGAAGCATCGGCAGAGAAGAGAGATTTGGAAAGAGAGAAGTTGGAAGCCGTCAAAGCTAGATGGGGACCGGCAAGAACGGCAGCGCGGGAGAATAGGCAGAGACGGATTGAGTTGGCAAAGAGGGATGAGTGAGGGGTACCATGGGGAGGATGTTACAAAACGATACATTTGGTCAACTATTTGTGGAGGCGTGGAATAGAGAAGAGTTGGCAATATAGCACAAGGTACTGTGAGTCTGTAAAAGGCTGTACTGCGTTGCTCATTGCGTGTATAAAATACAACACGGAAATGCATTGTCAGCATGAGCGTTATGTATAACGTAGGAATATGCCCAAAATCCGCATGTAATTGCGATCGCGAAGCACTACGAACGTTCCTATGACACTCTACGTTGTGCTGCCAATCTTATGTATTTATAACGAATGTGTTCGCCTCTACAGCCTCTAGTTGTCATTTACATATTAGATTTGATATTGACTTCATGTTCAGCTCTCGCATGTGGTTCAAGTGACCCTTGGGCATGGAATACTTATTTGTTTATCTATTGGCAGTGTCTGTTTATGGTTGCTGTCAACATTTTCATTGAAAAGTGTACCGAATCGAAATCCGGATTCGCAGTTTTGAGTATAATCCTTCCACTTCCACATGCTTGTTCAAATATTCTCTGGCTTTCGATGTTCCATGGAGATGCACATGTCTCAAAGTCTGGTTAACATGGTATCACTTGACTTGGCCATTTCACAGTTTAAAGTTCACAGTTCACCGTTCACCGTTCATAGTTCAATACAGCGGATACCTTCCACCATTACATCATCACAATGATCTTTGTTCAGTCCATCGCAGATCGTCAGCTATGGACCGCATGGATTATTTACATGGAAGCGAAATGCTATCGCCAGGGTGAAAAAACAAGCACTTAACATAATACGTTTAGAAGAACCAGTTGCTACCCGATATGCCCAATGTGCCCAAAATGCCCAAATCAATCTTCTACGTCATTTCTTACCTTAAACTTTGGTTTCTCATTCTAATAATCCAGATGCTCCGAGTCTGAGCACACCTAGCCTACATTCTCTGGATACCAATCTCTATGCCGGGGAAGGAACAGATCCGACTTGACCGCCTCTTGATAATTTCAACAAATCCATTATCTCCCTGCGTCTTGATAAAAAAAAATATGCTTTTGACAAGTTTCAAGATAATCCAAACTCAATTATCATTTGAGTCTTTTCAATTTTCACCCCAGGCGGAGGACTAACCTGTGATCCGGTTTTGACGTTGGTGTTCGCGTATCGCATCCTCTGCTATCTCCGCAACGCGAGCTGTGAAGCTTGTCGATTTTGAAGCGTTGGAATAGTCTGTTTTATTCTCAGATTCACAGGACTGACCCTCGGCGGGTTTCTTGCAATTTGATGGAACATGCTTTGAATTGGCATAACTGAAAGGAGCAGCGGTGCTAATGTGTCTGCCAGCTCTGGAGCTTCTCGATCGTGGAGGTTTATAATGCTTTGTTCCATTTTCATATTTATGAGGCGGATTCTCGAAAACTTTCTTATAATTTGTTGGGTACGCTCCGCGGGTCTATGATCGGAAAGAACAGCGGTTCTAGTGCCTCCGTTGCCTCTGTCAGGTTTGTCGAGGTCGCTCAAGTTGCTTTCCTTCGAACTGTGATGATTGGAAGCTGAAGTATTGTCTCGAAGCTTTTACCATCTGAGGAGCTACTGGCAGAACTTTCACTCGAGACTTTGGATTCTCTTGGATTTGCCTTATTATTAAATTCGTCGTATTCTTCTTTAAAACTTGACGAACGTCCTATCAATCCAGAACTTCGAGGCAACAATTCGAAAGTTTATCAACCACTCTCTCAGCCCGCTCTTTGGTGGTATTTAAGAAGCCATGTAGCACAGTAATGTTGTCCTTGGGTCTAGCTCAAGACGCATGATAATACGTGGCTCCCTTTGGAGTAAAAGATCGATATGCCCCCCAAAAACAACAAACTCCATTCAGCGTTAGACAAGATCCAACAATCTATATCTGAGTCGAGACTGAAATGAACGGATATGTTTCATGACTCTTGAATTGTCATAAATTCAAATCTTTGTATTTCTGGCTTCAAGTTGATTTCGTAATTGAACATCGAAATATCAAAGGTTCCAAAGTATGGTTTTTTGCACCGCCATTTCTGTCCACGTGGGTGTTGTTCAAGCGCCTCGACCAGAAAGTCCACCAAGTGAACAAAGTGGCTATTTTAGACAGTCACATTTTGACATTTATCTATACATTCCTTTTCGACGAAAGGTATGATATCATAAAATCATTCACTCTTTTCATCAAGTTTGTTTCATTCTAAAAATTCAAAGAAATCGGTGTTAAATATTGGTATAATCTTATATTATCTATATTTTATAGGGACATAGCCTAGTTTTTCATTATTTTTAACCGGAGAGATGCTTCTATCACATCATTCAAATTGACCGTTACCCTGGCTGGCACCGATTGGACCAGAATGAACAAAGTCGCACTGTCCCATATCAACATGTCTTTTCGTCTCATCATTCCTATATTCCACATAACTGTCTAGGCATAGATGGGTCGGGTCCACGCTTCTCTCAAGTTGCCCGTTAAAAAAGTGTGCGGCCTTCCTTTCTTCATGCTTGTCTCGACGGCCTCGCTCTGCCCTTTTATAAACCTTCTCACAGCCTGGTATCCTGCACATGTAATTACCATCGAGCGTAATACCATTTATAGTGTTATACTTTCGGACAATCTCCTGTGAAATGTGTGAACTAGCATGTTCTACCTTCAGATGGTCAACATATCTCGACTCCTGAGAACTCCAATAGGCACAGTTCTCATCCACTCCAGAGGCGCAGTAAAACCCAATTTCGGTATGATATCCTTGATTATGTTTTCGCAAGTCCTCGGGTAGCTTCCAACCTTTAGGGAAAATATTACATCGAGTACAAAAGTATCTATCCAACTTCCTCCTTCCGGTATCTCCACGACGATTTCCATGATTCGGTTCATTCCTCTCTTGAAGCCTCCGTTTTCTTGAGCGAGTTGATGATTTCTCTGCGGTGTTTGGCGGAGGTGAACCAGAAGTTGACTCAGACCTATATGATTCCTCGCCTGGGGATTGCGACCTAATCTTCATAGACTCAATCATATCGAAGAACGGTGTGGCGTTTTCCCGCTCTGTTTTAAAATCTGATGAGGCTGACCGGAATGAATTGACACTAGCTGTTCTCGATACACTAGCTTGGCCAACTATGCATGATGGGAAGACTACTCCGGCGTATTCGTTTATTTGTACAGAATTTTCTGCTTCCAGTGATGGAATTTCCCAGCACTGCTTGAAGCGGTGCTCATTGAGGATACATTGTGCTCCTGTAATATGGGGGAGGGAGGCAATTGGTCCAGTGCTCATGGTAGTACAATTCCAAAGACTTGGGTCAATATGTGAATTATAGATTGAATTGGAGCCACAGGTAAGGCTTGGGTATGAGGTACCTTGCCACAAATAGTCATTGTACTCTGAGGATGTAGTAATGCCGTTTTGAGCGACAATGTCATCGTGCTGACTATTTGTAGTATTTTGACGGCTTTCTTCTGGTATATTGAGATCCTCATCATGGATTTGAGAGGAAATATCAGTGAAGGCTTCGTTTGTGGGCGAGTTATACTCTGATAATGTATAATAAGACGGGTTAAACGTTTGTGAGGTGTAGGTTCTTGAAATATAGTCGGGGCTATTACTCAAATTCCGCCGATCGGTGTCTAGAATATATTGATTGCGATTTTCCTGGAAGCCACAGTCTCTCTGGACGTAGGATTCACTTTCAACTGATGTCATGATGTGTAGTTAAGCCCTCCACAATCAATTTGTTGCTGCCTGTCTGCCAATGAAAGCCTTAGCGGCGAAATTATTGATGAAATCTGAAAGGCACAAGATGTAACGCAAAGCCTGACCGGATTGTCTGATTTGATTTGAAATGATAATTTGTGTGTGTGTATTTTGGTCTTGGTACGTCAGCATTTGTCTCGACCACTAGATTTGACTCATTGCTAATGGTATCTCTTACTCCAGATTTCCCACAACGTGTACTTATACAGAACATGTCGATGATTGTCATCACTTCCAACCATTGCTGGGCCTAAGTTGTGATCCAGATCTTCCTCCAAGGCTCTATCTCTATGGTAACTTCTCCATACCATTCTCATAGGTCAAATACTATTTACGCAAACTACTAGCCGATTACAGAGTCTGCCTTTCGACACCACAAGCCTTGCTTGAAAATTTACGAGGTAATTTAGCACGCCACACCCGTTTTACGAAGTGACGAATAAGGCTCCACACGGTCATTAACTGCACTATGTTACAGTTATTTCCCCATGCTCACCTGTACGAGAGCCAAGTTCAACGACCTGTTGGTATGTATGAATGGTCTACCGCTTTGCTTGAAGTAAAAGCAATGGATTTGTGATTTGACATGATAGCGTTATTTTGCTCCGCAGTTCTGGCCCCACTTCTCCGAACAAGCCTCGACCTTACCCGTTCAATCCAAAATCTCAAATCTCACATTATCAATACATCAGTTCCAGTCCCAACAAGTGCTTTGTCAGACCAGATGGTTATGTTGACATACTAGTTTGTACGAAACGAGCGTCTTTCCGCGCAGCGACATATACCCCAACACGTTGCTATGAATGGATGCGCAAAAGGAAATAATAACATATGACAAATACAGATATATTATTGCAAGAAATTAAGATTAGGGTTGAGGGAAGATAACGTGGTGGATCGGTCAGACAGGTGGGTTCTAGCCGCCGACCCCCCGGTCACTACAAAAGAAGACCCCCGTTTCATCTACTTGTAAGGCTTTCCTATGTTTCAGAAATTCCGGAGTTCGGGAGAGAAGGAAGAGGAGAACACCGCACTGTAATTTCGAATCTGCATCCTCGGGATTGAAAACCTTCTGGTGATGTTTATTGTGCTTGATTAGTCACAAAATGTCTAGGTGCTGTTCGGAAACGTAAGAACCAATTATCCAAGCGGCAATCATAAAAAGTGGAGAATGTAGGATTCGAATATGGCAGGATAAGGCTGTACATAATATATTTGAGGTTGGTTGATATCGTTTGATAAGTTTAATCATAAATCACTCAATATTTGCTCCGTGTTATGAGTGTTGACGTTCGAAATAAAGTTATCTCCCCAACTGTCACCAAGGCAAGGTAAGCGAGACACGTGATACGGGGGACAAATTCCAGCCCGTCGGATGCGGTGGCTGTACCCAAGGAATCGGATCATGGCCTCTTGATGGCCGGTACCCCGGCCATCATTTGTTCCTCTTGGGCTTTCTATAAGAAGTGCTGAGAAGCATGGAAATCCCTATGTTATATATGTTCACGAGCTTGGCTTAGACCTTGACGACATGCCATTTGGCAATACTGAGATTGCCAAGTACGCGTTTGGATTGCTGATAAATAGTTGTGGGTAAATTTACTCGGGAGTAATAAAATCTTTTTGGATCGATGGAGAGAGGATTCTTGACTTGAGAGATGGGAGATATGAATGGATTTGTTCGTTTTATTGAGCGGAAATTCAAAGGGAGCGAGTTGGAGTATTTCACTTGCATTCGGAATTGTACGAGTTGGTGAGACTTGGCAGTGAGAGAAGATGAATGTTGAGACCAAGTTCTTATATTCAGGTTCGTTTGCAAGGTGAGATGAATCACGTGGGATGTTGATGAAGACCGCTGAAATGTGAAATTACATGAGAAATTCCCCTACAATGAAAGTATTCACATGTTCTCGTTCTGTGAGCTAGGATCAACATCATGACATGAGGCTATAGTTGATCAATCAAGAAAACATGAGAAGGTATACGGGAAGAAACGTGGTTATTGACGATAGGCAAATATTAGCATTGAAATAAGTTTGACTGCAAAAACTCTTCACGTTGTTCCCATTCAACTACGGTATATTCTCATTCATAATTATGCCCCCAAAACTCCCTTATTTTAAGAATTCTGCACTTGTTCCTCTAGCTTTCTTCAAATCTAGACCGCATTTCTAGCTTTGGGGCCAAGCAAAAAAAAAACATGCCTAGTTCATGCGTGCATGCTTCTAATTGATTTCTTCTAGACGATGCGGTGAAAATGTCAGTCATTTGGATAGACTTCAAGATCAGTACCGGTGATTGAGTCTGAAAAATAATCTTCAGTAAAGATAATTGGTGATTTGATAGTGACATCCCTGTTTTGTCTACACATAATTCTTAGCCTGTTCTGAGACAAATTGAGAAATCAAGAGTGGTTTCTCAATTGTTTTATAAACAGAAGCATAGTGATTTTGACTGGAGAAATCTATGTAAAGTTGTATGAGATTTCATTGAAGTTCTATATGCTGTAACACCCATTTATGATCGGCGGATCGGTTTCTCTCGATCTTACGTAGAGTAAAATGAATAGGATGAGAAAAAATTGAAGTTCATTGGCCGAAAAATTGTATCACTTGATGGATAGTGATCCCTAAGTTTACAGCTGTATTCTAAATAATTCGTGTGCCAGTAGAGATGCAAACCGAGATATTGTGATTTTGCATAGGCGAAATAAAGAAAGGGGTAAGATTGATTACCCATGGGCTTCTAATAGTATGATTAGACGTTGGATTTGGTCTCTACTATCTATCATCACTTAACCCATTACTTGCATAAATCTTGATTCGGAAGATAGCCTGCAAGGCTCCTTATATCGGATTGGAACTATTCGTGGGTATGCGACCCAGTAGTACACGAGTATAACCACGGAGTATAACTGTAGTTATACTCGTTGTGCATGCGAACCAATGCACACAGCATTTTATTATGCATGAGCGGAAGTGGGCTTTGCGGGAACGCTTTGCGGCCGCTCTACCGCACGCCCTTTTCCTTTTGTGGACAAGTCATTAAAGCTCAGGCTTCACACCTCGCAGCAGGGAAAAAATCAAACCCTTCTCTGCTACCCAAACTGAATTGAACCTACAGTTCCATCTGCTTCACATGAAATGTTTATCTCTGAACTCAATTTGGGAAGTGAAACAGTGTTTACGCGATATCGAATGACAGGATAGACATTGAGGTCAGGTTTTGAGGTCAAACGGAATTTGATGGAATGGCCTCAACCACGATATGCCCGATGTTTGGAACATCGATACTAAATATTGATATTGACAACTATAAAGGCTGTATTATGCCTCAGATTCAGAGCTCAATAAAATTTTGATTGGCTTTTTCTTTGTTACTGTCTCTCCACCAATATTTGTTGGTAAAGACCTCGAAATGTCTCATGGAAGTGTCTGTAAGACTATCTGATGTCGAAGAATTTCTGAGACTCTTCTTTGATGGAACTCAGTTCACCGTCTTGGAATTTTTGTTTTCTTCGAGTTGGGCAGAGAGAGTTGGTTCTATTTCCATCTTTTCGTTTCTGCAAGAAGCTCATGTTTACCCATAAGAACTTGAGTTTTTCCCTTCGAAACCTCATATTCATTTTCAATTAGTAGGCATCTCTGGCAGATCTTCATCGCTTTAATATTTTATTTTTTTAATTACATTTTCTTAAAAAATTATATTTAATATTGTTTCCTCCAGCGTCTTAATCATTTTTCTTCTGCATTTCCATTGGTATGACTACAACTCGCCAAAGTGTGCGGGCACAGGATATCAAAGTTGGCTGTATACTATTCCTTCCCAATTCAAGCTTTACAGGAGATTTAAAATGCATATGGTCTGATGTCAATGGCCATCCTTGTCAAAATCACGGAGTTTGTGTTTTGAAGCAAGAGGGGCACGGTCACCCTGTAGTGATCATTGGAAAGCATTATAAACTGAATGGGAATACGTTAGAAATACCTAAGCTATCATTTGTTCAAGTAAAGATCTTTGCAGGACTAGTTGATGGTTAGCAAAGGCTAACAGGTTACTGATTGGATGACTCATGGTACACCAGAGAGACCTGCTACCTCTGGACCGTTGATTTTTTTACCCTACGGACATTATGAGCGCACCGGGAATAATGGGCGACTGACTTTTCCCTGAAATCTCCTCTCACGCTACTGGTTTCGGGATATCGAGTACCTCCAGCGCGGTCCAGGTAGTTTTCGGATCCCTCATGTTTTCTTTGCCTAGCCCGGGAGCCTTAGAACTATGACCACGGGTTCTGGGGCACGAGCATATGATTCACGTTTGGATACAGGATCTTATCTGAGGTTGAAGCCATATGTACTTGATGGTTACTGGAACCGTGATTGGCCTGCACTTTCCAACGGCAACTCAACCGAGCATGAACAACCATCTTCCCACGCCGATACCAGTAGGCCTTCAGGAGTTGGACCGGCGAATTCTTCTAATCAGCCGCATGATCATCGTATCGCAAATCGTGGTTGTGTGGAATATAACTTGGAGTCATACCTAATAGTACCCATGCTTGACCCTGCCCCTTCCGGTAACAATATTCTTTGATCTTTTGTTCTGCAATGAGTACGCGCTAGTCAATACATTCAACAGGCCGACTTCACAGCGTCAGTAGCCAATTATTGAACAAGTCTTGTCCTACAAGGTGAGCATCGATGTTGAGGAGCCAAATATTGAAGTCAATCTCTAACTTTTGTTTGTAGTGTTGATGAGGACAGACTGGCCAAATCTTGGAGTGAGATTGCAAAGCTATAGATGGAGATAAGCTTTCCTCGGAAGTGTATATTTGAAGGGTATTAGCGAATACTTGAAATTTGGTTCTCTAGACTGCGTTGCTTTTATTTGATTGTTCGTTGAGCATTTCGAGCTCTTACTGTTTTCATAGCATCATTTGATTATTGTTTTTTTTTTCGTTTTAGAAGTGTTTTGTTACATATTTCTCAAGAATTTTATCTTTTACAAACAGAATTGCAATGTTGACACTCCTTTAGACAGGAGTCGGGCCACACGATGACGCGGTCTTGTTATGGTTCGCATAGTTATGGCGAACCATGATAGTCCTTCGAGGCAGACCCAAAGCATCTCGGATTCTCTTGCCCTGTTCCTCTCAATTTACATTGATGCCCGAATCAATATTGTAAAGATGCGCGCCCTGAATTTGTCCCGGAGTTGAGAGTGGTTCGATTGTTAGATCTACGTCGGAAAATTGATGGGCCAGGACAATTTTCCTGTACGCTCATTGAAACCATGGAAGCGTAAATTAAAATTGAACAAACTTACGATTTTCACATCGAATAGCTTCAAGATCGCTTTTCACCTCAACTTTATATCACATCAATTCCATTCATCTAGCTCACATCATGATAAAACCAGACTAAAGCTCAGCTTACGATGATTAGTCACAACGTTCAGGGAATATTTAAAACTCAAAGGATTCAAGTCTCTTATGATTAAGTTATTATTAGAATGAATTGTACGCTTTGAAAAAACAAAACAAAAAAACAAAGAGCCGCATCCTTAATACGCAGAAACCCCGATAAATGATATTTGAAGAGTGAACGTCGTTCTCATGTAAATTGAATCCAGTAACCTGGGTAATTCTATGCTAGTAGAAAATTAATCACATGCAAGCAGTTCTTACAGTTTATGTATCCTATGGCTCGTTCAATGGCTACCCTATACCGGGTATTTGGCACATCCCGACCGTCCGAATGATTCCCGCGGATTTTGAGCCTCTCAACCTTGGGAGGTACGGAATAGTCGTTGGCGCGTTCTTCTTGGGAAAATGATTATTGGTTATAGTAAATAAAGTGGTGAAAATTTTCTGTTCCTGTTTACACGACAGTTCTAGCTTTCCAGCAATTGGTGCGGCTACAAATAGTTCGATTTCATGAGCCAATGACTCGGCAGCCCCGTGCTAAAGATAAATGAAGCATTATAACGAAAATATGAAATGAATCTAGTTAACTTGTTGATTATTCTTATCATGAAAAGAAATGAACTTGAGTTGAGTTGTAGGAAGTGGAGCTCAAGGAACACATATTGTGCTTAAGCGCCTTCTAAGATCAGAAGAAACGTTGTGGACGGCAAAATGCGGGGTTGGATTGAAGGAGGGGAACGTCGTAGTGACTTGCTCGTGGTATTTCGAAAGCCGCAATATTCGCAAATACTCATCTTTTCATGATTGATAACGACGAAAGTTAACAGATAGAAATATCATTCCTTCAATCAGCCAAAAATTCGCATGCATTTAGTCCTGCGAAAAGTCCTGGAGAAGTCCTGCGAAAAGATTCAAGTCCTTTTCGATGCAGCTCTCCAAATACGGAATCTATTGGTATGCGAATGCTACCCAGCTTTGTGTGTGTGTCAGATTGGTAAATTGATACATTGGTACAGGAGATCGTTCCCGAAGTTCCCACATCTTCCGCATCTCAAAGCCTGCAATTTCTTTTCATGGCCCCCATAATCAGGGCCAGATCACTTGAGAATGATTCAGCTGTAGCATATCTCTGACGAATATGGCATTTCTCGGGGGCCGAAGGATCAATTGGCTAGAGAAGAATGGAAGCCTGTTTATGGGATATTAAGTATATCATTTAGACTCTGCTCCCGATCTTGAAAAAAGAACGATTCTTATAACTTGATAATTTTGTGCTATTCTTCACGCCCAAGATTTCCGCGCATGGTCAGTCTTTTTTCTGGAGCCTTGCCCACATGTCTTTCACATCACGATACGGACTAAAAAGTCCTTCTCATTCCTTTCTAAAGAGAACCTTGTACATGGAATAAGGTTGAAGTCTACGGGAATCTTCACATCATCGGCTTCTCTAGGTGGTTACACGAAACTTAGTTCTGGTAGAAAGGAATCGGACTTGTCTATCGCCGAGTACATTCGAGCAGAAGAATCCACACTGTCCCTGGCTCTGCACGTTCGTCCACCATGCTTCCAACTTCCCACATCCACTCACTTGCCTTGAGGCGAACGAGGCAGACTTTTACTAAGGTAATCGTACCACCCATTGCAATGAGAACATGCATTGATAATTCTCTAAGGACCTTACTTTCTCAATCTATTGGATTTTCCGTGCCAATCGAATACCCTTCGACGAATGCACCTGCTGCCAATCCGCACAATTAAAGTTCAATCCGAAGGACTATGCAGCTGCTTATGAACAACAGTCCATGGAAACATATTGCAGTTTATTCCTTATGCTGTAGCGAGCAGTTGTACTTGAAATGGAAGATATGTAGTTATTGATATATAAAGCTATGTCCTGGGAGTGGTTAGAGCGTATGATACTATACAGTTGCCGAAGAAAAGAACACTCAGTCTCACAACATGAGATTACATTGATTTCCTTTCTCATCCCAGAATATCAAAGTCTCAGTCCATCTCAAAACATCTCATCAGTTCTTTCACTTGAATGATAACACTGGTGCCTCCCATCTGATACCCACCGAAAGTACGGTCTCCAACACCTCCCGAGGTTTGAACATCGACACCATTATCATACCGAGTCTTCGATCAACACCTAACTCATAAATCATAACTTCGGTATAATCTTATCCTATCCATTTGAATGACGCAGCCTTGAAAGTTTAGACTAACTTTGCTTCAGTCCCTTTCTTCATTGAAAACATTCTGAATCAAATCGCTCAACACTCATGAGCAATTAAGTCTTCCCTACCAAGCGAAACTCCGAAAATCGAGACTCGAAGGCTCATGCACTTTCGCATATTCCACCGTCGCCTTTGCCTTCATTGGACTAAGACAGAAAAGCTTGAGAAGTCTGATTTTAGGCTGGTGTGCTGCCGAAGTTCCAAACAAAAAAAGAAAGCAGCTGGAAAAAGGACATTCACCATATTTGGAAGAAGTTATAGGATACCAAGTTCCCTTCAAATTTCCACGAATAGTCAAAAAGAGATGGAATTCACCGGTTCGCCTTATTCTTTTAGGTGTTCTCACAGGACGAACATGATTGAGTACCCTCGGACCGATCCGCCATGCTATCGAGATTCCATTAAAAATGGCAGCGGAAAGGAATCAACACTATCACCAGAAATGTTATTCTCTTCGGAGGGTGGACACACAATTTCCGGTCTTGAGAATTTTCCACAGAACGTAAAGGGTATTTTCCCCACAGAACTCTCGGGGGAGAGTAGCTTTTACGAACTTCCAGAGAGCATCTGGGTGTCAGAACTTCCAGAAAACAACCTGGATTATGATCACGCAACACCTATCGCAGGCCATGTCTTTAATAACAATCAAGAGCCAATATCGTCCGCTTTAACTGCAGAGCTTCCATGCGTTAATGGCGATCAACCTGGCTCTAAAACCCCACGGCACATTGAATCTAAAGAGTCTTTTTCAAGTGCTGGCCATTGCCTATCAGATACTCTTGGGTTTGATAGCTCTGCAGAGGTTGAAATCATCGATAAAAACGCTGAGGTACCAAACCAGATGAATGCATCGTACCTATTACCAGACTCTTCGATTTCCATGCCTCTCTCTCTCACATTTCGTAGATCAATGTGCCCTGCGATTCGAACGAACGTGAATAGTTTCAGAGGTAATGTTAATAACAATCAATATCAAGGGAACCTATTCGAAGATTCACCTCGACTTTTATCGCCAGATACTGCCAGTACGGATGCTAGCGGCGAAACATTTCCAAGCGATTCGGGTTATGCTTCCAGAGCCCCCCAGTCCAACTGTACATCTGCAACCAGCCCTAGAAGTGTATTTCCAGGAGATGAGCGGTTAATGTTTGAGAATGCCCTTTTCAGCAAAGCTGCGCAGCCATCAGAATTTGGCCACGAAGGGTACTTGAACCAAAGTTGCGGTCTGCAATCAAACCAATCGAATAGTTTAAACTGGCCTGGCCTTGTGAGTTCTCAGTCTGAGCTTAATGGTTTTTACACTGATCAGCACATACAAGCTTCACGTCTTTCTGATATACGAGAAAATCCTCTCGTGCTCAGGGGGATGGAAGTTGTTGATAATTCTACAACCGCATATATTGCACAAAGTGTCGCAGATATTGATCGAACATTTCCAAGCCACTTATCCGCCGGCGATGCTTCCCAGTACCTAAAACTACCAATCCAATACGAAGTTGACCTTTGGGGAAATATCATACCCAGAGTGGACAAATATGCGATGTCCGGCGCTGCTACTCTGACTCTAGCTACGGGCACTGAGAATCAATATGCTCTGAGCCACTTTGAAACTTACGAAAATGGACGTGCATTTCCGTGGTCTGCGGAAAACTTACAGTAAGTTCCATATCCCTTCTTGCAAAAGACTTCATGCTTACCAGCCTTTGCAGAGGATTTGATCAGAATTTTAATTTCGCAACCATACCCGAGGCCCAATTGCCAAAAGAAAAAGAAAACGAAGAGGAAGAAGAAGAAGACGATGCAAAGATATTCACTTACGATACTTCATCTCCGAAATCTGACAAAAAGGTCATCAAGTGCTCTTACCCAGGCTGCGGCCATGAACCTGGCGGAAAAGACCAATGGAAAAAAGGCAACTTAAGACGACATAAGAATGAAAAGCACAAGATTGGGAATCAGATCGTTTGCAAAATAATGGACTGCAAAACGACGTTTACAAGAGTAGGAAACCGCGATACACATCTAGAAAAAATCCATGGTGCTGTCATCTTTAGACAAAAGCGAAATCGAAGAAATTCAATGATGGAAAATTCCAATAAGCCATCAGACGGTAGCAGAATTGCAAAAGCACCACAAAAAAACGGCGGATTGACAAATAGGCCTAAGAAAAATCGATCACAATCAGTTCCTGGACCATTGAACAACACTGAATTTTGAGGATATCTCTTGACGGGGTGTTTTCTTTTTTCAATTTCCTTTGGCAGGAATTTACATATGGGGAGGTTTTTTCAGAATGGTCACCAAGGTACTTGTCGGCATGGAGGAGTAAAAGAGCCGGCTTCTTCAATGGGTGGCAATCTTCAAAGAAGGGCCCGCGTGGTATAATGAGTATTTATCCTTCATACGGATCTGAGAAAGGGCCGAGTTGCTCTTTTACCTCGAATTTTTGTGCTAATGAGCATTGAGGATCTTTGTCCCTTCTATTTTATCATCAAGCTGGTTTATCGTTTATTGGGCGGGTCCAATGGATCAATGAATTTATTTTTTTAATAACTTAACTTTATCAGCTAGCATTACACTTAAATAAAAAACAACACTTGATTCATAGTTTAAGCTCACATCTCTCCACCATTGACGTCCACGTGCCACATACTATGAATGCATTCAATGCAAGACCTATAATGAATTGCAGTAAGCTTCCTCAGGAATAAATGAGTTGAATCTCACCTAGTTTACAAACACTGAATCTTAGGTCACGGAGTCAATAAGTAGACGCGTTAGGATTCAACGCAAAGTAGCCGCTATGCTAATTTCGGTATGTTCTTGATTCCCACCAAGGACGCAATAGGAGGACGTATAATTGGATTCCAATGTTATTGAGTGCCCAACGCCATACTTCAAGACGCATAATGTAGAATTCAACAACTATCCGAGTGCATTTCTAGACACGATTTCTAGAGTATCAGCAGTACGATAACGGGACTGACCCAATGCTCGTAGGATACTCTTTGACAACTCTGACTTGCCCACTATAAGCTATGTGCAGAGTTGTGAGGAAAAAATAACTAAAAATAGAGTTCGTAAAGAGTCCTGGGTTGAAACCATATATGTATTATTGAATCCAGATCAGGCGCTTCCAAATGCAATGGAAGGACTAGACGACACTAAAACAAATCAGAAGCTTGACCCAAGCTTAGAAAGTCCTGTGTCTTCAAGTCCTGCACATTCCTTTTTGCAATCTTTTTGTCCTGCTGAAGGACCTCCCAAGAGAACACTACCAAAAGATATTCCTCCCGGGGGAAAGTGCCAGCCCATATGAGATACAAAGTGATCTGATCGATTAGCTGTCTTCTGCTGTCATAGCATGGCCTGTAATTGAAGCCCCTAACTGACACCTCATACTACCGTGTACTCATGCAGCATGTCCAATCTCAATTTTCAAGATGCGGGGGCTTGTATAGCCACAATAGATATAGGTATTGGGGGCAGCGATTCATCGAACACAAATGAATTAAACTATATTGTCCACGCTTCCCCAAAGCCGCACATGAACACAATAATCTTTCGACACATTTCTTTCTCTGCGCGAGATTCGACATTAAATTAAACCCTCGTTATTCAACCCATCAATCATCATTATAATTCACTCATCCCAAATTATTTCCACCATTCCCGTTCACTCAAAGACAACCCCCCCCCCCCCCCCAAAAAAAATCCGAAAAATACCCAGCGCTAGCCTTATTCATCTGCGCCCTGCAGCATTCCAACCTCTTTCCCATTCTTGGAGTCCGGCCTCACGTCTCGTATCCAATCCTTGCGGCACTCTCTCGAAATTCTGATCATTTCCCAAATACACATTCACATTGTCTCTACCAGGGACCGGCAGACTTTGAAGCGAATGTTGTGTAAGCTGTGCAGGCTGTACGGTTTGATATTGTGTCTGGAAGTCTTGTTGCTGATTGTATTGTGGGGTCCATGTGTTTGGAGTATTCTGGTGGGTAGTTTGCTGGTACTGACCAGTTTGGTAAGACGGATTTTGATGGACGAGTTGTTGGGTTTGAGGTTGTGTGGAATAGGATTGGGTATATGGATCTTGCTGGTTTGGCTGCTCTTGGTAGGTGGATTGTTGGTATCCTTCGGAGTGTTGCTGGTAGCCTTGCGGTTGCTGATATTGATTGTATTGAGGATTTTGGTCAGATCCGCTGGAGTTTTGATTGCTAGACCAGTTCGTGAGTTCTTAGCAATTTATCTAAGAAGATCTTATACTCACTGATATGTAGGATTATTACTCGACATTTTGATAAGAACAGATCTTTGGCTGTTTGAGATGGATAAGTTATCTTGGGATTCTCGAGTTGATTTAAAAATAAGTGGTTGTTTGTTAATTAACAATATATTACTGCCATTACCCTCGTTTATATATTTTTTCTCCGCCGCACACTTTACAACTTCCCAACTCTTCCTTTCGGAGCGCACTGTACCTTTGCTTATCCATCCGAAAGATTCCAGGCAAAAGCGAAATCCAAGAATCTCGCCTTAGAATCGTACGTGATGAGTCCTGTACGATGTCATGAGCACCAACTCGATGGCTCGCTTATTTTAGGGGGGGGCACAACAATGTCTTCCACCACGAGTTTGATTCCAAGCCTGCCCAATAATCGGTCTTTAACCAGTAATACCCCAAAATTAATTCGCTAAAACAAAATGCAAGTTACTTCTTACAAAGTCCTTTCCATGTCTAATACCAGTAACATCATACATGGTCTAGATCCCATTTGACAAGAAAGGACTTGCGTCATTGCAGTAGGAACGTATCAAAGCTGCAAACATTCAATATAAAGGCGATAGGACTGGAAAGAACTGAGCCAATCTCTGGGTATGAAGGACTTTCATATAATTTATTCGTGAATTTTTACGACAGGAACTGTTGCCGAGAGGCTTAAAAAAAATCATGCATCTGGGCTTATGACCACACAGCGTGCAAAAATTGCACCAGTGAGCACCAGGTAGACCAGTGATAAATTTGAAAGGTCGAATTGTTTGAGTAACGTAAGAACACAGAGGCGCCGACGTTCAACCCAGCGTTCATTCACTGATTCCTACAGTCCTGTGGAAGCAGTTAGTATGAATTTAACGAAACCATACGCGCAGAAAACTGCGAGAAAGATCAACAAGTCGAAAGATCGATTGAATATGTGCCTCATAGGTGAAGTTGAGTACAAAAACAATTGTACAGATCTGAGGACTTTCTCGGACTGTTTCGCGCACATTGGAAACTCATCGTCACTTGGCAACATCTCTTAAAACATGACTTCAAATACTCCAAAATTTAACAATATAAATCACTACAAACTAAGCAATGAAAGAAAAAATTCTAGCATCAAACAATCGAACGACATACTTGTTCTGGTTTTGATAATCGAAAAGTACCCTCTCAGACTAAGTACCCATCAGTGCACTTTTCCACATATGATATAAAGCTATATTTTAGAACTAAGAAATTTTTTAAACGAAAAGGTAGATATGCTACTAGACTAAATACTCGTGCCCACTCCTTTGTACCAGTGAATCGTACATGAATATGAAAAACGTGAAAATTTGAATGCGTTCCTGCTCAATAGTTCAAAACCCACAAAATCACTATCAAACACCAGTCCGCACCAATTAAAACATGCATATAGCATATAGGATGTGACTATGATAATGACAACGAAAATCCATCTTTATTTTATTATTATGTGCTGCGAGAACGTATTTTCCTCTTTTTTCCCAAAATAAATCGCTATGGGTCAACCCAGCAGTAGATATTCCGTAAGTGTTGTCAACCAAAACTCCATGCTTACAATTAAGGTATAGTAATACAAATCTGTACTATGAATTATATGCAACTCTATCATCTTGTCTCAATATAACAAACGCGCTTTCTCTCCAGAAACCTTGAAAATTAATACCTCAATAAGGAGGCATACCAACATTCCCTTTTTCATCCCCACCAATCTCAATACCACTCAGTAGATCTTGGAGATCTACCACCTTTCCATTTTCTTCACCCCATGGCATACTTGAGTATCCACCGGCTCTACTCTTCGTGCTTCTTTTTGTGCTTCGGCCGGTTCGGAATCCTTCAGGTGAATGATTCTGCGCTTGATCATGAATGGATATATTTTCACCCACAAGCGAGGATGGAAGTGGTGGAACAGGGGGAGCTGTGGTGTCATCGTGTGCTACATCTGCTCTATCTCGTGATTTCGATCTCGATCGTCCGGTCGAACGCATAGATGCAGATCTTTCTACGCCCGAACTAATTTGCTGGTTGTACGTGTTGATAGATATCTCTGAAGCTGAGAAGTCATAACTAACCATGCTTTCACTACTTGCATCACTCTGTGGCGCACCAGCCCTTGTAGCTGGTAAAGCTGCTGTCTGACCCGAAAGTACTCGCTTCAACTGATCAACCCTAGTTACGGACCCGCGGCTTGATTCACTAGCAGGTGCATTTGAATGTCCACTACCTTTTCTTAGCTTATGCATGGCGCCAATCCCGCTGGCGGTTCCAAATGTTGAATTTGCTCCACTTTTCAGATTATGCGCACCAGTAGGAGAGGCTGTTCCACTGTTACTACCATTGCCGAGTCCATTGATAGTAAGGAAACTACGACGGCCATTGATCATTGTACCTGCGCGCGATCCACTGATTGAGGCGGCCTTGCTAGCTTCCTGCGCAACGGCAATCACGGACTCCTTATTCCATTCAGACATCATTTCTTCCTTGATTCTTTCCGGCATGGTAGTATCTCGTGGTGATGAAGGCACATCCACACTGAGTATTGGATGGGTGTAGCTTCTGCCAGGAGATGTTGGGGGGCTGCTTGGAGGAGAATTTAGAGATGCCGCATAAGATAAAGAGATAAGTTTGACCAATTGGAACCGGTCATCAAAGGTTGATAGAGAGTCGGCCCCGGCATAACTGGGAGTTTGTTCTTGCTGAGATGCTAATTTCCCTTGTGGGCCAATATTATGGAGTTTAAGGGGAGGAAATCGAATGCTATCGGCCCAAAACATGGCCTTTTGACGTTGGCGGATTTCGTCTTGGACTGTCTTGCCAACGGGTGACATTTCAATTTCGAATTTCTCACACAACGTCCAGAAATATCCATGACATAGACTTCCGATTCGGACTTTTTGGACTGGTAGTTCGAACGATTTTATATCTTCTTGTAATCGAAACATCATGGGCAACCCGCTTCTGATCGCATTTACTCCCAAATGCTTGACAAGACTTGTGAGAAGAAGATGTAATAGAAGAATATCGTTCTCGTAGTCTACAAATTGCAAGGCATTCTCATAGATGGCAAGATGTAGCAGCTGTGAAAAAGTTGTCCGGGATGACGATCTAGAGGGCTTCTCTGCTTTTGAAGCGTTTGATACTGCTCTCTTTGTGAGATTGGTGGATGATTCATCCCTTGCACTCTTCGCCAATCCCTTCGCTTTGTCGTCGAAGATTTGCTGATCAGCCTTTGTAACTTCCCGATCAAGCCACGTCAATAATGCATCAGCGTACGCTCGTCTTACTCGTCCATCCGTGTCACGCAGTAACCATTGCGTACCCTCCCAAGTCTTGATTGGAACTCTGTTTCTTCCCAGATTTCCCGCAGTCATAGTCTTGTGACTTGCAACAAGTAGGATTAACTTTATTGATTCCAGAGCTGTGATCTTAGCTGTATCAAACGAAAAGAATCCATCAGTATTTGGATCTTCGGTCATATTAGTGCCAGACAACAGAGCCTCTGTGGCAGATTTTGGGTCTTCAATTGCTGCAGCTGTGCTAGGAATAGGTGATAGTGTCGAAGGTTTCAAACGTGCTAGGATCGCTGATACCATGTCAGATATTTGATCTGCATAGTAAACGTGTGTGGCCAAATCTCCCAGACAATTCTGCAATCGGGCTAGAAGATCCTTCCTAGTGCCTGTTGGTACCATAGCCGGCTCGGATGCAATTGATGCATGCAAAGCACCAGCATCGACCTTTTCATCGGCTCCATTATCTGGCTGAAGATGAGGTCCACCGACATTTCCAAGTTGTAAAACTATCAATATGTGCTGTATCAGACCGATTAAAACATCCATTACGCTTAATCCTATCAAGTTGATATCAGATTTGAGTAAAGAGTCTACCATTGTTGCAAGAACGAGTTGTTGCATAAGAGTGGCCTCGACTTGGTCAGTCCGCACCAAACTATCCATGGCCGTCACCAGAATGACATATCGGTCTTGAACTGGAGTCCATCTGGCAATCATTTCAAAAATGCGTGGTGCCCATCCTTTGCAATTGTCGTTTGGACCATTCTCAATAACAGATTCTTGCTGGGAAACTCGATCTGCAATAAACTTCAATACCGCTGTCGTAGCTCCATGTATCTGAGCTCGATTGTTGACGACAAAGATTTGTTTTAAACATTGTGTAGCTAAAACACCAATGTTCTCTTCTGCCAATTTGTCTGCGTCTGCAGTTGTTCCAGGTAAAGCGGTAGCATTATCTCCTTCCGTATCAGCCGTTCCAGCTGTCGCATTGCTTGCCCTTCTCTTCAACAATGATTTTTCCGTTCCAGTGTGCTCTTCTGTCTCAGCTCGTTGTTGTAGTATATCAATGAAGTCCTCACTATCTGTCCAAATGTTCTCCAACAGTATCGGCACAATGACATCCAATTGTCTTCCCGCCACTGTAGACAAAGCTTGGGAAGATGCCACACTCTTGACCGCTTGTAAGCCAAGACCCCTCCATCTAATAGCGACCGGTGCGCTCTGAGGGCTACTGCTTGTCTGTGTTCTTGTCGAAGCGAATGACGCGTAGATTCGCACGATTTCCTCGTATTGGTGGAGATATTCTTGATCCGCGGAAAGACTTGCCATGTCATGATTCTCGCAGAAGACCTGAAAAGTGGGTATTGAGGATTCCACCATGGTAACATCTTGTGCACGAAGTATGATATTGAAAATCTTAAGAACGTAAGGCGCATACAGAGGTAAGTCTCGGGGTGCTTTTTCGATTAAAGCCGCGAGAATTTGGAGGGTAACTTGCACGTTTCTATTTCTCCAATCAGCATATATCATAGCTGAACTTTGGACTGATCAACAAACCCTATTCTAGCTCTCCAAACATCACTTGCAGTCTTCTTCTCCAAGAACTCCCCCACCTTCTGCACCTTACTCCTTCGTGTCGTGGCATAGAACAAGAGATAACTCAATTCACTTGAATTCGGCTTGACATCGACTGCCCCCTTTGTTGTCTTGGGGTAGCATTTCAGTATAAGAACCTGATGCTTGGGACGGCATTTCTGCCGTATGGCATGCATTGAATACGCGGCGCAAGAATTCAAATTAGAATCTCGGGGGGTTGTTTACTTTCGCACAATCGCAGCGTTTTGCGAAATGGCGAATCGAGTGGTTTCTCTAGGTGAGATTTGTTTTGAAAACAAGTCTCAAATGTGTCTGACTAACTCTTATCACGAACACGTCGTCAGCTGAAATGAATTAATATTGAAATTGTTTGGACCCTGCTGACCGAGACTTCCAGGTTGTCTGAGTTGGGAGTTGAAATAAATCGCTAGGCACCAAATAATAAGGCTATACCGTACATACTCTGGTGCAAACAAGATTTCGGTGAGCGGAATACGAACTCTCCGGGATGACGTAAACAAGGCTGAAGAGCCAAATAAGCAAGGCTACGATATAATGTAAATGAGCAATGAGAGACTGGGAAAGAAAAGCGTTCTCTGGTGGCACATTGGTGAGAATATAAGAGTACCTGTCGTGTTCTTTTCCCAAACTTGCTAACAAGTCCCATAGATTGCGTGAAACTTGTTGTCAAAGAACAGCTCAGCTACATGCTCCACAGTCACATGTCAGTGCACTGTCAGTGCGGAAGACCTGAAGTCTGCAGAGATTCTCTGTTAGCCGTGCGCATTTGTGCAGTTTGACAAGACTTTATTATACCTATATGTTTCCATATGAAGATACAAGGAGTGGCATATCAAAAACAAGATCCAGAATATCTAATGCCCCGTCTCTTTGGAAAGTCTATTGCTTTGCCCTCGGGCTGCCCCAAGAACCAGAATGTATGAAATGGTATCGAAAAGAAAATCTAAAAGTCTATCAAAACATAACTCTGCATATGTTCAATGCTCGTCCCTCGCTCTCTTCCCCCTTATTCTATATATTACACCCTACAATCGACCTCGCAGAATCATTTCATTGCCATACATACATTCCCCTATATTTTAGCTTTCTCCGTTCCGTCTTGGTTAAGTCTCACAACGCCCTACAATACCTGTTAGCAATATACTCAATATGATTCTCCAAAGGAAAACCCCTACCTCTTGAAAACAAGTAGCAACCAACGTTCCATCCTTTGTAAACATATGTTGGGTGACCACTCCTCTCCCATCTCCAGACCATGGACTCGACATCTCTGTAAACATCCACTCATCTGCTCTAAACCTCCTTGGTTCATGGAAATATATAGTATGGTCTAAACTAACCATCATACCAAGCTCTGGCCTCCTCTTTTCATTATTCAAATCGTCGCCGAAACCTTCTGCTTCTTTCAATTTCTTCATATACTTTTCGTTGTCGTTTTCTCCTGCGGTGTCTCCCTTCTTTTTATTCTCTTCGCTGCCATATCTCCATAGTTTATGTATTCTCCCAACAGTTCCAATGAAGTAGCTATCACTCATATAAGCCAATGCATTCAAGTGCGCCTGATGTCCACCTTCATCACTGATTCTTCCCCTTGCTTTGATCCACTGCCGGGCTCTCTGTTCATGCGGTTGCCCAGTCTCCCCATTCAAAATCTCGAGTCTTTGACTAACAAATGGACTATCAGTCCTCATTTCCATCTGTAACAACTCTTCATCCTCATTCGGTTGTCTGATGTTCTTGGGGATTGGCACCGCATGTTCTACTTTTTGCTTCCCTCCACTATTCTCCCTCACAAATGACATAGTCGTTGTGAAGATACATTTTCCCTTTTGACGTGCTTGTACTGTACGAGTAGCGAACGAGCGACCTTCACGAACATGTTCGACGTAGTACATGACTGGCAAATCGGAGTTTCCAGCTAAGACAAAATAGCAGTGCATGCTGTGTACCGTGAAGTTATGCGGAACTGTGCATTGTGCGGCTGCAAGGCATTGTGCGATAATTGCCCCTCCATAAATGCCTCGTGCGCCAGGGGGATGCCATAAAGGGTGAGTATTCGTGAAGATATCCTGGGTAGAGAGAGGTTAGATACAAATATCCATTGAGCAAGTATACACAGCATTGTAGGGCATCGGGTTCTTACTGGCGCAATTTGACTCAGCTCTCGAAGCTCCAACACATTCTCGATGGCAGATTTCGAGGGATTGATCGGAGGAGGTGGAACAAGCGTTGGGCGATCAGTCATCTTGTTATCGTAAGTGCTTGAAATTAGAACGAATTTGCGAGAGAGAGGTCTGTTTTGATGAACGAGGCGGGGTTTCGTATTGTATATGGTCAGGTTTAAGTATATATGAGCAGTGAAATATAATTCTTTTTCGAAAATAACTTCATACTTTTCATGTTTTATTAATCATTGACCAAATACCTCTTTGATAAGAAACTCGCTTTTGGCCGAGGTTCATGGGCAAAAGCGGGCCGAAGTGTTCTAACGGCCACTCACATGTCTCACTCACATTTACCGACATAACCCCTGAAACTTTCTTCAAGCTTCAATTTCTCATTGCAATAACAAGATGTGGATTCACAATCTATTTCCAGAATGATTGATTTTTGCATTGATCATCAATTACCATCTGACTGGATTCCTACTTGGTAACAATTAATGCCGAGGTTGGTATTGAGTTCATGGTGGAGCTCAGCCTTGGGCCCTTGGCTGCAGTATCTGCCCCTTTCTAGAAAGCTCCTTAGACAATAAGCATACCACATCAACTGAGTGTAGTTTCGAACCCCATCATAAATTTAAAGAAGGCATGCATAGTATTAAAGTTTGTGAATATATCATTAAGATCCATATTATTGCCTGGCATCGTATTGTACCTTATTATCCAACCAATAGCTCTTGACCAAAAAGATCATGCACGAGCCTACATCCTCAATGTCGGGTCTATACATCATATGCTACTATCGCCCGGGACAAAATTCAAGCTCCTGTCCTGTCTAGCCTTTTTATTGGTCGTTTTTTCAGAGAAAAGAATGGTGGATAGATATGCTTGCGTGAGTTACCAGGCGTAGGCGCGGGCTCGGTAATGTATATTCCCTAGTCATATCGTGGACTTCACGTGGTGACTTCCTGAAGTTTCGGAATTTTACTTCCGGAATACATTTTGACTTTCGTCCAGTGATAACGATAGTAGCTGCATACAACTGGTCTTCCATCTCACTAATTTTGTTCTGCGCGTTGTGCAAGTACGCAGACGCATCGGAAGATTCAAAATTGTCTAATCCGCTAAAAATTGAGGGCGATAAAATCCAATGACAAGCATTTCTTAGCAGAACAAGTCAGTTTAAGGCTTGTTGTTAAAGTTGAGGAAATTCAAAGACATACATCGCTCTTGTTGTCAAAGAATTGCTGTCCGCTATCCACACTGTCTTAAAAACTTCTTCCTCTTTGCTCATGTTTTATCAAGAATCAAGATATTGAAAAGAAAAAGAGTCTGTGGGAAGCTTTACAGAGTAACTACTTGAAGCTAAATTGAACGAAATTCCATTTGAATGCCTTATATGACAAGATACCTCGTCTCATTGATGAGTAATACACAATAAGACGCAGCAACCCCGAAAATGCGACGGCGGCACTGGCGACCAGGTGAGTGTCTATTTTGGACCAAAGGTAATATCGATCATGAGTGACGCGAGTTCAGTCTGGAGATGGAACACGAGCTCAATCGAATATCAACGAAAAAAGCTTAAGGAGCCCGCAGGCTACCGAAGAGGTTCATGATATCAACTCTTCTGAGTTTCAAAGGTTCCCGTAAAGGTTGAAGTCGACGATTTTTAGCGTCATTTCAAGATGTAGTAGGATGTAGTAAAATCCCGCGATGGGTTTGCTCTCGTTAACTTTCTTTGAAATTCTGCTTCGTATATTTCGTTATTTAACAGGATCCAAGGGGTGCCATCCTTAGATCCCAGAAAAGAAGACACTCAAAATGCCTGCCCGTCTATTCTGTGGATTATTTGAAGCGTTGCTTGGTCCCTCGAGCCACATGGAGGAACATTTTTGAAATTCCCAAACTGAGTGTAGAATTTGGAGAGATAAATATGTTCGCTCTAACCCGATCCAAACTTCGAGTCATGGCTCAAGAATGCATGTCCCAAATATCGAGGGTGGTTGTTCAATTATACATTGGATTTCCATTGGCCAACATTCGCAAGGCCGAAAGTTTCATGCGTAAACATATTAATTGAGGTGGCACATCAAATCCATTCTCGTCGATATCTTGATCTTGGCATACAAAAGGTCGTGACTTTCCATGTTTTGAACGGCGATCGAGGAAATCGCATACTCTTCCGACAATGTTACCTTGATCTCCATCCTTTCTCATGACTACAGCAGTGCTTGTAGCGCGGAATTGAACAATGAGATCGCCAACTCGTGCATTATTTGATACGTATCCTATCATCCCATTCTCTTCCAAGAACAACCTGACTTGTGTAGTATTGCTAGATTGCTCTGCCTTCCATTTTGCTTCGTGGAGGGTTTGATTGAACGAGAACATTAGTTGATTCACTATGCGATCTCTCTTTCCAGGTGGCAGCGACTTTTGACGCCGGCTTAATACATCAGAAGTCCGGCATTCGATATCTTCAACTTTTGGGGCAGCGTTCAAAAAAAAAGCTGAGAAGGAGCATTTCTCGCGACTCCCATAATTGCAAATATCATCGATGTTATGAAGTCGGTCATCGTGAAAGTATCCTTTCCCGCCGCGTTGATGAAAGAAGTACCGTAATTGATCCTCAATGAGTGGAGTTGCATTTAAGTCCAAAAAGTCTAAATCTCGAAGATAGTCTGTTAAGCTTAAATTTCTTAGCGGTGGGCTAATGTACACAATGGATCCTCGAACGTTTCCAACTGCTTTCATGATCTCTTGACCTTCCAAAGCATCTGGGTTATGATCAAGGAAATCTTGCACGATATGAATTGAATCGGGCATCGTTCTCGCAAGAGTCTGTCGGAAGTGTTCATATTTCTGAAGAACGTCAAGTTTATCGGTGTGGCGACGGAAATGATGCAGAGTAACCATAGATATAGTTTCGAAAAAAGTTTGTCTATAATCTGCAGGCGTAGCCTTGGTGCAGCAATCCTTCGCAAGGCTATACAATCCAAAAAACCTATCTCTTTGATCGGAGCATAATGCTTCACTGTGGGTCAGAAAAAGATCTAGCAGTGGGATTCGTTCCTTGATCTCTTGTCTCCTCTTGGACAATCGAGAGGGTACACTATTTCGGATAGCTTCCAGTGTCTGAAGCAAGCTAAAGTATCCTTTATCACCGCCTCCAGCTAACGATGTACCAACATATAAGTTTGTGGATGTTTCTTGAATAGTATTCATTCGTCGAAATACCCAATCTAGGCGCTCCCAATCAAAGATTAGTGATGAGCAGTGAGCTTTGATTTTTGAAGCGAGGACTACCTCTTGTATAATCCAAAGTCTTTGCCAATATGGCCTGTGGCACAACATAGACAATTCAGTCCAAAACTTTACATGAGAAACAGCTGCATGTTCTGTTATGGATCTCGATAGCTCTTTCGCAGACGTTGCGGGATTGCCTAGACTGTCTAGCAAAGTCATTGCGCCCCAGTAATCTCTTCCAGCTTTCCCCAACCACACAACAACTTCATCTGCTTGGGCATATATTTGACTCATAAGTGCAACTTGCGCATTTCGCTCATCAAAGTCCGCTTGATTGATACACACAGCATCCACCCATAGATAACGCCGCCGACTCCGCAAACGAAGAGCTTCTAGTGCTGCAGATAAATTGTCTCGCACGTAGTACTCTGTCTTATCAATCTTGATTGTTTTGTTTGCAGGCAGATCACCCCATGCATAAGACAATGCCTCATATTTAACATTGGTGAGTAGAGAAACATGAATGAATTCGTAGTTCTGGCCACTGGAGCCGGCGCATGGAAGAATAAGGAGGCGAATCTCCTCTCTATCAATATCCAGTGGCTTATAGGAAGGCTTAGAGCCCCCGACGGGCGTATGGTGATATAGGTCTGCAGAGAATGGGGAATTTGAGGTGTCGATTGGAGGGAGTGCAGGTGAAGTGTAACCATTCATTGGCATTATTGACACGATTGTTTCTTTCAAAGGTCCATTAGGAGCCGAAGGAGGTGTGGTTTTATGCATAAGTATTCAACACCACATAATCGAACCAATTAAATTTGATTCATCAATTGCCAACGGTAAGTCTGAACCAAAGGTCTAATTTTGTTTGTCGAGCTTTTGGCTAGAGATTTAGAAAGTTGTAGTCGGAATTATTAGGTAGATTTCCTCAACATCACCAGTTGAATCCAAAAGGTTGAGGCATTCATTTATCATGGTATGGGTTAAAGTATACAACATACAGTTTCAGATGAAGATGAAGATAACATTGTCGCATATAATCGCGATAACAGTGAGATTCTGCAAAAGTCGGCGTTTGAACGACAACCTTGCAGATGGATGACTAGCGTGATCCATATCATACGGGTCACATGTTATATTCATGGCGATTATTCAAAAGTAAGTTCAAAGTGCTCCGATCGATGTCCACAGCTCAACAAGTATCAATCATGAAGTTCAGGATCTTCAATTCTGGTCCTGCACTATTTGTATCATGTTAAGCTTATGGGTCGAAGACTGTTACTGCGGGTAAATTCAAGTAATTTGATTCCATTCGAGATCCCACAAGGCTCGTTTTAGACCCCTTTTACTGCACAGTACAGACTATATAACACGGCGTAATGAAGACAATCTCCATGACTTGAACATTTAGTTGAGGAGAGCGTATGAAAATAAAAGTGCCAGAGCTGAGATATGAAATAAGACCTCAAATGAAGATTGCATGTCCCTCGCAATGATGATATATGTTCGTTCACCCAGAAATGATACAAGGCATTGAATACCAGTTAATAGCTGAAATTGGACGTGAATTTCTGATAGCCTGTTTATAAGATCTTTTATTCTCCGAAACGCCGGATCAAAATGTCGACTTCCCACACCGCTGATCTCAAATATGCTACTATCAATATTGTATACTCCGAAAACCAGCCCCAAGCTTAATCGAACTGAAGGTATCACATTAGTTGATGTCGGAAATATTGCAGGATAACTTACAGGTGTTAAGAACGATTCTGCAACGAATCTTGCACGGGCATTCAACTATTGTCTCTGTCAGCGACTGATCTGATCAAGGGAAAGGTAGAGCTCACAAATAGCTTCATCTCCGAGATTTCCTTATCAACCTCCTCCATGAATTCTATGATGAAATCCACCAGCTTGTGCTTCAACATCTCCTCTGTGTGGAAGTTCGTGATCAAAAACGAGATATCGTAGCCCTATTCAAAATCAGCCTCCGGCCCTTGCACATCTAAACCAGCCACCTACCTTGACGGGTTTCCTCCTAAGAATGAAGAATGCTTCTGCTCTTTGAGTCAAGAACCTGGCAAATTTGTGTACGAGAATGTGCTCAATTTCGTCCGCTTGTTTGATGTTGATACTGATTCGGACACTGTTGATACTGGGTTCAATGAGAACCCGTTCATTCTCATTCCGTGCGACTGTCAATGAATTTAACAGAACTTCAGGTGAAGTCTTAGCTTCAATTTCGGGCACATTGTGTCTTTCGGAGGTCTGGGATGCGAAGTTCGAGAGGCATAGAGCTGCTGTTAAGGAAGATCGTACGCATTGAAGGTAAGGTCGCAATGATTGAGACTGCAAGATTTAGTTTAGTACAATTCTGCCATGCCATCCTTAAAATATTTAAGCTGCAATGATAGGAATTTCAGATTGCTACATACCATCTCGTTGATGTTTCTGATTTCGAATGCCTCCTTTCAATGAGAAGATGTCATCAACAGTACGAGCCAGCCTTAGGTGTTGTCGATGCTTTGGTGGGGCTTTCTCTAATAGTCAAGGAGTCAAGCAGCCCCGGACGGAAAAAGCCGCATGGACGAAGGAAGCCTTCCAACCAAGATATTTTACTTTCTTTCAATAATCGATATCAAATCAGGTCATCATTATTTTGAATTCAAATTTGCAGAAACGCAGCTCTGACCTTCTTTTTTATCATATCTACAACTCATCAATCTCCAAATATCATAAAGGGGTCCTGGACAGCACAAACTATACCAAGACATTAAGTGTTTTAAATCATACACTTGAGTTGGTGGTTGGGTTACATGGTGGAGTCAGGCATCCCACAAAGCTACGTAAGGCGCGCTAAGAGAACCGTCCCGTTTGCTAGGTATTTATCTACAAGTCTACCTCCCGCCTGCCTACCTATCTGTCTTCCTATTGCCTCAATAACCTCCGCACAACGTGAGCTTCCCACCATCATGTCGAATATACCGATCATTATCAAGCATCAGGGCAAGAAATATGATGTCGAGCTCGATCCTTCGTCCAACGGCGAAACACTAAAATATCAGCTCTATTCTCTCACTGGTGTTGAGCCAGAACGACAAAAGATCTTGGTTAAAGGCGGGCAACTTAAAGATGACACCGACCTTTCGAAGATCGGCGCCAAGCCAGGACAGACATTTTTGATGATGGGAACACCTGCAGAGGGAGGAACACTTTCTAAGCCAAAGGAGCCAATAAAGTTCGTTGAAGATATGACCGAAGCAGAGGCTGCACAACAAGTTGGCGCAACACCAGCTGGATTACAAAATTTGGGAAATACATGTTATCTCAACTCAACGTTACAAACTCTCAGAGCCATTCCAGAGTTGCAAGATAGTCTGCAAAAATTCACACCAACTGAATCTGGTTCCAACAACATGCTCAATGCATTCCAACTCAGTCGACCCCAATCACTTGACCTGACAGCTGCAATGCGAGATTTATACACGCAGATGTCAGAAACACAAGAGGCGTTTCCGCCACTCATTTACCTCAACGCTCTACGACAAGCTTTCCCACAATTTCAAGAAAAGGCGAAGAATGGCCACGGTTATGCACAACAAGATGCTGAAGAAGCTTGGACGCAAATTCTCCAGGTACTGCGATCAAGCTTGAAGATTGGTGAAGGTGGAAACACTGAAGGGTCTTCATCTACATCTGTCTCTTTTGTTGACAAATATATGGCGGGGGCATTCCAGTCCATCACAGAGTGTGATGAGCAAGGTGCAAAGGATGCAGGCGAACAACCAATCAAGGGGAGTGATGTCTTCTTAAAGCTGGATTGCCATATCACTGGCGCAACCAACCATCTTCGAGATGGACTGGTCGCAGGATTGGAGGAAAAGATTGAAAAGAGATCTGAGGTCCTTGGTCGCGATGCCATTTACACCAAAAAATCCAAAATCTCACGCCTTCCCAAGTACCTCACTGTCCATTTCGTTAGATTCTTCTGGAAACGCGAGGCTCAAAAGAAAGCAAAGATTATGCGCAAGGTTACATTCCCTCATGAACTGGACGTCGTAGAATTCTGTACGGATGAGCTCAAGCAAATGTTGATCCCAGTCAGGGATAAGGTTCGTGAAGTAAGAAAGGAAGAGGAAGACGTCGAACGCGCTCGCAAGCGTCAAAAGCGTATCCACGATAAAGAAGAGGCCGACAAGAAAGCTGGCCTTGTCGATGAAGCACCATCTTCCTCAAAGAAAGATGAGAAGAAGGAGACTAAGTCTAAAGACGGCGATACCGAAATGGAGGATGTTGTTTATAAGACTGACGCGGAGATTGATGCAGAAAAAGCAGCTTCAATCTTGGAGGCAAAGAAGGAGTTGAATGCGCTAATCGACCCAGAGCTTGCTAAGGATGATGGAGCTAACAAGTCTGGTCTTTACGAACTTCGTGGTATTGTTACCCATCAAGGTTCTAGTGCGGATAGCGGTCATTACACTTCATATGTGAAGAAGCAAGGACCACTTGACCGTAAGACTGGTGTGCGTGGCGAGGAAGATGGAAAATGGTGGTGGTTCAACGATGACAAGGTTTCAGAGGTCGATGCTGAGAAGATTGCTACTCTTGCTGGTGGTGGAGAATCTCACTCTGCACTCATCTTGCTCTACAAGGCTATCCCATTACCTACTGCTGAAGGTATCAACCAATAAATCCGGGAATTCTCAGTTGTGTTCAAAAGCAAATAGCATACATTATAATTACATAGTTGATACAATGAGAGTAATCACACAACAAGAGTAGTTCATACGATGCGAGCACTTGTGCAATGAGAGTCGTACGTGTAACGAAAACAATCCGTGTCATGAGAGTGAGTTACGCCATTAGAATAATGCGTAACTATGACTAAAACAATTCAGACTGGGTGGGAATAGTTCACTCAGCGCGAATTTTGTCATCCACGAAATTACTTCAACCTCACATGTACTAAAAGCCCCATCTTCAATTACTCGCTCATAGAATCTTCGAACATGAAACAAAAAAGGAAATAACTCTCCGACCCGTAGACGCTATTGTATCACAACCCTAATACATTCGGAGACATATTTCCACATTTCCAAGCTTCCCTCAATCCCCCTATTCTCTGTAATCCCAGCCCGCCCAAAAGTCTCCGAAAGCTCTCCGACAAGCGAGATCCCCATACATTCTTTGCTTCTTTCGACCCCACTATAGTCACACCCCACTAATCAAGCACGACGAATCTGAGAGAGGTATAAGTATAACGAACATTCATTCCGAGTCCTTCAACTTTTTTCCCTCTGCAGAATCAATACATATTCATGATCAGAAGTTATTATCATATCCTATTTGTTGTTTTATTATCATTGATTCTCGGGGTTTATCTTGGGGGGACTGAACTTGCAGAGTTTGAGTATAGAATTAAGGTTTTGGTGAAGAATTCTAGATTGAAAATGGCCGGGCATACACATACACATGATGGGGATGTGACGGAGAAGAACAGAGAACATTGGGAGTACGTATTATCTAATGATTTGGAGAGTATATGATGAGAGAATGGGATTGTTTCCACATGGGCTGGTCCCGTGTCTTGTGGGATGAAGATTTTCTGCTCCGGCAAGCGCTGGGGCTATTGCTTCTTGTTTCGCACCAGGGTTCAAGGGCACGAGGAGATTTGCCTTCTCATATGATTATGGATCGCATGCATGATGCATCTCCCATACATCTTTCCACTCCTTCACTTTCTCTCACAGTCACAACTAACTCAACCCAGCACGCATGCCTCAACCTACGACACGCGGTTCCAAAAAACCATTGAACAACTCATCTCCATCATCCAAGAAGACCGCACCCTTTCTTTTATCGGGGCCAACTGGGTCACCGAGACCTCGCCTCCAGAGCATACCATCAAGCTCCTCGACTACGCCTGCGGCACCGGCCTCATAACCCGTGCTCTGCTCCCCACCATCACCCGCGCCATCGGCATCGATCTCTCTTCCTCCATGGTGTCACAGTACAACGCGCGTGCCTCCAATCAAGGACTTTCCCCATCCGAAATGTTCGCTCATCAAGGAAACCTACTTTCCTCCGAGCCCGCCCCGGAATTGGAGATCGAAGAGCTCTATCAATTTGATATTGCGGTTGTGGGACTGGGATTTCATCATTTTTCAAACCCGTCTTTGGCGGCGAGGAAAATAGGAGAGAGGTTGAAGAAAGGTGGGATTTTGGCGGTGGTCGATTTCGAAAGTCATGATGGGTATGGAAATCCTCATGGACATGGACATGGGCATCATGAGCAGTTAAATGAGCAAGCTGAACAGGCACGGGAAACAGTTACTCATCATGGATTTTCCGAGGAGGAGATCAAGAAAATATTTGTAGATGCGGGCGTGGGTGCGGATTTTGGATACATGGTGTTGGGGAAGGGAATTGTGTTCCATGGAACTGGGGTTGAGGGAGGAAGAAAAGATATGAAGAGAGCAGTTTTCATGGCGAGGGGTGTCAAGTTGTAAATTATCATTTGAGCAAAGTAAATCTCCAAAGAATCGAGAGAAATTATGAAGAGTTGAAAGGGAAATTAGAATGAGAGCTGGAAGTTAGAGTGTAACATGCCCAATGTGCATGAATTGAATTGGCAAAATCATTTCGAGGAACTCTTCTTACATCCACATACCTAAATACGAGGGATAGACAACCCAAACACTATCGAATTTTCAATCTAGTCTCCTACATCTCCATACCTCCATACTTAAAAAATCACACACATCATAGCCCAGAGAATCAACCAAATTCCCACAAGTGTTTCAAAATTCAAATTCCCCATCTCTCAAATTCTCCCTCCTCCTAACCTCCTCAACGACTACAACCACCACTACCCCTTCATCTCCATCTCCATCTCCATCTCCATACTCAACCCCAAACAATCCCAAACATCTTCCCAACAACCAAACCAAACCAACCTAATCCACCAAAGACAAAAAGAAGAAGAAAAAGAAAAGAAAAATCCAATTCTCCCATCCACACACACATATACATCTAAACACTATTAGCATCACCGAATCACAAAATCAAACCCCGATCTCGCGATACATATGAACAATGATATATATATGCGCGTACGAGCTAGTATATATAGAGGATTTATATATTCCAGACTGTGAATTAGATTTGTCTGCCTGGCTGCCTGGCTGCATCTTTCATTCTCATGCTCATTCGCTTCTCAAATGTTAAATCCCAAATCCCAAATCCCAAATCCCAAATCCCAAATCCCAAATCAACCCATCTTCCGAAACACCTTTGAAATCTCTATGCGATATCTATAACCCATCCCATATCACTATCCCGATATGAATTTACCTCCCTACCCAAATCTTTCATCGCTTATCCCTCATCCCCATCTCTCATCTCTCATCCCCAATCTCCCACCCAAACCATACTATCCACCCCACTTATCCTAAATCCGAACACACACACACACAATCTTCAGTCTCAACTTCCAGTCTCTAATCTCTAATCTCCAGTCTCTAATCTCCAGTCTCTAATCTCCAGTCTCTAATCTCCCGTCTCTATCTTCAAGAATCTACAACCCTACAAACCATTCCACAATCCCACAATCCCAAATCCCAAATCCCAACATCCAAACCCAAGATCTCATTCCCCAAACCACACTCAAATCCACATTCAAGCCCATCTACTTACACAATCCTCAATGACTTGATCTCCTCATTCATACTCTCTTAATCTTACAAATATCCATCCTATCCATCCTATCTCACCCTATCCAATCCATCCAATCCATCAAGCCACCTATCAAAATCCCATTCCCTATTCGCAATTCGCAATTTCCCATCCATCCCCATCCATCCCCATAAACATCATCTCATCACTATACTTTTATTTTCAAAAACAAAAAAGACAAATAGAAGATGATAGAAGATGAGATGAGATAAGTAATGAACTATGTTATACTATCTATAGGGAGCGAGGAGAGGCTGTGCGAGGGAGAGAGAGAGAGAGAGAGAATGATTATATATAAAGCAATATGATGAAGAGGTGAGAAACATAACACTATTAAAGATAAAAGTCATAATCCTGAAAAGTACTACAGGAACTTAGAGGCCATAGGTAGGATGGATACTACATACCAAGGATCACTTGACTATATTACATATTACATTTCCAACATGCACATTATCATATTCACATTCACAATCATATCCATGGTCACAATCACAATCAACCACAAGACATCATTTAATTTTTTTCAACTTTTTTTTTCTTTTTGTCTTTTTTTTATACAGTTAACTAGAAACAACGTATTTCATTTATGCTCCATCTTTGCAGATGATACCAACAAGTCGCTGGCCATCATGTCCGATAGTTCGCATCATAAATCCATCTGGACCCCCATCCAAAAGAATTCAATCCACAGCCCTAATCATTCATGTATTAGCAGCGCTATAAGCTTATACAAACTCCAATCCATGAGACTTGATGAAGATCTCTCGTGTCCTTTTTATGTATACAAGACTCAAAACAACCAAGGGGCCCTTTGTGGTGAACCATTCACACGCCGTCCCTATACCTAAGAAGAAGATCCAAAGTTCAGGTGTTTCGAAATTTAAAAAAAATCAGACAATGTATGCGAAAACAAAAACATAACCTCCAAAAAGCCTCCTACCCAGAGCACCACCCCATCCATGCCTCCTAAAAGAGTCCACCACCCTGGGAATCCCCAAACAAAAAACCATCCGAGATAACACCTGAAAAACAATGATGCCGTGAGGCAAGCCTATCCCTTTCTATGTATTTTCGAACCCGGCAACCAACTCCGATCCCCAGATAAAGACCCTCACTAATATAAGGTTTTTGTTCGTTCTCTCTTTGATTTCATAAAAAGATTGTCATAGCCTCCGTTGTTTGCATTGTTCCCAAAGCTGAGAGTACTATTATATTGTGGGCGATTGAAAATGTGAAAGAAAAAAATGTAATTATCAAGAAAAGAAAAAAAAAAAAAAGATAAAAACATACCACCAGTGATTGTATGGACTGACAGCACACTGTAAGAATAATGAATTTGTTAAAAAATTCCGAGGTTGAGAAGTGCCCCGTCAGTCTATGCATCTACTGGTGCTCCAAGTTCTAGGACAAGTCCTGATAGAAATAGGTAATAATGAGCAGATAAGAATATATTCCAGTCTCGAGAATACTGTCTAAAAACAGAATGTTCAAATCAATATACAATAATGATCAGCCAGCTGGATCTAGCAATAAAGTGTCTCCGGTGCACTACAAGGCAACCTCCAGATAAGAAGAATTCCATGAAGAGAAATTACTAATGTGTGAGACTTCCAGAGATTCAGATACAGATCTTTAGGATCTATTGCCCAAACGATTGAGCATATCTCGGTCAACATCATTATTATCGCGTTCCACAATGTTTGCAATGTTCATCTGATTAGGACGTTCAGTTTCTCTTGCCACTTGATCATGATTTCCGCCTCCAGAGTTTGTTCTAGTAGGGGATGCTGGAGGAAATTGAAGAGGCTCGGCTCGATATGGAGACAATTGACTAGGTTGGTGATTGCCGCTTGGATTCTGGGAGTGAAAAGATGAAGATGAACCGTTGGGAGAGGGCAAATTTCGTGGTGCTTCATTTGAATTTACAGATGCCCATTGGGTCGACTGTCGGCTATCTTCATTAGGTCGATATGCTAGAGCGTTCTCCCCTGGATGTCCATGTTGTTGACTGGGAGGAGGCGATGGAACTGATGAACGATATTGTTGTCCATCTTGCAATGCTGGCAGGCGGAGCGCAAAGTTCTCTCCCTGTTGATGTCTAATTTGGCGTGTAGGAGGGGATGGAACTGGGGGATTATATTGGTACGAGCCTTGAAGAGCTGGTATGCGGTACGGAGCATTGCCCTCTCGGCTATAGTCGGAGAATTGACCAGGGGCAGATGGCGCCGCTCTGGCAAAGTGGCGCTCATCAGCTTCGCGTTTACGCTTTTGAGAATCCAATGAGCCTGTCGGAGAGGGCAAGGTATCCCGATCGCGGGGCGATCTGTTCATAGGTGGAAGAGATGCATGGTGAATTGGCTGTTGCATATGTTGGGGCATTGGCTGATGATTGTGTGCCATTTGTGGCCCGGACGTGACTTGCTGTGAATGATATCCCGGATACGGTTCCGAAGGATTTGGGTTCATAGGGTCATTTGGTAGTCGTTGACCGTGAGCACCATAAACATTCGGAACCACATTTCTGCCATTTTGAAGCGCTTCAGTCAGGGCAATAAGAGGTACAAATGCCTGTGCTGAGGATACAGGAGTGAAAACACACTCCTGTTTGAAGCGGGCACAATTAGTACACTGTCCTCCGGAGCCATCAGCAGTGAAACCCGAGCAACGAATCTGTTCAAGACGTTAGCATTGTTCTAATTAATTTTGCAGTGATTCCCGACACCTCGAATTGAAGTGTTTGAAAGGGAGGCCCTAAACATACCTTGCGTCTTCTGCAATACTTGCATGCGATTGCGGTTCTTTGTCTAGGAGCACTCTGCCTGTGATTCTGCTGTGCAGCAGGAGGTTGATCTTGCGTATAGACTCTACCATCTTGATAAACATGTTGAGCTGGGTGAGGAGGTTGATCTTGCGCATAGACTCTACCATCACGATAAACATGTTGAGCTGGATGAGGGGGTTGATCTTGCGCATAGACTCTACCATCACGATAAACATGTTGAGCTGGATGAGGGGGTTGATCTTGCGCATAGACTCTACCATCATGGTAAACATTCTGAGGTGGATGAAGGTGTTGTGGTTGTGGGTGGTCTCTACCATCATGATAAACATTTTGAGCTGGATGAGGGGGTTGAGGGGGTTGATCTTGCGAATAGACTCTACCATCATGATAAAAATGTTGGGGTGGATGAGGGAGTTGCTGTTGCGCATAGACTCTCTCATCATTATAAGACTGATGGCGGGTTAAAGGAGAAGGTTGCGGTTGTGGGTGGCCTCTGCTATCATGATGAGAATGGTGAGGAGGTTGTTGTTGCGAATAGCCTCTACCATCATAGTAAGAACGGTGGGGAGGCGCATCGTGTCCTGTCGGCATGGATCTGCCATCTTGAGCAGGCTCCTGATGACGTCCCGAAGAGTGCGGTGCATTGCTTGGATGGGGACGATAGGTTTCTTGGTAGGCAGATGGACGAGTACTTGAGTCCCAACGTTGTGCTTCACTGTATGAGCTAGACGGTTCGATTGCAGGGTAGTGGCCTTGGGAGTTTGTGTGATGCGGGGCGCGATGGTCTGGAGCATTTTGGAGAGTATAGCTTGTACGAGGTGACACGCGATCACCTGGTATACCTTGATGGGCACGGTTTGTATCGTGCGATGTGCGGCTCTCATAAACAGCTTGGGTACCATTCTGACGGTATTGCAATTCATTGTTCGAAGCATATGCGAGGGGGTTTTCTGAATTCGCTGGGCGGGAGGTATAATCTGAGCTGCCACTTGTTGGTGTATGTTGCGACATGGAGTTATTTGGAGAAGTTTGAGGGCGATAGCCAGGATACTGCGATCCGTTCCCTGTTGCATAGGCTGCCATAGTGACAGGAATCGAGTTCAAAGGTGCCGAAGTGCTTGCTGGAGCATATGAGGCTGCCGTATTGGGGGCAGATTCGGAGCGAGCGGGAAGATCTAGAGGATGCGGCAAACCCGTCAAATGAAGCGTACCGGCTGGACGATGACTTATCACTCTATCTTGTGGAGGTTCAACTTGCACAGTCCGAGCGGGTCTGTTGTTGGGAAAAGGAGAAGACATTTGGAGCCAAAATCAATGCCAGGTTATGTGTGTTGTGAGAGTTGCGTTGCAAGTTGTGGGAGGCGAGCTGCGAGGTGTAAGGTGTAGGTTGTAAGGTGTAAGGTGTAAGGTGTAGGTTGTAAGGTGTCAGGTGTAAGTTGTAAGTTGTATGCCGACAAATTCTGTGATAGAAGATAATCCAAATGGTTGCGACAGCCCAGCTGCAAATTGTTGCTTGGTTGTGAAGGGTTGAAGGAATTAAAATTACTATCGGTGAACGGGAGGGGACGGGAGGAGAGAAGTGAAAGAATGGCGACGGAGAGCGGAGGAGAAAGGAGGGGAAGTCGAGCCTTTTAAAGAGGAGCAATTCTGGGTGCTTGGCAGGCAGCGGATCGTAGGAAGCAACGAGGGGAGGTGATGGATGGACGACCCGAAAAGTTGAGAGACGATTGAGTTTCTCACTAAGAGAAGCAGACTAGCACCGAAATCAATGGATCCCCACTTAGTCGGAAGGAGACCAAGAAAACGACGAGATGGACTATAGAGTTTGGTGGGAGACTTTAATTCTCCGAAGCGACCAACGCAATGTGTGCAAAGGCGTGGGTGGTGTTAAGCCCAATCGAGTATCAATTCTCAACCTCCAGCTAGTGGCCAACGTATTTCGAGGCACGCCAGAGAGCGAGAGAAGCCAGAGATCCTCTAGTCCCCAATAGGAATATAAGAAGGTAACAATGGCGTCGAATTAATAATAACAAGGAAATAGTTCGTCCTGTAAACGGACTGACGGCTGTCCTCGAGTCGTTGGGGTTGACCTGGCTGGCCCTGTTCGGAGAAGTGGATTGGCTTGACCGTTGTGGTGGGACCGGGATCCCAATCCTCGATTTCCCTGCAGTCTGGATTTTCTGGGTTGGAGGGGTAAAAAAAAGATGGAGGGGCTCGTGGGTACGATTTTAACTTTCTTCAGTCAATCTTCTTACACAATTGTCCTTCTGTCAAAAAAATCAAGCAAAAGGAAGTGTCCGCCTTTAGTGTGTGTGTTCCGTTCGAGGCGTAGAAATAGTAATAATATATGTGGGCGAATTGGCAAATAGCGACTTCAATGATTTGAAGACAATGAATCGGCAACGAATTGCGATTTTGATAAATCCTGTGACTGTGCAGCTGTGGAATGTAATGTACCAGAGATAACAGGGGAAGAAGAATCGATGATCGTGAGCGGATATTTACACGATAACCGGATTCAAATTGGCAACCAAGTGATCGATAGCACGTTGGCGAGAAGTGTATGGATGTTATGGTATTGGTGCGTGTGATGGTCGAACGCAAACTTTGAGATTGTTGGTACTGGCGCCACCTTTCTCACTGGCCGTTGGAAATTGTAGCCGTTATCCTTTGTTGGCTGCCAGCTTGTTTGGGCAAGAAGGCATTCAACCGATCGTTTGGTTTCGGCCAGTCAGTAATGGAGACAGTGAAGCGAGCTCATGCAAACACAATGAATGTCTTGTCGATCCGAAGACTTTCACCCTCCCTGCACACATACAACCTTAGCACGTATATATTCGAGGCTTGAATCGCCACCTATAGCTCTCTGGTGATGGACGAGAAAGGTTAGAATGTTCCAACAGTCCTTGTTTTGCTTGAGTCCTTGCTAGATTTCCGAAAATGGCCCAGCAGTAACTTTAACGCCAATAATGATTGTCTCTTCTCTCAAGTTGCACTCCCCTAGTGTAACTATGACGATCTAGACCTCCTACTTAGCCTGGTTTCTTTCGACGCTGCCTTTGGATATGTATATATCGTCAAAGCTGGTGGAGGAGATAGCCTAAAAAATTCAAAGCATCTATATAAAAAGCTTCGAATGGCAAGGGTGGCTCTATTAATCGATTGATTTTCCTGCTCGGGCGTGCTAAGCCTGGCTCCGTAACTTTTTGGAAGATTGCGTTGTTAGTTGGATCAAACGGGGGGGTAGATGTGGCTAAACTGGCTACAGGCAATCTTCGTTTCGGTCAAAAAATCACTCTGGACTTTGCTTGGGTTTCAAAATGTTGCGACTAATCTGAGAGTCCGGTCGGATTTGTCGCTTTTCTGCAAATAGTTTGTGCCGCTTTTTATGTTTTTTGGGGGTATTCGAAGAATGGGTGGAAGCTTTCAAATATGGTAAACTCTCGAATTTTGCAGGAATATGATGTTGGGTCTTTCGGACTTAAGAATGCAATGGCAAGATCGTTCCTTTGCAGTGACTAGTGTGGACCGCTGGATGTATTGTGAAGAGATGGTCCAAGGCGCAAGTCCCATATGAACTTCTTATCGCGTGATAGAAATCGTATGGTGGGAGCCCTTGGTTTGGAAGTTTGACAGCTTCGAGAGTTCAAATTCTGCCGGAGTTTCTCATGTGATGGAATGAACTACTATACGACAAAGATGATGAGCCAATCCCTCCCTCAAAATGTGATCTGTGCTATGAACTTGGAAGAGAATGGAGTTGTCTCGGATGCGGTTTAGGTGAACTACTAGATAGCCTGGTCCCCAAGAAAGAAAATATACTTTGTTCAATATTGTGATGTGGGGATCGCTGAAAAGGAAACTGAGGTTAGGTATGAATGGGGTGGCTTTAGTCTGGTAGGTGGTATATTCTGGATATGAGAATTACTAGTTTCAAATCTCAGAGCAGGAATCCAGTTTGACTTTTTTGGAACCGGAATCAGAACCCGGGATCATCGTGGGATAGCGACGTGAGGGAGTGAAGCAGGCGGGGATGATGACCACCGCTTTGAAAGGGTAATGGAGCCAAGAGATGGATGAGAAGGATGGTAGCATCAGCCGGACTGGGTAAAAACTGGGTAGGAAAATGTATAACGGTGAAGAAGTGGACCGTAGAAAACTTTAGTGACAAAAAGGAGATTCAAGCAGAGTGGTAAGAGGTAAAGATATTTGATGAGTAATGGTGGGAAAAAATGGTGACGGTGGTGATGATGATGATGATGATGATGATGATGATGATGATGACAATCGAAGAGAGAGTCCCAAAGTGGGTATCAAAAGGTGTTCTTACAGACGACAGAATATTCGGGAAAGCCCTGACTACTTCCCTTCCCCTTCCCCCTTAGCTTCTTTCTTGCTTTGATCGAATTGAGATTATTACTCTCCACGCGCTTTGCCGACCAGAGCTACCAATTCCTATTTCGATTCCGACCTTCTTGCCTTGCCTTGTCTCGTCTTGCCGTCCTGTAAGCAAAGCTTCCGTCTCGAAGTAAGCAATGAAACCTCGGGTGTGTTCCTCCTATTCCATACAAAATTCCCAAAGAAAAGGATTATAAAATGTGATATTCCATCCCAAAAGATAAGTCCAGAGTCTCGAAACTAAAGACCCGGAGAAGAATTGCGCTGCTCAATCGTCCTCCTTGTTCGCAAGGGATTGTTTTGTCTTCTATCGTGTCGTTTTGCGTTGTGTTGTGTTGTGTTGATATTGTCACTAAGTTATCGCACGCGCAAAGCATACAACCATCGAACTTGTTCAATTTTCAACTGAACGATGAACGGAGTGTGTTCTCCTCGGATCTAGTATCTCGAAATTCGTAAATAGCTACCATTTGTTGTGTTTTTGTTCAGTTGTGCTGCTGTCCTTGAGGGGGTGTGTAGTAGTATGTTTAACAACGCTCGGGATTGAATACAACAATATCGATAAGGCGATGTTGCGATACACGCAGTTCTAAGCCAAGTTACATATATGTCAACTCAGGATTTTCCTAGGAATTAAAATTCACTTCCTTCAGGCGGCGATCAATCCTCATGGGTCTTGTATTAAAATGTAGGTGGTCTGGTGGATAGCAAGAACTAGGATTATAAAAACAGCTCAGGGAGGGGGCGGAAGGGGAATGAGAAGCATGGGACGAGATGGGATGGGATGGTACCGGGTAGAATGTGGACTATTCGGGGAAACGTGGGAATGGAGAAAGCGTATTTATTTAAGTGGATATAAACCCCCTTCCCAGCATGATCTGTTGAACTGAGTTTGATTTTTTGTTGACATTTAACGTTGCTAGAAATCTTGAAATGACGATGTTGGCGACGTGGGTAGTTGTTGACAACTGGCGTTGTTTGAACAAACCCCCCAAAATTCGGCCTCGATTCACTCCAGAGTATTCGATTTTTCTTTCCACAAATATTGAATAGCCCCGACGCATTTTTCTGTTTGGTTGAACATGATTCTTTGGGGAAATGGTGGCTGGGTTTACCTGCTTGCTCGCACACAACCCAACTTGATGATCCCAGTATTCTGACGGCGTGGAATCCCTGAACAAATTTCGAATTGGATCCAAACAATAGCCCTGCCAATAAGGCGTCTCTTCCACCTGCAGTACTGGTACTGGGAAAGTTGGAGATGCAAGGGTCTATTGAAGACGTACCCGCTGAAGCATCCGCAGCAACACAAATCAGCCTTCTCGCTCGATCTTTGTGATAAGCAAACTGACTGTACGACTCGGTAGAATCGACCGAATGTTCTTTCACAACGGTGGGTTTAGTTTGACAACGGCTCGGGGTGAGACGTGGCGTACTAGGTATGTACGATCAAACCGTGTACAATGGTTTGAACATTGTGCTAATCGCTAGAAATTTATTTATTGGGTGAATGGGAGGAGGTTGTGTAAAGGGATATATTTCTCATAGCTGATCACACTAATCAGGGAAAAAGGAAATATACCTTTTGAAGCGAAAAACTGAAAGGTAGACGTGCATACCTTCTCCATTGAATGGGATGATGGCATTTTCTATCAACTGCATGATTCTCCACAATTTCAAGTATGAAGACACCTTAGAAGACTTTGCAATATGCTACTTCCTGCAGCTACCACCTCAGCCCACATTCCTCGAGGGTTGGCAGCCAAGGGCCGCGCCGTTTTCAAACGCTTAGACACGCGCGCGCCGTCATTCAGGTATTATTATTTGTCTAAGTCTAGACTTACGCGCTTCAACGTCTCGTGGTTCAAGGGAGCATTCTCACAATCATTTCGAGGCGCTCATAAAGAATTCCCAACGATTCAGATGGAAGGAATAAAAACGTGGCATGCTTTGTGATTGAAACACAACATGATTAGTTCATGGCTACAGCAGACGAGATCGCTACCACGAAGCGGCAAGATCATGCCACACTGCCACCATTCATTCCCACATTCCATTGTCAGAAACTGGACGGCCCGTCCAGTTCATACATTTGCAGGATTCTTATTGCATATTCATGACACAGCATACGCGGCTAGGGAGATAGACTTATCTGATGTCAGCCTTTTGGTACACCTGGATACGTGTTATCATTTTATTCTATATCACTTTATGACCCCATATTTTGTGACCCTCCCGTAAAATGTTCATTAATTGAAGTATGTCGGGACATTGACTTAACGAATTTACAGTAGCTCATGATTGTCATAAACAGTGGAATGAAGCTTATGCCGAACAGACGAAAGGATCGCCTATTGCCTAGCGGGAGGACGGGAATAACCGTACGCGATGAAGGGGTCCGTTCCAAATTCCCTCGATGATTCACAAGGTCTTGCATATGTCAATAACAAGCTTCGTCGTATAATCCTGCGAAGTCAATGTAAACGAGGGGAAAAGGCAGTGACAAAGAAAGAAAAGAAGAAAGATGTCCGAAATTATTCGAAATTTGTTTGGTTGGAATAATTGGTATTTTTCAATCAGGCTATTCTTGAGGTTTCATCGGAAGGTAGAGTCGGGGATCAACATAATGCCAACCCTTATCTATTAAAGGAGGGTGAAAAAACCACACTGTAAAACAACTAAAAATATACGCTCTTTTCAATATTCGATATCAATTCGAACAATCATTATTGTGAGTAAAAAGTGGATTTCTTACATCTATAAGCTTTGAGTTCATCATCGATGTTACATCGTTTTGAAGTCTATATATATACGTTATAAAAAGTTAAAATGTGAGCATTCTCTACATGAGTGATTTAGTGTACCGCTTTTATTTGTTCATGTGGAGCCTCGATAACCATTGTCAAAATTTCAAAGGGTAAGCTTAATTGTTTCATAGGGAAATCAGGATCGTGTAACATCAATTAAAATTTTAGATCCATTGTTGTTTGTGGTATAACACGACTCTTTTCAGCCCCGGGTCGGCTTCATACCTATGGAACGACCCGAGATGTGATCACCCAAACCCCTGGTTCATGGGATTTTAAAATCACGTTTTCGTGAAAATATGTAAATAGCCGCTGTTGACGATGAAAAGGGGGAAAAGACAAATTATCCCATGGCTTCTATTCGTTCATTGACATTTCTAAAGACCTTCTAAGCGAATTCTCAATTAGCATTCCCCGTCATCGAACAATGTCACCGGAACAGCTTAAAGAGGTAATTTGTCATTTTAAGAAATTTATTTGCGAACAAACGATTGTTGGAGATATCTAGGTCGGCGAAGTCAAAATATCTAATTCGTCAAGACCAGAATTATCATTTTTGTGGTAATGACGCATGACAACTTGACAATGCCGACGTCAATGACTTGTTTGGGGAATTTAATGCGGAGATTCAAACAGGTGAGAGAGTCGAGACTTGAACTAAACCAGTCAAAACCCAACATCAGACGAGAAAGTCGTTTGGCTAAGCCACGCAACAAAGCAAATTCATTCCACCCGCGCATTGTTAGCAAAACTTACTCCGTACATGAATAAGCCCAGTTTCAAGCGAGACCGATGGGAAGCAATATCGGCTCAAACCCCAGATCAGTCTGCTCAGTCAGGTTCAAGGATGACCATACTTTCGGGACACGAGCGACGAACTCTTTCGAAATTTGCCGAGATGTCCGGCCTTGACTCCACATCTGATAAATCTATTTTCTCCCTTTCTACTTGCCCAATTACAACGAGTAAACAAAAATAACTGTCGTATCTATGTAACCTATCAGGCTACCATTCTCAATTGGCATTTTTGAACGAGCCAAACATCCATCATTTTGACCCTGTGCCTCTCGCACGCGGCACCCCACTATCAACAACACATCTTGCATTGACCATCAAAGCGTCCTCCGTTCTTGTTTGTTCTTGATTCTTACTCTACTGGCTCCACCCTCCATATACCTCCTATCATTGGCCTGGCCCATTCACCGCTAACTGCATCTGACAGTCACATTACTTTCTGTTCATGCGGGCACCCGTTAGTCTTGTTTCTAGATGGTGCATTCCCGCCCGCGAAAGCGGCGCGGAACGAGGTCACCCTCGCATTGCATGTCTACATGGATCATGGCAGTGCTGCAGATAGCGAATTAAAAAATTCATTTATTTTGCTACGGGTCACAGAGCAGAGTGTCAGACTGAGCCGTGCTGACCCTACCTGCCTGTACCGGCTGCATTTTCCTCTCCTTCCAATTATATATTTCTTTCAACGAAAGCTAATTCGGCCTATATATAAATATGTACATATGTACCTTTAAAAAATCAATTCAACTCCATACCCCCACACTTTTCCATGTTGCCAGGGTGGGCGTTGCTACACACCATCTGTCTCATCGAGTTTTGCCGGTATCCATTTCACCAATCGTCTTTTCAAGATGAAAGTAGCAATGAGAGGTGCAGAGATGGAAAAGAAGATGAAATACTCAGACTCAGGAAAGTAGATAAGTCTCTGAAGGATCGACAAGGAGCATACTGGGGGAACCATGCTGATTTGTTGCCAGCTGAGTGGCACTTGGTAAGGAAGCCAAGAGCAGGGAATATGTACCATGATCTAGCGAGTCTTATCATATGTGCCTATATAGGCCTAATCACCGACATATTGACAAGATTTTGCTCCTGGACCATACTATGGAGTAGCCCAGAGAAAAAAGGCGAAAACCGTCCTGCAGCGGGCCGAGCAAACTAATCCATCGTTTCTTTCAAGGGTTTGCTTGTATATTAATATCCACGATTAATCCAACCAAGTCTTACCATTGCATTGTGTTGCCTCGATTAAACAATGATTCCTGTGCTCCGTACAACCACCCCCCAACTTTCTCATGAGAGAATTTTCTCACATCTTCCCCTTTTGGAAGGTTTAATTCGCAATTGTTCATCTCTCTATCCAGATTGGATGTGGGATTGACGCATCGTCTACACCTAACAATGGATTATTTCAAGGTTTTCCCTGTCGTTGACGTACAAAAAGCCATGATTGATTGGAACATTTCATCCGATGAATGGAGGAATTGAGGAATTGAGGAATTGAGGGGTCAAAACATTGGTCTACGGAATATCACTTTGCACACCGCTGAAATATTTTTGGCGCATCATACAGTACCTACCTAGCACCTCAATCTAAATCGAATCTCAACTCAACAGTCCGATAATTATCCAGATCGAGAATTTTCCGAATCGATTTATTGCATATACACTACACTCTCTCTTGGAACGACCTTCTTCCAAGGAAGAGAGATATTCGTCAAGAATCCTTGGTTGGAACAGGACTCCGTACTGTACTTTCATCATTTCTGTACACCGGCCTAATTCGTTCGCCTCATTCCCGCAGCACAAGCCCTACGAACCATCACATAATGCTACCGTACTCCTATAGACACTGTACGGATATCCCAAATAGTAAGCACTGCCGGCTCATGTGCTCTTCAGCACTTTTTGAAGCCCAAAGAATGTGAATGTTTAAAGAAGGTGCTATTTGCTTCTGCAGACTTGTGTGGTTACATTGATATCCCTTTCGGCTCTTTCGGCTACATTAATTGAAATCGTGCATTCCGGGCGATGGTACATGGCTAAGTGTCGGCAGGGGCGTCAATCTATCTGTCTGGTTCTGTGTGGATAGATTCCAGTCCATGGACTTTGTGGGGTTCAAGCATTCATCAAGTGTACAGTCAAAATACTATTTGGAATTCATTATAATCAATTCCACGCTCGGTGCGCCCATTGCTGGTTTCATTCATGACTTGGTTTGGGCAATCTAGTCGTTTCTTGTATCATTTTCTATTCCCCTCACCCACCGGCTTCCTTTATCGTCGTCAGCAAAACATCTGGACTACGGTTCTCCACGAATTAGAACCGAATGGTGCGCCCAGTTCAGGGGTTGTATTACTGCACGAGTCGACATTATGTATGCAGCAAAAGCCTTATAGAGACTGAACGGCATACATGCTACAGGTTTGCACAATAGTTTCCCAGCTGAATACCGTGCCCATACCTTGAATGTACTCGCATATTTTGGTAAGCAATTTCATCATCTGATCATGACGCTTTGAAACAGCTTTTAACGAGTAGATTGTTCACTTGCACCGGATAAGGACTGGTTACTCTACTTTATCCTCCTGTCTGAACCAGGAGATGAAGATGCGAGATATCGAATTTGGTAGGTAGATGGCATGCGACGCATGCTAGCTGGCGTTACATTGACATATCTCCATTGCGGACGGGAATTAATTGCGGGAGGGAAGAGGCGAGCAAGTGCTTGGTTAGCGAACTGGGATGCTTTTGGATGGACACGGACGAGTCCCAGATAAGAATGAGAAATGATGATGGACGTTGACGTTTCAGTCCGAAGTAGTGTGTATGCAAGTCTATTGATCATTTCAATAGATAAATTATGTGGGCGAATGATGTTTCCAGAGATACATCACATTCTGACTCGCTATTGCATTAACCACAAGTCCATGTACATGCGCCGATCGGATAGGCTCACATTACAATGCAACTCATTCAAACACAGCCCTCGGAGTCTACGCGCGTCGGCATGATGCCCTAATCATACCCTACCGATTACTGAACGGTCTCGGACAATGAACCGATCGACAGGGTATCCCGAATATGACACCTCACATTTCTTCAACCTACCAACCTACTTAAACACGGAGAAGGGCGGAGCAAAAATAAGGAGAGAATCTAATTTGATCATGGGATTAAACTACCAACGGTCGGTCGGGTTGGTGGGGGCAGGTTTTTTTTTCGGATCTTATTGCCACGCTGCGAAGAGGAATTTTTCATGTGCCGTGTGTGTGTGTGTGTGTGTGAATTCTTTCCCTCGGCTATATGAAAAGTTCTAGAGCGAGGGTTGTTGAGGAGTTAGATGTGCTGATGTGATACAAGCAAAACATCAAGAAAGAAACAGTACGGACTGTTAGAAGTTTGATTATTTTATCCCTTGTAATAGATTTCATGATTTATACTATGCTTTCATTTGAGTTGATTTGCATGCGTGAAGATGGAACTCTTCCGATATGACAACAAGGCTTAACAACAGAGCGAGCCGGAGAAAAGTCCCATAGAGTGGGCGATAGATTGTGTATGAGGCACAAGGGCGAGTAACCTATACATGGGTACATTGGCCTTCATTTCATTGCTTACGCTGTATACCTACCCTGCGTGAGCGGTGAGTTTTGAATCGGGTCATCAGGACACAGTAAGTGTATCACATCTCATCACATCACATGATAGAGCTTACTCTAGCAATATATCCAGAAAGAAGACACATTTCCCATATCTCGAGGCTGAACCGGATACATGACATGATAAGCTTCGTATTATCGATAGATTGGGCCAGGAAATGTGTGGAAAAGAGGGCGAAGTCCGCTGGTGTCGTCAATTGAATATTACATCGTAGTTTGACACCAGTGTGTTTTCTGATATCGTATACGAAGGCCCTGCGATTTCAGATCTTTCCATGGATCCGTTGATTTAATCATCGGTTGTGTGCTTTATTTGGCCTGACAATTCGTTTTCACTTCACCCATGTCCATGTGTGTAGGAAATGAATGTGCTTATTAGAGCATTGCAGAATATCTACGGCAGGCATGTTCATGAAATGCCAGGTAGGTGGGAATCTCATACCTAGGTGCGGAGTAGCTGCTGCGCAGCGTAGCAAGTGTTTGAGATTTCCATTGCATAAATTGGTTTGGCTATACACTATCTTCATGGGACCCTATCTTCTTTCCTCTCCAACAGATTATTCATTAAACATGGGCTCATAGAGTCGATAGAATGTGTAGCGAGAAGAGAACCATACCCTCAGTCTCGCTTCAAGTTATGTGTCTGAGTGTTAATTTGCCAAATTGCCAACATCTTGGAGCTTCAATAGTATAGAAGCTAGGCCATTCACGTATTTAGAATCATGAAGACTTCCTCCTTGGGATATTAACCAGCGATTCGGTCTCGATAGAGAGACTGACTAATATCTCATGAAGAAATATACGTGTTGAGAAACTGAAACAGATTAGCTTAGTTGCATTTCGGGTTCACGATGCCATGTCTGTTTTCGATTCACATTCGTACCAGTAATATCAGAACAATATCGAGAGTTTTTAACTTTCTCTGAGGTCATATGAGACCATAAGAAATGAACCAAATGTAATACGGATCGCCGTGAAGAGTTTCTTCGGCCATGTACCCGAGGGGGAGGGGAGTAATTCATCCAACTGATCTTCACTACCAACACCCCCTCATGCTGTTTTATTGCTATGGTGGTTGAACTGTTTTCATTGAGTTTGATGTTTTATTATTGAACTATTCTTCAGATTATTTTAGCATCTTCCATAAATGTAAAGTACTTGGTACGGTTAAGGCGACGCCGTCCATTTCGCTTTCGCCTCTTTTTTCTTTTATTGAACGCACAAATGGGGAAAATGTCTTTTTCTTCTTCTCAAAATGAAGTAGTCAATAAACATAATAAGCCTGAGAACTAATGGGGTTCTCTCGATTGTGTTGTAGTAGTGGCATATCCTTCACTATACATGGGAGCGAATAATGATCAACATTCTTCCCAAATTCTCACGCAACGCACCGGGCCAGGCGCACTTAGGAACGATATCTATTAATAGACTTTAACATCTCCTCTAATTTTTGCCAAAAGATACGCGGTTTCAATATTCTACCTCTGTGAGATTCCAAGTGGTTTGACTTTAGTGTTGAAATCCCTTTTCCAAACAGCTCTTCCCTCAACGAAATATCTCAGATCGCGTACTAACTTGATCGCCAGGAAAAGATTTATCAGATCTAATCATTTGAGAATCAGGGAAGTCTAAGTTCCCGCTAGTCACCTACTAAGTGGGGAGTCTGTAATTTTTGCGGTGCGGTCAATACAAGAGTGATCAACATATAACGTTCCTTTCCTCATCCCACCGGAAAGAACACCGACGGCATAAAATAATAATAATAATAATAACAATTCCAGTCACTAACCAAATGACAATAAGTAATGGAAAAGAGTGCTAAAGGAGAAATCCCATCTCCTCTAAGAATAACTACAATTGCTCTGGAACACTAATATAGAGGATTTATCAATTTTAACCTTGCGGAAATCCGGTGATCGGGTGATTCAGTCCAAGGAACACCGGTGATTCTCGCTTCTGTGGCTCACATGCGGATTGCGGCGGTGCGACGGGAGAATTCTAGTGCCTTAAAGCGGAAGTAATGCCACGAAAAAACGGGTATTTTGCTTGGCAGGTAGACCAACCATGGTCGACAAGGCATCGATGATGGCGTAGCGATAACGAGGTAGCGATGACAAGGCTTTGCCTAGTGCTAATATGTTACTGTTGCCAAAAATACACAATGTATCACGTAGTGTTTTCAATAGCTTAAATCATAGGGCGCCCATTTAAGCATTATAGTTCGAGAACTTCGAGAGACTACTACCAAGTTCACAGTCACAGCATTCCAAACTAATTTAATATCGGAAAAAGATTTAACATTCTGAAATAGATTGATCTTTTAAATACGGTTTGAACTATTGGATATTGAATTCTGTATTATTATAATACTCCTGGGTTTCGAGTCCACTGAATAAAGTATAATACTGAATGAGTGCTCTTGTGCGCATGATCAAGGAAATCCTTGGGAAAGATCACAGATCGACATGCAAAAACATACAATAATAATTCTTCAATGGTGATCATCGCACCTGCCGTAGGATCTGTGAGAGTTATTGTGCCCCCTGTCTCACACTCGTTGTCTTGGTAGGCGTACTTGGAAGAAAATTCAAACCTACTATAGAAATGCATCTCACTAGAAGCTACAATGCCCTAATCGATGACATAGCTAAAGAGTGATGTGGCTTCTTATGTCCACTCTCTGGGAGAGGGCTTACACACTCTATGAAGAACCTTTGTGACTTATATTCTAAAATTCATTTGTGCTATACCTGTAGGCGTTACGCACAAACCAGCGAGGTAACAGCATACCAAACATTAGAAACAGACCAGAATCAGCAATTTGCCCAACCTTTCATATGAAATGCGGGAGAATTGCTCTCTTAAAAAGTTGAAAGTCTTAAGTATGAGCCTCTGCTCAATTCCATCTTGCCACGTCGAGGCCATGCTGCCCTAGAAGGTAATTTGCTCGTTCTCATGCCTTTCCGATATACCTGCCAATCCAGCAATTGCTTATTGTTCTATATTCACTCCAGCTTGCAAGGAAACATTACCCATAAACACGTAGAATGTAATCTATAGAATTCCGAATCCATAAGTAGGATTTGCCGACAACTCCTCAGTATCCTATGTTCTTACATCCATTCACTTTGTTCTATCTGCTTATCCTATCGAGGCTCTGTATAAAACTGCATTTCTGTTCATCTGTAGTAACCCATCGTTCTTGGTCAAGGTGTCCTTTGAATGAATATCGAATGTTTCACCATTCTCCCATCTACAGTCGCCTCTTCATCATTCTTGAACGGCCTCCATATATTTCGTCTCGGGTAGTTTTGTAGATATATTATGCATTCCGTGCAAGAAACGAGTACTATGTTTCGAGATGGGCTGTAATGTGTAGAATCTAGGATGGCTGTCATCTGTGCTTGGTCCAGTGGTAAAGAGTTTAACGGCAGATCCTATGGCTTATCTTGCTTCGTACATGCGCAAATTGGTCGGTGTCTCTTGAGGCTTGAAAGATTGTTCCCACATGGTTGATTGGTAGGTTTGACACTTGGAGAGGTAGGTCGTATGGTCATTCAGGTTGTTTTGCTAAAGATACTGCGCAGTTTCTTTTGCAGCGAAAGGTGCTCCATATGTCTATGGGGAATCTCGTTGAAACTGACACATTAGCGGATGATATACCAACAGTAACAAAAGCCTATTCATGCTGGTTGAGATAATTCTGGATAATCAGTTTTCAACACTCTTTGGAATACGATGGGATTACCTACGATAGTCAAAGTTGAATATGAACATTACCCGCGAAATTTTGATATGTATTTGGGTGTTTCCGGTATTTCGTCGATGGATATTCTCAAAAATGTTTGGAAGTACTTCTCGGCGCCATATTTAAGAGATGCAAATCAAATAGTTATTATATGAAAAAAGAATAGAAATTCAGAGAGTAGTCGTTCCGCAGAGTTTGATATCGTCTTCTGTTGGTGATTGAGTTTCTTTGAAACATCGATTCATCCTTATAGAATGCTATCATAAATGTCTCGCATGGAGCTCTGCCATGCAGATAGATCTTCAAGTCTCTAGAAGAGATGACTTTGAGCCAAGAAATGAGGTGAGTCGCGCTTTCCATTCAAGTCTTGCATTTTTCAACCATGATGTCCCTGTCCGACTTCCAACCCCTTTGGCTAAATAAAACTTTGTTTCTTCAGATTGAGATCAGACGATCACATCCACAGCAATGACCTAAGTGATATTTCTATTAAACTAGACTATTATAACCCCTCTTTCCTACCCATTCATATAAGCGAAAGGGATGTCTCAGAACCGACATCTAGCAATCTGCCCACCCAATGCTCCTCCACATCTAATTCGAGTACCAAATCAGATATAACTAATGAAAATCGACCATAGCTTATCGGTCCATCCATCCATTCCCAAAATTACATAAATTATCTTTGACAACAAAAATTCACCAAAGACGTTCAAATCAAAAGGTATACCCATACTCGTCTGCGCGTACATGTCATCCTCGCATATTGCTGTGCCACAAATGAAATGCACGGTGCTGTTGCCTAAAGAAGGAGGAATCCCCACCATTCTTATCTTCTCAGAATCATTCACGATTCATTTACAACAATCACCAAATATTTTTCATCATGAAGTCCGATATGAGTTCTGATGAATTTGAAATAATTGAATCTGAAGACATTGTCAAACAAATGCTTGCGGATCAGAAACCAGACCTCGATGAGATCGTAAAATGGTTGAACCCTACAGATTACCTAGCACCATCCAGCGAGTTCAATCGCCATGCTTCGTCTAAAGCCCGCGATACCGGGGAATGGATTCGAGAAACTTCACAATTCAATCAATGGCATTCATCTGCTGACCATGGGTCTATTTGGATCAAGGCGGTCCCGGGTGCGGGCAAGAGTGTCCTTGCAGCCTCCATGGCTCAATCACTATCGACAAATGAGTCTGTTCCCGTTCTGTTCTTTTTCTTCAGACAAATTATCGAAACAAATCGCACTCCCCGTGGTCTTTTACGAGATTGGATGTGCCAGCTTTTGCCCTTCAGCGAAGCCTTGCAATTGAATTTGTTTGAGCATGTGAAAAATAAACAGAGTCTAGAAAGTATATCAACAGAACATTTATGGAAAAATCTTTTGACTGGTCTAAAAACGCTCAAACGAGTTTATTGCATTGCCGATGCATTGGATGAGATGGATATGGACGAAGGATTCCTCGCTCAGCTCAATACCTTGGGATCGTTTAGACCAGCCCAAGTCAAAGTTTTGTTAACCAGTCGACCCAAACAATATCTCCAACGAGCATTCAAAGATCCCCAAGTTATTCACGTCAGTCTCGAGGAGGAGCTTGTGAAACGTGATATATCGGTCTTTGTTCATCAGCGCGTAAAGCAATTTGCTGATGATGACATCAGTGAGAACATGCAAAGCTTTATTAAAAATACTGTGTGTGAGCGGTCTGAAGGCCTTTTCTTGTATGCTCGACTTATGCTTGATCAAATCGGTCAATCTATCAAGAATAAAGAACAAAATGAGCCTTCAATAAGAGAGATGATAGTTAAATTGCCAGTGGGCCTTGAGGAGATGTATAACAGGGTACTTATCGATCATGCTTCGCTTACAAACATCCATCAGGATACACAAGTTATCATTTTACAGCTAATTACTCAATCGGCACGACCTATGCGCCTGATAGAAATTGTCGAGGCTATTGAAGACAATTGTCACCTTCCCAAAAGTGACAGAGACAGTAAAGATATTGTCAGGTTTGGCTGTGGTCCACTTCTCGAAATCATGGAAGATGGGGTTGTGCAAATTTTGCACCACTCTTTCACAGAATTTCTTTTGAATGCTGACCGCACTATAAATAAGCTCACAAAAGTTCCCCAATTTCCTGTTCTCGACCCGAAAACTGCCCACCGCGAGATTGCGCTTCTATGTATCAGCCAACTTCAAGGAGGTGCATTCTCTTCATATCCCATGCTAGACAATGCAGAAAATAATGGAGGTGACGTAGCACAAACCATTCGACAAATTTTTGACTTTAGTCAATCATTCGTACAATATCCACTTGTTGAGTATGCTGCAAAGAATTGGACTTATCATGCCAAAGCATACGACTATGAAGATACAAGTTTTTATGAGAAACTGGAGGATTTCTGTAAGCCTGAGAACCAAGCATTCAAAGCCTGGTCAAGGTTGGCCGGAAAATTGAGAAGGTCTTTTGAGTTGTTTAGTTTCAGGCCACAATTCGGTCCAGCTCTAGCATCAGAAATGACCTCCCATCTTCACATAGCTTCGGGCTTCGGGCTAGGCTCTTGGGCACAAAGACTGTTAGAAAATGGCGCAGACGTTGAGATGCAAGACAGTACTGAAAATACGCCTTTATTTTGGGCCGCTAAAGGAGGTCATACCGAAGTTGTGAATAAGTTACTAGATGTTGGCGCAGAACCAAACGTCAGTGGATATGATGGCATTAAGCCTCTTCATGTTGCAGCCTCAAATAATCATGTAGGAGTAGTTAAGCTCCTGCTTGGCGCTGGTATGTTGATTTTTCTGATCGTGATATCCAAAAATATGGGCTATACTCCAAGAGTGGACGGCTTTGAGTTCTTGAATTCGTTTGCAATGTCGAATTGCTCCTAGGTACCAAGCTGTGCTCAAATTTTTATAGCTTCCTGAAAACTCCAAACTTTCCTATCCTACCTTCCATTGCTGATTTTCGAATACCATGGGCTTGGGCTTCATATGATGTTTCTTCTTCTTTTACTAACCTCTCACAGGCGTGTCCCATCTTACACCTAGGACGAAAGACGCGGCAAGACGCTCTGGGAACAGGTCAGCAAGTGCCAGTCATCACCCGCTAATGCTCGCCAGTAGTTCCGGCCATGTTGAAACAATAATAGAGATGATTCCATATTGCGAGACAAAAGAACTGGAAGAGGCGCTATTACGAGCAGCTCTTCATGGGCATCACCATTTGATCTCCACTCTCCTAGAAAAGACAGATGTTTCTCCCAATGCAAAAGCACCTGTAGGTTATTACGAAATGGGTGCTATAACGGGGCAGACTGCCCTCATGGTAGCGACTACTTCCCTTGAAGCAAGGTCTGTAAAGGCCCTAATTGAGAAAGGGGGGGTCGCAAGTCTAGGTAGTACACCTTTGACGGAGATTGGTTCAGCTCGCGTCACCATGAATGATAAAAATGCACGAGGAGTAGGAAATAGAACTGCAATCCATTATTTTGCTATGGCTACGATCGACCAGCATAATCGAGGTGCTGCAAAGGAAATATTAGACATGCTCTTATTAGCAGGTGCTGATATTGAAGCCCGAGACAACAACGGCGACACTCCTCTGCTACTTACAGTGTTATCCAACGGTCGTGGATATTGTCAAATTGCTCAGGAGCTTTTGCTCTCAGCTGGTGCTGACCCAGTAAGCATAATCAGTTTTCTGATAACTCCTTCTTCTTCACATCTTACACTTCCTTTTTTTGTCATCCTCTCTATTTCCCTATCCTTCTCTCTACATGCCCTAAATCTTAATTTTCGCTGTTATTGATTCTAAAAAATTAATTATCCTATCATAGTGCGCCATGAACTCTAATGGCGACACTTTACTTCACCGAGCTTGTAAAATTGCATCGTCGACTGACCTCGCCAATCAACTTTTGGCTCTCGGAGCAGACCCCAATCAAGCTCGAATCTCAGATGGAGCAACCCCGTTACACTGGTACGTATACGTACACATTATGTCTATTTTTATTACTCCCGATCTGGCACATAAATGAATCTTGAATCTACTATTCGGTCTCAATAGCGTAAAGTTTCTTCAATCATCTTTGCCCGTCACCTGTCATATAAAGAATATTTCAGTATTCGAGACTTTTTTTTATGAGGACAATCACAATTATCAGCTTAGACGTATGTAGTTTATTTGGAACTAATATTATACTAGTGTGATGGATAATATACATAAGCCATCCGAGCTTATCGAATTACTTGTCAATTATGGTGCTGATATCAACGCCCAAGATATCAACGGAGATACTGCCCTGCATCGTGCTTGTAGATCTCACTTACTTCGATCAGGAAGTGTGATCCTAACTCTTTTGAGCCTTTCGCCTGATGCTAATGTCCAAAACCATCTTGACGAAACATGTTTGCACAATACATACTCACATTTAGATCCTAAGCTGGTGAGCGCTATAATTGACACTGGTATCGATCTAGAAATACGTGACCGCAAAGGGATGTCGGTCCTGCTCAGAGCTGTCACTAATCTTCCAGATTCGAATATGAATATGGTAGAAGTGCTTTTAAATCATCCGAAGAAGGCTTCTATCTCCGCTCGAACGTGGGAGGGTAAAACAGTACTACATTTGGCTTGTCACTCACGCAAATCTGTTGAACTTCTTAAGATACTGGTAAATCATGGAGCAGATCTCAATTGGACCGATAGCACGAATGGCAACACTTTGTTGCATGAAGTAGCAGCACGTTTCAATGGATATTTAAGGGACGTCGCTTTGATTGAATACCTGTATAGAAATGGAGCCTCAATGGATGCAAAAAACTATCGACAACAGACTATAGCACATATTGTGGAAACAATCCATGTCAATAGCTACGCTTCTGGAAGTAGAAAGTGTAAACAAACTTTCATATCAGTTATTCGTCGGCTATGCCCCAAATTCGATGTCAATACGAAGGATATAGAAGGTTACACGCCTCTTCACTATGCCTGCGCCACTTCAGAACACTTAGTCTTTGATCTGATAATGGCTGGCGCCGACTTGAATGCTCAGTCTTTCAATCGGCGCACACCGCTTCATTGTGCTGCTCGTGGAAGGCAATGTGGTGTTTTATTGATGTTGCTCAACCTTGCTCAAAAAACTGGTTCCCTCATAGATGTTAATGCACAAGATTCTGATGGCATGACACCTCTTCATTTTGCCTGTATATCAGGCAGACCTGAATCCGTTAGTATCTTGATCTCAGCTGGTGCTGACATCGAAAAGAAGACCATGAAAGAAACCTCGGAAAAGACTCCTCTGATGGCATGTGCCATGTTCCTTGAGGAAGATAGGATCTGGAAAGTGCTGCAAAAAGGAACGTTTACTGAACTCAACATTCAAGATCCTTTCAGAGTTTCCTCGGGCCACTCTGGCACTATGAGTTCTACGTCTAAACTGAATCAGGCATCACAACATATTACGTGCCGTATTGGCGTGATTGCGCAAATGCTTATAAAGGCTGGAGCGAGCACTGAAAATTCTTTCATTCCGGCATTAGAAGCAAAGTGCGCGGAGCTAGTATATGCCATTAGGGGTGAGGAATCTATGAAAAGCACAAATTTTGCCGAAAGACAACTCATGGCACAAATGATTAGTATTGAGAAAGCACTGGATGATTGCACCCACGAAGATATCGACTATATGAAAAGCCAGGTTTGTGAATTGGATGAGACAACGATGAAACACATGGTAGTGAGAGGTATAGACTTTACACGAGCGGATAATCCTGAGCGGATGAGTAATCTCGGACCGCCAATAACTCAATTCGCGTACTATGGACTAACAGAATTCATGAGCAAGATAATTTCCAATGTACGGATACTCATTTTCTTGTCCATTACTTCTATTCCTCTTTCTATATTTCTAAGATGGGAGCTGTCATACTTGATTTAATCCTCCCCCAAAGTCTTCTGCTTAGTTGTCAGTTTGATATCGAAGAGTTGTATGAAGTTCTGAGATACCGAATGCTTAGAATTTTATGGAAAAATAAGTACCATCATACATCCAAGTCTATTTCCTATATCAATCTTCACTCATTTCCATAGACTATTATGTTCAAATCTCCTTCGATCTACTTTTTGGTCCTCTTTTTGTCCCTTAGCTCGCAGATTGTTGTTTTTAACCCCTTTATTAAATATTGCCTCGAGCATACTCATCGCATTTGCCAGTAGGCAGGATGAATAGATCACCATGCTTCAAAGACTAACGACTATCAAGGCAAAACTCTTCGATGACCCACGTTATACTGGCCGTATTGTCGATAGCTTTGGTGAAAAACGGTACAGTTTTCAATCACCATTACAAGTCATTGAACCACTGTTACAAGTCGCCTGTAAGCGGCCAGTCTGGAATATGGACATGGTCAAACTTTTAATCGAAGAAGGTCAAGTGGATGTAAACGCGCATCATATAACTATGGATAGAAGTGATTTTTACAATACCGAAACTATAATTCAAAGAAAAACAGCCCTTCATATCTTAGCGCAAGGGGAATTCTGGTGGCAAATCGAGGCTATTACTTACTTGGTTGAACATGGTAAGCTTCCTTTTTGATTTCCCTCATGTCCCTGGTATCATATTCGAAAGAAGGGTCAGAGGATGGAGAATTGGAGTTCGCGTCATTCCGTCGGAGTGGGCATTCCACTTTGATTCTTATTTTTATCCTAACCAATTGAAAGTACGGAAAGCTCTTGATGGAAAATACTAAAACCCTCCTAGGTGCCGAAATAGATGCACTGGATGAGAAGGGTCGTACTCCCCTAGAAATCGCAAGCACATACATTGTAGATGGTTCAGTAGCAGGGAAAGATTTCTTCCGCACCCAATATTGTGAGACGCTCCTCAAATTGGGAGCTGACCCTAACAAAATAAACCCCGAAGGCCTCACAGCTCTCAACAAAGCCGGTTCTGACGAAGATACCATCAGAATTCTACTAAAATATGGGGCAAACGTCGATAGAGGAACGAAAAGCGTTCTCATATCAGCCATAGAATACGGAGATGTGAGAACTCTTCGGCTGTACCTCGAGAACGGAGTTGATCCTAACGCGCTGGACAACTCAACAGACTCTAGTTACCGAGCTCAGTGTGCGATGACCAGTGGGATCAGGAATTACCCCATCGTAATGGCAGCACTTCCAAAGGGTGCGACAGCACATTCTGCTTCTATAGCTGCAGAGATGATAAAACTTCTATTGGATCATGGTGCCAGGGTTGATTTGGCTGTCGAAGAGGGGGTAAGCATTTTGCACTACCTCTTCGCAAATGCCACGTCCTCAGCCCTCCATCCATTCTTTGAAAGACCAGGAATAGATATGAATGTTCGGGATCAATTTGGTCGAACAGCTTTCTTATGTGCCATTTCTAACTCCACTAAGAGGGAAGGTCGGTACCCACACGTTACACCTTCTAACCTTGATGAATCACAACTACTATACGTACGCCCCTATTTACACCTAATAAACTCGGCAACCCATGGCCCTTCTCTAGACTACCTGGCAGTTGATAATGAAGGGCGCCACGTAATCTTTTACTTGCTCTCCAAATGGACCTCCGAGACCGCATTATTGCTTCTTTCCATCCCAGGTGTCCGCTCTCTTATCACCCAAAAAGATAATGCGGGCTATTCTCCCCTCCATCTTCTTTTATCATCTCACCATGGGCCTATGCCTCTTATCGATACTATCGAAACTTTCGTAAAAGACGGGGGTGCTGATCTTCTAGAACCAGATCCAAAATCTAATACTGCGTTACACCATCTATCCCGCAGACATCACTTCACCAGCTCGGACGATTCTTTTCAAGTAATGGACCGATTTATCTCTTTAGGTGGGTTTATCGATGCGCGGGATGATGCGGGCATGACATCTTTATTAGTATATCTGGCTGTTGGAGAGGGCCAGTCTCATTTACCGTGGTATGAAGAGCATGGTGCGGATTTCAAGGCTACAAACAACGAAGGAAGAGGAGCTTTACATATTGTGGCATCAAATAAAAATTCTATGCGTTTACATTATGGTAGAGATTCAGGAGAAGTGAGAGCAGAATTGTTTGAGGCGTTAGTAAAGAAGTATGGATGTGAGGTGCTAGATGAAGACTCGAAAGGGAGAACGGCGTTAGATATTGCGGCTGCAGTGGGAAACAAGGAGATTTTGAAATTGTTCCAGAGGAAATAGGACCTTTGGACCTAGTTATTTTGCTTTCGCTTTCGCTTTCGCTTTCATCTAAATGTTAACTTCTGAGCCTTTGATAATAAAGTGACAACCTCGAAATGGACTGAAAATTTTCACGCCGAGGCTGAGTGACATTTCAAAGATCCAGACAGAAGCTAGGGGATTTGGTTCAGCGGTCAAACACCAGATATCTTACGATTGAATGACAGGAGCCGTTGGCTTCCTGTTTACGAACCATATTAAAGATCCAATCTTGCATGGGCACCCAAGACAAAGTAAGACATCCCTCTATATTTTTGAGCCATTGAAGGAGAGGATAACACACCTCGCCCGTTGCATGTCACTTGTGCCAAATCCACTCACCCAGTCAGTGATCTACGTTGCCCATCAAGTCCATCAGGCAATTGAGTGATAAAAAAGTTTAATGATAAAAGTGTTGAGTTATATCTTTCGAGCCCCGACCAAGAAGAAGAATGCCGATCCCCAGCATACATACGTACTCCGCATTGGAGGCAACTGGAGACCGAAAAGATGGACGCGAAGTAATCGGCGAGCGACTGGAGAAGTGAAGCAGATTGCGAATGAGAGTTGGGCAGGGGTTGTCGAATGATATGATGGGGTGTGGATATTTCGTTTTTGCAGGGGTGAAATTAGCTTTGTCTGCATGCTCACCGTGCCACTCCCACTTGCCACTTTGTTACTAGATCATGCATGGGTGTGAGAATAGTTCAGTAAACGAGCTTGAGATCTTGGGAGGAGGCGATTTATGAAGGGGAGATTTTTCTTGAATTTTTGGACCAAATTGCAACAGATGTAATATATGTAGCTAATTGTCGCAGTCTGGACAATCTGTTGATGACTGCTAGGCAGTATTCTAGGTTTTCATTAGTCACAAAATTCGAATTAATCTGCGACGGTCTACAATCGCAATTACAATACCCATTTTCGACGCGCGCGTCTTCCTTCAATCGCGCGACTATCGTCAAGTTACAACTTACAATCCACACAAGGAAGTACAATCTATCCATCCATCCATCCATCCATTCATTTGCCCCTGAGACTATATACACAATTCTACAGATACACTCCATGCTTATCATTTCATCAATTCATTATTCAACATAAATTTACTATAAACAGACGATGGTGCATTGCCAACCCAAAATTACGCCGAATAATGAAGCCGTCAAACAGGAGATGGCAATGCGCCCCAACATACATTGTGCGTATACTATCATACCAATTCTGGAGTCTCCATCTTCACCCCGCCGCATACACTTTTCATCTGCTCGATGACATAATATCTCAGCTCCAGAAGATGAAAAGCAGGGTTAACTCCATCCGAAAGTTGCTCCCAATTCATGCTTTTAAACTTTCGCTTCCATTAGAGAGTTTCCATTTCTTCCATTTCTTCCATCACTAATGCTTAAATAGGCCAAGTGAGCTTATTATGGGCATGCTGAAACAAACTTCGAAGTCTGAGTGAGTTCCACAAATACACCGAGCGGCCAATTTCTACAATGTCCTTAACAGCCGAAGACATACCGTCCAAGGTATACCCCATGTTTGCTTATTTGCTGGGGCCTGAACAACCAACAACTTTTGTACGCGCTGCTCTGAGCTTGACCATTCGGGACTCCGTATTCCCCCATGATAAGGTTCGGATCTTTCTGTACCTACAGAGTGACGTGTTAATCGCTACCCGAATAGTAGATCCGGGGGTGCATACCAAGGTATTATGGGGTACAATCTTGGTCACGTTGCTGGGAGAGGGATGATCTTGGTTCCTGCTTGGAATCCTGATTAATGCTCCTGCTTGAATCTCTCAGACTTCTGCGAGTCATTGGTATTCGCCCTCTCCACACATGTTGTCCTGTTTGTTGGTTGACATTATATAAGGGTTGATTATTCCCCTTGTTGGCAAGAGACTTTTTTTTTTGATTCATTCTCTCATTATCAGATGATATTTTATATTACTGGGGTTGAACTTTTTTTGTACTGCATGTAAATCTATATTCTTCGCACGGATCTTCTCAAAAGAAATATGGCTCCTTGGTTTGGTATGAGGGGAGGATGGCTCACATTCTGGGTCACGGTTGCTTGTGCAACAGATATGACTTTGTTCGGTTATGATCAAGGTGTTTTTGGTATGTACTATTTCTGTTGTGCCCCTTCATTACCATCTTTTCTAACCGAGTCCAGGTGGTGTCATCGTCACTGAGGATTTCCTCAACACTCTCAATCTCAATGGCAAAACAGCTTTGGTTGGAACAATTACTGCTCTTTACGATATCGGTTGTTTCGTAGGAGCCATCGCAGCCGTCATATTTGGTGAAAGACTCGGTCGTAAAAAGTCCATTCTATGGGGAACAAGCATTATGACCATTGGCGCTATCCTTCAAATCGCGGCATTTGATGTACCCACGATGATCACGGGAAGAATTATAGCTGGTATCGGTAATGGCATGAATACATCTACGGCACCTGTGTGGCAATCCGAAACCTCGAAAGCTAGTCTTCGAGGTAAACTCGTCGTTATCGAAATGATTCTCAACATCGCTGGTTTCTCTCTCAGTAACTGGGTCACATACGGATTCTCTTTCCTTTCCGGTCCAGTCACTTGGAGATTCCCACTCGCCTTCCAATTGATCTTCATCATTATTCTGTTCGTCACTGTCCCCTGGCTTCCAGAATCCCCACGTTGGTTGATCGCCCACGGAAAGATAGATGAAGGTCGCCAAATCATTGCTGATCTCGAAGATCTCGATATCACAGACGATCGTGTAAGTAGCGACGTGAATGATATCATCTACGCCGTTGAATACGAAGAAGCACATGGAGTTTCCTGGTTTGATCTCCTCCGTGGCCGAACTGGAGAAGCTGGAACTTCAACTATCCGTCGTCTCGTCCTAGGTTGTGGAACTCAAGCCATGCAACAACTTAGTGGTATCAACGTTACCTCCTACTATCTCCCCACCGTCTTGATTTCCTCCGTCGGTCTCTCCAACACACTTGCAAGACTTCTCGCCGCTTGCAATAGTGTATCTTACCTTGCCGCTTCGCTCCTCGCCATTCCGAATGTAGAGCGATGGGGAAGAAGAAACCTGATGATTTATGCAGCCGCTGGTCAAGCAGTCTGTTATCTGCTCATTACTGTTCTACTCCGCTTCAACGAATTAGAAGGCTACGCTCATCAAAAAGAAGTCGCTTCTGCCTCTGTCGCATTTTTCTTCGTCTATTACCTTTTTTTCGGTTTCGGATGGCAAGGTGTTCCCTGGCTCTATCCTACCGAGATCAATTCTCTCGCTATGCGTACTAAAGGTGCTGCACTTGGAACTGCCACGAATTGGATCTTCAATTTCATGGTGGTGGAAATTACACCAATTGGAATTGAGTCTTTAAGATGGAAATTCTATATCATATGGACGATTTTCAATGCCTCATTTGTACCAATTGTTTACTTTTTCTATCCCGAGACAAGTGATAGAACATTGGAAGATATTGATAGACTGTTTAGAGAAAATGGAAGTATATTGGTATTCAAGGATGCAGATGCGATTAGTAGAAAGAGACCTGCTAGATATTTCGAGGCAGAAAGAATCGGTGCAGTGGAGTCGGACGAGAGAAAGAGTTTGGGTAGTAGTGGGGACAAGAAGGAGACTGATATTGGAGGGCCATTGGCTGAACACGATGAGGTGGTCAGATATTAGGACATGGGCGAGGAAAAGGAAGAGTAGCTCTTGTGAACGGAAGTTTGGATTGGAGTTTCTTGGTTGTTTTTTATAAACTTGTGCATGCATATGCATGCACGAGTATGGGATGAATATGAGCATGAGCATGAGCATGGAGTTTGGATGGGTAAATACCTGGATGAGCATTTTTCGGTGGGCCATTACTCTTATCTTAAACAATATTCACGAAATTAAAAGAAATTAAATGTTAAATTTTGCGTGTAGAAAATGCAATGCGCCAAAACACTGAACAGACAACTTGTGGATGTCAATTTTGAAAACCTCGTCTCATGTTCTCACTCGGGTCTGTACTAAGCCTATTCACGGTGAGGGGATTTGTCACCGGGTTCCTTTAAGGTTACGCTTCGGGGGTTCAGTTGCATCTACTTCGGCACTTTTATCTGCCCCTGTTTCCTAGGTTGGAATAGCACGCCACGGTCTATTCGTCTATAGCTAGCTCCAGCCAGCGTGCAAATACGACCCTACGGGCTGCGGGTTTACTTTCATCTACCAAATTCTCAGTACCCAAGAAATGATATCCCAATCTCGAACTATTTGAAAAACTCGACGATGTGAGTTGAAAAATTCGGAGTCTCTTGGCTATTTCATGCAAATTATTAGACTGTCTGCAAAAACTGTGTTTGAGTTTGAGGAACAAAAAGGAAAACTTAGTCGATACAACTCGTTGAAAAGCCCTCAAAGATACACACAAACATGACACGTATTTCCGTTACATCTTAGACTACTCAATATCAACAGCCCCATACCCCCCTCTCCAGTACTCACTAGCCAGCCCCCCTCACCTTCAAACTCCATACCCACTCCTCAACTCCTCCCATCCCACCATCTCATACAACAATCCTCACAAACACACCATTCCACCTCCGTCTCACCTGACAACAAACCGGACGACAGCAATTCCTACATCCACTCAACGCTTCACTCTTCTCTTTCGTGATGAACCAGCTCTCTTCACTCTCCGTATCCACATACTCCCCATTCTGATTGAGATACACCTCATTCGGACCTGCAGTCCAAACTTGTTTTTCCTGTTCCTCTTTTTGTTTCACGCCGAGCCCACCCTTTCTTTCCATCCAAAATCCCCGTTCCTTCTCCCTCTCCCTTTCCCTCTTCCATCTATTTTCCTTCAACAAAAGCACAGAAAACTCCCCCCGTGTCCACCACCTCTTCATAAACACCGGAAAAAACAAAAGTCTCTCCCCACCCTCACGCCACCCCCCATCCCCAGAAAAACAATGCCATTCCCTCCCCCGAATACTAGCCACATGTCGCTCTACAGCCCTCATTGACTCACCCCCCTCACATCTCTCAATCCCTTGCACAATACTCCTAACTGAATAAAACGAATCCTCCTCATCCGCATCCCCATCCGCATCTCTTAAATTCCACCCCTCCGGAACAACTCTCTCGATAAACTCCACCAGCTCTCGTTCATGCGTATCTCGATATAGATACGCGTACCCACAGCGATGTTTCCTCACCACATTCCTGCGAAATTCAAGCGACCACTGTAATTTCCAATCCCGTATGAAACTCGCGACGCTAACGCGCTCGTCGGCTTGGATGGCGGAAAACTGGAGTCGGATGTTGAAATCGTAGGTAGAGAGCGGAGGAAGATTTCTGGATTTGGCGTAGAGGTTCCAGCCGGTTGTGATTAGGGTGAGAAGTTTGAGATTGGGAATCACGTTGTTTTCTGTGAGGGAAGGATCTGGATCACTTCGGTGGTAGAGTTTTATGTGGGTGTTATTTTTCATGATAGTATACTCTTTGTTGATTTTCTCTTTAGATAATGCTTCCATGAAATGCAAATGCTCTGGCTGTGGCGTGCCTGAATATTTCTCAAGTTTCGGGCATCGTATACACACGAAGTGAGCAGCATATTGCAAGATATAATACAAAAACTCCACATTTCCCTGCACACCTGGTATACACAATACCTGAGCAACAAGCTTACAAACTCCCTTATCCGACAAGTCAAGATTCGAACCCGTTCTTATCCTAGGAAATAAGTCATGTGGAGATTTTTGGAAGAATTTGTAGGCGAGTCTCCACACATAATCTGATTCTGGATGCGAAGCATCGTTTTTGGGGAGCTTCCAGGAATAGCATACGGTGTATGGGAAACGATCTTGTGGGATGGGGAAATCTTTGTTTAGGTAATCTTCTTGGAGTAGTTGCTCGTCGGTTGCGGTCCAGGATTTGGTGAATGTGAGGGCTTGGTGGAAAGGGGTGAAGGGTCCGAGTTCGGGGATGTGTATGGGGACTTTGTCGAGATCTAAGACGGGTGACATTCCGTGCGTGGAGTGATGTAGTGATGGAGTACCTCCAATATGCTTGATACTAGGTAAATGATTGTCTAAGTTGAAGAGCAAAGTTGTGCTTGTTGTAAGGGCTCCCAGTGCGCAAAAGACCGCATGCAATATCAGAAGTGAAAAATTGTTATGAACAAAAGTTAGATATTACAAATCATCTTTTCATTCTTTCAAACTACACAAGTCACCAATTTATAGTCCCAAAAATTCAACTCCATTGCGAGATAACAACTACGGCTATTCACCAACGTAAGAGAACTAACCAATTAGTATCAACATAGCTCAAGCACAAGTTTTAGATGGTGAATATTCAAGTAGTGAATACGGTGAAGACTTACCATTCATGCATAACAAAAGGAGAACGCGAAATCCTATTTGTACTGGGCAAAATCCATGTTAAAGTCCGTTTCAGGATAGGCAACTATCCCTGGTTTAAGTACCTCTTATATTAATTGAAATTGCTGAAGATTATTCACCACTTTCTAAAGAATAGTACCGCGGAGAATGAAGAACCGTACTCAAATTCAATTTATTACATAGTCTGCATCAAATCAAGTAGCCAAAAAAGCACAAAGAATGTAAGGGGTTTCAGGAACTTGACCAAAAGCGTTGAAGATTCTAATCGATGCACCATTTGAATAGCTTGAGAAGTTCAGAAATGAAAATCAAATTTAGTGTCATATGCATTCATGAGGATGAGATGAAAAACGATGCCTGCTGAACATGAGAAGCTACATGCCAATTGTGTGAACGCAGTGAATGGTTTACTTCAATTGCTACTATATTAAAGCCCTAAGCGAATGCGAAAGAGACTAGCTCTTTCTAGTAGACCTTATATAAGGTCTACTATCCCCTGTACATAGCTACATATCTACATATACACACTCTCAAACACATACGCTCCAACATACTCGAAATTGTATCAGATCAGACAATAACCAATATCTATCTTTCGGGTTGATACTCTCATGACAATATGATCAATCTTTGAACCTATATCACAAAACTCCAACAACATACTTCCCAGAAAAACAATCCCCTTTGCACACAGATATAAAGAGAAGATTAAAAATTATTGTATCTATATATGTATGTATATATGTATATATTGACTTTCGAACGTGGTAAAATGATACAAAAACAAGATGTGTTGAGATAAATGGAGTGAAGTAGACTGAGCATGTATTTCTTCTCAAGCTGTGTAGAGCTTTGGTATCAATTTCTTTCTGGATGCGAGTTGACGTTAGCTACATGGTATTTGATCTCATCTCTATTCGCTCTCGGTTGATGAGACGGACGAACTGGTGCCTTTTGTTTTCGAGAAAAATAAAAAGGAGAAGAAATTGAAGAAGAAAAGGACTAAAACTTTCGGACCTTTCTAAATCCTCATCCTATTTTGATACTCATATTGTTATTTTTCTATTAATAAGTTTCAATTCTATAATTACACACACACATACTATTTCTCTATCAAAATCCAAAGCAGATCCAAAAACTAATCCTCTCTACCTACCCCCACATGAACGTAAACACAAAGAAAAATATAAACCCATACCCAAATCAGAACCTAATCCCCTCTGGCCAGCTCTCCACTTCGAACAATACGATTTAAGCTTCTTACTTCTTCTAGTATTATCAAAACATTCTCACTCATCACTGTCCTTATCTGCTCTTTCTTTTTACGAGTTATCAATTTCTGAGAAGAGAGAAGAGGATAGATATACAATTCTAAAATGTAAATGAAATATAGATGAGATATAGATGAGATGTGAGGATAAGCGAATAAATAAACACATAATTATATGAGTATATAAACACATGAATCCAAACTATTTCAAAGAAGCAAAAAGAAACTCAACAACCAATCAACTAAACCAAATTCAAACTCAGATTTCATTTCTCTAGGTTAATATATATATATATATATAATATAATATAACTTTAACTTGAATTATTTCTTTCTTTCTTTCTTTCTTTCTTTCTTTCTTTCTTTCTCATTAACCGACTAATTAACTACCTATACATCTGCTCTTTTTACCAATAATTTATAAATCATAAGTAATTCAAGATTCAAAACAAAACAACTACCACCAAAACCTCAACTTCAACATCTCATAACTTCAGCTTTCGAAAGCCAAGTAAGTTGAGTACCCCACTTTCGGACCACCCCTCTTTTGGACCACCTAAAAAATATATATATATGAATTTTAAACTTCAATAACTCAACCATTATTCAACTTCAATATAATCCCTAGTAGTATTAGTTTTATAAATACTATTAAAATCTTTTATCTCAATTTCCCAATTACCAACTTCAATTTAAACTTGATATATAACTTCTATCCCTATAAACCTTGAATTTGGACTAGTTTTTACCATCCTTTTTTTTTTAGGTATAACCTTTTTTAATTTTTGTTTTAATTGCTTTATTCGTTTCTTGGATTATACAAGTTCATAATCCTTAGTATCAAATCCTTTTTGAATCTTTCGAAAAAGTAGCCGGCGAATTGGAATATCGATTTCATCAACTTTCTTTATTATACCAGTATATTTTCAAATATCATTTTCTTTTTGAGGGGTTTTTTATACAATAAAAAATGAATATATATTTCATTAAAGCTTGGGATTATTATTTGAAATAGGATTTTGATATACAACCTTTTGATTATTATTTTCAAGCAATAATCTAGATAAAAGAGATTTAACACAGTTTTGAGATTATAAACCTGAAGCCTTCCACCCAGAAGTAATATTTCGAAATATTAAAGCTTTTAATCTAGCTTTTTGATAGTAGGTAAGAAAGTTTCTTTTGCCAATAAAAATAGAATCCGTTAATAAATTGAGAGTATTGAAGTGGTATTGATATTTTTTTTTCAAAAATGAAAATATCGATAAATCAAAAGGTTGTAGTATATATAATATATAGGGTAGTAAAAATAAGAGGTGTATATTATTCTTGAAGTATTCAAGTATAAATTGAATGGTTTTATAACTTTCATACCTATCCAAAACAAGGAATCTTGTTTTTTTCGATCGAATTGATGCTAATTGTAATATAAATATCTCTTTTAGCCATTCCAAATCTATAGAATCTATAGTTCATTTATTATCTATAGTAATAAACTCCCACCCTTTATAATTATCAAATTTAATAAAAAACTATTATTATTGAAATGTTTTACCTTTGAATATAACCAAAGATAAAAGTGTTCTTCCCGTAGTTGAGATATACTCAATAAAAGAGATTTATGTTTTTGAACTGGATTGCTTTTTCTGAATAAAACATTGCTTTGAATTCCCAAATATTATATTATTGAAACCCTAGCCTTCTATTATACCAGCTTTATTCATATTCTATTTGTTTTCGAGTTTGATATACTTAATTACTAATAAATTCAATTTTTCAAAGAACTTGCTTATAATTTCGGTAATTGTATCATTGATATAAGTATTATCGATTTTATATTACCTTTTAGTTTTAATCTCTAGATTTCTTTTCAAAAAATTATATATCCATCGCTTACCAAGAAATAAATCATCTCCTTCGAAATTGAGAATAAACTCTCCTAATTCTTGTATTTGATAATAGATAGAACTAATTCCTAAAACTTTTTATATTAAAATCTAATTTGCTAAAGCTTTTTTTTATATAGAAGCTATTTTCTATAGGTTTTGTACACCTTTTTTATATAAAAGATAGCCATTTATATAATTATATAAAGTAATATAAGGAATATCATATTCTAAGCAAGCCTTATATATAAACATACCTTCTGCAATTGTAAAAAATGCTACAGCAATATTATCTTCAATATAAGGCTTTATTATAGCTTAATTAATAATATATTAAAATCTTATATCAATTGAATATATGGTTGTTGATTTATTAAAGATGAAGTTGAGAGGTAGTGCTTAAAATGGGGTAAGATTTTAGGTGGTCCAAAAGAGGGGTGGTCCGAAAGTGGGGTACTCAACTTAAATAACAACAAAAAGAATAATTTGATAGAGATTATAAAGTACAAGATAAGTCAAGTTGAAATTAGAAATCAGAACGGCTTATTACTTCTCGATTTGTGATTTTTGATTTTCGTTCTTTCTTCTTTCTAGAATATATACAGAGAGTAGAGTGATGTTGAAAATCTCTCTCTTTGTATACTATTAAATTATAAGTAGTATTTCTATTGAAGATAGGAGAGAATTTATTTATTTAGATTATGATTAATCAGATCAGATTTATTATATATACAACTCCTTAGTCTATTCTTTACTATTCAATCCTCTACTATCTCATTCAATCTAATCCAATCCAATCCAATCCAATCCCGTATCAAAGATTTCCACCCTCTCTTATTATTTAAAAATTAAATTAATCAATATATAATAAATTAATCAATATATAATGAATTAATACATATACATACATATAACACAAATACAAATACAAATACAAATCTCACACCCAAAAAACAATCTCCTATATTCGTAAAGATATCTAGGGAGAGGGAGTGAGGTAATAGATAGGTAGATAGATCTCGATACCTGTAACTGTAACTGCACGCTATAGCGATTACTTTATCACTTATTAATTTAAGAGAGAAAGAAAGAAAAAAAAGAAGAAGAAAAGGAAAAGTAATACGTTTTGTTTCGATCTGGATTGTATTAGATTCTAGTAGATTATATTGTATGTTATATATACATATATATATTATTCTCCTCATCTCTCCTCATCTCTCCCCTCTTCATAAACCATCACACACAATTATCTTTCCACTAATTATTTTGGTAAAGAATCCAAAACAAAACGAAATGCAAGTACAAATACAAAAACAAAAAGAAATACTTCAAGAAATGAAAATGCTATTAATACTACAAATGATTGAGTTTTGTTAATAACTTATAAGTAAGATAGATAGTGGAAAGTGGAAAGTGTAAAGTGAAGGATTTGATTTGGTTTGGTTTGGTTTAGCTGAGTGTTGAGATTGGATTTGAGGAGATTTGGGGAGGGGGTTTAGGGAGGATGTATGTATATAGAGTTTCTTATAATTTATTTTGATATTGTAATGTAGTATGGTATATCTTTTGTCTAATATATCTATTGTACAAGATTATACGATATAAAGTGGAAAGAATACTGGGAGAAAAACAGGAAATCAGAGTAGAGTTTCGGGATCGCATTCGGCATAGCATTCGGCATAGATTTCGGAACAAAAGTCGATCCCGGGATAGAATACGAGGGAGAATTCGGGATAGGAAGATGAAGTTCTCTTTGAACCAATGAATGAATAGTTAGGTAAGAAGTATAAAAATTTAGTAGAATGGTAAGTCATGGTATGACTAACGATTTGAATCTGAATGATTTGATTCGATGTGATGTGATGTGATATAAATGTGATTCCAAGAAAGTTGACGGTGAATTATTAATTATTCATCTAATGTGCCTCTCTCTGATTGAAGTAGGAATACTTTCTTTCTTTCTTTCTTTCTCTCACTTCTATTGAATTGAATGGGACGAAAAAAGGGAATTATTAGAGAAGTGTAAGTAAGTATCTTTTCTTTTGTCAAACGTGCCTGTGTTTTGATGTGCCTTGATGTGCCTTGATGTTCCTTGACATGCCTTGACGTTGAATTTTTTTATTAAAAAAAAACTAAAAAATACCTCGGGGAGACTTAACTTAGTTGATCGTTAATGAAATCATCGACTAACTTTAAAGAAAGCTTCAACATTAAACTAATGCAAGATACCGATGACACGATCTGGAACGGTGTTGCATTGGTGTGCTGTACTCCACCGTCTTGCAGATGTTGAGTGATCACCTGAGGTTGAATCATCTTTTGAGGCTTTGATAGTGTAGATGCGAGGGGGACATGTGTATATCTCCGAATTGGATGGATGGATCTGGATGGATCTGGATGGATGGCTTCGGGAAGAGATAAACGAGATCCGTGAGAGGGGGAGAGGGAGGGGAGGGGGGAGGGGACCGTCAGAGGAATCGTAAATGCGCAAATGACATGTTTACGATTTTTATGGTGGTGGCACGGTGCAATGGACATTGATGCATGAAGGAGGAAGGAGTGAGGAATGTGTAGGGGGGGTGAGATGCGTTGTGTTGGTTGGAACGGGTTCGGAGGTATGCCAAGGGGGAAGGGACGGGATGGTGGCACAGAGATATCGTGGAGAGAGATATCTCCCGACTTGAGATCTGGTGGGATGTTATGGGACCTTTCCATCGGGAATTGAAGGGAGTGATGTGGTTGAGGATATGCATGGGAAGGGAGATTAGATGCAGTGGGATCTGATGAGATACTGTAGGGGGGCTCGGTGGGGGACGACGAGACAGGTAGGATGCATTTATGCGACGTCCTATCAGTTAACATGTAGAAAGTCGTTGAGAGGTCGGTAGACACCTACTTGATGCTTAGTGAAGAGAGAAGAGAGAATGCTGACTAAAGAGTAAAGGTCGATGTGAGAAAGAGAGAGAGAGAGAGAGAGAGAAGAGAGAAATGAGAAATGAGAAATGCAGAGTGAAGGGTGAAGAGAAAGAGTGCAGGCTGATTATCTAAAGCAGCATCCCGCAGCATCCCCCCCCAAACCCATTCCAGTGATTTGATTGACCAAAGCCGATTTCCATCGCAAAAGCTGGGATCGGACTTGGCCGCATCTGGCAAGGCTGGTTCCTGGACACGATGGATAAAGTGGGGCGATCCTTACACTACGACGATAGTTTTGAGCATCGTCTCTTGACAAGCAAACACCAACCTCAATCGATCATTTTAGCACCCAAAGAACGGCAGCTCTCCATCTTTGCACAGGAACATCGGGTCATTTTACGTGGTAGAGGGGAGGGAAAAGGAGGTTCAAGAGGTAAAAGAGGAAAAAGAGGAAAAAGAGGTCAAAGAGGTCAAAGAGGTAAAATGCCATTAATACTACTTGGGCATGGATGTGCTCTGGCTTTCCTCGCCATCACGATTGAAGGAAAGAATTCACGATGGGGCGAGGGAAAGAATGAACAACGCAAGCAACGGAAGAATGAATTGAACGTTCATGCTGGACGCCATGTATTCATCCATTCATCCATTCATCCACCCTTTCACCCCCCCCCCCCCAATCTATACATGCATCCGTCCATCGAGCCGTCCCAAAAGCAAAGTACCTACTACGGACCGACACACATGTTGGTCGTCGGTTTGGCAACATATGCACGCGTCAACACAACACAGTCCATCACAACACAAATAGAGTCCTAGGTACACCACATGGACCATTTCTGATACTCTCCCTGCCGTCCACTCCACCCTCGCCTTCCTGCGATGCCCGAAATATTCGCCAGAAGAAAAGAAAGAAAAAGAAAGCAGACGAATCGGGTGCTGATGAGTTGATCCAAGGAACTCCCAGACCGCGCGTAAATAAAGTACGAGGTGCTCCCAAACCTGAAGAACTAACCACCTTTCTCCTCTTACTTTCATCGCTTTCGTCTTTTTCCATTAACTTTTGATTTACACAGACAGTTCCTTCTTCTTTGGTACATGCCGATTCCCTCTTGATCATGGTCCATGGTGCATTGAATTGATTTGAATTATTATTTTGATGGGAATTTTCGGTACATGCATTCATGCCAAATCGGTGAATGTTGAATGTTGAGCGTGGATTGATCATTCATTTCATCTCATCTTCTCGTGACAGCCAATCAGGTCTCATATTCGGACTCGGCTGTCCTCTTTTCTCCATACTCCTTTTCCCTGCCAGCCCAGACTCTTTCTCCGTCGTCCAACTTTCAATTCACTCCATGGTCTGACTTTCTACCACTCTCTGCGGATCGAAGAGTACTATCGCTGCTCCTCTACCACTTTTAAACTTTGGTCCGTCAAAAATTCAATATCCATCACAAAACCCCACTCCTGCCCTAAGCTTCTGCAAGACATATTCCACACGCTTGATTTGTCCTTGACTCAGGACCTGTGGGGTGAATCGGTCTGATCTCATACCACTGGGCGGCCCTCTCCCCCGGATCTTTCCATGATTCGCCTCTGTTCCACTACTAAATCAATTCTTGATTTGACTACCTCTTCCATCTCTCTCAAACAAAGACATCAACAAATTGCCACAATTGCAAAGATGTCGCATTCCAACATTTTGATTTATCTCATGCGCCGGGACCTGCGAGTGGGCGATAACCCAGTCCTGCGTTCTCTCGTTGATAACAAGGATCATGGATTCACCCATCTCCTCCCACTCTATGTTTTTGCCGCACAACAAATCGAAGTCTCTGGATTTATCACCAAAGATGGATGTAAGAGTCCTTACCCAGAGGCCAGAAGCCAAATCGGCGCATTCTGGAGATGTGGTCCTCACAGAGCGAAGTTCCTAGCGGAAAGTGTTTGGGATCTGAAGCGTGGCCTCGAGAAGATCGAGAGTGGATTGGCCATTAGGGTGGGTATGGTTGATGAGGTGGTGAAGGATCTAATCGAAGGATTCGAAAAAACCGGCGGCAGCAAAGTTTCTGCAGTGTGGATGACTTCCGAAGAAGGAGTAGAGGAGAAACGAGAAGAGCGCTCAACAGAGAAAATTTGCGATAAGGCCGGCGTTGGCTTTAAATTGTGGCAAGACGAGAAATATTTAATTGACGAGTATGTTCTTACGCCCATCCATCACCCATTTCAAACCCCCCAAAATTTTACTGATTTCAATTTAGTCGAGATATTCCATTCAAGGATCCAAAAGATCTTCCCGATGTGTATACGACGTATCGCAAGAGTGTCGAACCCCTTCGCGAAGCGCCCCGTCCAGCTTTACCAAAGCCTGAAAAGAATTCATTGCCACCCTTCCCTACCGATGTCCCCACCCAACATTCTCCATTTACGATTCCGACAAATTACGCGGAGATCGAGAGTGCACTTCTCAAACCAATCAACGCGCAACCTCTAATCAAAAATCCTCCATCCTACCCGGAAAATTCATTATCGGTGCATCCTTTTACGGGTGGTGAATCTCATGCGCAAGAGCGACTCGAACACTTAATTACTTCTGGCTCAATTAACGCTTACAAATCTAGTCGCAATGGGCTTATGGGTACTGATTTCTCTACAAAGCTTTCAGCATACCTTGCTCTTGGCTCAATTACTTCACGTCAGATTCATTCTTCCATGTCCATCTTCGAGAATGGTTCCGATTCTGACAACCGGTACAAAGATCTTGAGGGATATGGCAAGGGTGAAAACGAGGGCACTTATGGTGTACGTTTCGAGCTTCTTTGGAGAGATTACATGCGTCTCTGCACTCGTAAATTCGGACCCAAGCTTTTCCAATTGGGTGGATTTAAGGATGAAGAAAATGCACACTCAAAGTGGAGTAGACTGGATTCACCAAGAGATGGGGTTTCAAAAGAACAAATACAAGAGATTATTGAGAGATTTCTAAATGGTACAACTGGAATGGGATTCATTGATGCTTCACAGAGAGAATGTTATCACACAGGTTATACTAGCAACCGCGCACGTCAAAATGTCGCTTCATTCCTTGCGAAACATCTTTACATTGACTGGAGAATCGGCGCAGAGTGGTACGAATGTATGTTGGTTGATTATGATGTCAGCTCAAATTGGGGTAATTGGCAATATGTCGCCGGAGTTGGAAATGATCCTCGAGGCAACGATCGGATTTTTAACCCTGTCAAACAAGCTTTTGATTACGACCCTAAGGCTGAATACGTTCTTGCTTGGGTTGATGAGTTACGGGGCGTGGATGAACTAGGTCAAATATTTCAGGCTTGGACTATTAATGACCAAGAGAAGAAAGAAGAGTTGGGCATTGCAGATACTGAGATGGTCACGAACCCATTAAAGAGGATTGACTTTAAGATCAATAGAGGCAGAGGTGGGGGAGGTGGTAGAGGTGGTGGCAGAGGTAGACCTCCATATAGACCTCATGGTGGGGATAGATGGATGGGTAGAAGATCGGGTCCTGGGGATCAAGGACGAGGTGGATTCCACGGTGGAAGAGGAGACCGAGGATTTCACCAAGCTCGAAGATTATATAGAGGTGGTAGAGGTTCTGGAAGTGAATTGAGAACAGGAATGATGGATAAGGAGAGAGAGGCTGCGGCGGATAATGAGTAAGAAAAATGGTTCCCATTATGGCGTACGCCTATAATTGCGCAGCGAGACATGGACATGAACATGGACACGAACACGATTACGAATACGATCACGGATACACGAAGACATAGACATGACAACGTAATAAATGGATGTCATTGAGTTGACAGTGGTAATTATGGTTGAGAATTTTGGTAAATACGGTCGGTGGCTATGGCTTATACCTTGGGACGGTGAATAATGGGTAGGACGGGGATATTTGCAATTATGGCTTTCGCTTATAATATGACCTGGTTCGGCTGCATAGGAGGATGGATTTGGAGAGTAATTAGTGGTTCAGACAGGTGGATCATACAATTGAGTTGCAAGCAATTTGCATACGTTTTGATTTTCGTGCGCGTTGCTATTGATAATATTGATTTTTCGGTAGTATATTGAAGAAAGAAAGAAGGAAATAAATAATTACATAGCTAGAATTAGTAGCGTCGCTCCTCTTCATATTAATATTACTCTTAAAATTTCTAGTAGATCACCAGGTGTAAATGATATCAGTGTTGATCTCGGTAAATTTGATTTTCCATCCCCGCATTCCGTCTCGTGTTCTCCAATCACCTCTCCTTCTTTCTTCTGACTCTATCTGTGTCCTCGTATTCCACCCCTGTATTCTGTTTTTAATTCTTTTCTTCTTCTTCTTCTTCTTCTTCAAATACCTATTCATCTTCTACCTCCATCCTATCGATTTATTTATCTCTATTCTTTAATCTACTCTTTTCCTCTATATTAATCTTGAAGATTTCGGAACTTTGAGAGATTAGAAATTGAGAGATTTAGAGATTGTGAGATTCAAAAATGGAAAGAGAATGTAGTTACTTTAGTAGTGTGAAGATCTTTATATATAGCTGTAGTTGTACTACTCTTATTTACCAACACAAAAGTTGATTATTTTTGAGAGTCTAGAGTTTAAAGTTTAGAGGAGATGCTTAGAAATTCAGTGTGTTTGTGTTTGTGTTTGTGTGAATGTGTATATGTGTTTTCTTTTTTTATTCTTTTTTTTTTATAGATACTTTGTAGGTGTTTCTTCACCCTGTGGATATTAATCCGTACTCGTACTTCTTCTCTCGTGTATTAACTCTCTGGTTTTTTTTTTGGGTTTGTTTTTTTTTCTATCTCGCGGATATATTAATGTATACTTGTATTGTTACTTCTTGTATTGTTACTTCTTGTATTGTTACTTCTTCCTCTTCCTCTTCCTCTTCCTCTTCCTCACCAAAAGTTCAAAAATTCAAAATCAAAATCCGAACTTAACCCCCAAAATCAAATAAAAAACACACCCTCCCTTCCTCTCACGTAAACGGAAAAAAAAGAAGAAAGTAAAGAAAGTAATCATACTCATGATACTCATTATACCCACTCATTCAATTTACCAACTAACCCATCTAACTAATTGACACATCCAGCTGACTGACACATCCAGCTGACTGACACATCTAACTAACTCATTTAACTAACTCATTTAACCAACCCATCTAACCAACTCATCTAACACATCTAATTATCAGATACCAAAAAAATCGACCTTATTTAGATATATAAATACACACACACGCACATACATACACACATACACACATACACATATATATAAATATTAAACCACACTACATCAAATCACATCACATCACATCGCATTTATCCATTCATTCATTCATTCATCTACACCAGCATTTCAAAGAACCAGAAGCATAAGCAGAATAATAAGATAAAATAAATTCAAGTACCTACCTAGTCAAAAAAACAAGACAATAGTACGAATCTACGGAGTAATCCTGAGACGAGTTAAAAAAAAGTTGATTATTTCGTCAAGTTAGTGCTTCAACTGCCTCAGTAAATCATTATATACATAAATCCATGTATTGAGAAGAAATTAATTAGTGGGGCTTTACTTAGGCGAGGAAAGCAAAGGGGCGTCTACAATAGAAACAATCTCATACTTTACTTCTTGCGACAATTTTGATATGATACATGTATAACATTTTCTGGAACCTGCATAACCTAAGACCTATACTATCTATTTCATGTATATGATTCTCTTCTCCTTCTTTCCCCTCGCTCATCCACCTCCCACCAAAAAGAACCAACTCAAGTACCCAATCATTATTCAATCCCAATTTAATCTTACCCCACCCAACCTATCCAACCAAGCATAAAACTGAGTTACTGTGCACTTGATACAGTACAAAAAACTATGTAAAAAAATAAGTCATCCCCAAAATTCCCAACGCCAAATCGGTATACCACTTTGATCCCCAAACTAAACCATGATATGCCAAACCACTCCTCGCGAGCCATGTTTACAAACAACAAAGAAAAGCTAGTCATAGCGTGTTTCGTTATCATGACCACCACTTGATTGTCAATTGTTTTCCCGCTACCCCTTCATACCCGCATAGAACCAACACCAAATGTAACCCGAAATCAATTATCTCGAACGCCCTGCAGCCCCTGTATATCTGTTTCTGATCAAGAAAGGACTTGGCATTTCATCCCTGTCAGGGTTCCATACGGTTGGTTCCATATCTCCAATGCTTCCTCCACTACCCCTCAATTTTCCTTCGCCCTTTTCCTTTTCTACCATTCTCACTCCAAATGATCTCCCCTTTCCACTAGGACTCATTTCAACTGGTCTTCCACCAGCACGAGCTTGTGCTAGTTCAACTAGAGTTCGTCCAATCGTTGGTGCACTTCCTGTCTTTGTATTATTCTTCATCGCCTGTTTGTGTAGGTCTGATTCCGATTTCTTTGTCATACTCGACTTTCGTGTGGGACTTCCTGCCGTATCGTTGCCAGACAAACTTGTCATGCTTGGAATTCTCGACAGTCTCTTAGTTACTGGGCTCTGTGCTTCCTTCTTGCTAACCAATCCACCTGAATTTTTGGTTGCCAGAAAATTTGGCTGAGTATTCAATTTTTGCAATGGTACTGTACGCTGTGAGATGAGATGTGGTCTTGCAGCACCCTTGGCAAATGGATTGTTTTTAGATTTTGGTCGTGTAGGAGAAGGTACTGGAAGATCATCCTCATCTTCAGAATCAGAATCTAGTACAAGAGGTTGTAAGCGAATCTCGGCATTTGCATTTGCAGCAGCAAAAATGTTTCTATTAGTGCCAGGTGCTTTGGCTCCATTGTTCCGGCGTGGAGATAGAGACAAGGAGGCAATAGAAATTGGCGATGGATCGGCCATCTCAATATCCATGGGAGTTCCATGTACATTGAACATGGTTTGTGCTCGGGAAAATGGTGTTCTGGTAGATTTCTTGAATGGTTTGCTGGGCTCTGGTGACATGGTGTGATCGGTAAAGTCTGTGGTCGATGAAAAGTCATCGCCTGTGCTACCAACAGATGATCTTGGGTAGTCGAATGAGCTTGGCGAGGGGCTCAACTCTTTAGCGGTCAGAGAGCTTGAGCTATTATCGTTATCTGGATTAGATGATCGAGAGCTGTTGGCGGATCTTTGTAGCTCTTCTTCAACTCGGATTCGGACTTCTTCTTCAAATCGTTTCTGTAGATTCTCCACCTCTATCTGCACCAAACGGTTGATCTCTAATTGTGCCTTGACTTCCCATTCTCTTCGTAGGGATGAATCGATCTCTGCACGCATAGCTGCTTTCTGAGCCTCGAGCTTCTCTGTTCTTTCTTCAAGCTCCTTGAATTGTTTAGCCGCCATTTCTTCTTTCGTTCGCAAAAGTCGACCGAGCTCAACAACCTCTTTCTCCTTCCTCATCAACTTAACGACCGGAAGATTGAGCAATGTAACGGTGTCGACTCTTCGATCGGGGTTGACTCGAAGGCAGTCCTTGATAACCGATGCAAGTTCTGGCGAATATATATTTGGTATTGGTGTAACTTTGCCCTCTTTAATCTTCTGCACGAGCTGGAAGTGTGATTTCGCGTTAAATGGAACTTCTCGTGTGCAGAGTTCGTACATAATGCAACCTAGCGACCAAATATCTGACTTTAATGTATATCGTTCTGCGGCACAGATCTCTGGGGACATGTAGAATGGAGTTCCAACATAAGTAGAAGCAAAATCGTGAGATTCCATCAATTTCGAAAGACCAAAATCTCCAAGCTTCACCGAGTTGCCTTCACCGAGAAAGACTATGAAGTTTAGCATAAGAAACATGATTGCACATACTTAGGATACTCACTGTTTTCGGGCTTCAAGTCTCGGTGAAGAATCATGACACCAGCCGCTGGCTTTTGTGGTTTGGCGGTATTTCCCAATCCCATTACATTGCTTCCAACCTCTGGCGGATCAACTCCATAATGACATCTATACAATGCCGAAACCAATTGCGCGAATATGCTCCAAACGAAACCCTCTTCGGCATATTTGTTCTTTGCTTGTAAATCCTTAATGATTCTACCAAGATCTCCATTGCCACAATATTCCATGTACAAATGAAGGTCTTGACTGGACTTTAGATGCTCTCGATGATAGTATCCGACGATGTTTGGATGTTTGAGTGATGAAAGAATGGCGAATTCGGCTTGGAGTTGTTCTCGCTCTTTTTGTGACATCCGCATGTAGCTAATCTCCTTCCTACATAGGATTTCTCCATTATTCTTTCTTCGGACCTTTCGAATGATACCAAAAGAACCATGTCCTACAGAGTCAGATAGAGTATATTAGCATTGTCTCACTTAAGAGTTGGCGCAACGAGTAACAAATTAAACATGAAGCACAGTAGTACTTCTGGTACTCTGAAGACTTACCTATCTTCTCCAAAACCTCGTACTTGCTTTCCTCTGACATGATTTCGAAAGTATTATATTTAGGAAGAGGGAGATCTTTGCATTGATCTAAGTAAAGAAAGCAATTAACATTAGTATCGTTGTAATTTATTCGAGGTTGGCGATGTTTTGTCGTTTTATTCAAAGTTGATGAAGATGAATAGTGAATTAATTCATTCAGGTTGGTGTTTACTTTTTGGTTGCCCTTCCAACCGTTTGACTATTTGACACCAAACTGGAATTGGACATGTCCCGGGGAAATTTGATAATGCCAGAAAGCGGTGAAGCTGCGAAATTTGGATGACGGCTGAAACATCTAACTCCGATATGCCTTATCCGGATTTCTTTTATCGATAAGCTTTCTTCCCCTCCACGAGCTTGTGTCAAGATCAGTAGCTTCTCAACCTTGCCACAATTTTATATCTTTGTCTGATTTATTATTATTATCACTACGAGATCCATATACTTTGCCATTCACTGTCTACTATCCATTGCACACTGCTCCTACATCTTCCATTTCATATTCTCTGCACACGTATCTCCAGAATGGTGAAGCGGAAAGACGAGCTCGAAGTTCAACTGAAGGATGAACACCAGTTGATCAAGGAAGGACTTTTGAGGGACGAAAGTCCCCTTGATACTAGTCCCGAATTCCAAGAGCTTTGCGTTGCTTGTCGAATTGGTGATGTTAAGAGGGTTCAGCAAGCAATTACTACTCCTGGAATCAATATCAATGCCAGAGATCCATTTGATTATACGCCATTGATCTTGGTAAGTCTTGTGTTATTCCCAATACCAATTGACCCCACTGACAGATCGTCAAGGCAAGTCTTTGTGGACATTACAATGTTGTTGAACTGCTTCTCGAAGCTGGAGCTCTCTGCGAACGCGATACATTCCAAGGCGAGAGATGTTTATACAATGCATTAAACGATCGGATTCGAAACCTTCTATTAAAGTACGAATATTCGAAGTCTAGGGACCCATTACAATCATTCGCTTCTCATATCACTTCTCTCCTTTCCAGGCAGACTCCTGAAACTTCAGACATAACACTCAGTGCTGGATCAGAATCATGGAATTTACACAAGATGATACTTTCTGCCCGGTCACCATATATGCAAAGAAAGCTTTCTGCTGCCCCGGAAACTAAGTCATGGAAGCTAGAACCTTCCATTCCCCCAGAATGTTTCCAGGTTGCTTTTCGATATTTATACATGGGTGAGGTGCCATCGGATCTTGGTCTTAGATCTAGCAGCTCTGTGGATGATGTGCTCAAAGGAATCGATAAAATCAGTAAACAACTTGAGATTGAATCCCTCTGGGAAGGGCTCTTGAGTGGGCGTGATAGGAGAATAGCTAGGCAACGGTATCAAGATGAAGTTCTACGAGGAAGGAATCAGATGGAGTCTTGGTATCGAGGGAATGTTTTGAAGCATAAGATACACATTGATACTGTGAAGGCGAAGGATGTGAAGTGGACTAGGAACAATTCCATGTTTGCGGATGTCCTATTGCAGGCAAACGAAAATATAGTTCCCGACGAGGCTTTGAGTTCTAGGCCAGAAACGCCGACACCTAGCACAACTGTTTCCTCAAATGGTATTCCTATCGGCCCGTCGAGCTCATTGCCACAAGAGACATCAACCGGTAGCTCAACTCAAAAGTCGATCCTGTATCCTGCGCACCGGGCCATGCTTATACGATCAGAATATTTCTTAACTATGTTTAGTTCCTCGTTTCAAGAAGCTCGGGTTACTGATTATTTGCAAATTATCTACGTCGACTGCCCTCCTGCTGTACTAGAGCTCATCCTCGACTTTCTCTATACCGAGAATGTTGATATTCCTCTTGATCTCGCGATAGACGTTCTTCTTGCAGCGGACATGCTCTTCATTGAGAAACTCAAAACTAAAGCTGCAGTAGTTATAAGTACGCTCGGAAATGGGACAAGCACACTCGCTGATCGTACACACACCGACAGTGATGAATTAGATGTGGAGTTAATTAATCCTTATGATGTGATGAGAGCCGGGTGGTTGACAAGAGTCCAAAGACTAGAGGAATTCTGCGCTAGGTACATGGCGTATAGGTTGGAAGACTATATTGATGAGCCAGAGTTTGAGGAGTTAATTAAGGAAAGTGCGGCTAGAATTGAAAAGAGACAGGAGACTGACACAATTGAATTGCTCGATGAGTATGTCTCCCAAATTTCTTTTCCTTTCTACATACAAAAATTTGGCTTTGATTTGGAACAAAAAGAAAGTCTTGAAAGAAGTTTGAGGGCTTGGACCCAATCGAAACACTGTTACAGTATATTAACTGATATTTCTCTAGTATTCGCTTTTACCTGTCCGAACGTTTCAGGCTCCGGTTTGAAGACTCGGGCCTTGAAGATATGATGGATGAGAATGGGAATGAGAATGGGAATGAGAACGAGGAAGAAAAGGGAGATGAAGACGGAGTAATAGATGATGTTACTTCAACGAATGCTGTGAAGTCTAGCACAGTGATCGATAAAAACCCAACCCAATCCCCTGACTTTGATCCAATGATGAATGGTCAGATACGGACTCTCAATGGTGAGATTGCAGGTGATGAGTTTGCCGCAGATGCTATAAACTACCAAACATTACTTGGAAAGATAGACAACTTGTTAGAAAGATTGAAGTTAGATGCTTAGACTTTGTAAGAGGAATTAGATATCATTTTCTGTATTTAAGCGAAGTTTGTATATTAGAAAGCATACTTATATCCTCATATTTCTGTCTTTTTCATTAGTATCAAAATTACAATTACGTCTGTTCTTGTACCTGATGTTGAATATTAATAATATTCTTGAGAGAAAGAATTTATCTTGTTCGCCGCAATTTCTAATCAGCATCGGGCTCTGGATAAAGAAAGATAGTCGTATTTACATATTCCTCTTGTCGTTTATCAAATAATGCTAGAATTCTTCAGCATACTGCTCTCTCCTTTTCCCCTCGCGTATCTACGATTTGCCCCACATTACACCAACACGAAGGCATTCGCGGTCTGGAATGAAACGGAATGGAATTTAGTCTACTGCGAACCAAAAGATATTAAATCGGTATCTTAAACAATGCCCTGTTTAAGGACTCAAGAAAATACGTTTCCCGATTTCCTCAAAGGTGCGGTCAACTTGGGCTTTTTCGTCACTTGCGTATGGTTAAGTGGTGTTTTGAAAGATTTCCCGTTAGATCTAAAGATTTGGATTCCGAGTTGATTTTCTTCCGGGGCTTTTGACTGAAAGGCCAACTTGACAGATATGTAGTACTAATTCACCGTCTATTTGAGTGTTCAATCACCAATCGACGAATGAATCGATACTACGCATTTTTATCAATCGCCGCTGAGAAGAGAAAGTCCAATAGTATAAAGTTTCGACTACTGTTCTGAGTTTCGTATTGCAAACAGACAACGCCTATGACTTCGCACAAATTGACCAGTTAACCAAGCATACGACTTGATTCAGTCTTTAATAACACTCCTCTTAGCCGTACGCACAATCGGCCGTCGAGCAATCAACATTGTGGACCAAATGTGAAAGTGTTCAACAGTTGAAAGTTATGAATATCTGAATATGACACAACACCCAGGGAAAAAAACTAGGTCTAACATAAATTGAATGGTCCAAAGAATCCCAACATAAATACTCTCCCATTGTACGGTTGCGGTCCCGACTATTGCGTAGTTTCATGAGCAGTTTCCGATGCTACTGTTTCTATTTCTCGAGCCAATAGAATCTCCATAATCTGCTTACCATGTTTGATATTACCTGCCACAAACCGAATCACTTCATTGTCAATATTAACTGAATTGTACTCTAAAAAAGTCTCTACCATTTCGCCATCCCAAGTAGACAGTGCAAGGTTGATCAAGTCTGGAGCTATTTTCTTGCGAGCTTTAAGCAACACGAGAAGGGCATTTCGGCCTTGATGTAGGTTTTGTACCCAAATAAAGGCGTTCCAATTGATAACTTTCTGTATATTCAAGACATCTCGCGTTCGAATCAAATGATCTAACGAAGCATGAAGGCGTGTAAACCAAACTTCATCACGATGGATCGATTGCTTTTCATGTATGATCATGCATAGAAATGCCTCTGTTAAATGATGCATGAAGATATCCACATGATAAACTTCATGACCCAAAATCATTGTGAGTGCTATAATCGATGTTACCCAAGGGACGTTACTAGCTTCAGATGTAGTTGTGCTACGAATCTTCATTATATCGGAAATGATCTTAGCCATGGCAGCAACCTTGTTTTGTTTTGCACATGATGTGCCGTTTTCGACAGCGTTAATAGGGGCAAAAGCATTCGCAATATTCAAGCTCACCATATCGAGGGGCCTCAGAATCGAAAAGGCGTATTCATCCCATAATCCGATGCACACATCGGAGGACCTGAATAGTGTTGATACTATGTCGGCGTTGTTGTTCCGAAGCATGAGTAGCGCTGTGGGTCCTATCACTTCTCGGGGTTGAGTCTCGGAGGAGCATTGAGAGGCGAGTAAATTTGTGTCCACTGAGTGGTCAACCATGGGCTTAACACAGTAGTTTCTAGGCTGTGTGTACGTCTTATTTTGCTTCGTTCGGATCTCCGAAATTCTTTGAGCTGCCCACAATATTAAGGTTACCGCGCTTAGTCATCGACCTCACCCACCTGGTTTCCACCATTGTGCTTACCACAGCTGTGGCCGATTGGCTCATTCAATACTCTTTATACGTGTGCTCGTCTGCCGGGTACACCCATCTGCGGGATCAGCACTCCAATATCCACCGCTAGGCACGGAAGGCGATTGTGAGTGAGTACACGGACCTAGAGTACAGCCCGCCGTCCAATGCCGACTTTGGCCACGGGTGGGCGAATTCTCTTCTTGCGATCGCCTCATGGTCCACGATGGTTTTGCGTGCGGGGCCTGTGGGTTCGTAACGTCGAGCTGGAAGTGGTTCTAGGTGCACTGGAAGAAAGACCACACGGGGAGCGGAGCGGAGGTAAGCAATGGTCTAAGGTTCAGCTGCAGACCTTCTTCACGGGGCCGAAGTCGGCTGTGCACTACTTTTGTGTGACTGTTGCTGAGGCTGCAGTGGAGGCAGAGGTACAGCCAATTGGTGGAGGAAATCAAGGAGCACTAGGCGTCAGAGCGCGAGCAGTAGGAGAAGTTGCACAAGGTCCTAGCCGCCGGCGTCGACAAGCACGAGACCACCATCTGGCTAAAGCGGGCGGAGGTAGCCGGTGCATTTCCAAGAGTGCGATCTCGACACGTTCTGTAGCGGGATGCCAGCGAAGGAGGATGAAAAGCTGCGCCAGCTGTATGTGGATATAGACCAGCTGTTCTCCGATCGCTGTATCGCAGACCTGAAGACGGTAATGGCCCCGCTATTGTATATAAACTCTTCGAGCTCTTTAGCTCTCTTAGTTCTTTAGTTGTTAATTCTAAGGCTTAACTTACTCTATTATTGAAGGTTCATCACAATGGTAGAACTATTGAAAGGGTCAAGTCCAGGTTCTACAAATGGTCAATTTGTATATTGGTAGAAAGATATTGAGGTTATACATTGAAGCAGTGAAGCAGGAGATTGGACAATTGGTTCGTACCAAGTAGTAACTAAGTAATTGAATTACTATTTGAGTTAGGTACAAGGCTCCATATACTAAGGAAATACATTCTTGCTTATATAGATCTTCGTTCTCACTAGATTAATTAGCTTAGTACTAAGTTAACTAAACTGGACTAAGCTAGTTATATAATTCCCTACTTGAGGTGCCAAAAACAAGTCTGCCCGGGAGAAGATAGGCCCAGAAAATAGGGAATGATTCAGTACCAAAGATGTTCAGGGAAGGTCAGAGTAGCCTGTAGTGGCGCCTCGCTAATGTTCCGCATCACTGTCTCTTCCAGCTCTACCATCTCCTCCTTGACCCTCCTGTCCAACGACTCCTCGAATTCAGCCGACTGCTCTGCTATCTCCTCCTTGACCCTCCTGTCCAACGACTTCTCGAAATCAGCTGACTGCTTGCCTATCTCTCTACGGAGTATATCTATTATTCGTGACTCGGCCTGTCCAATGAGTTCTACTACTTTCTTCTCGTGGGCTGCAAGTGTGTTGTCGAAACGCCGTTCAAGGGCTGATAGGCGTGACTGTAGAAAACCCTCTATATCGGTTGGGCGTCGTGATTTCTGCTCTTGGTATATCTCGGGATTACTGCCTTGACGAAGACGCTTTTTACCTTTGTCGGGGTTAGGGTAGATAGGGGCAGAGCCTGACGCTTCGTATTCTGGAAGATGATCGTGTACTTCATTGCTAATATCATCGCCATCGTCCTCAGTGCTAGATTCCAGGTTGTCTCCCTCAATCATCTTGCCCCCTTGACCCTGGTAAAATGGTGTTTCTTGAATCGGTTCTTCGAAAATGATGAGTGACGACTGAGAAACCTGTACTTCCGGACATGGCTGAGCATATGGTGGCGGTGACCGAGGACTCTGTACTTCTGTAGATGCCTGAGCATATGGTGGCGGTATTGGGTGTTGTTTCTCCTTATATACGAATTTGTTCCATTCTAGTAATATGACCCCTTGTTGAATATACATTTCCTTTAGGTTGATTTTGCGTGCATCGGTTGCAGTTTTGCTAATATGCATACGAAGTTTTTCCAGATGCACCTTCGCATAAGTACTTGGCCTAATATATACACTGAAGATTGAAGTATTAGATAGAGATTCAAGGCTACGAATCAACATATTTGTAGTTGTGGTGTGAGGTCTGATTGTAGTAATCTTTTTTGTAACAACGAATCCCTTCGTAGTGAGGTTGAATTTTAGGAGAAAAACATGTTGTGCATTGCTTAAACCAGCTTCGTGAATAGCAGAAACGTCGTGAGATAAATCATCGATACTCGATATTGGACAAGGTGTAGAAGCATTTGCAAAATCGGCATCTGGAGGAACAATCAATAATATATCTATTCCTTGTTTCTTGCCGGCAAGTTTAACAAACACCTGAAGCTTAAAGTGAATATGAATCTGTCCTTCCGTATCACGATATGCAGCCATGTAAAAATCGGGTGTCTGCTTGTTGTCATGCAAGCAAGAACCTAGTGTGAATGTTGTACCTGATTCATCTACCCATTTTACAAATACCCTCTCATCAAGAAGTTTTTCTAACCGAAGTTTTTCGATCAGGACCGATATCGACATATTTAGTCCTATGATTGTAATTAGCAATAAAGCGTAGTTAAAGAATAATTGCATTTAAAACAATGCTAGCCCACACTTTATGTGTGCTTCCCACCCACCCAGGCTATAGAGCAGCCTTGACTCTTCGGACAAAATGAGATATAGAAGTGATCAAAAAAGCTACTATATGAATTGTATTGAAGTTGTTCTAAACGGCAGATACTGTAAGGACGTAACCGCCGCCAGGGTTTTTCTAAACAGCAGATGCTGTAAGGACGTAACCGCCGCCAGGGTTTTTCTAAACAGTAGATGCTGTAAGATACAACTCTTGTACACAACACGATATAAGAGCGATTCTGTTGGAAAGACTGTGCTTGTGTATTCGTAATAGATATTGTGCGATGGAGATGACGATGGAAAGACCGTGCTCGTGTGGTCGTAATAGATGGGCGATAGAGGGATAATGAGATAATGATAGAAAGACTGCGTTTGTATAATCGTAATAGATATTGTGCGATGGAGATGAAAGGATATGGAGATAGCGATGGAAATGGAGAGGTAAGGATATGGAGATGGCGATGGAAACAAGAGAAAGGTGGCAGGGATGAGCAGATACAGTGTAGGTCAACGAACTTATTAATGCTACTTAAGTAAGCATACTAATAAGCGAGACCAAATGCGGGAACCAAATGCGGGAACCAACTGCGAGCCACGATAAACTACGTTATCGCTAACTTTATATCTTTGGAATCTCCGAATTGTTTAATCAAGATTAAGGGTATTTTGGTGCTGACTCACAGTCCACCATGACTCAACTCCGAACGTCTTTAATTTAAAGGGTTGAGTCTCTCTTACAAATAGCGATTGGCGCCATGAAGCCATTCAATTTATCTTCAGGATATCAATGGCACAATACGCAGCTCAATCTGAGCGCCTTTGGCTAGAGCCATTGGCCGTAGAGAAACACCTGGATGGCTATCACAAAATGCTCTCTGACCCGCGAGCTATTTCGTGGACGTAAGATGCGTCCTTTCAATTTTGTCCATTCTTGACCTCCAAGACATGTCTAACTCTCAACTCATCTTAGAAAGCCAAGCGAGTCTATCGCGGAGAGTAAAGCATTCATGATCGAAAGAACCCCGAATTCCGAAAAGCCATGGATTGAAAACTATGCAATTCTACTTCGGCCGACAACACCTATCTCTCACGATCAAATGCCTGAGCTTATTGGTGCAATCGGAGTGATAAGATTCGAAGCTGGGCATGGCGCGGAGGTTGGTTATGGTCTACATCCTGGTTACCAGGGCAAGGGATTTGCTACTGAAGCCATGAAGCTATTCTTGGGGTTATATTGGAGTAAAGAGAGTACGTGAAAACGACGCCCGTTATGATCCCCCCAATTTTCTAACTGGAGCATAGGAGAGGGAGATTGGAACACATTGGTAGCGGTTATAGATCCTGAGAACGTTGCGAGCCAGAGAGTAGTAGAGAAGGTAGATTTTAGAGAAGGAGACCTTCAAGATGAAGAACACGAGATGTGGACCAAAGGGGGCAAGGTGAAGAAACTTGTGAGACACAGGGAATGGTTGCTGTCGAGGCCAGTTTGAATATTATTCTACCATTCACAAGTTCAAGTGCTAGTTTATGAAGCCTTCCTAAACCACGCAAAAATTCCGTGAATTAATTGACTGTTAAAGTCAACTATTCGCAAATAACATTATTCTATTGTTTAGTTTACGTTGAATAATCCCAGGCAGTTTATACTATCCATATAAATCAGTGCTGCGAGAATTTGTTCTAGCAAATGTTCGGCGTCATTGTTCTACACTTCACTAGCGTGACTGGTACATCTAACCCCCAACCTTCATCAGTATGAAATTACAAGGATGTACGAAATGCAGACTGCAGCAGCCAATTAGATAAGTATTTTTTATTACTGTAAATGAGTCACTGCGTCTCACATCAAGCGAACATACAACCACTTTCGCTGTTCATAAAATAGCGATCAAGATATTTCCCATTCAGATACATTCAAATACCTTTTCCTACCTCGACATCAACATCATGTCGTCACACACAATAAAATCTGACCGTCTAGCCCTAGAGCCTATCAATCTGGACAAGCACCTTCACGGTTGCCACAAGATTCTATCCGAGCCTCGCATCGCAGAATGGTCGTACGACTCCCAATTTATATTACGGAAGTCCAAAGTGAATCCTAACCTTACATGATTTGTGTAGTACCCGAGCACCCAGTACTAAACTCGAGCAAACGAAAGAGAGGATTATGGAAAGTATGGCCAGCGTCCAATTTCCAATGTGGGCAATCATGGCCCCGAATGCATCATCTACTTCGGTCCTTGTGGCGGGTGAGAGTCAAGAGCAAGAGATGGAAATGATTGGTATCATTGGAATATCCCATAAACCAGAAAATGTGGGGTATAAGATCCATCCAGATCATTGGGGTAAGGGGTACATGACAGAAGCTCTGAGACTATTTGTAAAGATGTTCTGGACTCTTGAAGGTTTGTCACATTTGCTTTTTAGAATTTTGAAACTGGAACGTTGCTATGGAGTCAGGTCTAAAATCATTATAGAAAAGAAGTCCTTGTCGCAAATTAGAGCGGCTTATACTCCTGGTAACGATGCCAGTGCTAGAGTGCTCGAGAAAGTGGGTTTCCAGACTGGGGAACTACTGCGTGGGGAAATTGAGTTATGGTTTAATCGTGGGCAAAATCGGAAAAGTGATATCCAATGCATGTACATAGATCGTCCTAGGTCTAATGAATGATTGAACGGTCACCATTTCCTCTCTTCTCTAAAATAAAGTGTGATTTCTTCGACTTGATATTCGAATCGATTTCAGGTATATGCTGGTCATTTCTGCTTCACGGCTGCAAGTTAATCAGCCTGCCCGCCATCAAACCAAGCAGGCTTAGGATGCGGGATATGGAATTTGGTGTATACCAGATTTCCGCTAGATTCAAATCCCATCACACTTTGCTCACCACTTTAGTCAAAACCCTGACACCAGTGGGATCTATTTTTGTCATGGTGATATGATGTTTATACGAAAATACTACATTACTATCATTTGTCTCGAACAATTTCAGAATAATCTTGCAACGAGTTGTACTATCGCGAGGTACAACTCATTGTGAGTGGGCTCAATTCCTAAATATTTATGATCTTTTTCGTCAAGGGAGAATCAAAATTCGCATCGCTCACAACCTTCTTCTCCCAACAAACATTTTGGATCAAATTCATAAGAATTTAGAAAGATATTGTCAGTGACATGAGCGCTGAGAATTCTATTTCTGGCCGGATTACGTGGAGGAGTGATATAGTATATGCCCGTGTTCTTGCCCCATGCGGAGCTAACGTATTGCGACGGTATGTGAGTTAGCTGTTCCTGTGCAATACATTCTGTTCTAACCGTGACTTCGAATGATAGGCGATTTCTCTCTTCAATGACTGCGGATAGAAAAGGGAATTATTCAAGGCGTAGAGTATTAGAACTCGCGAATAATAGGTTTAGAGCATTGCGTCGTCTCTTATGGAGATCATAGCTTGTTGTTGTGCCTATGCCACCTCCTAGTCGAAGAGTAAAAACTGATATTCATAATTTCCCCCAGGAGACGTTACTGATGCATATACACTGTCCAAGAACCCAACATCCTGTATGTGGAGTTCATTTAGAGTGGTACAAATGACGGGGTCTGACCCGTGCTGTTAGGTTAACAAACGAACTCAACGGCATGATTAAAAAATACCATGTTCCTCGTGAAGACCTTGGATCCTGAAAATATGTTCCCACTGATGAACAGCATCGAAGTAAAGCTCATACCACGAAGCTCAGCAAGCTTTGGGCCTAGCATATGTTCTAGAGGATGAATAAAAATCGATGAAAAGCTTCATTAATAATAAACACCAATGATAGGACTACTACCGCCTGGATGATTTTGATGAACGTCATCTGCTTGACTTCATAGCTCAGAAGCACAAATTTTGTTACAAGATATGCAGATGATGGCGATGAAGCCAGATATGAACCAAGAGTAAAAGTAACAATGCATTGATAAAATAAAATAGAATAGAATAGAAACATAAGTTCCGTCTGTTTGCATTATAAATCTCATGCAACTATTGGAGAACTAATGCCACTCAAAGATTTCTTATTGTGGTTGAGCTTACCAATTGAAAGAGAATAATGTGACGTCTAGCTAGAGCTATGCAGCCTGACTACCTCCTCTTAAACTTTGATTGTCTTTTCATTGGTTTGATTTGACCAAATCGTCAACATGAGCGCCGCAAGCCCTGAGGATGGAGATATATCATATTATGCCTTGTATTTGAGGCAAACTAGCCTAAGGTTACATAGCGTCAGAAAGTAAACCGAGGCAACTTGGCTAAATTGAAGCTTCCAAAATTGTATGGAGCTCGTCAGTAGAGAGAACGAGGCATTCTCTTTATAATACATTGGCTTAAAATGGCTGCTAGACTGCCAACTTATGCATTCCGTTCATACAGAAGCATTCTTCAACAACCACCGCACTTTTCGCAGACATATCGACCTTCGTTCCGATCACAATCTCTCTCAAAATGGTCGACACGAGCATATTCAACTCCCCCACCACCACAGCCCATAAATCATAACAATAATGCTACTCCCGAGCCTTCATCTCAATCGAAACCCCAACACCGGGATTTGCGATCTCAATTCTCTTCTGCTCCCGTCGCACCAATACCCTCACCTTCATCTCCCAAACGAAAACGATCCCTCCGTCCCACAATCTATGCCTCTCTTTTCCTCCTAATCGGACTTACAACTGGACAATATGTCTCGCTTGTCCTATCTCCCCCTGCACTCCCCGAACCTTCTTCTCCCTCGGACGAACTCATGACCTCTTGGTTACACACGCAGGCTTCAAAGATCCCACTGGTACAATCTCTGACTGAGGATCCCGTTTGGCAATCTTGGGATGCCTATTCCACATTCACACCTGAAGAACGTCCGCATCGACTTACTACGGGTGCGTTGGGAGGATCTAGATCGATAGGCGGGTACCAGCGAGTATTTCATAATTCTACCACAGGAGAGTTCATATCGATTGTATACTTAGGAGGAGCATTAGGGGGATGGCCTGGTGTGGTGCATGGAGGTCTCATAGCGACAATTATGGATGAATCACTGGGGAGATGTGCGATCAGACAATTGGCCGCGGGAACAGGCGTCACTGCTCAATTGTCGCTACAATATTTGAAGCCAAGTGTTACCAATGCATTCTACGTAGTGAGATGTAATCCAGTCATAGGAGAGGAGGGAGGTGGAGAAAGAAAGAGATGGGTAGAAGGACGTCTAGAGACATTAGAAGGGAGAGTTTGTGTGGAGGCAAAAGGTTTATTTGTCGCGCCGAAGAATTACAAAACGAGGGTAATCACGTCGGGCTTTTAAGAAACACCCATCATGTGGAATGTTTATTAGATGGAATGCAGGGTGTTTATGAGCACTGACTGGCTACGCTTAGAAATAACCACAGGTTGTCAGAATACGAACCAGTTCATCGGAATGTTGAGGGGTCTTCTCGAAGCTCATTCTGAAATACTCGTAGGTCGAGAGTAATGATAAATAACTCCAAACTACCAACCAATATGAAGACTCAACAAAAGATCCAGTATCTTCGCTTTACAAAATGGTTTTAGTTCTCTAAGAGAGAACAGTCTTGTACTCTTAAAATACCAGAGGGCTGGTAAGTTTGCCATCGATTAATAAGAAGACTTACCGCATTCATGTATTGCTCAATTCATGACCGCTTTTATATTCTCTACACGTTATTCACTCATGCCCAAACCCATGTGCAATTTCAGTGATATTGGTGAAGCAGAATCTCCTTTCGACTAATGAAAGGAGTATCTCTTTTCGCTTGAGAGTTTTCCTTCTCGCAGCCTGTACGACAAATATTATGTCGTCGAGAAAATCAGGTCGGTGCAGGGTTTCTACTGCATGACGACTTGATATAAGTATCCACAAGAAGTAGGTACATTTGACTTTGCTCGAACATTCACCTATGCATGACAGGTTAAGTCTAGCAATCTGGATAATTAGGTGATTTGCTATCAAAATCTCTCAAACATCCAAGACAACAACTCATCATGATAGTGATCTCAATTTGAACAACGGCATGAAAAATCTTCGGGGAAGTCTCAGAAGATTAATCTACGTTTGGACACCTTCAATTCGAATCTATCCATGATGCTAACAATGGCCATATCTGCCTTGTTATAGAGGCATCCGGAACATCTTCACGAGAATATCTATCCATGCTCATTTATTGACAGAAAATGGTCCAGAATCCTCAGGTCAGATGCCAGAACAATCATATAAGGAGAGATATTTGCCTACTTAATTTCAACTAAATTAGAGCTTGATGTCATTGAGATTGTTCAAAGTTCCAGTGCGCAAAGCCGTACCTCAAAATATTCCTAGAAGTATTGAAAGAGACTCCATCCACTATTCAGTCGAATATTCAGGGGTTAATGTGTCTAGTCAGCACCATATTCATCATGTCCTGAATGGAATCGTCAGATTTGCAAGATTATGACATCAGGGGGGTTTCCATTTGGGACGAGGATGTTTGGTAAACACGACTGGGATTTCATGTGGGGGTGGAGAAGTAGATTAGAATGCGGAGAGCTTTGTATGGAGCAGCGATGCTTAGAACATACTGCATAAAAAATTAGGGAAATTAGTTTTCGCTTTCATCTTCTTACGGAGTGCATATTTTCTAGTGGAAATGCTCACAAAGTCAAGTATCAGTGGTTTATTTGCAGGTTATATCGGCTATATCAACCAAGAAAATAATGCCCATATATGGCTAAGAGTTCTTAATTTGTAGTGGATGTTCCCTTGTATAAGGTTATGTGATAAAGAATGTGATTGAAATTCCCTTGCATTGACGAGAGAATTATCCGAGGGCATGAAGATTGCTTCCATTAATGATTGCCAGGTAAAATCACAACCTGTCCCCAGAAACTTTCATATTCCAAAAGCTTTCCTCTCAAACTCTGAATTACTTTGCACCCTCCAATGCTCCAAAGACGCTTGCCAAACTAGAGTTTGAGGCCACTCCTGGTGGTAAATTCGCGTTGCCTGTGCTGTTTGACTTTTTTGCTCCACCTGTGCTATTCCCACCAGATGCACCATTCAGTGACCCAATAAGTGCGGCCAAACCGTCGGTTCCGTTCTTGTTGCCACCAGCAGCGGCCTGTCCTCCTGCTCCTTGTTGCGGCTGATTATTAGCACTCGGTGCCACATTGATGCCGCTTCCCCCTCCGACATTGGTGGACCCATCGGGCTTCTTCGTTATTCCAGCTTCCCCGCCAAGATTTGTTGATCCATCTGCACCAACTGTATCGGCTATTAGCATCGTATCGTCAAAAATGGTGAGACCAGACTAACCTGTGATACCAGCTGATTCCCGTTGCACAGCCGGGCTGGGAAGTGAATGGATGCCAGCAACCAAGAGAGAGATGAAGACAGTAGAGAACTTCATGATTGAGAATTATGATGATTATGAGTAAGTATTTCAAGGAAAGACGGTTAGCCAAGTCTATTGGCAATGAAGTAAGGTATCAAAAAAGCTTATTAAATGAGTGTTTGTGTGAAATTTGCACTTGAAAATGAACCAGTCATCCAAAAAAAAATTAAAGAAAGAGAACCAAGAACTGTCCAAGAAGTATAGAGTCTGGAGAGAGATTCTGTGATCATATATCAAACTCGAGTTCTAAAAATAACCATCGAAATTCAAACCCACCATTCTCCACCTTGCCGATCTAGACTTCTAGAGTAGTTTAGTTCGCAAAATAATCCCAATTTCAACGACTGACAGATGAAAAGCTTTCTGACAGGGTTCTGGAATATCATAATAGACGGAACGTCTGTATGTTGTGGCTTGCCAAGATGTGGTTGGAAACATGAAATGTAGTCAGTGAGGTTCAGCCAAGACTCAAATCGAGCACGTGATTCAATGCGATAAACGTCAGAATTTGTCAACGTCTAATCACAATACTATCGAGCTACCTAGGTATATCAAAGTTCTAAGCAAGCGTCTTTATTCTTGACTACACACTCGGTTCTTTGTATTTTAGTTTATTCATTTTAACTCAAATTGCCTGCTCCAATCTTGTAAGTAGGGCAAGGACAACCATATGAATGAATTTCAGAGCTACTCCCATGCTGCAAGTTTAATATAAAGGTTAAAGGGTTGTTGTGAACTAATGCGTCCAGAATCCAGTAATTGTCGATGTCGAAGAATACCAATGAAAATTTCTAATAGAAGTTTTTTGAGCAAATGAGGAAACCGATCGTTCCCGAGCCGCGTAGCATAGCGTCCAGTATACATCCCGCTGGGAACGAAGAATGAAACAAATGTGCTTTTGTTATCATCTTAATCTTGCCTTGAAACTTCATGCTATATCCATTCTACTCATCTTCAACCATCTAGGTAATATATTTTGAAGATCCTCATGCATAGCAAGACGTTGGGGAGTAATATCAGGAAACTGCTTTGACACAACAGTGCTAGAGACTCGGTGTGAGTTCGTTCTCATCGCATTTTCTTACTCTGCTCCTTCAAAGTAAATGTCATGATCTGATATAATAAAAATATGTTTCAATACAATGATCTCACCAGTATGCAGTCCGGTTTATACCTAGGTTCAAAGAAACCCTAAGGAGCCAAGCAACCATGAGAAGCTAATGATAGTTAGAACGTTATAAATGCACTGATGCAATTTATTTGCCGACTTACAGTTACGATTTCGACATACAATTTTCAGACACCTCCCATTCCTCCCGATCCGCGCAGGGTATTTCGGTCGAGCTACATTTGTATTATTGATTTCCATTTGAGACTCCTCATCCTTTGCCGAGGAGGAGTCGGGTTGCTTGTAGGTCGAGCCAAGATGCCGCGGAGTCTGATGATGTACACAGGTCGAGGCTTTGCAGCTCCCACAGATCATTTCTGGATCATTTCCTTCGCGAATTTGGCCAGAGCCACAATTTGGGGCTAGACACCAAAATAAATTCGGCTCTGATCATGAGTTACTTTGCAGTGCAAGGTCGCAATATCTGGATGTTTGATCAGCATTCGAAACAGCCACAATTATAAGCAAATCTTACATTCTAAACATTGTTTTTGGGCAATACCGTTCTGTGAACTACTCTTCTAGCTCCTGTGAACAGAGTGGATATGTGAGGATATGCGATCCTTCACTCATTGTGAAAGTCATACTCTCTTACAAGCAAGGCAAGCACACATCCATTATTACTGTCAGTCGATTGCTCTCATATGTGATTCATAGCCGATGGCTACTTCGAGCTGCTGCGATGTCAAATTTGCCAAAGAAGAAAAGCACTTGCAGATATCTACACAATAGCTTCAGCCCTAATATGATCAGGCTACAAAAGGTAGGCTTGGGATTGCTTGAGCATGCAATCTGAAAGAGGACACTGAATTTCGGATATCATTGCATCATATTACTATAGAACACTATTATTACATATCATTAGAAGGTGGTTTAAAAGCCTATCTAATCTCACATTGCTCTTCTGGTACGCCAAATGTATAAATTCCAATCGCATTTGGACCAAATCCGAAGCTCCCAACATACTGTGCCATTAGTCAAAGCCCCTCGTCATCGATCAAGACTGATCATCGTAATGATGTTAAGCAAGGAACGAGAAGCTCTCCTCCTTTCTCAAACTACTCGGTTTCTTTTTAACATTCCAATCGCCACTTCTGACTTGTTCAACTCGTTTAGTCAACGTAGAAGGAGTCCGGCCTAAGTCTCCCGAAGGAAGGTTGACATTCTCCCAATCGTCTTTTTCCTCCACTGGTACATCCCATTCTTCAACATCTTCCGTGTCATCAAGCGCCTTCTTTCGCTCCAATGCGCGCATAAACTCGATCATGACACCGAGACTTTCTATCAGTCCCATACTAGCTTTATCTCCACAATCGCAATCGCATCCACCAGGGCATTCGCTGTTACCGAAAGACCTATATTCGATTAAACAATGCTGATGCGTTGCACAGCCGCATGATAAACATGGTAAGAATACCGCGCTGATAGGTTCGGTGCAAATTATGCAACGAAGTTGGCGCTGAACAGTCTTACATCGATCACATCGTCCGGCAGCACCGCCGGCAGAACTCAAGTGGAGGGGATCTAGACGCGCTTCGTGTTTGAGGCAATAGCCCGCGATATCTAGACCTTGATCGGTCGATGAGGCATGCAGATCCTTTTTACCCAGAACTATTTGAGATGGAGGCGATGCCTCGTGAATCACAGTATGGCTATCATTAGACATTATTGAAGTAGCGAATGACTTATTGTCGGGAATGTCCATCTCAGAAGTATGATTCCGTAGTCCATCATACTTTAAGATTTCCAATCTAGCCAAGGGGAGCCCCCAACAATAAAGCAGTTCGGCATAGGCTTGCCGATAACTCATGTGACGAGCCGTGTGATTACTATCCAATAGTGTCGTGCCCATACATCCTTCATCGTCAAACCCGTTTTGATTTTCCAATGTCATTTTGATCCCAATACAAACCTTTGGCTTCAGTTCATCCATTGTACTTTCATCATCTGAAAACGCCATTTGTTCCGTGCCAACTCGTTCCTTCACACTACCAAGGACTGTTGTATTTCCCCAGGTAATAGCACTAGGAGCCAAACTCAACATGTGTTCAACTGGACTAGGTCGTTTCCGACTTGGTGGTGGATTTGGTGGTGAAGATGATGCAGTCATAGAAAATGGACGCGAAAAGTTTGCGGCAAAACTTGACGCAAGGCTCGAATTTCCACGTCGGAAGGTTCTCGGATTTTCTGGGGAAGTAGAAAGACTTTGAGTATGTTGAGGAAGATTTTCTGTGCTTCCTCTATTTGACCTCAGAGGGGGAGTTTCGCCACAAGAATACGATGCCGAAGCAGGGTCACTGCCCCAAGCACCGGTAGAAGATCCCATAGATCCAAAGATCCCGGAAGGCGTATTAACCAACTTTGGTGTTGACACAGCAGAATCTACTGGAGTCTTTTGATACATACTCCAAGCAGCGCCGTTGTTTGGAAAATAATCAACAGAAAATGCAGGAGTTTTCATAGAGAGAGGTGTCTGCGGCTGGGTCGTGCCAACATCGCCATTTATCGCATGTGATGGTGCATCCGAAGCAATTGGTTCACTAAATACACAGGATAACATTGCAAGCATTTGAATATCACGAAGCTCTTCAAAGTGCGTGAAGAGGTCTCCAATTAATTGCTTGGCAAGAGGGCTGCTTCCCCACTTGACTCTACCAGAAAAGCTTCCGCGTCTACAGTGCTTGTCCTGAGAAACATCGATGCCGCTGTCTGAGCCGCTATCACGACGATGTTTCTTTGCCATGCTTTCAGCTATGACTAGCACGGGCTCACGGCGCCGACTTTGTTCGAGAACTTCTAGAGGGATATCGTTGTGTAGCAACATAGCAGCATATCTCCATACATCAGCCAATTTGGAGTGGCCGTACTTATCCGCAATACTTGCATTATGTTCGCAAAGATACGGGCCGTTACCAAAGATGGTATATTCTTCTGCAAGATAAACTTTTGCAGGAAGTAAATCATTTACATCACACAATGATATGATGTTTTTGGGCTTGACAGATCGCACCCTACCAAGACCAGTTCCGGTGGCTGTGTTAGTTCCAGTTCCTGTACCAATTCCAGTTCCGGTTCCACCAGACCTTTGGGACATTATAGTAGGCGATCCTCTCATAGGGAATCGACGATTCGATCGACGCCAGTACTCTCTCATTGCAGGATATCTAGTGATACGGAATTGCGAAGAATCAGTATCGCTGCTGTTTGACGAATCATATTCGTCTGATACTTCAGAATCAGCTTTGCTATCTTCAGTCATTGACGTAGCCTTAATCCGCGGTTGGGGTGAACTATTGTTTGCCAATCGACCAAAGGCATCAAAATTAGGTTCGCCTCTCGGTCGAGAATTTCTAGAATCGGTGATTTTCTCGAGTAAAGACTTCACTTTATCTTCTTTTGGTGGAAAGAAACAAACAAGCTTGCCGTTCTTTGCAAAGCGAGCACCGCAAAGTCTAGGTAGTGGCACATTGACATTTCGTGGTATGCTGATCGTGTCCGCCGTAACACTGGAATCTAGCTCTTGAGACATCATTGCTGAAGCACCTGGAGGAATGTCGCTATCCTCTTCATCGCTGGAGCTTTCGTCCGCAAGACCATCTAAATCGTCATCATCTATATCATGAAAAAATATAGTACTCGTCTCAAGGTCAACCTCTCCAAGTAGATAACATAGAGCAGCTTCCAGACAACCTTGCTTACGGCTTACAAAACTTGCTGCAATTTGATGCACTTCTTTTTTAAGTTTATTGTAGGTTTCATCGGGCATGAGAGACGTTTTGCCAAGTGTAAATGTGGGGGCTTTGGTCTCCGGATACTGGTCAGGAAAGGTAATTGTTGTCTTGATATAAATTGGTGTGCCGTTTTCACCCCATGGTCCGTTCATGGAAACAATGACTGTTCTTTTGTCCATATCAACGCCATCAAATGTGATTTTTGGGAGCTGATCATTGATGCGTATAATCTCATCGTGTAAAGTTTCCGGCTCGTCCCAATCACCATCCTCTTCGAATTCAGGGCTTAGCAAAGACAGCCTTCTCGACAATGATCGCTTGCGCCGCATGGACCCGTTATCGGGTTTCGAGAACTTGATTCCACTCATCCAGCCAATCTGAGACTGATTTAAGTCTTCTTGCTTCGCTGCCTTTTCCTTTCCTCGCATAGCAGGGGCGCGGATTGCGATATGAGTACGGGCAGTGTGAGGCAAGGTCATCTTTTTCATTCCAACACTGAATGAACTCAACTTCAAACCAGAGCTGCCAGGTCGAGGACCTGTAATTGTAGCGGTCTTCTTATCGCTTGCAGATGTATCTGTAGTACGAAAGGTCTTGTAGGCTGCTCCTTTGCGTGTGAGGTTGAGCTTTCCGTGCACCTTTGTCCCTTTCACATAGCCAACTCCCGCAAGTGTATCATGGTTCACATGTTGCATTTTCAATTGATTGTCCTCGCCCCATGAGACTAGTTGAAACTCTCTATTATCTTCTCCCTCGTTTGTGATGTTTCCACGACTCCTCCAGAGAAATTCTTTGACTTTTGAATTTCCATGCCCTGGAAAGGTAATGACTGCTTCTGTGATAGAGTCGGTAGAATTATCACCTGTGATACGCCGATCATAGAGATGAAGGTCCCCGGGTGTGTCTTGGGGCATGGCTAGAATTCCCCAGCCAAACGGTGTGTGTCGAGCTCTCCAGACAGGGAACCCGGTATGTATAGTGCGCTCTGGGACGTCGGATTCGTTCTCATAATCCCAAAATTTAATTGTTCTATCCAAAGAGCAAGTAACTAAGCTCGAGGCACGGGTACGATTCCAATCAACACCATATATTTTTGATTCATGTGCATTAATGGACCTTAATGGAACAGCGCCTTTCCTATCATCCCAGATCCGTAGCCATCGGTCATGAGACGAAGCTAAGATATGCGAGTCTTGACGGCTCCATTTGACCTGTGTTGCACCAGCAAACCAATCACAAAAGCTCAAAACAGGTTGCCGGGGTCTGCGCAGATCCCAACAATGTACATATCCATCAACAGCACATGTTGCCAGGATATCAGGATGATATGCCGAGAAGTTGATGTCGGTAATAGCTCTTGTGTGCCCATGGAGTGTGTGTTCGATTGAGCCATGAGAAGCGTCCTCCTGCATATTCAAATTCCAGACAAGAGCTTTCTGATTGGCAGTGCTAACCACCCAATAGTCGCGAACTGCGAAAGGGCACCATTGAACGTCTGCCACAAGCCATGGTAGGCCATGTCGAAGATGTCGTGGAGGATTGAGGGGAGAATCAAGATCAATTATGTCTAAGCCATCGGTTCTGAGCGAAAGAGAAAAGTCTTAGCATATCACGAAATGCGATTGTTGAAGTACTCACGAGGCTAAAGCAACGTCTCGTCCGGAAGGGGATATAGTAGCGGATCCAACTTTTCGGTCTACATGTATGGATACATCTGCATCAAATGTAGTGCTATCAAAAGCCGACCTGATGGTCTTCCCCTTTCTCGACTCTTCCATCATCGCAGTACTAAAGTTTTCGCATTCTCCGAATCAATACAATCACTTCGGACGGGAATGTACAGGGCGAATATTTTGACGCTCGCAGTAGGTAAACTCAAAAAGGGCAATCTAATTGGGGTGTAGGCATTTTGCAATCCTTGAACGAACCTAACCGCTTACAGTTTTTGACAAGAAGATCAGAACGGTAATGTTTGGCTATGACGATTAAAGGGCATGATGGTCTTTACGTTGTTTCAATGGCAGAAGTGGATGACGACAAGGCAATGAGCTCAAGAGTGTGATGCATGCCTAGTTCCTGGAGAGGTGAGACTGTCGCAAATAGTACTACACGCCAGGTGGTACTAGCGTCAACCTTAAGCGGGAGTTGCCGTTCAAGCCTTTCTGTCAGCCTTGTGCATGGGCTGTGCTGTTGTAAGAGATTGATAGGCACATCCAGATAGCATCAAATCTTTGAAAGAGCCTCTTATTCCTCTCCTTCTCTATCGTCCTAAACCCAGCAAACCAATATCACGGCGACTGTTTTACTGCAAATCATTCGTACAGCCATCAACAGTCCGTTCAACTTTTCCCCCGCCCACATCTTTCGTTTCTGAGACGTCCAGAACGATTTCCTTTGATAAAGTACCCCACTACCCGATCTGAACGATACGGTACCTCTCAGGTTATCTTATCAACATCACGAGCACGAAAAAAACCCCCTACCTGTATTGGCGTATGTTGAGCCTTGAACTCGATAACTGCCAAAAGAGTACTTCAACCAAGCACAAGTTCAACAGATAGTCAAGACAGAAACCTCTCAACATGGCGGCATTACCAAAACGGATCATCAAGGAGACGGAGAGATTGATGCAAGAGCCGTATGTAAATCTCTCGAGCTGGATCGTGCATGCTGTAACTAATGATAATATACAGTGTTCCAGGTATCAGTGCAGTTCCCCATGAGGACAATTTAAGATATTTTGACGTCTCGATACACGGTCCATCCTCTTCTCCATATGAAGGTTGATACACCACGGACAAATTTAGCACTTTCAGTAAGCTAATGTGATGTACAGGCGGTATCTTCAAGCTAGAGTTGTTTTTACCAGATGACTATCCGATGACTCCTCCAAAGATTAGATTCCTTACAAAGATCTATCACCCAAATATTGATAAGCTCGGCAGAATTTGTTTGGACGTTCTCAAAGGTATGTAACCTCACTTTTGTCCCATTTCGTGACTTTCCTCATTTGCAGTCCACTGACCCCGACAACTTGTACAGGTAACTGGTCTCCTGCACTCCAGATTCGAACAATCCTCCTCTCGATCCAAGCTCTTCTCGGGGCCCCCAACCCGGACGATCCGTTAGCTCCAGAAGTCGCAAAGAGATGGAAGGAGGACGAGCCGGCCGCAATTGAGACTGCTAGAGAATGGACAAAAAACCATGCTATGGCTTAGATCTGATCTATTCCCCTAGTAGTAGATGTTCATACACGAATTATGGTTAAATGAAACGATGCGAGAGGTCTTCAGTATGGAAAGGCACTATTGCTGTGCGAGATGGCGTGGATACAGCGCTGAAACAATTAAGCGGGTTTTGGTAGAGACGAATATCTCGAGGCATTGCGCAAGGTCTTTTCGTGATTCTATTAGCATAGCTGAGCTCAATTCCAACCAACGAAGTTTTGCTTTTTTTCAATGCCAAGAGCCTCCATCGTTCATTCTTTTCTAGTGCTCAATATTGGATCCGATATTCGAGATATAGAATATGGAAGTTCAACTAAGTAATTCCATGTTTGGGATTCAAACTCTGTTCCGATAAATTCCCCAGTGGGAAAGGAGGACATCAAACCACGAAAAACATACGATTGATCCAAGATATTGCCAATCTGTCTCCTCTGATTAGTATCAGCTTCTAAATATCTGACAAGGCATTAATCAATTTTTAGTCAGAATTAATGCTAAAATTACATTCGGTCGAGATCTATGATGTAAACTGGCACCATCCAAAGCAGCAGGTTTTTATCCAATCGACTTACGTGACCAACATTTAGCCTTGAATACAAGTTCTAGTTTCCTTTCATGGCCAGACAACAACACATCCGCCGCTAAGCTTATATGGTTCGAGGCGACTGATAGGCTTGCTCGCAAGAGTTAGATTCATTGAAGCTTTCGACCAACCATTCAATACCTCGGTGCCCGAGGTTTGACTATAGCACACTAACTTGCGGCTTATGGTCGCAAAAAACGACTCGGGACAAGAAACTGATAAAATATTTGGGTAGAGTGACACTTTTTGCAATGCAAGTCATTTAGGCTAACACGTAAAATCTATCTCGCATTGCTTTCAACATGCACCTACCTATCGGCGGCCACCATGTACATACAGGCACCAAACTCTCAACCCCTCGAAGAATCTATCAAGTATCCAGTACTTGGAAGGAAAGCTTAGAACTCTATTATCAAAAGATCTTATTAGGGGGTACTGAGACTGGTCAGGAATACAAAAGCACGCATCACGCTGGATGGGTATTGAATCTTGATGGGGCTATATCAATTGTGGATTGCATACGTTCTTCAAATACTGTACTGTACGATGGACGCGAAATAGCCATTTACACACATAAACACAGCCGAAACCCCATTGACAAAGTTGACAGACAACAGCAAAACAGCATCGTATCCATTTGGCCAAATTCGGAATTCGGACGTTTTCTATTTTCCCCAGGTTCCCCATCTTCGATAAACGATTAACCTGGCACCCAAGACTTTAGTGTGTTATCTCCAGCCCACTTTAGGCTTTCATGTAACATGCCAGTCTTTACCCCGCGAAATCCCACATTTTCGACCGAGGAGTTTTCAAGAAACGGCTGATAATCCGTTGCATCATTGAATCTTCCTATTTTTGGATCCATTTTTCGATAACCGATTGTCATTCTTGTGTCTTCGAGCACTTGGAATTCGGTCGAAAATTGGAAGGACAGAAGCACAGTTTCAGACGACCACTAGCTTGTAGGCCACGGTCAGAAGACTTGGCAAAAATTCCATTCCAAAATATATCTCTTTCGTATCTCAATGTTCTGCCAAGTTTGTATCGAAGCCTTTTCGAGACCCTTCTCCGGGATGTAACTCCTCCAACTTCGATGCCCCAGATCAATTGATGACGATGCGTGCTTGCAGGGAATTCATTGGTGCATAGCTTCTTCACTCCCCATGTCAGACAGCAAGGGCCCCTCATCAACGCATGGACCACCAATCCAACGAATCTTATTCCATACATTATTGCAGAAATCTAGCCCAACAATCTGGACAGTCCAAACTCGCAGTATGTAGGTAGCGTCTGATTTGGAAAGAAAGGCACAGGAACTCAAAAATATCCTTGCGGTGTACAACCTTCGTTGTTAGTGTTCCTGCGGACCCGTTCATGATGCTGGGAACGATTTTAATTCCACCTGTGATGATCAAATTGGAGATTGGTTCGTTCGATCACCATGAGAAATGGCCGCTAGGGAGGCCAAGAGAGAATTCTCTCCTCTTCATTTTCGAATGGAATGCGTTTTATAAATTATTGGCCCAGAATTTATGGAAGCTTGAAAAATTATGCCTCGGTGGATTGCTAAAGGGGAAAAGTCTCAATTCAGATCGCTCGACTAAGGTCGATAGTACAAACCATCTAATGCGCCAATAAATGTACCGGTCAAATGAGGATCTTCTCGAGATTGGGGAAAACGCCACTGAGCTAGCTTGGAAAACCACATTCGACAAGGATATCATGGGATAGTGGTCATGCACCTAACAAAGTATCTGAATGCGTTCTTGAGATATATGGAGATTAGCATGGCCCCTAGGGATAAGAAGGTAAAGATGCCCATAGTTTTGCTTCCCATTGTTCGAGACTTTTTCAATCTGATTCACTACATAAATCTTCCCTTCTCACTGTAGGGTCGTAAAACCAGTCTCAACATCTCTCTTCTTTGTTTTCATTCATATAACATGGCTCAAGAAGATTCTCCTCCGAATCGCTCGGACAATTCAATGTCAGACTCGCTCGATAAAGACATTGGCCCTCCGGGGGCCAGTACAGCAGACCACGTGGAAGTTGTTCGTACTATTTCTAGAGTCCCAGGAAATTCGCATTACTATGAGAAAGATGGTGTGCGAACATACGGGGATGGCGAAGACCATGATCATGAACCACGGGTAGGCATACAGAAGATCTGTCCCAAGAGTTGTGGCTAAATATTGCTCCATAGATGACCATGAACCGAATGATGTCTTTAGTTGCAATGGCTTTCTTATGGACAGGTTCCCAGATACCAGTATATCTTTTCGGTAAGTCATTATGTTACATCAAAAACGGTTTCGATCTAATAGTATTTAGGTGGTATTCCGCCATATATCTACGGCGATTTGGGGGGGGCAGACAGGTGGACTTGGTTCGTGTTGTCTAATTTACTCGCTTTGGCAGCGGTTTGTCCGTTTGTAGGAGCTTTGTCAGATCTATTCGGCAGAAGGTACATTGCCATCTTTGGTGCTGGTTTGATTGTCATTGGAATGATTGTTTGTTCCACAGCACACTCGATGAACATTTTCATTGGTAGGTTTCGTTCTACAGATTACATGACAATATACTAAGCATTGTAGGTGGTATGGCTATTGCAGGCGCTGGCGCTGGCATTAACGAATTAACAGCGCTTGCTGCAACCTCTGAACTTGCACCGACAGCAAAGCGTGGAAAATATGTCGCCGTTCTAATCTTCACTATTCTACCATTTACCCCATCTGTACTCTGGGCTCAGTTGATTGCATCCAATTCAAGCTGGAGATACGTTGGATTGTTCTGTGGCCTCTGGGCATTTATGGGGCTTGTTATGACCGCGATATTTTACTTTCCGCCTCCCCGAGTTAATTCTGACGGCCTCTCACGCAAAGAGATTATTTCTCAAATCGACTTCGTCGGCGGGTTCCTCTCAATTGTTGGCTTACTTCTTTTCGTCGCTGGTCTTCTGTGGGGTGGATACCAGGTAAGCACTTCTATCTTAGAACCTCTGCAAAATAGGAAAAAGCTCATGAACGAAATCCAGTATCCTTGGGCATCTGCACATGTACTTGTTCCACTCATCTTAGGTGTTGCATTCATAGTCGCCTTTTGTTTCTGGGAAGTCTATGGCGCTAAAAATCCCATGTTTCCTGCTCGACTCCGAAAAGAACCGCGCATCTTAGCTCTCACCCTCGTCATCACCTTCATCTCTGGTGCAAATTTCTTCTCTGTTCTTCTTTTCTGGCCTACACAAGCTTTCAATGTCTACGGACATGATCCAATTGGTGTCGGAATTCGAGGTCTTCCTGTTGGTTTCTCCATTCTCGTCGGAGCATGCGTTGTTCTTTGGCTCTTGTCTGTTTTCCGCGGAGGAAACCGTATGCTCATGATTATCTCATCTTGCATGATGACCGCAGGATGCGGTGCCCTTGCCGCTGCTAACCTCAATAACATCAACGCGGTATACGGTATTCTCGTCGTAGCTGGTCTTGGAATCGGCGGTATCGTGGGTGCGTATTCGGCTTTCACACTGACTTTCCCCTCAAACTTTTTCAGCACGTGATTATTGACTCTCCAATTTGAATGCAGTTCCCGCCTCAATTATCACCACTATCATTTGTCCCGACGATTTGATTGCCACAATCGCAGCACTCACACTCGCTATTCGCGTAGTTGGTGGAGCAATCGGTTACACTACCTATTATAACGTCTTTCTTTCCAAATTCATTCCCGAGCTTTCCGTCAAAATCGCTCTCGCTTGCTACAAGAATGATATTTTTGATATGGAAATCATCGGCCATATTGCAGAATTGACAGGCGCAAGTCTTCTAGACGAAATCTTGCCGCTAGTGGGTAACAATGTTACTATCTGGAACGAAGTCGTACTTGCAGGCCAAGAAGCTTATGCTACTGCATACCCGTGGGTATACTATGTCAGTATTGCTTTTGGAGCTGTTTCAATTATTGCAAGTATTGGGTTGGGTGATATCAGTAAATACATGGATGATCATGTAGCAGTTGTCATGCATTAATGTTTTCATTGATGTATTATGAGAGGCATATCCGGTTAATCAAGTGAACGTTGGTACAAGAATTGATTAGAGCGGAAAATGAGGGTGCAGATGAGGTTTCAAGGGCCTATTTGTAAATAGCAATCAGCGCTTTCGCAGCGTTTATATCATGACTTTACGGAATCGGTTAAATTAAATATTTAATTTTGAACAACAAATCTCGAGAACTTTCTTTCCTTTTCCTACCAAGCGAGTACATCATGTATAGATCTCAACGCGATTGATTCATAACCCATCATTTTCATCTCGCCACCCTCTACACCTTTATCATCCTTCAATGACTCAGCTATTTTGCAATTACCTAGATGGGTATAGAATTACCAAATCTGAAAAAGTAAAATAAAACTGTCACGTGCATCTTAAGTGTTAGTCCCCCACACACCACCTCCACTTCATACCTGATTATCGATTCCTTTTCAATATTCCAGAAGAAAATTATGTTAGATGATACATTCATGAGGCAACACGATTCACTATTCCTTTCTTACTTCTCAGAATGCACAATGAGCGCAATTGCGATGTTAGCGCCGAGTTGTTGGAAACTTCATGTTTAGGTAGAAGTTGTAGGTACATAGGCAGACATTGAGAGCTGAACGGCGAGAAAGTTGGTTGGAGACTTGGAGTGGAGTTTGGAATGTGAGGAGTAATGGTGCTTTGATGTTTTGATATTTGAAACTTGAGAGGTGAGGACATTTGTTTGTTTTGGGTTGGGTTGGTTATGTGGAGTTATGTCGTAGAGTGATAAGTGGTTGTAGCCTTGGGATGGATGTGGAGGTAGGCCTGGGCCTGGATATTGAATGTCGATTTGAGTTGGAATGTTAATGTGTGTCTGTTAGTTTGAAGTTTTGTGTAAAATGGGAGACGGAAGATTTCTTTCAATGTATTTTTGGGGGGACGGTTGATGAATCGGTGGAAGTCGTTTTTGGTAGATAAAAAATAAAAATAAAAGTCAGTTTCTTTCTTTTTGCTCTCCAGAAAAACAGATCCTCGAGAATGACTTTCTGGGAACTTCCCTTTGCTTGATGTTATATGTTATATAGACGTTAAATTGTATTTTTGTTGAATTAATCTGATTAACTGAGAAAGTCTTTTGCAGATTGTCAAATCAGGATTTTCAGTACTATGGAGAGGAAATCATTTTTTTTTTGGTTATGTAAGGTCAAGATTTGAAGTATACTTCTTTGGGGATGATTTTAATTTGATATTAAAATATAAATATGTTACAAAATTTCCCGCTCGAGGAAAAGAATGTAAGATGTATTTATGCAAAGCCACATATATATCTGCAGGTCTTGGAGCTCTCATATTCTCTACCTACAACAAGACAGCCAAATGATTATTTACATGCTCCGCGCTTGCGACTTGCAACAAAAAATTGTTAGGCATCAAGCTGTATATTTGTACTATCAACTTTGTGGGGCCCCCGCGGCGTCGAATCCTAGGTGCGGCTGTGTTCTTTGGCGCCGAGTGAGTCAACGAGAAAAAGAAAGGAGGAAAGAAAAGAGGAAAGAAGCCTAAATACACCTTGTCTGTAAATGAGATCTGCAACAAAACATGAATTGTGTTTGGGTATCACGAGGTGGATATTGTAAAGACAAACTATGATTAGGGTATATTCTGTAGACGTTATGTAGGATCCCCTGGCTTGTCTATGTTAGCCCATTGCGTGGAGTCTATCGTTCTCTCTCGATTCCCAGCTCTCAACGTCTTTTTACTCTCCCGTGTTAATTGCTGTGTGCTACGTCAACGTCCCCCAAATTGTTCGACGTAGTATTTGTATTTAACAACCTCATACCTCACAAACTCGCCACTCTTCATCCTTACCCCTAGCATCACTTTCCTGAATCGATCAGATTCAATCGCAACTCCACCTACATGTCCATTGATATGAGAGCCTCGTATAGATTTCGAGTCTCGGTAAGACTCTAATTGTTCCCTGCTGAAGCACCTCAGTTCTTCATTCAACAATTCAGCCGACAGATCAGAACCCTTTCCGTGATTGTCATTAATCCCATCTAGAACGAGCAGAAACTTCATTCCTAACTCCTTATGTTCGAATCCCCTATGGGCCATAGGATTGAAGAATTGGTGATTGGTAGACTTCTGGTGGGCTTGGAAGTAATCCCACATGTGGGGAAATGAGAGGATGCATTTGACTTTTACCCAACCGGCACATAAATTTGCCTCTTCGGGAGAAGTTATATGTGAGGCTTTAAACCATGATGCTGTGTGTTCCCCCGGCTTTTGGAATGTATATATGGGCTTAGTTTTTCCGATAGGATCATCTACGCCTGTCGTGAGGAAGTGAAAGTTCTCGGCATCTTTTGATTCTTCCGTAATATAAATGGAGAGTGAGGATGCTTGTGGAGTAACTTCTAGGCAGAATTTGCGGAAACAGATCTTTTTGATAGGTGCCCTGTCGAGAGCATCCCGAGTAGTTACCGGGACACTTTGTCTTTTCGAATCGAGTGGCTGAAATAGTGGCCTCGGTATGGCTGAAGGCTTGGAGGAATCGGTCCAGAGATAGGCCTAGACCATGATTAGTATGGATAAAACTAAAGGCAATTAAATCTCATTAAAAGTATATGACTTACACAAGTTGGAATCTGACCGATCTTGATAAACAACCGGTAAAAACACGTCGTGTTATAACCTAGGTCTGAAATCAATCTTGATATTGTATGAGCTTCGTCCTTTGGCGGTACCCCAATCTGAGGGTTTACTATTTGCATCCACTTAAACTGAATGGATGTTATACTTTCGTCGGTCCTAACAAAAGACATTAACTTTGCCAGTGCACCATTGTACAATGAAGGTAGACATCCTTCATCTGCTAAAAATGAGTACTTAGCAATCAGAGTCTTTCGAGCTTCGGGTCTGAGATCGTCCCGTACTTTGATAGCAATGGCAACGTTCTTTATCCACGCAATCCATGATTGATATAACTTTACATGAGGTAACGAATCATTCATTAGTATTGCGTGTGTACGAGAGATCGTCTTCTCATCGTTATCTGCTAGTATTCTCTCTAGAACTTCAGCGAGATGCTCCGATTCCGTTGGTCCGTGATAAGCTCGAACATGACCTAGAATACCAACATCCATGTGGTCGTAAGTATCAAAACTTCCAGATTTGCGTGCGTAGTACGTTAACCATTGTTGAACAGTCTCGAGGTGACTCTGGAACTCTTCTCCGAGTGGACGACCCACAAATAACTTCCTCACATTGGCTACTGCTTGTCTGTAATATTCCGGGACGATGTCTTCGCCTGGCCAGATGAATGGCACGAGTGTTCCATCATTGGAAATGTAGCAAAGATTACCGAAATCTCTGATGAATGTCTCGCATATTTCGCAAGATATCATTCGACGTTTATTGGGTAAGCCGCGGGAAAACATTTCGTAGACGATGTTCATCCCGAAATCCCTGCCTGCTGGATCCGACAGTCTAAGATCCGCATGGAATATGGGTCCCCCTCTATTTCTATCGTTTCGGCTGACGGTCAGCTGCATTGCCGCTACTAGAGGTTGGATTGCGCGATCATCTGCGCTCAGGTCGGAGACATGATATCCATCTGGGAGATCTATGATCTCAAACTCTTCATCCATTTTGACACAGTTTACTATCTACACTGTTGTGTGCATCTTTGTTTGGAAATGAAATGTATGCCCTTTAATAGCTCTAATTCTTGACAGAAGCCATGATACAGCCAGCAAAGGGTGTGCCGTAGAGAACTGCTCTACGGTTCTATCGCACTTGGCGCAACAAGTTTCATTCAATATTGATATTTTAGCTCATAACGAATACATGGAAACAGTATGAATACACTTGCATTCAGATACGAACAGGTTCTCGAGACTGCCACAATATAAACATTCCCTTTTGCGGTCTCAAAGTTGGTCCTTCGCCCACACAAGCGAAGTATATCACACTCTGAATTGACCACACATACATCATACATTATCATTTCGACTTGATATATATACAAATCTGTATAATATCATATATTCCTGTTCGATTGGTATCAAGTTCCCTCGTATCACGAGGCTTGCAAGGAGTAAGCAAACATAAAAATGACAGCTGTTCACGATCACGTGTCGGTAACGTGATCGGCTAGAGGATGTTTTCTCGGCATGACAATCTCGGCCACTTGCGACATTGGTAACCCACAACTACTCTTTCGACTAACCGATATTTTATTGATGTGATGCTGTGTGGTAGATAGTCTCATGAAATATACAGCCCCTTAAAAGCAGAAGCCACTTACATATGTAATCCCAGTATTTTGGTGGAGTCGCAGAAGTGGGACAGAAAACACCCTAAATGAAATTTGTGATATCTCCTGCATTTATTATTGTTATCATTACACCATTTATATATATATAGTTTCGTTTATGCTTAAGGTTAAAGTTAAGGGTAATAATAATGTGTTCTCGCACGAGAAAATCGAATCCACCCGGGGACCTCGGGGACTTCCAATGTTGGGGCACTGCGAAGAGGCCAAGAAATTTCAAGACGATCTTTTTTGACAGTCGAAATAAGCTTACAATGTTAGCAGATGTGGCAAATGTGCCACAATTAGGTAACTTACCAATCTGAGAAATAAGAGTGATTGAATGCAGCTAAATAGATCCAAATGGATGAATGAAGTGCTCTGGGACTCTTGAGTTGACAATTCCGTCCTGCCGGTACAGGGGTTTTGACCAGAAACGGCGTCAAACATTCTTCGTTGAAAGCTTGAGGCGTGGCAAGCAAGCATTCCCGGCGCTTAAAATTGTGAATTACGCTCAGTCGACCCAAGGATCTGTGATTCCCCACACCCACTTTACCGGATGCAGCGGGTGATGACTTGAAACCACTACGGCTCAGAGTTGAAGTCATCCCACTGTTGAAGTTTGAGCAATTAGCACACCTCATTCTCCAGCAGGCGAGATTAATTTGGCATGGCTAAATCATTCAGTGGCTTCAACTATCGGTGCCACGCCCGAATTGTTGATTTCCCTTTTACAAGAACACAGAGCCGAGTTCCCATCACTATGATGATCCTTATTGTATGCTCCTAGCCAAGACCTTTTTCCTTGACCGAACCATAGAGTTTTTGGGGTCCGTAACAGTTCTTAGAATATTTCGTTTATTTTTACGAGTATCCTTGGAGAGGTCCACATATGATCCAAGCTGCTGAGAAGCGCTTGAATTGATCAACTATGTGGGTCGTTGATGGGGAACAGATATCAAGGATATCACGGTCGTTCGTCCTTCTCATCGTACTCTCGCTTCTGAGCTTTGTCGAAGGAACTCATTTTATGAATACCTCCCCTTCCCTTTTCTTCGGTAGTATCCATACTAAGTTTGAACTTACGTGATGACCTGATGTCTGGACACAGCGAGTTGGAGGTTGTTAATCAGCCTTTCGAATATTATGGTCCACAGCAGCAAGACAAATTGAGTCCAGTTGTTGGCGGCAGCAGACAAACAGATGAGGATGGGCGCCCATACTATCAAGAAGAGACGAAGTTCATAGGAATGCCAGTATTCCCTGCGGAACTTCCATTCGATAATTATAACCAGTCCCCAATCGCACTGTCACACAGGACATCATCAAATTTATCAGCCCAACAATATAGCGCTTGCTCGGAGGCTCCATCATCACCGGCACTACACAATGCACCTTTGATCAAACAGCCAGTGTCGACGGAGAAAGAAGCAATAGTGTATACAGAGGGGACGCAGAAGAAACGAAGAGCGTGGAAATGGTACATCTTAGCTGGTGTCCTTGGAATCATCGTAGTCATAGCGGCAGTGGTTGGAGGAGTTGTCGCATCTAAGAAGAAGAACGTAGCTTCTGTCGATGAGATACCCGGTAACACAGAATCATCTAATAGCTCATCACCCACGACTTCGACGACGACTCCATCGACAAGCAATTCGCCCACTTCAACAAACAGTGCATCGCTGGCGGCCTCTACCGTTGCTCCATTCCAAAGAAATCTTGCCGCAGTATCCTACGAATCCAACAACGTCAATAACTCTAGAGTTTATTATCAAGACAATCAGGGCAACATACTGGAAGCACATAACAATGCATCGAGTGGGAACTGGTCAATAAGTTCAGTTGTTACCGCTAAAAATGGTTCATCGTTTGCTGCCGCTGTGACGATGCCTCAAAATGATTTCGTAGGTCATAATATTTCCGGTAGTAAAGCTTATACTAACTGAAATATAGGAAATCACTGTATTATACTCAGATTCTGAAAATCTTCTTCACGATATCATATATGATGTCGCTTCAGATTCATGGAAAGAGGGAACCTTGTCTTCCGAGAAGTACATAATCTCAGAGGATTCAAGAGTCGCGGTGATGTACTGGCAATGCGCCTTATGCACAAATACCACCATCATCGCTTTTCAAGATGCGAACAACAAAATGCAGGTCGGAAACTTGACCACCTCGGGCTGGGTTTTAACCCAAATCAGGGTTGATGTTGTAGAGAATACCGGCCTTGCGTTGCAGCCATTTTACCGTCCAGATGCAGCAGATCAAATAAACTTGTACTATCAAAATCCGAGTAGCGTCATGACCATTTCAGCTTGGGAATATGCCAGTGAGTTTTCTACAAACTTGTTTTATTTCATCTTACATTTCAGCTAATGAGACCCTTTAGATCAAGCTTGGAGGTTGGATGCCGCATCGTACTATTCCTGCACATTCGGCGTTCCAATCGCTGCATCTGCATCTTACACACATGTTGACTTGACTGGCGACGTGGAAACGGGTTTCGAAACTTGGGGGGAAACACTCGTGATGTCGCGTAATGGTATTAAAACAAACACGTATTCGGGAGCTATTAATACTTGGTCGGCCATGGGGACTCATCCGTCAGCAATGGCAAACTCGACACAAAATCCGAAAGTGTTCAAATCCATAGCAGTTACCGCGATTGGAGCTGCGTTTGCGGTTGTGGAAATTGATGGGAAAGCCGACGAGATCGAAGCGTTTCAAGTGCAAGACGACGCGGTCAATTGGGACACGGCTGGGACCGTCGATATTGGCGATATCTGGGGGTAAATGAAAAAAATTATAATGTATGTGTTTATGGGATTATGGAATTCTTGTACATAAATAAAATTCGAGGGTTCAGTACCCCTTTCTTTCCTAGGCTATATTCGCCCTAAATATTCTTGTCAGTGTTTAGATGTCTTTTTCTTTCTTGGTTTTCAATGTTTGTATTCGGGAAAGTCGCAACCATGAATGAGTGAATGGCTGTGGCCCTGCCTGGGGGTAAGCTGAATTCTACTTTTGCCCACCGAATGCGTGAGCTGCATAACGACCTTGCAATCACCTATCAAATCGCCAACGCCCTTTTTTGCAGACCTTGTAGCTTTAAAGCAGCGTAACAGGATCTCTCACCAATATATGTTTATGGTCTATCCTCATCAAGACTCTACGCCAGAATTTACCTTGTCTTCTCTTGAAATCTTATCCCGCTTCAAATTTTCATCGCCGCTCTTTCAAAACTTCGGTATCATCTACCCTTTCCGACAACTTGCATACAAGATGGACGGCAGCTACAACCTATCACCCGAAAATATCACCGTCGAATCCTGGCAAGAATTCGTTGATTGGCATTTCGCGAATCCGGTTGACATGGGCACAGAGTGAGTGGCTTAAAAAAAATGCTAACTCATAGAAAAAGGGCGCCCGAGTCTGTGGACATCCATGACGCATCAACAAACAAGGCCCGCTTGACGCACTATTTACTGTATGTACAGATCCCCTCTTGCCATATAGTTTGGCTTTACTCACAAATAACAGCCAATGTCGATACGGAGATGGCTACACATACACCAAAACAACTTGCGCTACTTGCTCATCAGAACTCAACAAATCGGAACTTGCACTTTATACAAAAGACCAAAATGTGTATTGTAGTAAAGGCAAGTCACACAATCATCCGCCGCTATCTTGTGTGCAAGACTGTGGATTGAACTTTCGTACATTAAAAGATCTCAAAGAGCATTGCAAGACTACCAATCATGAAGCTCTTCATTGCCCCGTTCCAGAATGCTACATTGCACTGGGTGGTTCTTATCATCTTGAAACACACCACGGAGCAACGCAACTCTCATGTCACCAGTGTGAAGAACTATTCGAAAATACGTCGGAACTCAACTACCATGCCTCTCGTAGAGGGCATTCTGCATACATTTGTCGATATCCTGATTGCGAGTCAACAGCTGGGAGATTCAGCGACTTGATTCGGCATCAAGCATGTCACAAGAAAGATGTTCCCCGTCATCCATGTCCCCATTGTCGCACGTAAGTACTCTCGTGCTCTTGAGGTACAAGATCATTATAGTTGCTGATTGACCCACTTAGATATCGAGGTAATAACGGGTTCAAGAGGAAGGACCACCTTCGACAGCACACCAGTAATTTCCACAAGATTGAGTCTTATCACACCGGTGATATATATTCGTCTCCATTTCACTGCAAACACATCAATTGCCAGAGCTCTGTTGCGATATATCATCAAAATCTTGGATCTCTCGACGGTCTCACCCAGCACATGCTGACCGAGCACAACTCGTCTGCGTTTATCTGCGAGAAAATGTCCTGCGACCGAGTAGGACTAAACGGTTTCGACACGAAGAAGCTTCTTCAAGATCATATCAAGAAAGAACACCCTTCACCCTTTCAGTGCACACATCCAGGGTGTGATCGGATTGGTTCCAAAGGCTGGCTTCGAGAAAGAGACCAGAAGAAGCATATGTTTCAGAAGCATGGCATCAGTGTTTGAATACGACGATAAGGGATCAGCTTTATCTTCTCATTCTTAAAAACACTTGCATATCGATGGCTGCTGGGGAATACTTATTCTGTGTGTTCGGTTTGTCACGTTGATTGATTTGTTACTCACTTGAGTGTCTCTTTGATGTCCCCTATCTTGTCTGTTTCATTACATTTGAACTTGCATTGCTCTTCCAATAAATCAAAACACAAAAACAGAGGAGGAATTTCTGGCTTAGCAAAAGAAGGAGAGAGAAGGACATAGAGATTTGAAGTGTTTTTCTCATTGCATTTCCTTTTGCTTTGTGTCTTTTATTATAGCTTTAACATGTTACATTGTCTTTCGTCGATTCTTTCTGGCCTATTAGATAGAATACAGTGACCTTTGCAACTACCACAGCTTTCATTGATTACTAGGTATTGAAACCCTCTTGCGCTCTGTCGTCTAATCGTTCAAATCCATGTTGCACACCGTTTTCAAAACCTTACACTCACTCTTATGACCCTGTTCATTCCACCCTTTAATTTGACATTCCTGTATCCGTAGTCAGCCCATCAACCACTCAAAGAGCCATCTTTCCAGATAGGAAAACATACCTTGCCACAATACCAAACCTCACTGCAACCTTTACACCTTGAAAGCTGCTCTTCCCTATCTTTCCTCTCACATGAGTGACATATCACCAGATCCCCTCGGCTGTTTTCTTCAATACTTTCACGAGCTTTAATAAATCTCTCACTCATTCCTAACAGTTTATCCAAAGATGCTGGTATGATCTACGATTCTTCATCAGCCTTGAAACAATTTTTAAGAACGCAAAAATAACTCACAGTAAGATCACCCCACACACACCTGACATACCCCTGTTTTCCCTCTCTGACCCCATGCCTTCTCGGGTTCGGCACCACGACTGTGTGTCCTTTCTTTAATTTCTTGATATCGAAGTCATGCCCGTCTCCACCACTGTTCCCATTCACATTTCCCTCCAATTGTGCAGGCGTCAATGGCGATTCGAGAATAATCGTTAGCGCGAATGACGCACTAGCAGAATCTGTGCATATAAAAGTTGGTGTGGTGGAAAGCGTCATATTCTGGGATATAGTTGCTAAAAGATATGTTTTTCGGGCCTCCCCGGGTGAAGTCTTATTAGGAGATGCAGTGGAGGAGGGATCAGCGGTGGGGTTGAGAGGACAGGTGGAGAACGTTAGGAAGGCGGGGGAGAGGAGGTTGGGGAAGTCGGGGGACATTTTGAGGAGGATTGGTGCTGGGACGTGATTGTCGAGTGAGATTCGTGAATAGTGAAGTTGAGATGTGAGGGGGTTTTCGAGATTGATGACGGCGAGACGATTGATGAGAACCTTGGGATGAAACACAGCATGAAACGTGCGGACATGGAGGAGCGTGGGAGCTCAACTCTCAGGTATTTTGGCAAGTCATTCGATTTTCCTTGTTTAATTGATTGAAGATCTGTCACAGATGCCCAATCTGACCACACACATCAGAGGACAGGACGAATAGTATCTCGTATCAACGATGGCGGGAAAAAATCATTCTCTTCACATGCTAATCACGTGTAGGACCGGAGATCGTTATCGGGACATGGAGTGGATAGGTTTTGATTTGACATGCAAAACAAGTCAAATTCAGTAAGCTGAGTTGTTCAATGTAACGGGGGTGGTAGATCCCTCCCGTTTTACGACTGGGCGGAAAACATCTCTCCACCTTACTAATAATATGGCCACTCATCATTCCACCACGGAGACTCACCGGTAATCACCAAATTTTCGGTGGAGCAGCGGATCGAGTCAGTCGTCATACATGCATATCCATGATAATGACACTGTACGACCCAGTTCTGATATTTGAGAATCAATCCCTCTCACGTTTCTACAATTTCGACGAAGCAGTTTCCAAGAGACAAAGAAGAGATATCAATATGTCTGCCGATTCAATCACCTCTACCCGAAGCGGGACCCCTCCCATCCTCAAATGCCCATTCGAGATTAGGCTAATGATCTACCGAATCCTAATTCCTTCAATTGACCCTTCGGCAGACTTCGACTGGACATCCGCTTGGGATCCAAACCGCCCGAAATCTCGCTGCGAAGAGCACAAACTCTACTCACCGCCTATACTTCACACAAACCAAATGATCTATCGAGAAGTCTTGAACGAACTTTACTGTTTCCTACCTTATCGGACATCAATCAGCAACTATGGCATTCGATTCTTAGGCTACACATTCATAAAGCCGCCCCCGGCGTTTCAATACGTACACACCCTGGATCTCACGATTCAAATCAACAGCTACTCTCATTCAAAGATTGCCAACATCTTGAAATCCTGTGTGGAGACTAGCTGCGCAAACGGACACTTACGTCGATTACAAATTGGTCTTTCCTTTAGCTTGCAGTCTTTTCAATCGAACAGGGGGAATTCTGGCGAGCTTCGAAAAATGCTGGAGAAGAATCTGTATCCATTACGAAGGAACCTTCGTCGCCTAAACCAATTCGTCGTCAGGAGAGTATCCGATAAGGACATTTCAAGTTCCAATCGAAGTGTCTCGGGTTCGTTCCTGGCACAGAGGGAAGAGTTCATGGATACCGTTCAAGGGTTTATGAATCAATTGGCAAGGGAAGTGATGGATCGTTGTAATCCTGCCAAGACAATTGAGTGCAGTCGCAAGTCGTATGCTTTGCTTCAGAGATGAAGGGGATGATGTGGCCTATTTCGATAAAATTTCGTCATGTTCGCTTAGTATGGCAAACTTCTATCCGTACTGGAACGTCCAACCATCGGACGACTGTGAAGGATGAGAACTCTGGGACCTCAAATGTTGGTTTCTTCTCTGCATCTCTACACATACTATATTTCGGATCAATCCTACAAAGTGCATTCCGATGAATGCCAACGCACGTCATGCCCGAAAGATACAATCGGTCTGTTCAATGTAGTTCTTTCAGACATCGAAAGCTATCGTATCTCAACCTACCTCTGAGATAAGCATTTAATGCTACGCGTATGCCTCGACTTGGTGATAAGGGACGTCTCATCTAGATTTACATAGATGCGAGCAAAACGAAATTTCATACGCAATTCAATTTCTGAAGAATTATTATCTTGATCTGTTTTGAAATGGTCCGGGAGCGGGTGAAGGGTTTCGAGTTAAGATAGTTAAAGGACCATGGATGAAGCGTGTGGGGTGGCTATGTAGTCGAATTGAGTTTGAAACAAATTTTCTTCCTGAGAGCTTATCATATAGAGTAGATAGAAAGTTTCAATAGATTGTCTAGTATTTCTGTGTCAGTTATATTCTTAACTTTTTTCCAGCTTTACAATATGAAATTTCATTCTCCAAGCATAAATGTCCGGGTAATCCACGTGATATTCAAAAAGGCCCCGGCTCCCTTCGCGCCGCGCTCGAAAGCCACACACCACCTCTCCGCCCTGGTAAATGACAACAATTAGCCTGATCCAAGCTCTTCCCTGATCAAACAACACCACCGCTCTTTCATGGATGCGGACTTCGTGTTTACTCGGAATCGCCCGACCGTTGAGATTTATCCACGCATTGTTTAGAAGTTTCTACAGGAAAAATCCATCCGCCTTGCGCTCGGTGTTTCTAATGAGACGACGTTTGATTCTCATGTCAAACCATAGCCTCTTTTACGCGCTTTAGATGTCAGCAATCACTTGAAGCATGGTCTGTACCGTATGACGATAAATTTACGTCGGTCACAGCGGGGTTCACGAGAGGCAGAATCATCCTTACGAAATGGGATACCTTTCATCAATGAGGTTACAATAGCTTCAAATTTGCTCTAGCGTTTAGACTTTTTATTGGCCGTCCGACCAACCCACCCCTGTTTGAACATTGGACTGCATCTAGGCTGCGCAATATGTATAGATGATGTGGAACACCCCTCGTTGAGAAAAATGACCCCCAAGCGCCTGTTGGTACCAAACATAAAGACAGTGGTATCCCGTCGAAAGTGACGATGGCTTCCCCGTTTCCCCATCCTGTTTTGTTACATTTGCGGTGCAGATGCATTCCCTTCTTTATGCTAACATATGCATTAGCATTTTACTGTCATGTACCAATGGTATGTTTATATACATCGGCACCCACTTTCCCTTCTCTCTGACTAACACTTCTGTAGCATTGATATTTCCCAATGTAAATCCTCGTGGGTACAATAGCACAGGATCTAATATTACGAAATCCAATAATAATACGAAATCTGAACAGAGCCTCAGAATTGTAAGCCCCCTGTTCAAGACCATGGTCATAATGGATCCATTTTCGACTCGGGTGTCCGGTCCCTCCTTTGATTTTGTTGTCTCTAATCACTACGCATGCTGACTATCGAAGCAACCTCTCGGTAACTCGATAACTTTCGGCTACTTATCTAGTGATGGGAATGGCTTTCGCCTTGGTCTTCGTAATCTACTCACATCCGCTGGCAACACCGTTCAATATGTGGGCTCGGTCCGAGCAGGCAACATGAGTGACAATTTCAATGAAGGTCACCCAGGGGCCATCATCTCCGAAATTGCCGAATATGCGAAGTTATCTCTTCCCGAGGATCCAAATCTGGTTTTGCTCATGGCTGGTACCAACGACATGAACAATTTCAACAATGTCACTACAGCTCCAGATCGACTCAGTGGACTCATCGATGAGATCACTTCTATGGTTCCGAACGTTACTGTCATAGTTGCTCAGCTTACCCCCGCTTCAAACTCTACTGTAGATGCCGCGATGGTCGCTTTCAATTCCAAGATCCCCGATATCGTTGCGTCTAAAGTTTCCGCTGGTCAAAAAGTTTCCACAGTCAACATGATGGACTATGTCACTGTGAATGACTTAGTAGATGGACTTCACCCAACAGATTATGGATATCAGCAAATGGCGAAAGCATGGTTCGCTGGGATTCAGCAAGTACAGAAGAATGGGTGGATAGACCCCCCAATTTCCACCAACGTCACGCTGGCTCTTCAGACGGCAGTCGCAGCTAGTACAGCTACAAGTACTATCAGCATTTCTAGCGCCAGTTCCACTAGTACCCAAACTACCAGCACAACTATCGGCAGCAGCAGTAGCACGGCCTCTTCCAAATCAGCTTCCGACAGAAATTTTCGTAGTACTTCGATTAGCACAGTATGTCTTTTAGTTCTGGCCAGCTACTTCTTGCACGTTTGACTACCTCGGATAATTACTTTTGTGCCAAGATTTTCCCCATACAACATCCAGGGATTGTTTTCATCCACCAGAAATTTTTTGGCATTCTTATGAATTTTGAACACAATCAGGAAACACAAATCCGGCTCAACTTTTCACAAAGAGACGAATTGTTATAGACAGTACAGCTAGCGAGATTTTGACTCAAGTGATTAGACGAGGACACGCTCAGGTGTATAATCTAAAGCTCGATAATGAATAGAGTGTGGCAAACCTGAAAGACCAGCCAGACTTAGTGGAAGATATCCAGGCGCAATCAGCTTTGTATATACAAGTATTTAATTAATTGATAATTTTCGTCCTCTGGGATTGCTCATTTTTGTTTGAAGAATTGTATAGGTTGCGGGTTTGCAGAGTGGAGGAAGTATTCTGAGAAAAGTTCTTGGGCTCGATAAAGAAAGGCTCGGTATGAACACACCTAATTGTTCCTTGCGGAGTACATGCTTATACAAGTACAACACCCGGTACTATGAAGTGTAGGTTATGGAAAATTTCTCGGTCCCCAGAGATATTCTACTTATTAAATCGATTTTGAGTCTTGATTCGAAGCGAAAATTGTCTTCACTCGAGACAATACATTGATTAATTTTTTGGGGGGATATTTCTTGAATACTTGAAGCCTTCCAAAAAGAATAGTAACTCGAGCTATCAAGAAATATGTGTAAATTTCTCTTAATAGAGTGATGGACTGTGATTGGAAAGACTTAGACGAGAGTGAAATTTAGCCAAAAAGCACCCGGTGGACAGATTCCTTCATTTCCCAACTATTCTAGGATGGACAACCTCAAAGTACAATCACGATATCGAAACTTATGTTTCTTCAACTCCCACTCCCGCTCCCGCTTCAGCCAAAGCTTTTTTCCGCCTCGCTTCCACTTCCCGCACTGCCTGCTCATGGAACTTCACATGCATAGCTTCCGCCACCCCCTCTTCGTCAAGCTTCTCCAGCTCATCTGTATCATGCTCCTCAATCCACGTCTCCAATAAACCTTCTTCAACTTTCTTAATAGCATCTGCGTGTTCCTTCTCCGCGAGTTCAATCTCCAGGGCTCCTTCATCCAATTTCCTCAATCGTTCTTCATCAAACGTGTGTTTTAAAACTTCTTCTCCTACCCAATCGGGTAATTTTCTATACATCAAACCTACTCTATCCTGATAAGCACTCTTAAGCTTAAGATAAACTTCTCCAGAAAAAGGTCTCTGATCAATCTCAGCTGTGAGCGTTCCTCTTAACATGCGATCCAGCTCCTCACTCAGATGAGACTCAATTGGTTTAACATCCAAAAGTTTTCCTTTCTCCTTATCAAGCGTGCCAAGAACCACACCGGTACGAGCCAACTCATACACAACCGCAGTCAGCCACCAGACCTCCCCCCTCTTTTTCCGCTCCTGTGGTTCCCAATCTTCATCATCCGAAGCCGGCTCATCATATTCCTCAAGATCAGGGACATGGCCGCCCGGAGGCTGCGTAAACGCGATTCCAAAATCGCCAATCTTCACGTGTGGATATCCGTTCTCTCTATCGGGTCCCCATTGCAGAAATACATTCCCGGATTGCATATCGTTTTGGAAAATCACGTCGCGCCCCTGGTGTTCACTCGTGGTATTGTAATCCGGATGTTCGTTATGGAGAAAAGCAATGGCGCTGACGATTTCGTAAAAGATCTGCCAGATCAGTAGCTCAGGCGGTTTGACATTGTGAGTCCGGAATGCTTTTGCCAGACTCGATAGGCTACCGGCATCGCAGTATTCGAAGTAAAGGCCTCTAACAGGTTTGTCATAACCGTATTCGGGTACGTATTGAACAAATGCTTCGAGATTGCATATGTGAGGATGTCCACCCCTGATGAATCGGAGATAGATTCTCGTTTCTGAATCTCGCTTAGCACGAAGACTTAGTCTTTCTGCCGATTGAGAAGAGCTCTTGGTGGCCTCGCTACTGGGTGTTAGAGGGGGTACAAGAGCACCTTCCGGGAGGTCCAATTCGAATTTTCCGAGGTTCCACTGGAGCTTCAAGGCATAGGGCTTTTTTGTCTCTGTGTTAATGACCTTTAGAACAACACCAAATCCTCCGCTTGCAATGTGCCCATCAAAATGTTGATTATTATAATTGAAGCCAGGGTCATCTCTCCATTTGTTGCGCCGTATAGTTATGTTCTTCTTCCGAAGAGCTTTCATATATATCACTGCAGCCGTGTCAAATTCAAGTGATCCAGGTTGTGACATTATGCTTCTGTGTCGAGTAAATACACTCAAGGGTCAATCTTGTTCAGCGAACTGGAAGCGCAGGGAATGTTTTTCGAAGCATCAATGTGACAATGGTCATTAAGATCAAAGAGAAGTCGGATCTCCCAAAACAGATTCCTTTGTCTAAAAAGTTGAACTCGGATGGAAATGAAACCGACACAATGACAACCAGGAAAAATGTAATTATTATACACATTACACAGAAAAACTTTGAAGCGCGGAGCCACCATCTAAAGATTCGAGGAAAGGGATATTGTATTTGACAAGCTGAGCAAATTTCCAAGACTCTAGCTATTAAAAACCGTCCTGCGGCTGTATTGGTGGCGTATCCACGCCCCGGCATCGGAAAATCATAATTGTAACTATTTCGTCCTGGTATTTGTTGCCCTGTCATTTCTCCCATTCTGCAACCAGCGCCAAGCCATGAATGTTGCCAGGAAGAAGCACACTAGCACCGCTAAATTGTAAGGACATTTGAGATTGGCTTCTTCTAGTCATAGACTCTCTTTATCTGCGATTGATGGGATTCTACTGATGAGATACTGCTCAAGATCATCAATCTCCGAAACATCGGCTGAATGCTGGAGACCTCTATGATACAGTTAGCATAAAACTTTAAGGGAATGAATCTTAGAGATGCACGTACGGATACATCTTCAATTGAACATCATAACCTTCACCGCGGAGCACCTCTGCCGTCTTGATACCCCATTCTGGTTTAACAAGAGGATCGGAATCTCCATGGCCCATCCAGATCTTAGTCTGCTTGTTGGAGCCTCCATCTGCGCCCCAAAATTCTTGAAGCTTGTTATGTAATAACAGGTAACTACTCATACCAAAGATACCTCCGAGCTGGGTTGGACATGTAACACCGGAGAATATCGACATTGCGCCTCCTTGGGAGAAACCGCCGAGAACAATGCGGTTGGATGGAATCTTGCTGTCTTCTATTTCGGATTTGACGAGCGAGTGGAAGTAAGCTTGGGAGCGTCGAATTCCAGCCTCATCTTGCTCAGCCTGGAGGTCACTAAAGGTTGTCTTCATTAATAGTGGTCAGCGAAAGCTTTCTGTAAAACAAAGGTGAAGTATAAATGCAAAGACGAACGGAATCAGTGCGTCTTACGATGTCATACCAACCTGGCATGGACATGCCAAAGTTCTGGAAGATTTGTTAGCATGAACGTCTCTTTGCGAATGGGTTGCTTATCATACAACTGAGATGGGGATGGCTGGCGCATTTGGAAAGATGAATTTGACCTCTTGGAACTTTTGGCGACGACGCCAGTTCTCTGCGAGCGAAACCCATCCAGCACCGCTATCACCAAGACCATGAGCCATGATGACAGTTGCAGTGTGCTTCGTGACTGCGGGGATAGTGAGAGCCGATGGTGGAGGCATTTTGTGAATTGTGCGCGTTGCAGATCTTGGAGGAAGAAGAGGAATGCAAATATCCGGATGCACACAAAGACGTGCTTCTATGTTTCTCAGATCTGCAAATAAAAAAAAGTTAGAGAGGAGGTTAGTTCAGATTGTTTGTGTTTAGCAATTAAAGAAAGTCTCCGAGCTCTGCCTCTCCCCGCCTTATCGCGCTAAAATCATCAAGTGAATAGTGGTGCACGGATTCGTGAAACTCTTCTAAAATTACACGGGAGACACGACAATGAATCTTAATCTCATCTGATTTCAATACAAACCTATAATATAATTGCATGGTCGAAAAGAAGTCTTCTGTACCAAGTCTCGAAGCTTTTGAAGCACTCACGCAGAAGCTTGCCTTCGATTCAAGATTTCCATCCTCCCACGAATCCCTGCACCCACTGTTGAGCAAATCCTTGCATGTCTCTTATCTTGAATGTTAATGCTCGGTAGGTAGAGAGGTATCTTTATCACAAACTATCCTGTTTTATTGGTTGTCAACACGCGCACAACTTCTTGAGCGTTATGTTAATAATATTCTGAATTGTCGAATGTTCTGTTGTGCGGCCTCGATAGTCCGTAGGTCTCTCATAACATTTGAATGTGCCTGACGTTCCACCTTTTCCCTTCAAGCTTCACTTTGGATTTGTAAACAAAGCCAATTCAATCATGGCACCAACGACATCTCGACCACGATCCCCCTCGCAACGTCCCCTCCCCGGATCTCCAACTCACTCGTATGCTTCCACACTTCCCCTCGCATCCACATTTTCCCTTGCGATTCCACCCCCACCAGTTCCGCATCCACCGCACGCCGTCCTTACGAAAGCTGACCTGGAACTTTCCCAAATCGCCTATTCCGAACTCATCAGCACCGCCAAAAGCTATCGACTGGCACTCGCAGAGCTAAGCTCGTCTGCATCCGCTTTTGGCAGTGCTTTAGAAGCATGTGCACGATTAAAAGAAGCAAGATCCGAAGCCTTGGCTCCCCCCGGCGGCAGTCTCAGCAACAGTTTTACTGCAAAAGGGAACTGCACTGGAGATAACTTGATGTCTGCTAGTGGGGTACACCAGTTAATAGCAAACCATCAGCAAATACTTTCAGAATGTGTATACCGATCGTTTGAGCTGCCTTTGCTGCATGAATTGGACAATTGGGGTCGGCACATAGAGGAAGAGGAGGTCTCATATCGGAAGGAAGTGAAGAACAAGAGCAAAGAAATACAAAAAATGGAGAAAGAAGGGCTGAGATTACACAAGCAGAGGAAGCGAGATGTGCGAGGATTCCGAGGACATCTGGTGGAATTGACTACAAGACTTGACGGCCTCACAACACTACACGGCGAACATTCAAGAGCACTATTGAGAGATTGTCAAGATGTGAGCACCAAGGTGGTCGAGGCTAGTTCGTCTCTCGTCCGCGCAGAAGTTGAAATATTTGAAGCCCTTGCACGAAAAGGTTGGACAGGAGGTGGCCTCGAAGATCTACTCGAACATGGTCAAGATCTCTTCTCATCGGAACCCCCCTCTGCGAACACAGACTCGAGTGGTAGCCCGTCTAAGATTTTCAGCATTCTACCACAAAAGTCAATCCTTGTGGATGCTACGCATCCCGCTACTGATGCGCCCCATAAAAAGGTTAACCACAAGCGTAGTGATAGTCTTCTTGTTGACAACAATCATTATCAGTCACTAGCTGCAGTCGCAGATCGTGATATAGATAGCGGGTCAATATTCTCCGAGCGAGACACCAGGATTCTGAATCGCTCCCGAGGCGTAAGGCCCTTTAGTCCAGAGCCCGTCGAAAGAAGCTTAGATCCACTTGAGTTGCCCCCGCCTAGTCAGGTTGCCAGCCAACTTCCATCTCCCAGAGAAGAATATAGTGAGAGATCCAGATTCGAGGCATTCGGCTCTGTCACACCCGAGATCTTTAAAGACGAGACTATCCTAGATTCACAAGTCCCGTCACCAATTTCCTCACCGGAAATATTCGCAGAAACGGTGACAGGAATGCAGGCAGAGACAAGCGCACTGCTATCGGCAGAAACCCGAGAAGAGCTGGCACACGAGACCAGCAGTATGCATTCAGAGGGTACCATCCGCGGAGACGAGCCAGTTTCATCATCAGAAACCGAGTCTGAGCAAGATGAAGATAGGAGAGAGCGAGAATGGAATGATAGATTTTATGTTTAAACGTTTAGCACGTGGATTATGGCTTCAAGCGTACTAATACCCCTCTAGACCATATTTTTTTCTCTTTTCTTTTTAGCATGCGTATACGGGTATATGGGCATCGGGGCATCGGGTTTGGGTTCGGGATCTGGGATGGAGTTATATAAAATTGTGTATGAGACGATTTGGAGGTATGCTGACAAGTTTAACAACAATAAAGTAGAAAGAGAGAGCTGTGAGTAGTAGTTTCATATTTGATGATTGACAGAATGACAAAATAAACTTTCATGCTATATTCGCTGGGAAAAGTCTCGCGCCAAAAACTCCTTTACCTCAGTCACCCCATCATCCATACCCAATTGGTTGGCCGGTCATTTATTACATTTCTGTGCCATCTACGCTCTTCGTCTGTAGTTTTTCGCGCAATCTCGGGTATAGTCTCAAAGCTTCTCCAAAACAACCTAATGTGCTTCGTCTTCCAAAATGTCACTCCCAAAAATCTGTTTCTCCATTAAACGCTCTCCATACAATCTGCTCTAATCATCTTTCTCCCCTCCCACAACTCCAAAAATCCCTAGGTATGTGTCGAACCAGTAGATCCATCTCCAATAAAGACTCGCGTTTGCCCAATCGAATTCTCCCGTCTCTGTCCTTGGCACTGTGTCCCCTATGATATCCGCACTGAACCAATTTAATAATGGAATGTTGGACAATACTTGTTGCGTGTACGATTTTTGAGGGAGTAGAGCCTGATCGGCAGGAAGAAGTTGCAGCCGTTGAGCCGTTGGAATTTTGCGACAGTAAAGGGAAGGTGCTTCGGGAGTAGCAGAACCTGCAGAAGATGGCCGTTGTTGAAGAGCAAGGTTACCACCCATAACTGTAGAGGATGTTAATGTAGTAGTATCGATTGTGTGGCTAGTAGCTTGAGAGCCTTCGGGAGATTGAGCGCGATCTTCAAAGTGCACGCTTCGGGTAATTTGCGACATTTCAGGAGTAGTCCAGGAACGGGGTAGACCGGATTGTTGAAGTGGACGTTCGGCGCCTGGAAGGAATGGTCCAGGATCGAAGCGGTGTCTGTTAGAATTGAGGCGAGATGATCTTTCTGATGTTACTGTAGAGACTCCTAGTTCATCTTTTGCTGGTGGCGCACCGCGATAGAGTTCAGCGTGAACAAAATAACCAAGTACTGCTTGTGGAGAGGCTTCTATCGCCGCATCTGCTGCTTCCGCGGATTCGAACGTAATTTTAATCCAGTGCTTCCCGCCAGCATATTTCAAAGCCTTTGCCTTTTCTTCGATAGTCATCGGACGTCTTCGCAGAACAACAGGATCTCGGAGGTCGGTTTTGTATCTTCGTTGATCTAGAGGTGCGTCGCGAGGATAATCTTCACATATGTGGCCAGCAATTCTTTCGTATTCTGCAATGGCTGCCCATTGATGTTCTGGCGTGAAACCTCGTAGTATAACCTCTGTAGGCTCCTTGTGTACAAATCTCGAAGATTGACCCGCATTACTATCAATAGCGACTAAAGCATTGTTGTCTCGAATGTTATTTTGCGACAATGAAGACGGTATTGAAGATTTGCGCTGAGATGGTCCCGAATCTGAAGTCGCCGCAGCTCTCCTTGCGAAAGTAGCAGCAAAGATTGCGTCTGCAGCTGCCAACGTTGGATCCTCCTTTTTCAAAGCTGGTGTGCCGGTTCTTGATCGAGATCGTCTTGTCGATTTACCAAAGGATCCTGTCTCTGGGACAGTTCTTCGAACTCTTGCCGCGGCGGGATTTCCATCATTTCTACTCGCATCAGATTGATAACCTTCCATCGTATGGACGTGAAAAAGCTTACCCAGGGAACAGCATAGCATAAGGTCTTTTGATACCATCTTCACCTACATAACACTCCTCCTCTGGAACGTTGTGTAATATTAATGGCGGCATTATGTAATTTCTAAAGCAAGGGAGAGAAATGTGATGTGTCTCAAAACAGACTGGTATTTTCTGGAATGCGTGAGGAGACAAATTTGTGGTGTTCTCGAATGCTTTGGGATTTTAATAGTCTCACGTCTTCTACGCGACAAATCAAAAGTCCTCGTTGCTATGGTACAAAACACAAAATTTACTGCGTAGAAATGGCAGGGATCAAGGATTCACCAAGGATTTATTTTTGATAGCATGGTACGGAGGGGAAAGCCGCACACGGTCAAAACGGTCAACGTCATCTTAACTTTCAAAGCTTCAGGATTTCGACGACGTTAAACAACAGCATCTCACAACATCTACAATAATACCAACCAACAAAATAATACATATCCGTCACCATGTTTCGATTCGTAAGTATAACGAAAGCCTCTAGAGACCTCAATTCTTGATGGTAGATTATTATTATTAGGTATTTACTAACATTATTAATTCATAGCACAAAACGCTCGATGTCATCACTCTCTTTCACAAGGCAAGCTCTCCAGCTTCAGTAAGAGTCCATACTCTTTTGAAGCAAGCCTCTGCCAATGCTGCCGAATCCGCGACAGAGGACCAAGCTAGCGACCACTCTGCCCAAACCAGTCCAAAGAGACAAGAGTTCGAATTGGAAGTCACCGAATCTGCACCTACCCCAGATCAACTTAAGAGCATTCTGGAATACATAGGTGTATCAAAGGTGGGCAGCATCGTTACAGGTGCAAAGGATGAAGCAGATGCCGTAAGGAAGATCAAAGCCAATGACGATAGCTTCCAAAGACCTCTGGTGTGTTCCTTGCCGTAAATTACATCTCATGGAATGATCTCTTGACTAATGTTTCAACAGACTGTGGATTGGAGCAATGGAAAAGCTGTTGCTGGAGACAGTAAATCTGAGATATTGACGATGCTTAATGCTCTTTCTAAAAACTAGTCTTTGCATTGCATTGTTTGCGTTGTACATCATCTTAAAAGTCTACAATACCAATTTCACAATATCAATTTCTTTCATCACATCAACTAGTAAAGTCAACCCGCAAAACTGGGTAATGTGAGATGTGGTAGTGAATAGATGGTTTGGAACTGGGCGGAAAACAAGTCTAGTGGTTTATGATGGGACGGTCACAATAACTCGAAGGGATTCATTAAATATTAAGATTCGAGACGGCCGTCGTAAAATCAAGAAGTACGCCCCCTTAGTACTTATTCGCCATTACATGCAGTTCACCACGTACAGTTTCAAACAGAGTATTCTTCCAATGGAGCTTTTCTTTCTCGTGTTTGAGTTCCGTACAGGGAAGACGGAAGACGGAGGGTGGAAGATGGAAGAATGGAAGAACTGTAGGCCGAAAGGGCAAAACGACTCAAAAGCGAAGGGACGAACTCCTCTTCTTAGAGTTTTCACAGTGTGCGAGCTGGCTCCTTCCTTCCGTTATTCATCAGTCTGAATGGATATGTAGGTATGATGCGGAATGATAAAGCTGGCCTCAAATCATGCCAATGACACGAAGATCATGAGCTATAAAATGGAAACCCAATCACATTACATACATTATTCACATTGATCACCTGAGCACTCGTCATGAAGTTCTACAAGAGATAATAGATAGTACTTGTGGTTCTTAGCGTTCATCTAGGAGGTGAATTAGTGAATTAGTACGGTAGAGATTTTCTGTTAGCTCCCACAACTTTTTATTTCCTCTTCTATTAAAAAAAGGCTCTTTCTCTTCCATCTCAACCTCCTTCTTTCACCGTCCTCACCAAACTTCTCTCCAGGTCTTTTCATCTTTTATTCTGATTCTGATAACCCTTCCGGAAGGTCCTTCTTCATAGCTTACACTTTTAATCTCACCCACCATAATTCTTTCCATTCTATCGTTCCTTTACGGACACAATCTTTACACTACCACAATCCATTCTGTCTCGTTGCATTCTATTGTAGCATCAATCGAGTCAATTATTGTCGCATTGAGCTTCAAGCTTGCATACAAGTTGCGTCGCTATTGCTGGCAGTAGCAATTAATACATAAACAATACACTTCAGTAATTTCATAATAATTCTACGACAGGTCTATCATTGCTTAGGGAGAGCTCTCGCCGGCATCACACAACTCCTCACTTCACGGCTCCACGAAGAGTCTACATATATCTACAAAGTACTACCTCGAACCCTCGAACCAAGATCAACCATCGAGGTTCCATTACTTCACAGCTTCGCGAAGAGAGTCTGCATATATCTACGAAGTTCTACTTCTAATCCTCGAACTAAGATCAACAATCGGAGTCCCCTCATTCACTACAATATCGCAGAACAATGAATTATCAAACTCCATATTACGTCCCGATGCACATGATGCAGAACTTCCAGGCTCATCAAGCTCCTCAAGCTACAGAAAGATGGGCCGTTCGAAATCTCCCTCATATGCCTGCATGGATCTCCACTGACCGTGGCCGCCTTCCAAAACGAGAATATTCAACTACGGCAATCCCCCGCATTGCGCACTGTAACCTAGTGGCCGATGCCAAGGCTAAAGCTACCAGCTTGATGAATTTATATCCAGACATTGTTTGCCATGTTTGGAAGCCTACCAACTGGGATGACCTTTGCTTTCTTTGGGATGCAGCCGATATACAATTGGAGGGCCCAGGATTCCTCTATTATGTCATGTTTTTTATTGGCGAGGAAAATGATCGATGCAGACCAGAAAAACAGAAGGCGACAATTGATGAATATGCCGAAGTCTGGGTCGCAGATCATAAAGATTTGGTTTTGAACTCTGCTGCGGGTAGCATGTACCAGCATTTTTGCCTTACTGAACCTGAGGAAATTGCTCCAGAGCTAAAGCCAACGCTTGAAGCAGCTTTGGAGAATTGTCGTTTGCGCCTCTTACAAGCCACCCCAACAGCCACTAACTCAGTCCCTTCTCCCGATAAATCTCAGCCGTTGCATCCTCAAGGCACGATTGCTCCCAATACCAGAGCTGTCTCAGGCAATGAAACTCGTTATATGCAGGCCGGAAACGAAGCCAATCGACTAGCAATTGCTCCTATGCCAGGAAAAGCAGCCGGAGTAAATCATGAATCGTATCGTTTCAGTTCCATGCAACCTCAACTCAACTCTAGCTTCCATACCAATAGAATTGCTAGTATGCCGCTAAATCCAACAGCTCAAAATCACTTGAAATCTGCGAATCGAGGCGAGGCTGCCGCGGGGATGGCGTCGACTCATGCACACCAACCACAGAAATACGATCGATTCACGAAGAATCAGCGCAGCATGGCCAATAAGACTAATGCTACGACTAGCCTGAATGCTTCCCCAACCCGCCCCGAGAGCTACCAAAACGATAATGGGCTTCGCAACAAGTCTAGGCATCGTGGAAATTCGATTGAGGCTTATCAAAATAGAAGACATCAATGGGCTGGGCCTCATGGAACTCAGCCAAACAAGTTTATATACCCGTCGCAGAACTATCAGCAACAAAACATGTTCTATAGCATGGGAGGAAGCCCTCCTCGAGCTCTTCAGCCCGAGCCTATTTACTTCCGCAACGAGCATGCTCCCGCCTCTTTTAGCGATAATTTGAACCGTCACATGGGCAAAGATAATTTGGTTGGTTCTCGCATGGAACTCCCTAATGACGTTCGAAATCTTAAGAATTTTGAAAATTCTAAAATCCGTCAACCGTTGCCCAACTTGGGTGAAATGGAAAGAGATCCAAATCTCTGTAAGACAGATGACTACTGTCTGTATACTTATGACAGTTTTGCGCCAAAATACTCCTCTGGCCGGACTCTATACATGACAGGTGCAGATTTGAAGATGTTTTACACTCATCAGCTGAAAAATCTAATGTCCGAAGTCGGAAAAGTCGTGTCAATCAAATTCTTACTCCGACCCAATAATAATGGCCCAGTTTTCATAACGTGAGATTGCACACTGGAATAAATAATACAATAAAGCTAATTGTTATGATAGATTCGATACCGATGTTTTAGCTCTGGCGATTGAGAAGTTTGATGGCTATAAGATGCCAAATGGACGTGTACTAACAGCAGGATATCCACTTGAAAATTCAAGACAGCGATCGGGCAGTAACTCCAGCTACCACAGTTACCATGGAGATAATCAGAATCGTTACATGTGTAATCCTGTGTCCGAAAATAGAGCTTGGCCAAGAAAAAACTCAATATCCCAACATCGACCCTCGAAATCTCAAAGTGGCCAGCACCAATTTCGTTATCAGAATGGCAATCACATGATTTCAGGGAACATCTCTGATCCTTTCCCATATACACCAGATTATCAGCCTGTTCCTTTATATCCTGGGACACAGGTACAACTTCAACAAACTCCAGGACATGGGCTAAATGCGGCGTTCACGGAAGTTATCCAACATGAAAGAGGAGTAGGAGCATTCTTCCAACAACAAATACCTCATACAGTATTGAACAATAGAACAAACACTGCCGGTACTGCCCCATATCGATCATATAGTGGAGTCCAGGCAGACCGTCATCGTAATGGTCCAAGACCCGGAGTTGATCACAGCATGGCAAATTTGCCAAACCGACCAGCCAACGGAAAAGAAAATTCCCCAGTCAAGAAAAAGTGAGTCAAAATACACTACATAGGTTGGTGTAATTTCAAAAATCGCTGACAATCAATAATCTAGGCCCACTAGAAAGGATTCAACTAACAGTACGGGTAGCCGACACAAGAAGAAATTTGAACAAGATACGTGAGTCTTTGTGTTCGGTTAAAAGTTAAAACTTGAGCTGAGAGTTGCACTAACACATGAATAGGTCAGCTAACGCAACCCCAAGCGCAACTCCTGTCAAATCAACGTCTCAATTTCAATTGAACAGTCAAATTGTATTGGCCTCACCAAAGGCTTTGCTAAGCGAGGAACCGACAAGCTCCACAGCAGACCAATCGTTGATCGCCGAGGCCAAAGTAGAGACTATTGTGGCCATGAAAGTGGAGATCGTTAAACAGATACCGGTTGAAGTCTTAGAATCATCAGGCCCTGTCGAACAGTCGGTGTCAGAACCATTGGGTGGAATATTAGCTCCATTGAATTCGGAATCGATGTCTCAAGGAAAGGCGAAAAATTCGAAGAAAAACAAGAAGCAATTCAAATCCATCAGCAAGGTCGCGATCGATAAGGAAAACAACATTAGCATAACCCCTACCACACTTTCGCCAACTGAATCGACAGCTACAAATCTATCACTTGGCGGCGAAGACGCACTGTTTAGTGAAGACTCGACCCGGAAACCAAGTCTTTCTTCAGTTGAATCTAGATCTAACAGTGCCTCGAAAGACTCTGTTCTCCAAGAAACTGCTCGAGATCTTAGCGAAATTCCAATAGACGTCAAACGAACAACTGGAAAGTCCTTAGAAAATAAAGTCATATCTGAAACAATTTCGACCTCAAATGTCATTACGGCTTCAAATACACCCAATGTACCTCTTACAAAGTCCAATTATAAGAAGTCAAAGGCTCACGCTTCTACGAAGGATTCCAAGAAACAATCCCAGTCAAATCATCTAGATGCTAATAATGATTCTTCAACCGCTACTACTCAATCTGTACATAATACCGAGCCCAAGACAGTTAAGCCCCAAGGTAAAACCTCTAAAGATGGCGGTGCTGAATCTTTGGGGCAACAAGAACACCCAAAGACGGGTTTGAAGAACAAGAAGAAGCGAAGTTTGCCTGAGATCAGTCAGGAGAAGGCAAAGCCTTCAATCTCGGTTGATCCCACGAACCCATCTGAATGGCCTGCCCTGGCTCCTTCCAAGTCCCCCCCTTCAAGTATTGCTGATGGAAAGCCACCAAAAATACCTACTCTACCAGCCTTGAGTAATCGAAAAACTAAAGAAGTGATATTACCGGCATTGCCCCTCAAGCCGCATCGACAATCGTAAGAATTTCAAGTCTAATATCCATTCGCCATGCGAGCTGATTCCGTGTAGGGATTATACACTAGGGGGAAAGGCTTGGCCGTTCGTAAGAAGATGCATACGAAAGGTCTCATTAGAAGGCAGTGGTTGTTGATTAAGGGAGCATTACTTTTGATAGCAGACTGTATCAATATTTGTATTTGCTGGTATCTTCTCATAAGATACTATTGATAGAAAGGGTTGGAGAGAAGAGTGACTTATTCATAGTATTACTGTTTCACATCATCATTAGTCACAAGTTAATAACACTGATATCTAATGAGTTAATGATTGCCTCTTATAATGTGAATAAATTCCTCAACGTTCACGTTAAAAATTCTTTTTCGAAGTTCATTTTTAAATTATGATCGCTACCGTCGTGCATTCACCCCCGAAGAAACGTTAGAAGATTTATACTAAAATGCAATCACGATCCTTTGGGTTCATTGCTTTTGACTCTCTATCTATAGTTGTCAAGGGTAGTCTCAGAGCCAGCATATCTTTCGTATAGGGTTCTGAAATGTCTGTCCTTTCAAATTAGGGGGGACATAAGGTCGCATCACAGTCCGTATTGTTTGTCATTGATAATGTATGTATTTTACTCCTAAAATCGCAAACTTACGGATTATATATACAATTAGTGCATCATTTATCTGATCATGGAAAATCTTAATCTTAAATGATATCTTGTTTCTAGATTGTGGGGTTGATGGGATGAAGTGGGATGATGGGATGGGATGAGAAGGCGGTCTGGATTTGTTTGGTTTTATATATGGTGGTAGATTGTATATATGTTTTTTTTTTTTTTTTTTGATGTGATGATTGTGGTTATGGTTGTGGGTTGTGGTTGTAGTTTGTAGTTTGTTGGGGCTGGCTGTGAGTTTGGGAATCGGAAGGTGTTTGAGTAGTTAGATGTCTTTTGATTGATTGATGAATGGATAGATGAGGTTGGTGATGTGGTTGCTGGTTTGGTTTGATTTGTATATCTTGGTGTTATGGTATATAAGGAAAGGTTGTTTTAGAACAAAAGCTCTTCATGTCGAGGAGATTCTGTTTTGATGTATGGTGTTGTATACTTCTTCTGTATGTAGTGAAATGGCAAGAAGGAAGGAGCTACATATCTGATATATAAATAGTTGATTTCCTCCAAGTTCGGAGTTCATCGATCGCGTGGAATGAGGTGGTGATTTGATTCATTACTGGAGTTGCTATGTGGATGAGATGGTATTACTGTGGATATCTGTTATGCATATTTCTGGGGCTAGAGGAGAGACTTCGTTCGTGTTAGATTTTATGAGTCTACTGTCCCTGGATTTCTTGGACCACAAGTTCGTGTGTGGGGATTGATGGGGCGCTACCCAATTTTCGAAAATTTTAATTATTGCATTATTCGATTGTTCGATATCAGAATTTATGTATCCATTGTTCAATCTTTGGCAAATCATCACAATAATTTTTATGATGTAAAAATAGTTACTTCAAGAGATATTTCCAAGTCCATTTGTGAAGTGTCTTGTTAGTTCGTATACCCACTGATGAACTTTGGGTGGAATTACGCGAGTTTTCGTTGCTGGATTGGGCTTTCGCTTCATTTTGAGGCTGTATTTGACGGATCGTACTTGGACAGCAATGTTTTGTTCAGGCTATTTGGATGTACGGTCTTTTCACTATTTAACTTTACGGGTTAGAATCTAGATATGGTCTACGGAATTCACTCAAGATTCCCGCTTTGATAGTACCTACGCCTCCGATATTCAAGAGTATAGGTTCAGCTTAGACCTTATTTCGCTTCATTTTCTTAAATAATTCGCCGCGAATCTTCGTGACCGTTCCTTAATAGTTACGGTAATCAAGATGTATAAATCTCCACTGTGCTTCACGCGTTCTAGATTCTGGTACGGTGTTTGAGAGCAATTAACATCTATAAGCCTCTACCGTAACCTGTCTATTCTGGACTTTGGTACGGAATTTGAGAGAGGTACAGCTTCATCATACTTCTAAATCTGAACATACACAATGTATTTTCTGGTACGGCAAGATCATATTGAACATTCATCACTATCTAGCCTCCTAACGACCGTACTTTGTACGGCTCATTTGTTACGGTGACGACGTGCTCGATGGCTACTGGTTCAATGGGTTCATCTGTCGATTACTTATAAGCTCCATTTGATCCCCAGAAAGCAGAACTTTATTTTCTCCCTATCATTCTCCTCTTGATACAATAGCTTGCTTTCTTCCAAATAACCAGTAATAAAATGCCACCACAGAACTTCCAACTATCATCCATTCAAAAATATCACCACAAAATTCCCACCGATCATTCCATCAAGGACACTAATTCCTTGTAACTGCATTCTCAAGCGAATTTGAAGCAAATACATCGAGTCGTCACCAGCAACCGACGAACATCATGTCTATCTATGATAGAAGCAGCAATTTGCCTGGATTTTTTCTCGGCCGTGGCATATCGGAATATCGAAGAGATGTTTTACAACAGATAATGAAGTTTTCACAACAAACGGGACACTCCGGGTACAACAAAATCCAAATGATAAATCGTTTGAATGAGCTCCTAACCACCGGAAACATGTCCCGAAATAAAATCAACGCCATTGAAACTTGGCTACAACACGGTGCGACAGGTTCGATCGCGGATCACTACAATCCACGGAAACGAAGATCCTCAGCATCTGACGCACCTCAAGCTGTCAATCACACGAGAGCTATCAAGCGCCCACGCAGACGTGTTCGTGAAGAAGTGGTTGAGGCTCCGAAGCCTCAGCTTAAAGAATGTTCGATTTGTGCGGAAGAACTCGCGCTCGTCAACTTTCCCAATCGAATCACCACCGGATGCGCACATGACTCATCATGCTGCCTCACATGTCTTTCGCAGTCAATCGGTGTTCAAATTGAAACGATACAATGGGACCAGATTTCTTGTCCTGAGTGCCCAGAACTCCTATCATTCGAAAATGTAAAGACTTTCGCTTCTGAGGGTGATTTTGATAGGTATGATAAAAATGCCCTCCTATCATACATCAGCAATGACCCAAACTTCACAAATTGTTTGGGCCCAAACTGTGGCGCTGGCCAAATTCATCAAAATGGTGACGCTCAACCCATCATGACTTGTGGGTCATGTAACTTCAAAACCTGCTTCATTCACAAGATGCCATGGCATACTGGCCTCACTTGTGCGCAGCATGATGCCCAACAGAGAAAAGGGGCATCGAAACAAGAACAAAAGAGCCAAAGGTTGATCAAAAAGGCCACCAAGAAGTGCCCGAGCTGCGATGTTCCAATATTGAAGAATAAAGGCTGTGATCATATGACCTGTGAGTTTCATTCCTCCAAAGTGTAGATGATTAGATTGACTAACTATGAATAGGCACTCATTGCGACTATGAGTTTTGTTGGATATGCTTAGCCGATTATGAACTGATCTTGACCACCAGTAATGCAGCACACGACTCGAAATGCACCCATTATCGTCCGGATGGAAGTGGCCCAAGATATGCTTTCTAAACGGGAATAAATTAAGGGTAATCCATAGGGACCTTCAATCCAATGATTGACAATATCGAATAGCGACCGCACTAATCGGTCACTCCATGAAGAAGTAAGGAAAATACGGATTGTGCAAACTAAAACGCCTAGTTGGATAAGGGTGTGGGTGTGATTCACAGGTTGAGATATGATCTCTTGATCTCCGAATGAGGACCTTGGCATCAAGTATCGGCGGAATGGTGGACTAGGGAGGTGGTAGCTGAGGCATTCATGCCACAGGAAATAGGAAGGATGGATGGAAAATTTGGACACGATTGGAAATGAAATCATGCTGCGCGGAGATTTTCTTAAAGATAGCATAATTAATCGATCGAAATTATTCTTACACTATGTGAATATCGTGATCTTCTTGAAGAATGCTAACCGGGAACTTGCTTCCTATTTTAAATGGATGTCTAATTGATACCCAGATTGACTGAGTAACTGCATGCATTGTTAGTTTGGCTCGCTTGAGAACGTTGAAAATATGAGTTTCAAGCAGGCACATACCTACTACGTATGCAAGCCTAGTTTTGTTCTCCATAGTTACTGAATAGCTCATGCACTAAAATATAGTGAATCAAAAAATGTCTAGCTTTGCGCTCCCCCTCACTTAGCTCGATTTCCATCTTTTATTTTATTTTACAACCACCTCCACTTCTCCTCTAACTTCTTTCCTGAACTTTCAACGTTCAAATCTTCCAGTAAAGAAGAACGAGAATCTCTCTCTCTCTCTCTCTCTCTGTTTATCGGAGAATCATCATACTACACTCTTGATCAACTCGATATTACTGAATGTGAGTACTTAAATCTTAATTTCCACTGCAAAGTAAGAAAAACCGACCACCTTCACATATCTAGATCCTCAGTATTTGGGTTTCCTTCTAGGTAGATAATCATTTTTCAGAGGTACCGTAAGTAGTCTATCTCTGCTTGTACCCACCATGTACTTAATGGAAAAAACTAACTTTGAACGTTGAATAGAATTAGATTAGTAACATGTCGACTACGACCGTTCCCTCCGCGATGAAGAGTCGATGTGCTCATTGCAGCGCTCCAGCCTATGTAAAATGCAGTGGGTGTTCTTCTCCGCTCGACAATGAGGTCGTTACAATCACCTATTATTGCGATAAAAAATGTCAATCGGAACACCGGGCAATTCACAAGTCTGCTTGCAAGACTCATCAGATAAAGAAGCTGTTGCACCGGGCTGGTGAGATGCTTCGGGGGATATTCCATGGTTTTCGCCAGGAGATGTTTAACAACAAGATCGTGAAAGTCGAGCATAAGGATGGGAAACTTTATATAGTCGAAGGCCAATACCCAGCTATAACATCCAGCCTGGATGTACTTCATGAATCTTTTTTGAATTGCTTCCAAGCAAAAAAGACAGGCACCCTGTACTTGTAAATATGGCCTGTCATGATGCCATTACGTGGATACAAGAGTTGACTGAGATTTTTCTCAAGGGTAAGTATATGTATCCTCCTCAAAGCACAAGAATAGAAAAATTAACCGAAAAATAGGAATCGCGCTGAAGATTGAGGAACTGAACGTTGAGACAAATAACCCAAAGAGAGAAGTATTGATAGTGAGCCAGGGTGGTGAAATGGATATTGCCCGTTATATGCACTCTATCTTCAAGATCACTCTCCGAAACTGTGGAGGTGTATACTGTCTGGATCTTGCGGGTGCCCAATTTGGCTACTACAACCCTGTCAAACCTTGGTTCGAATATCTTGTCAGTCGAATCTCCTCGATCAAGAATTGTCATGCTTCTGGCACCGGTAAGGCGAAGTTGTTATCAAGAGAGCCGGATAATAGTCTTCTTGATTTCCTTACCCGGGTATTGGAGGGCTGTTCTCGTAGGACACCAATTGCAATGAACGAATGGGAGTCAAACCACATGAAATTATCAACATTTATGAGATTGCCCCAAAAACACTTTGAAGATGAGCGGAAAAAGATATTTCGCGTTTTCCGTTTTCACTACTTCGCATTTCGAAAAGGCATCGAGGAGCAGTCAAAGAAAGCTCGTGAGACCCCTGGTATTCATCCTGTGGTACCATTCATCCCAGGAACATTTAAGGTCTATCAAGAGTTGAGAGGGGCAGCGTAGCAAAGTTTATTTGGGAAGGCGCTCTTGTGTTAGTTTTTTTTATCTTCGTGAATTGGGACGGGCGGTCCTGCATCATTGAAGAAAATCATTTATTTGATCACGATGAAATTTAGTCAATCAAGTTATAGGAAGGGCTCTAAACTTATGAAATTACTTCTAGATAGAATAGAAGAACTTGCGGTGGAATTTGTGATAGACTTATTGAACAACTTCATATGATATCATTGGGCAGTTGATTGAATGCCCGTGAACGCTCATGATGATGTGCTGTTTTGTGCCCAAGAATCTAACGATGTATCTGAGCGTGCTAATCAGTGACACATCAATGCGTAATTCTTTACGTTACCCGGTAAAAAAGACTAATCGTAAATGATCGCACTTCAGAGATATATCTCCTACAGAACTTTACTTATAATTAGGCATCTCTGCATGTAGAAAATAGTTGATGTGCAATAATATTTATTGGCTGAGTGAAGATTTCATCTTTTGCACAACCATAGTTTGAGGGCGACTGAAAATGGTCTAGAAATGCAATAGCTCTTTCGCTTAGGATGGTCTTTGTAATATTTAGTTTGGAACAACTTTCCGTGCCCTCGAGAGCCCTTAAGTAAGGCCGGGTAGTGAGGCTCTAGTTTGCCTAACAGACTAAGACATCTAGTTATTGTCATATACAGCACCCATAGTTTCCATTACCCCAGTAGAAAACATTCAGGCTACCTCGGTTACTGGTGGTGCAGTACCGATATCAAATTAATCGAGTACTGATCAAACGGAAGTGGCATGATGTCGTGGTTTGGCATCATAGCTCAACAACGCCCATGTCTTATATTGAGAACACCGCCACGTACATGCCAACAAGATTGCTTGCCATTTACACTCAGATTCGGGATGCACTAATCATAGAAAGATTTCTGATGTTATTGTTTTTATCCGCCAAGGAGTCTCGGTGAGGACTAATAATATGAATTGCACTTACTGCTTCCAAGTCTCTGGGCTATCCAGGATTCAGTGCATTGCAGATGTGGTCTTTTAGGCTGACCACGCGTACCACGCTAGTTGTCATTCCGGTAGCGTCATGAAGGTATGGCAATGGGCGGCAGCTTTACTATACCGGCCACAGAGATGAAAGAAATCATCTCTCGGTTGATACAGAATAAAGTAGGAGAGCCAGGAACCGAAATAGGTATGAAACTTTCAGCTTTGTTTGTCTAGACTCTACTCTCAAGGGACAATTCAAGGGTTTTGCTGGCAGAGCCCAACCAGGTTTGCCACGGTGAATTCCAGCGCCGTATATGATGACAAGAAGTGAGTAGATTGTCAGAGATACCAAATTAGCCCCTCACAGGTCGCAAGAACAACAATTTTGTGAGATTTTTGACAGCGTAGACAGTGCTCCCAATCTGTTGAACTACTTACTGAACGTTGAACTAATCGAACGTATCGCTCTAAATGAATCCTGATGTCAAGCTACACTTGCTCGCCAAGAGAGTGATAGATACAGCCCAGCAGTCTAAACTTTCCACCGAGTGCACTTTCTGCTATCATATTTGCATAGGTTGTGAAGAAATATAGAATCACGTGTGGAAAGCAAAGAACAATTCGCCAATTAATCTCCTTTCGGTTGTACTCGGCCTAGCAGGTGGTAATACCACTTTTTGAAGTGGCCTTATTCTTACCATAAAGGCGAACCTTTCATCCTTGACTATCTCCCAAGGAAAAATATTCTTATCCTAGGGGCTCTTTTTACTTGTCCATCACGCGAATCGGAAGACATGCCGGCAAAGCAAACGATAGAAAACAGATATGTGGATGTGGAAAAGCTCAAGGCCTTTTTGAAAGGCCGTTTCCCTGGGCAGACCTTTGAGGTCAAGGTCAGTCATCGTATTTTTTTCAGCAGCTCTGGGTTCCTGGGAATATTCCGAGCTGATTTTGATACATAGCTTCGACGTGGGCGGTTTTTCGTGGAGACACCAGAGATCCTGACACTTGTTTGTTTCGCATGATTCTTTTCTTCTCTGCCCTTCCTACGAAACTCGGGCACTAACCTGTGCAACAAAGGATGAGATTAATTCTTGTACGGAATCGGCGGCAAAGTCGGGCTGAGCGCATGCAGAAGAAAATCTGCCTGCATCATGTAGTGCTTACTCGTCTTGACATAAGTGGTTGGAAAATTTGCAAGAGGAAAGATTTCGGCAACTAGGTTGAAAACACGGCATATCCCCGAGAATTGAGGACGTTGATAAACCAATTTCTGTCCACGGTTTTGTGACTCACGATTGCCTTTTTTCTTTCACTACCAGAATCAGTTGCCTTCTTTTCCTTTATTTCGTTCTTTTTGTCGCCATGATTTCCACTGCGCCCCCTCAAATTATTGACGGACATTATGTGGACCCACGAAAATTGATTAGCCTGTTACAACGAGTGTATGGGACAGTTGATGGTAACAACAATTTTCGAGTCGAGGTAAAATCAACTGTTTATTTCTTTTCGTAATGAGAACTAATATCGTTGTTCTTAGTTGAGATTGAATCGCTACAAGATATATGGTCCTTCTGATGATGATAATGTTAAAACTTTGACCGAGGTAAGAATAGTCAACCGAAATATTCGTAGATAATCGGTGTATTGATGGATTTTAGGAACAAATCCAAGACTGCCGAGTATATAGAAGGCGCAATAATTAATCTGGCGGGCGTCGAAGAAAAATAGCTCGTTATATCTCATTCAACTTCTTGCTAATTATGAGATATCATAATTCTGCCAGTCTTCTAGTCATGGAGTATGGGTGGTGTTCAATTACATTAGGAGTTTGGGGAAATTGGTGTTCATCTCCGGGCTATAAAGTTCATCATTGTTTATCTTATCATTGCAATTAAATTCAACGTTCTAGATACGTTTAGAGAAATCATACAAGAACTCAAAAAACCGAATTGCCTACCTTATTCTCAGATTACAACCTAGACAAACGGCTGGGATATCGATCGTAATGCTGATCAGTAGACGACTATGGTCAAACACCATAATGTTTTCGAAAGGAAATTCGCCCTTTGAACGATGTGTTATCACAGCCGTCAGCTGCAGTGATTGCTGTACCCATATGCAAGGCTATCATGGGCTGTGTGCGGGGTCAATCTTTTCACTTGGGGCAAAGAAATCATTTATCATATAAATTAGACATTCTATGTGACTATTCTTATGCTCATAGAGCTGGGAGTATTGTACTTAGTATCTCGTATTTGGAAATGGCTCAATATCTTCATCTTGACGATTCGAAGGCACTTCAATGCAGAATTGAAGCCAGGGCCAATAACCTATTCATCAAAACAGCAGAGAAGAGCTCCTTCCAAGTCATTAGACTCTCCAAGTCCGTCAACAAAAGGAAAGGGTCAAGTGATCCCACTTTCCAGAAGGACTTAAATGTTTGTGAAGTTTCGCAAGTCAATCTCCTCAAAGAGACGGATGATGTTTGTCAAATCTTCATTGTACGACACGACAGATGCTGGGAAAGGTTGAACATCAAAAGAGCACTGTTCGAGCATTTCATCAATATTTATGAAGTCTGCGAAGAGTTTTGGAAGTGCGTATTTGCGTTTGGCCTAAAGCAGAGAGAGAACGAGTTCGAATTTCCTAGATTAAGAAGCAGAATAAGGAAAACGGTCGACATTACTGGTCCATATGAGCCAAAAGGTATATCCTGCACCTACACCTACACCCAAATTAAGATCGGTTAAAGCTAAGGTTTTATCTGCACAGATTTGATGTATGTGATTCGTCAGGTCGAGCTAAATGGGCGAGGAGGGACAAACCCTTGGTCTATTCGCCAGACAGCAGTGTATCACGGAAGAAGACCCGATAAAAGTTCTTCACTACCGGTGTCAGTCAAAAGTACGCCCTCGATGCTCTTGATCATTGCACCAACTTCTAATGCAGAGATGAGAATGGCAAGATATCTCGAAGAAAGGGCCGCCGATAAGCGACAAACATCGTCATGGAATTTGCATAGACTCATAGTATCAGATAGTCTTTCGGGATGGCCGGACTATATGGCGAGCCTTGAAGCAAGACTGAGAGAACAAGTATGGTTTCCAATATTCAAAATCCAAGATCCAGCTCTGATGATGCATTTTCACAGACAAACTTGATAATATGCGCCACTGATGATATGGAAGAAGAATCTTCATCAGAACACGGGATCGGGTTTGAATCACGACAAGAACTGAAGGTCCTAGAAGACTTTGTGCTTGACCTTTTGATGATCCTTCGAACTAAGGTAGAAACGATTACTGGTCTTCGGGACCAATGCAGGGAATATGCAAATGAATTTGGAAAACAGATGGAAACTGAAGAGAGGGCATCTCATCACCTGATACTAAGAGAATTCGATGAATATGTGAAGGATGCGGAGTCATATCTGGGTCATGCGAAAGACTTGAGAGACCGAATACAATCAACTATAACTTTGGTATGTATGCGGTGAATCAGATAGTAGCTTTCGTAAAAATTGACATACTGCAGCTATCGGATTTCTTGAATCACGAAGAGAATAGATCAATGCACCATTTGGCTGTGAGTGTTTACGACTACACATTTGAGAGCAGAGCTAATGACCCTATAGGAGAGAAGTACAAAGGATGCAGCAGCTGTCAAAATCTTGACCATAATCACCCTTATCTACCTGCCCACTACAATTGTTGCCGTCAGTTCTCCGACCATCAGGTTCATTCAATCTGCTAATTCGTCTTAGAATTTTTTCTCCACCCAATTTGTGCAAACTAGCGATAGTGGTCATATGAAAATAACGGAGAATTCTTGGATATTAGCAGCCATTTCAGTACCTTTGACCGCTCTCACCATAATTCTGTGGTGGGCTTGGGTTTACCTGACTGAAGCGAAGAAAGAGGTACTAGTCTCTAAGAAATCAGATTCTGGACGCCAAGACAGCTTCCGTTCGTTCATTTCTTCCAGGAAGAAAAGTTTCCGCAGTTATTCCATATCAAGACACCGGCTTAGAAAGTTAGATGTAGAAGCAGGTATTGCTTCTCATGTGACAAGCATGGCCCCACCACCATCTTTTCGGGATTCTGGTACGGGAACTTGGTCAAGTACAGCGACAACTATCAAGTCAGGCTAATCACACTTGTCTCGAACTCGCTATCAGATACTGAGATCGTCTTTTGCAAAGTATGAAAAAGGTTACATCACATCATAGTATTGTGGTAATATATATAACACAAAGACTATATTTGAGTTACGTCTCATATTCTAAATAATCGTTCTAAATTTCACAATGAGATAAAAGTAGCAGAAATGTTTCTTTATCAGTTCATCAATCCATGGGCTAGAGACTGCGACATGCATAGTTCAATAGAAGCTCCAGAATACCCCACTCCTTAGCTCCAGTTCTTGGAAATCATATCTAATCAGCTCCTGGCTTTCTCTGCTGTTAGGGTAGAGCCGTGTGTAGCTTACGTCTTGCTGATTTTATCGTACTTGCTACTTTCGTCATACAAATGATGACCTCTTGTAGCGTAGACATGTTGACTGTGAGTAAATACTGATTGGATTCAATATTTGTCTGAATCGCCTCTTTACACGTTTCAAGGCAACCCTCCGTTTAGAAACTGCTTCTCAAAGCCTTGTTCCACTGGAAGAGGATTTCACGCGTAAATACTGCGCCTTCTATTTGGATGCCTAACTTATGCTTCTTGTGGACTTGATGAATACCATATCAACAGTGATTGTTCTAACTTCCCACATGATAAATTGGGATCCAAACAGAAGTGTGGAGGCTGAGCCGCTGGTACCATCTTTCAGGGACTGTGATCACCACCCACATGCAAATTTGCTATACAGCACCTTCCTTTTCCGGACACCGTTCTAATGATTCAAGGGTATACGCTTACTACATACAATAAAACATCAAATACCTACTATATCAACGACAATTACATAGTGGGCCTGAGCTGGCGACCCAAATCGCGACCCCCAGAGCCGCACGAGAGTCATGTGTGGTGGCTGACAACTTTGCCTTTCTTAGCTATTTTGCCATGGTCAGATCAATTATATAGTTTGCCCAAGGAAAACTCGTGCCACTTATAAGAGTGAAAAGGTGCTTCATTCAGTAGCACATGCGTTCATAAAAAACCGCCACGACTTCGCATAACCCAATGCGAATTTTTCAATATCTTAACAGCAAGATGGGGTTTTTCCACCGCTCGGCAAAAGTTGAATCAAGCACAAAAGAAAAAGGAACTTCCACAAATAATCGAAACCAGCCTTCTGTAAGAATATTAAATGGCTCTTTTACTGGCCACAACTGACCAGCTCGCTGACACTACTCAGAGTAAAACAAACAATGAGATCATCAATCGCGACACTAATAATCTCCGAACATCCACAAATAGACGACCAGTCCCGATACAAACCCGTCAAGCGAGTGGAGATTCTCTAAATGCACAATGGCTGTCAGTCAATTTCGACCCACTGGATGAAGTAGCAACATCGCCAGGCTCCGATACTTCTGATTCTTTTGTTATTTTGTCAAGAGAAAGTTCGAGACGGACTTCAACATCTTCCTTTCACAATCCAGACGCAGTTAAATCCGAACTTCAGCTTGGCGCCAAAAAGGAGCCGGTCGGACACCAACCTGTTTCGCTTCAAGACCAATCACATGGCAGTCAAAAGAAAGCTTGCAAGCATTCGGGGAGAGACTTCGTTCCTAGATGCTGTCAAGAATTTATTCCTACTGACAAGCTAGTCAGACATCAACCTGTCTCGCTACGTGACCAATTGCGTGACAGTAGAGAGGCTGCTTGCAGGCAGTCGGGACGATTTTTCATTCCCAGATGTTGTCAGGAATCTATACTCACTGTAAAGGCAATTCAAGACGATATTCGCGAACATGATACCGCTACACAAACTTACAGGGCAAGGCATTATGCAGAGTGGACTCGTGACAATGGGAGAAAGTTATATGCAACCCTAGCGATGGTTAGACAGGGTGTAGATATATGCCACCTTGAACAACAGAAAATTTCAGACATGAGTCTCCCTTTGAATTACGATAGAGGTGCTCTTTCTCTCAAAACAGGGGTACCGATCAAGGGTATTGATCATTGGGGCGATGAAAAAATGGAAAATTTCTTCAACACACAGTGGTTGATGGGAGCGCCTGTGTTCGAAGACAAAACACATCTTGAACTAACCGACATGGAGGTTTTACCATTCATAAAATTTGATGGCCAGAATACAGATGCAATGAAGACCAAGCAAGGAGCATACAGCGAGGTATTCCCCGTACAAGTTCATCCTTCTCATCACCAATTCTGGGATAAAGATTATGTAAAGGTAAGACTAGGGTCTTTTATTATTGGAAACAATTATTAATGGGGTATAGACAAAAGAACCATTAGTGGCCGTGAAAAAGCTATTTTCTTCCGACGAAACAGAATTTGAGAAGGAGCGTAATGTTCTAAGAACTCTCGGCAGAAAGAAGGCACACCCGCACTTGATTCGTTTACTGGCCACTTATCGACAAGATGGGAAATTTCATCTCATATTTCCATACGCGGAAAGCAACTTAAGATCTTATTGGGAGCACCGTCCACTCCCAGAATTTGATCATGAAACAGTTATGTGGTCTTTATCACAGATGTCTGGTATTGCCAACGCATTGTTTCAGCTGCATGAGTTCAAAGTTACAATTCCTCTCAATGTCGCTGGTGCTGGAAATGTCCGAGTGCAAAGGGAAGATGATGGTCAAATGAGCGTACATGCAGGTGAAGAAATGTTCGGGCGTCATGGTGATATCAAGCCGGAAAACATATTGTATTTTTCAGAAGGCCCTGAAGCAAAAGATCCACGAGGTGTTCTGAAGCTAGCCGACTTCGGCCTCGGAAGATTTCATGGCAGAGATTCAAAATCTGGAATAAGGCCTTCTGGAATACGCTCATCGCCAACCTATGAGCCCCCTGAATGTAAGCTTCGACGTCCGGTGTCTCGAGCTTATGACATTTGGAGTTGTGGATGTGTGTGGCTCGAATTCATTACATGGCTTCTGAAAGGTAGCGCTGGTATAGACGACTTTGCAGATTGGAGAAGTAATAATGCAGGACCCAATGAAATTGACGATGACAACTTCTTCACCATCCCACGAGAATCAAACAGTTCTTCCGAGGCTACCATCCGAGCTGGAGTCATACGATGGGTTGAGCAATTGCTTCAGCATGAGAGATGTTCTCGGCTAATCCGTGACCTGTTGAAATTGATTATGAAGGACCTTCTACTCATTGACGCAGATGCGCGTGTTAAAGCTAGCGAGTTCCACCAAGAAATGAAACACTACTATCAAAAGGCAAGAGAAAATTCATACTACATGTTGAAGTCAGCACCTTTATCACCAGAAGATTCGAATGCGATGCTTCTCAGAATATTGAGACATGAGCGATCCGGATCTCAAACAATCCCTAGCGACCCAGTGAGGGTGGACTTCAGTGTGTCCCGCAACAGAAGCTTGAGCTTGAAACCCAAGAAAAATGTAACTTGGCCGTCAGATCTCGCCAATGGGTGACATGGAAATACTCTTTTGTATTGATACAAAATTCTTCGTCGAGCACAGGGCACAGTCGGCATCAGCCGTTTGAACTTCAACCCAGAAACGACAAATTCTTGAATCTTAAGCACTAGAAGCTTAAGAGCCATACTGTCAGTCTAAAAACACACGCGTTGAATCAGGAATAGAGGTAATCACCCCTAAAATACTCGCGAGTTTATATATGACCTCTTCTAACCTTTTTTTCTCGAAGTAGGGCTACTGTAGAATTTTAATTGAACCCACCCCGAATCGTTTCGAAACAAAGGAAACGATCTTAGTATATGTGTTCTTATCCTCTATTATTGGCTGATGCTACGGCGTCAGGAATATCAGGAGACTGGAGAAACGGAGTTTTGATGAGATTTGGCTGTTTTTTGGAGTTTCTTTTGAATTGATTTTGTTGAGAAATGAAATTGAAATTTTTAGGAAAACCGCCCTCGTATGCAGTGACACAAGCCTAGATAACCCCACGAACGTGTGTCACAAGTTCGGAAAGATATTTCTTTCATGACAAGCCCACGACGAGTTGACATCCACTTTGCTGCAGCTCAATTGAAGAGATACATGAACTCCATCGTAGACTCCGCTTGATTGTTGTCATTCGTGGATATCAGACCGCCCTAAAACATTTCCATACAAACACGTGTCTCCGTTTGTGTGCCGAATACCGAAAGGATATGAGGCAGCAGCAGCACAAAATTATGACAGGAAAAGAAAAGCGTCAAACTTCCCAACTGAGCGACCAAGAACGAAAATGAATGCACTTTACATTTCACAAATCCGTCATGGCTCAGCGTATGCCACGCAATCTTACTTGATTTCCTTTCCTTTTTCGAGCCTCGAGTATCACCGCTAGGTTTTCCTTCCACTGTTCCATTTCAATTGCCGCTAATCTCTGCATCATAACCTTTCGTATATGAATATTGAGCAGTGTGAAATACCTTGAATATAAAAATCATTTAATTCCAGAGCTTATCTTCGTCAGTAGATAGATCTTCGAACTCAGTAGGTTGAAGGAAGCTTCTCATGCGAGGATGAAGCTCGAGAAGTTTCTTGTTGATGTGATATTGTTCGATATTGCAGATCAAATCAGCATGGCCTTTTGTAAAGATGAGATCGGCACGCGGCTCCGGCGTAAAGTTATTCTCTAAGCAAAGTATTCCACCACATCTGGAGCTGGGAATACACTTGACCAGGTGGTAATGATTGACCAGTTTTAGAAAATGTGAGAGAATTGGCGTCAGAAAACCCCGCGTATTCAAGCCTACAGCGGTGATGCACAAGCTCCGAACTCGAGAAAGCTGAGATCTATCCATACTTTTGGGACCGCCTTGAAATTAGACTTAAACATCATTTGGGTTCTCAAAGGAGACCTCAAGCGTCGCCAATTCGAGGTAGAGTATACCCACATAACAATCGAAATAGGTTCGAGCGAGCCCAGAGAGGCCATCGTAGAGAATAGAAAACATTATCTCATAATGCTTGAGCGCAACCCGGCCATATTCAATGCAAGTCGATAGCATTGCTGGTATCCAATGTCGAGAATTTAGTGTTGAGTGTCAAGATGGTTAATTTGTGTCTTAAATTAAAGAGTATGTGAGTTCTACGGTGAGGTCAGAAGTTGAAGTCCATCTAGAGTTATTGCTAGCCTTACCAATTCTAGCCAAATGACGCGAAGCTGAAGCCTTGAAATTCACTATTATCCTATCATCTAGATTCTATAGAAGCTGGATCGAAACTGTGCGGGTATTCATGGATAGCAAAAAATGAATTAGGTAATCTGCATCTACTATAGTTATGCACCTCCTGAGAGTCGTCATATATCTGAAGCAGATCTCCCCTTCATGAACTCGACGAATTCCGCATCTAGTTGAAAGTAGGTTAGTAGGTTTCTCACTCGGTACAGATTCTCAATCGCATAGGACTGTTGAGATGCTTACAACTAATTTTATCCTCCGCATCTACTGACTTCATTATGACATTATCAATCTCTGCATCACTTATTGACTCTCCCAAATTTCCCAAAACCTGTCTCAATTGAGCTGCAGTAATCGATCCTCTCAAAGAATGATCGTATTCCCTCCACGCAGACTTCCACTCTTCCTCCGGATCTTCTTCACTCAAAACAGGAATCGGAGCTGATTCTGCTTTCAAATCATCTTCAATGGCCTTTTGGTCATCCGACTTTTGTCTCGTTCGACCTGTCATCATGGCAATGAATTCTGGATGCATTTAGTGGATGTCTCTCCGTCCACGTGACAATTTCATGTGTCCTACCATCAAAATTTATGGTGCCATCGCCATCGAGGTCAACTTCTTTTATGATTTCTGCAAGTTCCTCTTCGGTTGGGTTTTGTCCAGACTGTTTCATTACGCGGCCAAATTCCTCTACAGTAATGTTGCCTGCGCATACTAATCAGCTCTGAAAGCACTGTATCTCGTCTGACACAACCCACCTCCTTTATCCGTGTCCTATTGGTCATATCAGTATAACAATTCCTGACGTCGATGTTTTTCGCAGGTAAACACGTACGTATGCATCGAATGCTTCTTTGAGAATAGCAACTTCTTCGTCTGAGAGCGGCTTAGCCTAAATATACTCAATCAGCAGGAATAGCGGACAAATAATGTCTCCACGTACCATGATGTTAGAATATTCGGTATATTTAGAAGCACAATAAAAGAGATGAACAGTTCTTCGAACAAGAAACTATTCCGCGGAACTCATCGCATTTTAAAGTGGGATGATATCCACAGACTGCCCCTGCGTCGATCATACTCACGTGACAGTATGATCGTCGCCATGGAACGTTTCAGTGAGGACAATCGTTTGATATGGCTAACTTCTAGCATCACTATCGGATACAGTATCTCATCACTAGCAGTTGATTCATTCAACTCCTACATAACTCTATGCCACGAGCAAGAAATGAGATCGAGAAGCGAATGCAATACCTGTACATGGTGTAAGCAAACGATAAGATGAGACTCTCGCCGACCATACTACTGCTCATAAACTAAGGAGCTAGTATTGTTCTCATGTCTGGAAAGACCAAAATCGACGTCTGAATCGTAAAATATCGCAGAAGCATGTATGAGTAGCGTGTATCACGTGGTATCATTGCCCCACGATATCCCCTCATCCGCCAATACCCGTGTGACAAGAAATTCCAAGGGACTTACCAAATCCAGAAGCAAAAGCATACAATACTCTCCGTCCTCTTTTCTCCTTCTCATCCTATTTACAATACAGTTCAGATAACCAAACTTCAACTCTAAAAAGAAACAGAAAGAAACTCTAATCCATACAAAAGCACTCTTTCTAAAATAGAGACTGCGAGTAGGTTGAAGAGGAACCGGGCTGTTTGAAGATGGTGGAATGAGGGTTATTCAAGGTGTGCTCTTAAGTTATATTTCAAGGGTTAAGTTTGGGGATTGAATTTGTATGGATAAGGTAAAGGGGAGAAAAAAAGAATGGGACATTGAAGGATTCGTGAGTTCCTCTCTGGCACAAGTCGTTCTCCCCACACTTGAATGCAGGAATTAGGTGTGGCCTTGAATACAGGTTCCAGGATTGGTGAAAAACGTAGGTAGACCCCCAGTGTCAAAGTAAATCGACACATTGAATAGGTCCGGACTTGGAATTTGCAGGTTTTAAACTTGATCAACAGAAAGTATGGTATTCATCTAATTTATCAATCTAAACAAACTTGCTGTCCTTGCTTACATACAAGTCAACATACTCATCTACTGCCATTGCCTCAAGTCTCTTGGAATCATTGCCCAAGTCAACCAACTCCTTGACCTTAGCTTCACTGTAATGTGGTCCCAAGTGTCTCTTGTATTTGGCCAAAATTTCTGGCTTGGCTTCTTCTCTTCTCAACCTGTGACCTAATGGAGCATCAACGACAACCTCTTCCAAAACTTGTCCGTCGTTCAATGTGACGGTCAAGGCATTTGGAATGGTTCGTAGGTTCTCGTTGTGATAATCCTTGGTAAATTGTGGATCCTCGACACAAGCAATCTTTTGTCTCAATGATTCAACCAAAGGAGAAGTAGCAGCCTCCCCACCATCGGTATAATCTGTAGCTTCAAGACGTCCGAAAACAAGCATAACTGCAGTCATGTATTGAATGCAGTGATCACGATCGGCAAAGTTATCCATAGGCTTGAATTGTTTGTCAATGATGCGAACACAAGCTTCGTGTGTTCGGCAGGTGATCTCCTTGATATCAGCAGCAGACTTTCCTTGGTCTACCAATTGTTGACGAATGCGTTTTGCGGCTTCAATGGCGGTTTGAGAGTGGAACTCAGCTGAAAAAATATTAGATGGCATACTAGGATGGAATGTGTGAATGACATACCTGGATAAGATACCTTGAATAAAACGTTCTCCATGACATAGCTGCCATATGGACGTTGGAATTCAAACTTGTTACCCTTGAAGAGAACATCGTAGAAACCCCAAACTGGAGCGGATAAAACTGTAGGAACACCAGGCTCGCCCTTCATGACCTTCAAGACTAAGTTTACGGCACGTTGACAAGCATCACCAGCAGCCCATGACTTTCTTGACATGGTGTTTGGGGAGTGTCTGTATGTTCTTAAACTCTGTCCATCAACCCAAGCTTGTGAAACTGCATCTGCAGTTTGCTTCTCGCTCAATCCCAACAATTTGGAAACTACAGCGGCACTGGCAACCTTGACAAGTACAACATGATCCAAACCGACCTTGTTGTAAGAGTTCAAGAGCGCCAGACAACCTTGAATCTCATGTGCCTTGATCATAGCTTCCAAAACCTCTTTAATAGTTATGACTTTGCCATTGCCAAGATTTCCACCAGCTCTGTTTGTTCGAGAGATCCAATCTGCCACTGCGAGAATTGCTCCCAAGTTGTCGGATGGATGGCCCCATTCTGCAGCCAACCAGCAATCATTGTAATCGAGCCATCTAATCATAGCACCAATATTGAATGCACCATTTACAGGATCGAGCTGAAATGGTGTACCTGGGACCTTTGTACCATTAGGAACAATAGTCCCTTCAACAATTGGACCCAATAACTTTGTACATTCTTTGAATCGTAGACCTTCAAGACCGCAGCCTAGAGTATCGAGGAAAACAAATCGAGCTGTGTCGAACTGTCAAAATCAATTAGCGGGGTAATCAATGTTGTTGTTCTCTGGTAAAACTCACAGCAAGATCCGATTCAATTGGGGTATTGTGAACATAGCTGGCGATATCCTTAATCTCAGGATCGTATTCTCGAGCTTGGGGTGGTGGCGGGGCCCCAGATTGCAAAGGAGACATGGTGGAGAATTGTTTGAGGGATGGTGTTGTTCTTGTTGAAGCTCCGAAGTTTGCACGACTTCTCAGAGAAAGTGGGATTCGGAAGTTTCGTGATTGGGCTGGTAGTCGAAGAGTTCTTGATGCAGTACGAACACTACGATTGATGGTCGACATTGTTTTCTCTCTTTGCTTTTCTCTCAATGAAGACGAGTTGACTTTTCACATCAAGAAATCAAAAGGCACAAGATTTATTAGTTTGGAAATAATGAGATTGTTGGATTGTTCTTTACCCGTACTGTACCTAGGCATTACCGCATGCCACAGGTCTTTGACCATACCACCTTCCCCACGGATCTACAAATCCTTCTCACTTGCCTCGGTTAACAGCGGTTTATCTTGACGGCATCGGCGATAGGAACCCCTTGATATATGAACGATCTGGTAAATACCAAGAACGAAATGGAAAATCAATATATGTATGTATGCATGTGTGTATGTAATATTACGTTGTTCTACCGTTTGTCGGTTATATATTCACCTCTCAATTGTCATTAACCCCTTTCGCTACCGGTACTATCCATTACCTGGGTAAACAATCTCAACGTTTTCACAAACGAAACGACTAGAGACGAAGAATAAAGTACCATCCCCCCTTCACTTCAAGAGAAGATCCGTTTTCCCTTCACTATTTTCTATGTCACTTATAGAATCCGGTAAGTGCTCTCGTTGGTAACCTTTCAGCTTGATCCTTCTTTTCGGCATACATCGATTGCCCATCAGGTTCTAAGTACGAATCTCCCAATCGGACTGCAGGATCGAGAAGTTAGTAATTATTCTTTTCATTGGAAAAGCCCACCCCACAGTTTCTCTGAAGAAGACGAAGGATAAAGGATTCTCCTCAAACATTCACAAGCATTGTAGAAAAGCACGACGAGGCGGTGGTTGGTTGGGCGACGAGTTTTGGGGGAAACGTACCAAACAATTGTTCTCCAAAGTTTATATCCCTCAGCGCTCTCACAGTAATGCGTAATTTCCCTGCCCAGACTTCCGAGCGGAATTCAACATTTGATGTTTCACTCGTGCCATTATTAATCACCCTAGTCCATCCACCTTTGTGTCCCCCGATCAACGTTGCGATGGGTTTTGTATTGGTGTCAATAGTCTTGATCACTACAACATCCGGGTCAATCTCCAGAACTTTTCCAAACTTGTCAACGGTAGGAGGAGCATGAAAATCTATAGCGAATGAAGTAGGGCACTGAAAATCACTCTCGGCACCAAGTGGGATGAATTCTCCAAGGACTTCCCCAATGATATGCCCCCTTGGGACATTTTGTAAAATCCTAATTCCACGATCAACAGAGACAGAATTTGTGGATGTGGACTCCGAATGATATTCTTTGATCTCTACCAAGATATGATCGAAGACATCAATTGTTTTGCAGCGACAGATTGGCTTCTTTTCGGGCGCTTTTGCTGCGTCTGCTTCTTCTTTTTCCGACTCTTCTCCTTTTTCCGACTCTTCAGGTTCTTCCTGCACTTCTTTCCGTACTTCTTTTACTACCTCCAGAGGCCCCGTTCGGAGACCACAAGTAACACACAACGGATAGTTCTTACCCCATTCTCGACATGGATGCTGAATATCTGCAGGTGGATACTCCCAGCTCGGTGGCCAGGATGATGGGGGAGCATATTGTTTGAAAATCTCTGCGTTGAATATACTAGCCTTCAGGTTTTGAAAGCGAAGCGGAGCCACGCGCTTTTTGGCAGGTCCCAAAATTTCCCCTTTTCCTACGGTTTCTTTAGGGTTTCTGAATGGAAGCTTAAAGACACTTTGATGTACAGATTTGGATTCGCCAGGAAGAGGTGTAAACAGGCAAGGATAAACTGTTCCATCTCTTCCAAGGCACACTACATACGGATCTCTGATCGAAGGATCCAGTTGAAGACTTAAATTCGCAGGCCATACGTCGCCCCCAAAAAGTTTCGAACCGCTTCGACCGAAAACCTTCATGTACGGAATATGTCGCGCGATCGCAAAGCCTCTAATACTGAAATGTTCCAACTGGAGCTTCAATTGAAATTCGTCCCATCTACAAGTGTGTGAATACCCATCCTGGCCGGGCTTTGCAAACGTTCCATCAGGCAATTCTCCATGTCTCAATGCGGTGCGGAAGTTCTGTGAAAGCATGAGAACGCAAGCACTGTCAATACCGATGCCTCTCATATGGACTTCTGGGCTTTGGGCCAGCATTAGAAACCGCAAGTATACCCCCGAAAGGTCGTTGAACAACCCTTCATAAGGATCGTACGCATCGGAATTGATCAGCGTGGGGTGCACGAAGTGATATTGAAGATCCGCATAAATCTTTTCCAATAAGCCTATAGTGTGAATTCTATGCTTTTCTCGCTCGAAACTCGAAATTGCCAATTCCGGTGCTGGGGAGGGTTTCTTCCCCCGATTTTCCAGAAATTCCTGTCTTCTTTCGGCGGATTGGGCCACAGCATCATCTTCGTGTTTTCTCTTCCACCCACGGTTCTCTTCCGCAGCCTTCTCTTGATGCCTCTCTGCCACCCTCTTCATCCGACTTGCAAATCTCTTTTTCAAATTCTCAATTCTTTGTTCATTCCTGAGTTTCTTTTGCTCAATGTAAGCGGCTCTAGCAACAGGCTCCATATTGTTCAGCTTTTCCTGCTCAATTTCTTTCTCTGCTTTTTCCTTCTTCTCTCTAGCTAATCTCTCGGCCGGCTTAAGCTCACTGGAGCGTGGTCTAAGAGACCGAGACGAGGAGCTAGAGTGAGACCTGGCGCTACCGCCTTGACCTAAAGCATGATCAAGTGGCGGGCGGGGATGTCGCCCCCTTGGCTTTGCCCATGGTGTCCAACCGAACCAATTCGCCATGACGAGATGATTGCGTCGTGGAATTCCTAGATAGATGATAGGGAATAGCTTCAACAGATATTTAAATAGTGCAAACCAAGCTATCACAACCGTCACATCTCTCACTGTCTATTCATGAAACCATATAATAAATGCGAATTCTTTGTGCTTGCTCCAACACAAATGATACAATGAAAGAAAGTCCCCGCATGCGGTCACAATAGCTTTCGAGAACAAACAATCAAAGAACCTGGTTTCTATTATTTTACCTCCTCTTTGAAGTATATGAAAATGAGGAATTTAAGCCGTGAACGGATTCCTCTGCCGACAAGGAATCGAGATGACATTGTCCCCTGACACTAGACTCGCATATTCGAGTAATAGATGACAGGGCCAATTAGTATATAAGACTACAACCAGAGTCACCGCCAGATTTCCCCGTGATGTTCAAAAGACATGAATAGTTTTGTAAATTTCGAATCCCCAAGTGACTTTCCCAGTCTATCACGTGATGTGATTAATTCACGATTACATCCAACACATACGTACATACAACCCGTCCAACTTCCACGCCTATACATGGTTAGAAGAATAGCTCCATGCATCAAACAGCCGATCTGGAACCAAATCCCACTAATTATCCGCTCTGCAGTCATCTCGAGTTAGCGTACAGTCAAAAGGATTCGGCCGCAGGTGTGTTTTCAGGACACCCATCATGCTCCGGAAGGAAAGCTTTTGGTAGAAATGATATGAACTGCTGCATACATATTACGGAATAGATGGCTCGCTGAATCAAGGCGTTCGATTCTTCAAGAATGCTGCTAAAGGTAGAATCATGGATGAATTTCTCGGCGTGTAAATCTCAAAGATGGTTCGAATACTGCTAGCGTGAGCGAAGTGGTATCTTACAATTGCTTGACCATCCTCTACGAAACAGAATTCTATTCTCTTCAATAAATTCCAGATATTCCATCTCCAATAGATTTGTATACCAAATACCTGCTATCAAAAACACCTTTCATCTATATACAAAAATCCACCATATCCAATACTACAACCAAGAGCAAACAAACAAACAAACATCCCCAAACCCCGAAGAATACTCTACCAATGAATTTCGCCACAACACATCTCTCTCGTTAAACCACACATGTAAAACAAAACAGAACAAAATAAATAAATACATACATAAAGAACCCGACCATCTGTCTCGCTCGCTACAAACTATTCTGCAAATCGATGCCCTTTCCCGAAGAGCGGCTGCACAGTTTAACCATGCGCGGAATAGCTGATTGGAGAGCCAAGATTTAGTATGACTTCATCTGGGGTTAGGCATGCTCAAAGGAGATGTGTATTCAATAGTTTGAAAAGGGGGTTTGGTATCACATCTGCGATGGATTTCTTGTTCGCCATGTGCATGACGTTGGAGATAAAACGGTTTCTGAAAGACGAGACCAGCCTTAAAATGTAAATATAATGAAAATGAACGGAGGAAAAAAAATGTTTAAAGGTTTGGAGGTCGTATACATAATACATTTGTGTGGCGGGAATGCTCGTGCGATTGCTTTATGTTGATTGACAGAAGATAAGCCCGCAAGGACCAAAAGAGGAGCAATCATCAACGATCGATTCTTGCAAAGAGAAGCTCAACATTCCTTTCAGACCAAACAAAGAAAGCACTTGCAATCACGGAGGCTATTAATAGAGTAAAAATACCGGTTGAACACATTTGTCGATTGAAATTGGATGAAATGGTAAGATAATGTTGTTATATTTTCCATCACCCCCCACCAGGGTGGAATGCTTTCCGTACCTAATGTGTATGCCAACACGAAAATCCCAATTGCCATTTTCCCCATAATAGACTCCAGCCCCTCGCTGAACGCCCTGCTCTTTAAATTACGCTCCAATACGCATGGCTCCAGTGCACGTCTTAGAGTTCATTCCTCTTCGCTTTCGTCACTTTCTTCCCTTTCTTCCGTTTCTCCCATCATTGACGCCTCTAACATTGCCGCCTCCAGATCTGCCTCTAGATCCCGTTCCATATCCAGATCCATTGCTTCTTCATCGCTGATGGCTCCAGGGTTGTTGACTGGACTGGGCAGTTTGAAATGATCAACATCCTGGTTTTGTTCATATAATCCATCGTGCTCTGCATCCGCATCCTCATCTTCATCACTAATTTCTTCGCTCGGCTCTCTCTGAAAGATTGGGGCCCTATACTCATATTGTTGATGCGAGCTCTGCCCATCGGGGAATTCAACCGTGAAACCATCATCCGAATCTTCTTCTGGTTCGGGGGTTGGTTCGCGTGGTGGTGGTTTCGGCTTCTGTGCCTTCTCTGCCTTGGCACGAGGAACAGGTTTCGCTTTTGTTGCTGCTGGAGCCTTTGATTTTGTAGCTTTCTTTTGTGGTACTTTAGGTTGTGATTCCTCTACGATGGCCTTCGTCGGTGGCTCCAGTTGCTCATATTGTGATTGTAATTGGGCGGCGTCATCGGTCCATGGTGCGCTCGTCAAGTTCATGTCAAATGTGGAATCAATGCGATCCAATACTAAGACCTTCCTGACGGGATCGAATGTAAGTATGAATTGGCCGTCTCCGGAGGTTCGAGCCCCAGTATATGTATAATCATCATTGTTATCTGAAAGAGAGAGGTCGTAATTCGCAGAGTTGGAATTAGAAGAGGGTTTCAGCTGTGCTGAGTTCGCGGACGCTCCGGTAGACGGGTCAGGCTTGTGATTATCTAGCAAATGTCAGTTGACGATTCCATTACACTGAGATGACCAAACTTGCATCGTATGCCAGTATATGTATTGTTGGTGGATTTTCCAAGCAAGGCATCGCTGAGAACGACGGGGTATTTTCCCGGCTTATCCCAATCTATTGCTGTAGTCATGGTTGTCTTTCGATGTCAAAAACGTGCTGCTATGAGCGAATGCCTAGGTACTTAGTATTGTAGAGTGGCAGCAGAGCAGTAGAGCAAGTCGAGGGGTAGATTGATTCTGTGACAAAAGGTTTGAAGAAGAGGAAAGGAGAATGAATGTGGTGTGAACAATATTAGGAGTGTCTCAGTAGATTGACTGTGTGAGTGCGTATGGAGTGACTATAAGCAACAAGCAATAAAAATGTACAGGTATGGGAAAGTTCAATGATGGAAAAGAGGGCGAGAGAACGGGATGGGATGTGGATGTGGACGGGGACGGGGATGGGGATGGGGATGGGGGTGATCTTATGAGCTAACAGTATTAGGTAAACTTAGGACGACGCATACTCAGGTAACTAACTAAGCATATGTACAGTACTCTGGACACCCACCTGGGCAGTAAAAATAGATGAGTAAATGAATAAATGAATAATAAATGCTAATCAACTCTCGCCTGCCTACCTATCTGGGTATCATAGGGCGGTACAGGGTTGACTGACGACGAGAATGGCCATGTGGTACTAAATTTAGACGCTAAAAGATCTTTTGATAGGCTTTGTCGTTAAGGTACATCCCTAGGTACCGGCTGGGTACCTCACAGCCTATGGAGAATGCGTATTCATTGTACATCATTCGGCAATCCATCAATTGAGTGCTTACAAGGAGTTTTACACCTCGCATCATGCGCCATACATCGTAGATTTCATTATCAAGTAAGACAAAGGAAAGCATCTAGTCGGCATCCAGGCAAAATTGTCCTTTGTGCCAAATATGCTCGGGGCGGTAGAGAGCGCTCACTAGTACGTACCGGGTGTCTCTACTAATAAATCCTTATCGAAATCCTTATCGAAATCCTTATCAATCTCACACAAAATCTGCGGCGTGCTCTCTCTGTACGTCCGTCTGTACGTCCGCTGTACCTACGTACTTCTCAGTAGGCAGGTGGCCACGTGACTGGTGGGTTTGTTTTCAACATTCCCACGTGAACATTCCCCATCAATCCATCTTGCCATTCATTGCCTCGAGTCATCTCCTACAACACTCAAGATCTACGACGTTGAACAAAACTCAACATCTACCATGATAGCAACACTCAAGTTCTAAGCAAGATGCTACACACTGGCACTCAATTCCCTTATCTATCACTCACTGCCCGTTATGCAAGTGGCAAACACCTAGTAATAAGGTTAATGCAAACACAATTCATTCGTCCGACAACACCTGGCGCATGCTACCAAGGTAGGGACCCTGGATTGTTGGGTTCTCCCGAAGTCGGCAATTGAATATAGCTTCATGTGCGTCTATACCATGCATATGAAATTTTATGCAATACATATGCGGGGTGCGAAGAAGACTTGGAAATTTCCTTAATTACAAGGCGACATTAGGAATGAAAGTGGACTTATTTCTCTCAAATTCTCGTGAAAATTGTATCGTATATAGTCGTGCTCTCTGTCGTTTTTCTGCCAGTCTTTTCTTTGATCCTACGTCTTGATCCCGTTCCTTCAGATTCTCAACATGGCGCCAGATATTTCCCAGCTGTCCATGCAAAGCAACGCTCCATCAAATATTTCTACCAATGGTTATCAAATACCTGATATCACCTTTCGTGATCCTCAAAATCGACGCCTCAAGGTTCTCACAATTGGCGCAGGAATTTCAGGAATCATGATGGCATATCATATCCAGAAGCATTGCCAGAAGTAAGGGCTCCTAACTCAAGGCACAGAGATCAAAACTAAGTTGTGCAGTGTTGAACATGTCATTTACGAAAAGAATCCTGACATCGGGGGAACTTGGTACGAAAATAGGTACCCAGGCGCTGCTTGCGATGTTCCTTCACACGCATATGCATTTCCTTTTGCTCTCAACCCTGATTGGCCAAAGTACGCTAGTGGTTCAAAAGATATCTGGAATTATTTGGACAAGGTCTGCGAAGTTTTCGATCTTAAGAAATACATGACCTTCAATACTGAGATAGTCGGATGTTTTTGGGACGAGGAGACTGGAAAATGGACTGTCAAGATGAAGCAGACATCAGAATATGGCGAGAAGCAATTCGAGGAGACGTGTGACCTGTTATTACATGCTACAGGCATATTGAATAATCCTAAATGGCCGGATATCAAGGGTATTGAGAAGTTCAAAGGAAAAGTTATTCGTGTGTTGATAGTTGTCTCTTGGTTCATGAAATGAAAACTAACTAGAGATAGATACGGCAAGATGGCCAGATGACTATCAGGAAGAACAGTGGAAGGATGAATCCGTAGCAATCATTGGCTCCGGAGCTTCTTCGATTCAGACATTGCCTACGATGCAACCTCATGTCAAGCACATCGATGTTTACGTACGTACTCCTGTCTGGTTCATCTCCATCGCTGGAAATGATGGAAGAAGTAAAGAATATACTCCGGCGGATCGTGAAAAGTTCAGGAACGACTTGCCTGCGCTTTTGGAACATACAAAGTCCTTAGAGAATAGGATAAATGGTTTTTGGGATTTATTCCTCGAGGACAGCTCGGCTCAGAAAGATGCCCGAAGATTGTTTGGGGCACGAATGGGTGAAATTATCAAAGACAAAAGGCTGCTTGAAGGCTTGACTCCTAATTTCTCTCTTGGTTGTCGCAGGATTACTCCTGGTGAGTGCTCTCTATCATCAAGGGTATCAAGCTAACGATATAGGCGATCCCTATATGATTGCAATTCAAGAGCCGAATGTAGATGTTCACTTTTCTGCAGTCGAGGAAATTACAGAGGACTCTGTTATTGATAGTGAAGGTCAGAAATGTAAAGTGGACACAATAATCTGTGCCACAGGCTTCGACGTCTCCTATCGCCCTCGCTTTCCAATAATAGGTCAAAATGGGGTTGATCTTCGAGAAAAGTGGAAGACAATTCCAGAGTCATATCTTGGTAAGTCAAATCCATTCTACTCGCTTGTGCTAGAAAGGTATTGGCTGACAAATCTCAGGTCTGGCGGTACCGGACATGCCCAATTTCATTACTTTCATTGGACCAACATGGCCCATTGCAAATGGATCTGTCTTGGGGCCTCTTGGCGAGGTAGCTAACTATGCTATAAAATTCATCAAAAAGATGCAGAGAGAATTTATCAAGTCTATCGCTCCAAAGCAAGATATGACGGATCTTTTCAACGCACATGCGCAAGAGTTCATGAAGAAATCTGTTTGGAGCTCAGGCTCAGGTTGTCGTTCTTGGTATAAAAGTAAAGCCTCGTGTCTATCGCTTATCCCTCAGTTACTAATTCTGAAAAGATAATGAGACAGGACGCGTGAATGCGGTATGGCCTGGCAGCTCTCTGCATTACATGGAGGTTATCGAAGACCCAAGATATGAAGATTACAACATAACATACCAAAATAAACATAACCCGTAAGTGACCTTGAAATTACAACCCGTCATAAGCGAGCAATTCAAGTACTCACCTAGATGAAGATGGGCATACCTTGGACTTGGTTTTACAATTTCCAATCGTACAAATGATTCTGATGCATCACCATATCTCAATGAAGAGGCTATCGATCCGGAGTGGCTGGATTACATGAAATCTGGAGCTCTTGCAACAGATCGCGACATGCAATAGTCAACAATCACCGGAAAATGATATAACGTTCCATTTCACCATTTCATTTCATCTATACATAGATATACTTAGCGACACCGCTTCAATATTTTAACGACAGCTGAATAACTACCAAAGTTAAAGATTACCGTTTAAGCTGTGGTCAAATGGTAAGAGGGGGTATCTGAGGTAGGTATTGGTAATTGAATAAGTTTTTCCAACTCGCTTATTTTAAAAAATCATCAATCCTTTGATCGACCAAATGTGTTGAATGTTAATAATTGAATGGTAATAAATCATTTTGTATGATTTCTGGCAACTGATTAGTATTGTACCTGCAGAACTCACTTTGCTTACATCTCGTTTCACATGTTCATCAATATGAAGTTCAAGCCGAAATTTCAACAATAATATCACAAAGATGACTTTTGGATGCTGATTACTGTTCACTGCCTAGATTTCTCAGGGTGTCTCTCCGGAACTCTTGATGACAATAGTTCAAACTGGCAGCTTTTGCTGGTGCAATTATCTCTGTCATTGTGGAAAGATAAAGTGATGTGGGACGAAGGATGAAGGATGGTGATCTCCTCCTCAAAAGTTCGTGGTATAGCATCTCGGCAAAGCTTGTCTCCACATACATTGTGATCACTCCCGGGTCACCGGATATATTAAGTGAAAGCCCAACGGTCTACGTTAATTGCGGAGTATGATAGATCTCACTCGCCCCACTTTAATTTCAAAGCTATACGTTGTGAAATCTACCTACCTCACGTGTGATCAGAAACCATCAAGACAACAAAATTGTGACTTTCATTCAGACACGGTATCAAATTATAGGATCCATTGATTCAACCTCCGATCTGGAAAATTCCTCATGCTTGATGATATCGTAAGTGTAAGGGCAGCTGATATACATCAAATCCCCATTCTGGCCTACCCTCGGCCTGGCAAGGGTATGGCTGATTTTGAAGTTTTCACTGGGAGAAATCTGGGTAGGTTCGCTGATCAAGCTATAAGGAATACACATGATGTGGTTGTGCATGCATCCGTGAGTCTCTCAGGGTATAGGGGTGAAAATTGTATCGACGAGATCAGCATCAAGACCAAGTGATTGTTCTTGCAAATCCATCTGATCACGAGTATGGATGGTATGTATGTAGTATAGTATCACATCATTCTTTACTTTGCTCTGAGTAAGTCGAGCTAGACTGTTCTGCTCCGCTCGCTGAGAATCGCGAGTCTTCTCGGCGGCGTGCTAAGCTGTGATGCTATCACGCATTCAAATGCATCCACACACTCGCTCTTCCTTCAAACTCATCGCAAGCGAAGAAAGATTTCCTTCCGGAAAATCAGGATGATTTCTATACTGACTCGTGACATTACCATAGGTCTGAAGTGAAGTGCAAGGAGAGCCCTATTTTATCCCCGCCCTATCGATTGATTGACAAGATTGAGGAAAGGAAAAATGTAAGCGATGTATTTCACTCTTCAGCTTGACGGATTTTCCGAAACGAATTTGTCAGTCTCGTAAGGGATCACTTTGTTGCGACTCTTTTCGACTGGGGAGGAACTTGTGGATTCATGATATTTCTTCGATTTCATCGCTGGGGTGGTAGATATATCACTGCTATGCTGTGGATGCGAAAGACTTTGTATCTACACAGTGCTGCGGTGCTACAGTGTCGATGATGGTAGATGGGATGGTTGAATTTTTGCAGAAAGATTAAGCGTTATGTTTTTTTGTATGCTGTTCTATATACTTTCAAGGGACTAGCATATTCCTCATCAAACAAACAAATTCCATTCCATTCTACCAACTACATATGGTCACTACATCTTTAGATTTAGGATAGATATCTAGAGCTTCAAGTGATATAATATTAGAAGTAAATAGAATAGAATAGAATATTGATGTTAATATTACTTAGCACAATAAACACACACATATATATACATACACACAAACGACAAATCGAATAAACTTTCTTTCTAATTTAATTAAATAACAATTATACTATTAATCTACCCCACATGAAAAATATTCGAAGGAGAAGGTAAGAAAGAATTTGACCATCTAAATCCCATCCGAATCTCTTTACCCCTTTAATCAAGACGATATACCCCCATGCGCCAGTTATATTCTATAACTATTCATAACAACAGTCTAGTCCCTCCTTCAACGTGAAAAACTTAAAGGTCCTCATTTCCATCACATTGTTGCCAGATTTCTACTTTCTTAACCTCCATTTGACCTTGATTATCATTGGCCGTCCAAGTAGGATACCAAGTATCTCTGGCATTCCAGAAATCATTCTTGGCAGTAGCAGAAGCATCAATCCAAGGTTTTCCACTCTTTCCATCAGCAAACCACCCATTGGTACCACCAACTGCAACATTAAGAATGAGGTAAAATCTCGTATCGAAAGGTGTGTTGTAACGACCGGTTTGAGACCAAACATCTGTAATTCTAGTTCCATTGCTGTTGGAATCAGGGAAATCACCACGTTGCCAGAGTGGTTCACTGAATGTATTGTAAAGTACTTGGAGTAATTTAGAGTCGATGTAGGTGTAAAGGTACTTTTCAGACCATTCGAGACCATATGTATGGAATCCATCAGAATAAGTGGTATGGAGTGCAGTACGCTTGACATTTGTTCTCCAGTAACCATCATTGGCAGAATCAGGTCCCCAATGAAGAGTAGATGAGATGATGTTATTTCCTCCTTGTGCATAGGTATGGTTGTTTCCTCGGGATTCAACAATATCAATTTCTCCAGATGCAGGCCAAGCTCCATAAGTGTTGTCAACTGGCAATAACCAAATCGCGGGCCATAACCAATCACCAGCAGGCAACTTGGCAGTTACTTCAACACGTCCATATTTAATAGTTGCACCTTTCTTAGTATTGATTCTTCCAGATTTGACAGGTTGAATGATTGTACCGGCGGTAGTATTGGTGACTGAAACACAGTTGGTGAGAACATCAGATGAGCAAGTTCCATCAGATGTGAGGTTGATAACCGTATTCGATTCGATGAGTTTGGCATCTTGTAATGTGGGTCTGATAATGAGCTTTCCATCCTTGATGAATACATTCTCATCGTCGAGTGTAGTTTGCTCAAACTCTCCGTTACTGGAAATTGTACGTTAGTAAATGATCATCAAAGTCTCACAAGAAACACATACCCAAAGCCCCCAACTTCTGCTTCCTGAGTCCAGATATCGGTATTGAGTGTGCCACTTGAGAAATCATCACTCATAACAGGACAGTATTTGTGATGGGTAACTGAAGCTATTCCATCATAAATCAAGAACCCCGCAATTCCCAAACCTATGAGCATGCCAAGGATTGGAATGATTGTAACCCATTTTTCCTTTGGATCTTTGTTGGCTCTCCATGGTTGATCAACTTCTCCCTTCTTTACTCTTCTCGAATGAAAGTATCGTGTACCATATGTCCTTCCTACCGAAGACGATGCACCGAAAGTAGAGGCAGGTCTTGAAGCGAATGGGGACGCGAAAGGATTGGCTACTCTTTCTTGGGATGGAGAAGGAAGAATGCTATCGTCACCACCGAATGGATTCCTGCTCTCAGGTGTTCCAGGTCTTGGTGTTGTGACATTGGAAGCTTGAGGTGCATGTCCTCTAAAGGTAGGTTGTTGATCCATCTTGTGTACCAGGGGATGAAGGCGATTTCGTTGTGAATTATTAAGATTATGATACTGAAAGAAGGTTGCAGTGATGATCCTAATACAATTGAACTGATTACTACCAGAAACGAAGGTGATCAAGACCGAGAGAAGGAGAAGATGAATAAAAAGAAGGATGAAGAGAATACAGAAATAGAGATTGAAAGATATGGAGAGAGAGAAATATTTTAGGTCCAAGCTATATTAAGGGAAACGAAGGATATTCTTGCTATGGTATCGTTGCTTGGCTTCCGCCTTACTTCAAGCATGTCCTTGAGAAATGAGAGGGAAAGAAAACGATAACTGAAGGAGAATGTGCAATGATTGGACCGATAGTTGACGAAAGTTCTTAGATTCATCCAGCTTCATCTGGACCTTGCATTAGTTGACATGTAGCTTTGGTCACTAGGAAGAAAAGGAGATAGTGTGAAGATCATAGCGGACTAAAGGCTATTTTTTCCCATAATTTTCTTGGGTGATAAGCGTAGTGTAGAGGAGTGGGTAGGGACAAGATGGAAAAGAGGGAAAAGATGGCAATGATGGATTTGATGGATTAGATGATTTGATGATTTGATGACTTTGAAGAATTTGACGAGCTGAGGCAGAGCAAGGCAGAGCGAGGCATCACATCGCATAACATGGTGTAGTCACTCTCAAAGTGGATGTTACTAGGCCCGTGGGGTAACTAACGCATCTAGCTCGGTCCTTAGCTCTTGCCCCAAAAGGGAAGGCAAGGGAAAGCGAAGAGAGCACGAACCTAAACGGGACGAGAAAAGTTCTTCATGTTACTCCGCTGGGGAGATGGATGTCATAGATCTCACAGCTTTCACAGATATCGTACCATGCGAAAATGCCACTTAATTAAACTAGCCATGATATATGGGTTTGTCGCCAATGTGGAAATGTGGAAATTTGCTGGAACGCTCAGGAGAGATAACGGCAGTCCGTACGACGGCTGCATGTAGAAGAGATGGCGACCGACAGCTTCATATGTGTGATATCTGATGTGTGATGTTGCACGGGACAGGAAGACTACAATATCAGACCTCACATCACCTCATAATACTCATGTACCCAATGAATCAATCATGCAATACCGAATATCCAAGCTAACTAAATCCGTACTGTTACTCTCAATCTAAAATTAGTAATCCTTCGCTTCTTGTACATCCATTATTCTCCATCCAAAACTCTATATCCTTTCCCCCAAGAAAAGCTTCATTCAACCATGACACGTCTCGGAATCACATAGCTTTTTCGCTACAAAAGTCTATCAAGACTCAAAAAGATTTAGATAGATATCTCGACCTCCCAATGATGGAATTTGACTTGGAAGAGCTTGTCTACTACCTATCTAGTATCTACCAAGTCTGTACTTCAATCTTTCCCCTCGATATCATCCCTCCGATAAGAAGTTCTTGTATCATAGCTCCCATCTCGTAAAATGAAAATGAAAATGAAAATGACAATAAGAAAAGCCGACTTTGTATTTAGTTAATTACAGACAATGGAGAAAAACTCAGTCTCGCCAGCTACCTACAATATATTAGTACAAAGGTAACAGATCCAACTTTATTCAATTCATTCTTCAATCTCACAACCTCCAAATCCACATCTGCCCCTCATTCGCATGCAGCTTCCCGCGTCGATCACTTACACCAATTATTCATTCCCATTGGACCCCAAAACAAAACGAGTACCTATGTACAGATATATAAACATTCATCCATCCATCCATCATATCATTCATCATCCATACATTTCTACTCAGCCAAGCAAATTCTTATCTGGCGAACGGAACTCTAATAACTAACCCCTTTAAACACTATCAGTCAGTCAATCATCAACTCAATTTCTTCAACCACTCCCTCGTCCCGCTTATGATTTTCCCTATTATCTACAAGTACTCTACATACCTACCTACCTACCTACCAATCTTCATTTTAATAACAGTTATATAATATCTCACAATATAATGACGCTCCGCTGGCCCTCCGGGAGCCACTGCCGTGGAGGCTTTCTCGCTCTGCTCGTGCTTGATTGATAGTATGAAACATAAAACGTAGAACGTAAAAAATAGAATAAACAAGTCAACACTAAACACAACTAAACTCATAAATCTTCATCACTACCTACCTACCCACCCACCCAATAACCTTAAACAACCAAGATCGCAAATCACGAAAATCATGAAAATCATTCAATTTTATTCTCCGACGAACGAACGAACCAACGACCCAATTTTATCATTATCATTATCATTAAAGGCTAAAACACAGACTCGGAACCGAGCGGATCCAAGCCAAGGTCTTCTTCACTTCAACATTGGTTCCTGAGTTAGAGTTGGAAAAATCCCACACGTCAAATCTCTCACCGCAGACAGATAGATACATGACGAATGGCCCTGTCAGTCAAACCATAAAATAGAGATAAAAATATAAAAATTAGAATCTCGAATCTTGAGTTTGAGTTTGAGTATGAGGATTCTTTTCTTTCATTCATTCATCCATCCATCCATTCACCCATTCCATTCCATTCCATTCCATTCCATTCCAAATCAAATCAAATCAATCCAAATCCCACCCAAGATGAAAATAGAGATAAAGTAGCACGGACTTCCAACCCGGACTATCCACCCACACACCCAGCTCGCTCGCTCCCAAGTCCTCCAATAAATACTGCCTCGTAAATACCATGCGCCATACCATACGCCCAGACCAAAAATTAAAAAAAATATCTGATCGCACCCTGGATTCGAGTCCCTACCACCTGGCACCTACCCTCTCGTAGCGAACTACCCTGAGCCTCGCACCCACCCGTGGCTCGGACGAAATGGATATTTGAATATTGGATGTGGGTGGGTGGATGGATGGACGAAGGGAAAAAATGAAAGGGGATGGGTTGTTGCGGTGGGGGGATTTGGGAGAGCTGAAAAATGGATGGATGGGTGGATGCAGGTTTGTATATAGGGATGGAAATATTCGGATTTCGGATTTCGGGTAGGTAGGTAGACAGGTAGATAGGGATTATTTTTGGTTGTGTTTTATTATATATTACATAGATAGAGATCTATTTCTCAATGTTTGATTTACTTGTTGGCTTATTAAGATAGATAGATAGACATATAAATAGATAAGTAGATAAGTCGCCTCTGAGAAATATACCTCGCTTGTCTTCTATCATATAACTATATATATAACAAATTAAAAGAATATCAATATCAATATTAATAATTATCTATTCCAATAACAACATCTTTTTTCATCCCATCCAACAATCCCCCATACTCAACCCCCCCCCCCCCCCCCCGCTTCAAACTTCCTCTTCCTTCCCGCCAATTCTCAGCTCCAGAAGCCCTCCTCTTTCCTCAGACCTCATCCAATCTCTCGTGCATATTTTCCACCTATCCTATTGCATCGCATTGCACACACAAACAGCATACAAATACCTAGCACATACCAGATATAAAATGAGCATCCACATCTACCGAGCAAGCAAGCAGGCAAGCAGGCACGCAAGCAGGCAAGCCACGCACTCGAATAAAACCCCGTGCGGTAAGAACACACCGATCTTTCCTCATTCTTTATCAATTTATCTATCTATCTATCTATATTTATTCTTTTCTCACCATCATACCTAACTCATCACCCTCCATCTTCGATACTAACATCTATCCCCCAGACCGCCATTTACGGCCGAGTCCGCTTACAATAATACCTCATCAGCCAATCAAAGGATATATTATAATTTTATTGGAAATCATAACTACATATTATACCAAATAGTATACTAGTAACAAACATCTTTTTCTATTCTAATAAATCCACACGTTTATAGAATGAATTATAAATGATCTTTATTTTACAAATGAAATAGATTATAGTAGAATTTGATAATTCTACAAAATTTGTTTTTATATGTAAAATATAGAAATCTATAAGAAATCTTTTATTTATTATCATCCTAGTAAATTCTCATCTTCAATCTCAATAAAGTAATTTTTTACATTTATTGTGATTTATATAGTTGGTTTTTTATATTCTTGTTAGTGGTTATCATTACTATATATCCTGGCTGTGTATCTTAAGAGATATAAAAATCAGAACTAATTAATATCCTCCTCCTCTCATCTATCTATCTACCCCTAAAACTCTCATGTATTCAGCATACCTCAATTCGCAATCTATCTCACAACACAATACAATACACTACACTACAATAAATATATCCTCATAGACTCTTTTCTTCTTCTCTCTTTTCATTGTTATCTCTATTTCCATCTTCATTTCCAGATCAGATCAGATTGGATCAGATATAAATTTCTCTCTCTCTTCCTCTTTCCCTTCCTCTTCCTCACTATATACATAGGAATAAATTTTCATTCTCTTGAATCTAATCGGAAGTATCTGTCCTATCTATCTGTCTATAATACAGAAATTTGAGAGATCTGGAGTGTTTGATTTGTATACATACAAATCTATGAATCTTCACACAACCTACTCACAACCCTTCCCTCATCCATTCATCGAACATGAATATCATGTAATAAGACCTCGTAATGCAAAGAGGAAGAGATGGTAGTGAAAGTACGCTACGAGATTGCAATTTTCCATCCCCTTTCTCCTTTTTCTTCTTTTTCTCCAGTGCATCTCGATTCGCACTTCCGAATATTCAAAATCTCCAAAGAGACTCTCTGACTCCGAGTTGTGAAATCGAAATTATTTGTAATGTCAAGCTAGAGATGGTGTGTGATTTTACATTTACATTTATATTCTTAAATAACTCATATGAGAAAAAAAGAAGTATATCAATATATGTAATAAGAAACACAATTCCATCTTATAATACAAACCGAATGCTATAATTACTATTATACAGTTAGAGGAAATATAATCTGAAAATTATATAATATCTTTATCTAGTATTTAGAATTTCTTCTTTCACAAACTAAAAAAGACATTAGTATTCTACTATTTTATCTTGATTCTTTATATTTATACATCTTATCTTACTATTACTATATAGTAATTTCCTTCATTTACTAACTATAATGATTTAAATCATCTATTCTATTATACTATATGATTATAATCTCAAATCGTCTACTCACTCGGTAATATCTCGTCGAGAGAATGTCTAGATATCCGAGAGGATTTGTATAAACTATAAATGGATATGAGAAGATATAATATATATTTTGAATAGTTAGGAGTATATATATATATATATATAAATGAGAATACAAATATCGCAACGCAGTGAATACTCTTCTTTTCGATTTCGATTCTTCATCTTGGTATCTGTGTATCTTTGCATCTGTTCGTGTATTCTACTAATCTATTCCTCGTGGTCAAAACTATTGAGTCGGTAACCCCTTAGCCTTCAGCGCTCTCGAATTTTATCTCATCTCATCTCATCATTTCCATTTCTTTTCCTTTTATTTTCCTTTTCCCTTTTCACGCCGTGTGGAATATAGATATTGTAAGAACTTAGAAAAGGTACAGAGCACATCCATCACATCTCCACAACGAATCCGGGGAATAGCAGTGTGGCGACAAGATGGAGCGTGTGGGGATTAGAGGCGTTGGGAGAGTTGTATGGAAGATGGAAGGAAGGAATGGGAGATTCGCTGGATTGGATTGGATTGGATTGGATTTTGTGTGAGGAGAGAAGGAAGGATATGTGGAAATGGATGTATATATTTATGTTGGTGGGATGCTTTGTGAGACTATATGTAGTACTATCGATATACAGGGCTGATTTGGAGGCTGGATTTGTATTGTGTTATATTGAGTTGAGTTGTGTTTCGATAGGGGGTTGGAGTTTGAAGCATTAGAGTTTGAATTTATAGGATTTCTTGTTAAAGTTGATGAAAGTTGGTAATAGGAATAGGAGAGTGAGATATATAAGTTAGATAAATCTGTATGTATATATATATACCACCATACGATTCCTCTCCACAAACAAACCAAACCAAAATCGGGATCTTTCTCCATCTCAATAGTAAAATTAACACAACAACAAAACATCTCGAGATACACATGTACGATGAAATTTTCCGTGCGACACACAACCGGATGCTGCCTACTGGAACCACCTGAATAATCTGCACCACGTACTTCACGTGGGATTCCAAGCTCGAATGCGAGAATTGGTGACACGATGTGTGATACGAAAACTCAGTACCAATTTCCGGTTATTTTTGGGGGAAATGTGTTATTTTTCGTCTTACTTTATAAATAGTCTCTAGGAGACGAAGGGAATAAAGTGAAAGAGTGGTAATGTATATATTTGTGCAGATGAATACTTGTGTGATGGTACTTGGTACTGAATTTCAAATTACTCATGTGTTGATTATGAATACGATAGAATTAATTGTAGATATTATCATATCTAGACAGGAGATAGAGAAAATTCTTAGCATTCATCTTATCCTGTATTTACTGCAAGATGATACCTACCTACCTACCTACCTACCTAGTCACTGCATCGTATAAGAAAGAATAAGAATAGCTAAAGCCCAAAGCCTCCACCGTTATTCATCTACGTCGGCCAATAAACTTATCATGCGAACTTTAGTTTCTGAAGTTTGGAAATATCGCTCAGCGTTAGTTTATGCGAATTTTTGTTTCATGTCTGGTGAGTGAGAGTTTGGTAATGTTGAAAGACGGCGAGGATCGGAAATCTGGAAATGTGGATGGATACTTCCACGTGGATGTTTCGGGTGGTGTGAGTGCTAGGGATTGAGAATGGGAATTTTGCAGCGAGGATATTAGTCATTGGTCATGACTATTAGATAATCGTGTCGAGGGAAGTGAGTATTGTTTGGGAAACTCTAAGTGTGTACTTGTGTTAGTGTGGTGATCAAGTAAATCTATTTAGTCTGCATATCGATATGGAAGAGGGAGAGAAGCAAAGAGCTATAGATGAGAATTAAGAATCAAGAACTTGAAAGGAAAGTCAGAGGGCTAGATTTCCAAAGAAGAGGTGTTGCTTGTATTGACTTGGATGGAAGCTTGAAGTGAAGTAGAAGTATTCGTATAATCCAGTTTGCTGGTAAAATATCCGGGTGCTTGCTGATACCCAGAAGAGTTGATTGCTCTGTAGAATTCTCTAACTGATCCGGATTATTCAGTTCTCATAGTATGATCAGAAGTGACTATTGAAGAGATCGGCGTCGAAAATCTTGAGCGTGAACTACTTACGAAAAGGTGAATCGCTCTTTAAACTTTTCCTAGCCTCGTGGCTTCTGACAGTTTGAATATTGAGCGATTAGTGTTTCATCTGTGGTGAGCATTTTCGAGGCAGAGATCGATATGAGATCTGTCTATTTGTGAGTGGGAAGTGCCAAGTATGGCTTTTAATAGATGTGGCTTTAAAATTAGAGGGTGGATGGTATGAATTTGAATTAGGCTTGATGGATTCGGTGGCATGTATTCCGATCATGAATCAAGTTCTTACCAAGGCGAAGGCGAAGGAGAAAGACTTCAATATCTTCTTCTCCGCCATCTACCAGGTATTTTTCATGCTATTTCAAACTCTCATGCTCGTATGTAGCTAGAAGAAGGATATGAAAATTTGGGATGAACAATGGACAATAGTGAGTTATTCGTCTGCCACGAAAGCTTAGTATGACAAAGAACTTTTTGGTAATAGTAAAAGTCATCCATGCATTTGCATCGGCAACAAGCCATGTATATAACATTCCTCATGCAACATTCCGTCCGTCTCCTCCCTCGAGAACAAGCAGACAGACAAAAACGTGTCGATAATCACGAATGGAGCAAAATTTGAGAAGATCTTTCCAATTTCTTCCCGGGTCTTCGTCCACGTTTTGATGGGATACAAATTGTAGACTTCGTTTGCGAGGAATTGTTAAGAGGCTGTGTGTATCCGAGTAGATGTTTGTTTACTTTTTCCCCTTATGCTGTAGGTCGATAGGATAGATTTTATGAGATAGCTGGAGTAGTGTGTGATGTCTTTTTGATATTGAAGGGATCGGATTTTCTCCGCCATTTGGAGAGTATCTATCCTCTGTCTCTCCATTTTTCCATTTTTCCATTTACTCATTTACCCATTTCCCCATCTTCCCAATCCTCAATCGCCTCCATCTGTCCGGGGTAACTTCAGTCGTCACTGGGATCCAGGATCCAGATCAAATAGTCATCGACTACATCCACAACATGTCAAGCACTAGACAAAATGACAAACAACCATATAAGATCCACTAACCGGTAAGAACACTACGCTTGTATTAATATCTTCTTCCCAGCTATTGAGAAATCACTAGTTACTCCATCGATTAATCATACATCATTGGAACTTTTGACTTTTGGCTTCTGGCTGAGAAAGTCTGTACCTGCATTACTGTCATAAAGCTCCCCGCCTAGGTAATACTAGGCAAAATTGACTGGCCAATAGAATCAGACAACATCACACAATCGGTTATGTTATGCATCCTTGCCTAGGCAGGTGGTTGTCAACGGTCTCATTGCCAAGAGAGGCGCTAGGTCTTAGTCCACTTTTCTTTACTAAACCACCACATACCACGAGATTCTTGTCTTTGTCGACATCTTATCACCAACTTAATCCTCAAATGACACCACTATCGCTACTACACACTGTCAGCCATGGGTAGACAGTAAGTAGATTACTAGTCACTGGTTGAATTATAGTCCTTGGATCTACATCAACGTGTCGAGCTCTCATCACATTCCCAGAATTACACGCAGAAACCCATCCAATTACTTATGTAAGGGGAACCAAGTATTGTGCTGGTCTACGGGATTCCAAATAAACTCAACCGGCAACGCCTTTGGAAGGACTGCCAATCAGCTTCACAAGCAAACTCAAATGATTCCCCGGTAGGAGGCATACCAGAATATTGCCAATTAACAACTTCGTTTGGTCGCACAGCGCAGCATGGCGCAGCATCCCTACAACTAAAAGTTACAGATATTGACCACCTGGGTAGTAGCATTGTATTTCTTAGTCGGAGAAAAAGATTTCATATTGACCACACAAGTGTGTGAAAAGACCCGAGGAACTCAACTCTATCATGAGCTACTAGATAGACGTCTGGCTCGAACACTTCCTAAAAGTATGAGCTCAGAGACTCTCCTCATATTGTCTTGGAAGCATGAGCTAAATCATCGCCTATAGACTTTCTTGACAGCCACTCTCAGAGAATCTATTGATCGTCATGACTTAGTATCATCTAGATCTGGTAGTTCAAGAACAGATAAGACTTCTTCGGGAACTATATCTATGCTAAAAACCATACCAGACAGATTCGCGCAGGCCCAGATCTTTTGATTCAAAAAAGTGTGACTATATTCGGTAGTGACCAGAAGTTTAAATCTCTCTTTCTCACCTCTTTAAATTTCTCGTTCCAACATTGATCACTGTGAACAGGTGTCTCACTCCTTCACTCCTCATTCTTTTATTATCTCATCTTCGTTATACCAGTGTGATTGTACAAGGGCATTCACAAAGTTCATGGGACGGTCTTCAGGTCCCCGAAAACTCTTGACACACTCTCTGTACGTATTCACATTTTGAAGCATTCCTGGTCAGATGCAGGAGCCTTGTGGGAGTATTTGTTTTCTGATAAGATAAACAGTCACTAGTATCACAAAGTAACACCTTTCCACGTTTCTGTAACGTCAAGGTCGGACTTAACAATAATTGTAAAATCTTCCTTCCAGTCTCAATCGCAAAATCCCCGACAAGAATTCGAAGCATCTCCATTTGACTCCCAAGGACATCATCAAGATGGGCTTAGGAAACTATTTCAAACCGAAGAAGCCTGAGCAAAGGCCTGGCGCTGGCTCTTCTACAGCCAACGAGAAGCAAGCTCCTTTCATGAATCCACAAACAGGCAACAATTCCACGCTGCTTCAACCTCTAAATAACCACCTTGCTTCTCAATCTTCGGCAAGAACTTCCACCTCGAATCAATCAAATGCTGGCTCAAACTTAATGAGTGGTATAAAACATGAGATTATGGTCAACTATCTTCACCAACAACAATGCGCAAATCTCTGGGTTAGTGATGACAGTGGCAACTCTGAAGGGGTTTTACTTAGAAAGGGAAGAGATTCATATTTGACTTGCCCGCAGCAATTAGAAAGATCTCCATTTGCTACAGCATGTTCAAGTCTTAATGTTCATGTAAGGAACTTGGAAAATTCATTCAAACTCGTAAATAGCTGACTCTCACAGTGCGCAATGACTGTAAATTCTCGAGTTATCAAATCTTTTCTAGATTTCTCGCCAGAGGCTATCGATGTCCCACTTATGAATGGTCTCAGGATACAGATTTTACCAGCCATGGAAGATTTACCCCGCGCGAGGAAACACCAATTTGCTGCATTTATTGCATCTGAGGCTTTGCTAGTTGTGTGGGATGATGAAGCATTAAGTTTAATCGATCGAGCAAAGAAAATTCAATCAGAATTAATGGAACTGGTATGGAAACTCGAGGAAGAAACAGAAGGAGAGAAGAAAACCCCAGATGCTACCAGCGTGGAACTTGATGCAGAAACCGGCCGACCTCTTCCACAAACGCGCGCACTACACTTGCAAAATACAATCCTAGTTACTCTTACTCTCATCTTGATTATCACAACTCTGGGTCTTGGTGTCCGTCAGATATCCATCGAGACCAGTGTCGATAAAAATTATGCTCGGTTCGCACTCCTCATCTTAAGCCCCATCCAGGTGTTTTTCACTCTTTTCTTCGCTCAAGCCATCGTCGGATGTCTGGCTCAGCTCTTCGGACCTGTGCGACAAATGAGAGCCAACTCCAAGTTTTACTCGGCCATAGCACCACCACGTATTCTCAAATCGGATCTTCCGCACATCACAATCCAGTGCCCCGTCTATAAAGAGGGACTGGACTCCGTTATTGCACCCACTGTCAAATCAATAAAGCAAGCCATTTCCACGTATGAATTACAAGGTGGTTCAGCTAACATGTTCATCAACGATGATGGTCTTCAAATTCTCAGTGCGAAGGACCGACAGGCTAGAATTGACTTTTATGCTGATCACAGCATTGGATGGGTTGCTCGTCCGAAGCACGGAGACAACTTCACCAGAAAAGGAAAATGTAAGTTCCTGTTTGAAAATATTTAAAGTGCCTTTGCTAATACTCAATAGTCAAGAAAGTAAGCCTCAATTATTCCGTTGATTTCATCATCTGTTACGATCAATTCGCTCAAAAGATATGACTTATGCTAACGATAATTCATAGGCCTCTAATATGAACTTCGGACTTCACATTTCTTGCATGGTTGAGGAAAAGTTGGCTTTGATTCAAAGACCTTTGGATTGGACTCAAGCGGATGAAGCACAAGCATATGGAAGATGTTTGACGGAAGCTTTAGAAGACAATGGTCGTGCATGGGCAGATGGAAACATTCGCATTGGTGACTACATCTTGTTGAGTAATTTTTTTATGAATCTTATCAAAGAGGCTCATCTAACATTATTTAGTCGATTCTGATACGCGTGTCCCCGAGGATTGTTTATTAGATGCTTGCACTGAGATGGAAATGTCTCCTGAAGTTGGAATCATTCAATTCTCATCTGGTGTTATGCAGGTCGTCAATACTTATTTCGAAAATGGTATCACTTTCTTCACGAACTTGATTTATACCGCTATTCGATATACTGTTTCAAATGGAGATGTTGCTCCCTTTGTTGGTCACAATGCTATTTTGCGCTGGTCAGCCATTCAGCAGGTTTCGTATGTGGATGAGGATAAATATGAAAAATTCTGGTCGGAATCTCACGTTTCTGAAGATTTCGACATGTCTCTCCGCCTTCAAGTTAATGGGTACATTATTCGCTTGGCTGCATGGGCTGGTGATGGATTTAAAGAGGGTGTTTCATTGACTGTTTATGATGAACTTGCTAGATGGGAGAAGTATGCGTATGGTTGCAACGAACTTCTCTTCCATCCATTGCGTATGTGGTTCCACAGAGGACCATTTACTCCCCTCTTCCGAAAATTCTTGTTCTCCAACATCCGATTCACCTCGAAGATCACAATTATCTCATACATCGGTACCTACTACGCCATTGGAGCTGCCTGGATCTTAACCACAGCCAACTACTTCGCTATCGGATGGTTCAATGGCTACCTTGACAAATACTACATCGATTCCTGGAAAGTCTGGTTCTCTATCGTCATCGTATTTAACGGTCTTGGAAATATCGCACTAGCAGGAATGCGCTATCGAGCCGGCGAGCGCAGTCTCGGCTTCTCCCTGTACGAAAACTTCAAATGGACATTAATGTTGGCCATCTTCCTCGGTGGCCTCTCACTCCACGTTTCCCAAGCCCTCCTCTCGCATATGTTCGGAATCGACATGAACTGGGGTTCCACAGCTAAAGAATTAGAATTCAGTAACTTCTTCATGGAAGTCCCAAAGGTCTTGAAAAATTTCAAATACTCCATGATATTTTCCCTCGTCAGCATAACCGGTATTGTTATCCTGGCCACTGCTCCTTTCATCCCGTACGATTGGCGCATTCAGGATTTCGTGGCCATTTTACCTATGGCTACCGTGGCGGGGAGTCATTTACTTTTACCTCTGGCTTTGAATCCTGCGCTTATGACGTTCTCGTGGTGAGTGTGTTGTAGAGGTTTAATGCTTGTGTTATTTGCTTGGCTTGAGAGTATGGCATGGCGCTATAAGGTTGAAAGAGGGTTCGGTTTCTGGTGTTTGTGGTGTTTATAGGGAGGGTGTTTGCAAGGTGTCTAGTTACGGTTAGATATATTAGCTCATTATCGTTAATTTGATAAATAAGTAATCGCACGATTCTAATACAAATTATGTGATATATGGGGATGTAGGGCATGAATGCTATTTCAACTTCAAATTTTGCATAGCTGGAATCATTAACGAGGTGTTTGTTTAATTGTCTGTGAGATAGACGGGCAGAGTAGATTCCTCTTACTCTTTCTTGATTCTTGTCTTTTCTCCTTGTTGTTTTTACATGTTAGAGCGATTTAGGAGGTTGATAATAAGAAGAAATTGGTAGTAATTTTATCTCGTTTCATTTCATTTCATTTTTATTCATCGATCAACAGATCAATGGATCGTTTCGAATTCAATTCAATCCAATACGCAGAAATCATCTCATCTTATCGTATAGATACCTATCTCCCTCCCTCCTTGTCTAGCTACCTACTCACCATTATATCCGAAAACTTCTCATCATTCAAAAATCTCAGGTCTACTCTAAGATTCTTATAACTCCCAAATTTCAAATCCTTCATTTTGTTTGTATGTTTGTGTATAGTAAAGTTTTCTCCGCACGGAATGAAGAAGAGAAAGAAAGAAAGAAAGTTAAAGCCGCGTGAAAGTGTATGGATTTCCCCCCTGTGCTCAATAGTAATCATACGAGGAAGATATAAGGGCTGTTTATAATAGAAATAGCATTTGAATAATCACACGCAACGTAGTTCTTCCCGAGTAAATGGACATTTGAAGCGAAGAATGGATAGGAATGTCTAGGGGATGAGTGTCAAATTTACTACATCTCAAAACGCGACCTTGCCCGTCTTGACAACGAGCGGTCGATTACTAGCTACTAGCACGTGTTTCACCAGGTCGATAAGATACTCGTCCGTTCCTGGAGATGTCAGATATCTTTTTGAATAGTCTGATATATTGATTATCTTACCTGGAGCACCTAATAGCATTAAGCCCACCGGTTGGTATTCTTTTGCTCGCGTGATTTTGGAATCGTAAAGTCGTTGTCCCACTATTTTATTGCCATTAGCATAGTTGAGATATATTGGTTTTTGAGTCGGGAAATACCAGGGATTGATACTGCTGGTCCTCCACCTAGTGATGAGAATACAGTGATGGGAACGTTGAACCCTTGCCATGGCGCGCCTGATTCCTCGACAGAACTACTTCGGAATTAGTATGGGGATCTTGACGATTGAGAAATTTTGGAACTGACCCAAAATACCCATCACGATAAGGGAGGTCTGGTAAGGCACAAGGTAATAGCATGACTCCACCATCATTGAAAAGATGATCTTTGAGAAAATTGGAAAATAGCTCTTTCTCTTCCAATGCTGTAGTGAGTTGATCTTGCGTTAGATTAGCACCTAGCTCCCTGTTGGTTTGTTAGCATCGGATGCTGATACCTGAGAAAATTAAAGTACCATTTGTAACGGAGCAATGGCTCTGCGTATGGCTCTGTGCCAAATCTTTTCCTGTATTCTTCTCGGAAAGGAGTGGTGTTGTTGTAGTGTCCATAAAGTTGGATATGGGCTAATGTCTAGACATTGCAATTAGAAAGGAAATACAAAATATGTTTTAGTACTAATTCTACTTACTGTTTGAAATGTCTCCGCAAAGGTCTTTTCAGATGAGTTTTCTGGTGCATTTGACTTCCACAGCTCATCCATGGTAGTGGTCGTACGATGAAGCTGGGTAGCCTTCTCGAAATCTTGTATGAAATCTTCCATCACCTTTTTCATCTCTGGGGCTAAATTCTCGTATCTTTCTGACAGGATTGTTAATTTCGTAGGCATCTGTGGGATACGATTTTAGTCAGAATTTCAGATGAATTAGGATGCATATTACCACGGATGAAGTTTTTGGATCAGAACCATCAGATGCTCCGAGCCATAACTTCGTAGAAGCACTAAAATCCGATATGTCTCGACTGAAAATGCCAGGTGTATCGAGATATCTATAATATTAGTTCAACTTTTTCTCATAATCGATGTAAATGACTTACGATGACACTGGAACAAGACCTTCGCAAGAGATACGACCGTGTGTGGGCCTAATACCAAAGAGTCCATTATCCGCCGCAGGACTGACCATACTTCCGAGCGCTATTATACCAGTCAGTCGGCGAATATTTCCATGGAGTCTCATACTCACAGTCTGAGCCAATAGTAAAGTCTAACCACTCATATCCAGCAAGTGCAGCGGCACTTCCGGCACTGCTACATGAAGTATCTAGATAACCACAACCTCGAGGGTTGAATGGCGCTTGATAATCTACCCAATCTCTTGGGCCCATTCCAGATGAAAAAGGAGTCGTCTTGACCTTTCCAATGATCACAGCTCCCTCGTCGATGAGTTTCTGTATTGACGGAGCTGTATTGATTGATACATCTCGAAGGGCTTCGTAAGCTTTGCTGCAGACAGTAGTTTTGACACCTTCAAGGTCAATGATATCTTTCACTGCTATCCGTTTACCTAAGAGGGGCTGAAGATGAGATGGCGGAGAGTAAAGCCGAGATGGAACTGGGATATAATCCATAAGTATTCTTTGGTAGCTGAAGAACGACATTAGTATTGAAAGTTAAATGCTAGGCATGTGATCATACCGATTGCTACCTGGAGCAGTTGGTATAACGCCACAAACAAATGCTCCAAGAGGGTCTGGATACAGTTTATAGATGCGATGGATTGTCGAACCACTCAGAATATAAGGACCTTCAGGAAGAAAGCCTTGATATTCGAAAGATTTCGATCCGAGGATCTTTGATTCGCCAGAGTTGGCTATGTGGCGTAGTACTCCCGGAGACTCCTGTGCAAAAACATTACGGGCAAAAATATCACACCATACATCGTCTTTCCTAGCAAATTCTTCATATTTAGAATCCAGCCACGATTGAGTGATGTGATCATCATCCACATCAATTGAAAGAATGGTCAGCGGCACCTGGCCTTCAGTAATTTCACCATTGATATTTGTGGACACGCCATGGCCAAGGAGGTACGAATAGGTACCAATATTGACTATTGAAGGATAGATTACAGAAGAATCCATGATTGTAGAAATAGACGTTGTTGAATGAGTGTTGCAAGTATTGTGGTGCAGATATCTTCCTTTCCTGTACACGGCTCAATGCTCCCACTCACAGGTTTCGTATCAGACGAATCGATCTGAGGATTTCCTCAGCCTACAGAGCTCAATAGATTGGTTCAATAATTAAGTAGCGAAGATTGATTATACAAACAAAATAAGATGATATACTAGGTAGTCGCACGTCTTATCGGTGATCGAGGAACGAAGGAAGGGAGTGCGGGGTGAGATAGATAGATGCATAGATGCCTTTGGCCATTGATTGCTGACGAAAATGTGAGTCAGAATCATAATCTCTCATCAGCAGAGTGATATGTCCATATGAAGTATCTAATTTTCTCGTTCCTACCAAAAAAAGAAGGACGATCAGTTTTGTACAGAGACCAAGCAAATGCCAAATTTGACCAGTAATGTCCCAGCAATCTACACCCCCACCTCCTCATTAGGCATGACATTCACATAACTTCACCACACCACATTTCATCCTTAAGCTTCACAGCGCAGTTCCTTCTGATGCCCGTCTGATCATCAGAGTAATCCTTTTGGTAGAGTCGTAGATCCAGATTTATCTATGGAAGAACGAGGCCGATGACTTGAGGCACAGAAACCTATCAATTGCTGCGGGGAAAAATGCTTGGCTTGTGGTTATCATTGACGATAGTGGGGAGCTAAAAAGAACCAATGGTGTGGAAGAATTGAGAGTCCATATGGTCTCCTAATTGGCATGACAGGTTTTGATTGTTTTCGATTGAAGAAATCCAAAAATGATACGAGTGAACATATGAGCATGTTTGAGTTGGTGATGCTGCGGTTTTGATCGATTACCGATCTACGAGAAAGGGATATACTAAGGAAACTTTGTGTGCCATTGTTAAGTACGGATTCGGTGAATTAGGTTGTAGGAAGATCTCACTTCACACTCATGCGATGAACCCGCTGTTTCGAAATCTGATGAAAGCAATCAGTTGCTTTTGACTACGGAATTACAATACAGTGATGTCGCAAAATACCAGGTGTCTCATCTTAAAATAGTCATCTTTTTACAGTAAAATCACAAAAGTTCCACACGCGGCCATGACCAAGGGTTTCTGTTAATCCAACATACAGACTATCAATCACAAAGTTCGACTGGAGAGAATAACTAGAACCCTAAGATACATTAGGAAATCGTGTTTTTATTGAAGATTAAACTCCTTTGGAATTTTGAGAATTTATATCTAATCCAGCTGTCCGGCATATCAGAACTCTTGGGCAAGGGTAAATGTTCTTGGTGAATCGATACTGGGAATTATAGGTATGTGCCGTTGTCGTGAAATCAGGAAGACCATGATAAAGGAGAATGATGGTCACCAAGTTCCGAACGAGAAGCGGTACAGAAGAAAAAAAGCTATGATGGACCTGTTGGTATATAAACGAGCAATTCACTTCTTCTCGGGGATGAACATTAAAGGGGCTCGCTTCTGCTAGACTGTCTTGTCGTGAAGTTTTTCCAGACGCGGAAGACCAGAGAACATACCACTACTATAGGAGATCTAGACCGCAGAAAGCGACCATTTATAGAAGATAAAGTGATACGTTTGCTCTAATATCATCACGTTACTCTGCCGAACCTTCGCAAGGACAGATCTGATCAAACATTGGCGGGTGGAAAGCATAATGGGTCATTCATATATCCGATCTCTGACGTTGTGACGTTTTGGGTGAACAACTAAATAGCAATACTTGCGCTGTTTCCCTAGACTCTGAGGGGAGATCAGGTCAAGCTTGTAGCCGTGAGCACATGCGGAAATAGAGATGGATTATGATTTAAGAGATTGTCAAAGATTAAAAAATGCATAACGGTTTGTGACCACAGATGATATCGACAATTGTGTGAAGCAACTATAAAGACTATTCAAATATAAGACCATGGTCAATGGTTGACAGAACTAAGTGATATTGTACGGTAATCATGTAAGAATATCAATTTTTATATTAGAAGAGAGATGAAGTTGAGTAGCCTTATCAAGCTTACCAGCAAATCGAATAATAATGGGGCTAGTGTCAAATCCGACGCGGCCGCATATTGAGAGCGGTGAAGCTAATGGCAGAATATTTTGTAGGCGGGGCAGTCTCAACACCAATTTTATACAGCATCTACATGACTCACCTGCCATCTTCACTGTAGTATTTATTGATTCTTCTGGTAATAAGTCGTTCTATAAACTTATATATCACCATGTCAAAAGTCTATCTCCTTGATTACGTTGCTGGAAATGTGCGTAGCTTGGCCAATGCTATCGAGAAGGTCGGCTACACTATTGAATGGATAAGGTCTCCAGAAGATGTGCCAAAGGCAGATGTAGGTTATTTCAATTTCTTCAGTTTATGTTTGCGAATTAAGCATGTTCTTTCATATTACCTACTCTTTCTAATAAATTACAATTTAGAAACTCATTCTTCCTGGAGTTGGCCATTTCGGTCACTGCATGACACAATTCTCCAAAGCCGGATACCTTCCTGCGATACAAAAACACATTGATTCAGGGAAACCTTTCATGGGTATCTGTGTTGGATTACAGGCATTATTTGAGGGTTCCGCGGAAAATCCAGCAGTCCCTGGGCTTGGGTATGTCAAGGCGACTCTCGATCGGTTCGACGATAGCTCGAAATCAGTACCACACATTGGATGGAACAGCGCGAATACATCGGGTAAGGAAGTTTTCGGATTGAGACCAAGCTCGAAATATTATTACGTCCATTCGTACAAAGTTCCATATAAGCAAGGAGAATTGGAAAGCCAAGGTTGGACTGTCGCAACCGCACGCTATGGTGACGAAGAGTTTGTTGGAGCGATTGCAAAGGGAAACATATTAGCGACACAATTCCACCCAGAAAAGAGTGGAGTTGCTGGACTCAGGGTGATTAAAGCTTTCTTGGATGGAGACAACAATAGTAGCGCAGTTGAAGGCTTGGTCGCTGCCAAAGAAGGCTTGACTAGAAGAGTTATCGCATGTTTGGATGTGCGAACAAATGACCAAGGAGATTTAGTGGTGACAAAGGGTGATCAATACGATGTGCGAGAAAAGACTGATGGAGGAAATGTACGAAATCTAGGAAAGCCAGTTGAGATGGCCAAGAAATACTACGAACAAGGAGCCGACGAAGTTACATTTCTCAACATCACAAGTTTTAGAGATTGCCCGGTAGCAGATGTACCAATGCTCGAAATATTACGACAGACATCAAAAAGTGTTTTTGTTCCATTGACAATTGGAGGAGGTATTCGAGACACCATTGATACCGATGGTACAAAGATCTCAGCATTGGAAATTGCAACAATGTATTTCCAGAGTGGAGCAGACAAGGTATCCATTGGATCTGATGCTGTAACGGCAGCAGAGGAATATTATTCCAACGGGAAGAAGTTGTCTGGGGCCACAGCCATAGAGCAAATATCTGGCGCTTATGGCAACCAAGCAGTGGTTGTGAGTGTGGATCCAAAGAGAGTTTATGTATCGAAACCTGAAGAAACAAAACATAACACTATACGAACAAGATACCCGGGACCAAATGGTGAAGAATATTGCTGGTATGCATGCACGATTAAAGGAGGCCGAGAGACACGAGATATGGATGTCGTTGAGCTTGTGACTGCTGTTGAGGCAATGGGAACGGGCGAGATTCTCTTGAATTGTATCGACAAAGATGGAACAAATAGCGGTTTTGATTTAGAACTCATTGACCAGGTAAAGAATGCGGTGAGCATACCAGTCATTGCTTCTAGTGGAGCTGGAAACCCTGGTCATTTTGAAGAAGTTTTCTCGAAGACTTCCACTGATGCTGCTCTTGGAGCTGGTATGTTCCACAGAGGAGAATATACTGTTAAGCAGGTCAAGGATTCTCTTGCCGAGAAGGGTTTGATGGTTAGACAATTTGAGAACGATCTCTAAGCGACACAATCCAAATAAAACATATTCACAGTATCTGCTCCAGTAACTTAAGACGCACTTTTTTTTTGTGAATTAGAAAGAAAGGAAAGTAGAGGTTTATAAGAGCAACTCATTATTCCAAATTGAATAGAGTATCCAAGTGATCGAATAATGAGACTTTAAGTAATATTGTGAGTAGTTGGTTACATGCAGGTTTTTGAGGAGCTGGGGACTAGAAAATGATGTTGTGTATGTTGTGAGTACAGGCAATTATTTTCCCAGCTCCAAGTCATGATTCACGAATAAGTTAAATATATATTTTTTACTCGTTGGTTTTAGAAGACGCTCAGGCTGTGTGTGGTTAACTGGCAGATATGGTGGAAGAAGCGAGGGGTAGTTAGGGAAGAAGTGAGGTTTGGGACTTGCAGACGTCGAAAGAAGAGTTGACTGTGGATGGAGAGTGGATTGGAAAGGTATCGGGTTATTCTTTGTAGAGGGTGTAAGGAAGGGTTGTGATGCGGATCGAACGTTTGATTCTACGAGGGGTGTTGTGGTAGAACATGAGAGGATATGGATTGGAGAGCATCTCCTGGAAAAGGTAACGATGAACGTATAGCTCCAAAGCATTGCAAAGCCGTTCATTCTCTGAGCACAATCGAAACTTTCGGAACTTGTGAGGTCATACTGTGAAAGGGACAATAGCAGGACTGTTTGATGGACACTTGGGGTCGATTACTATACACATTATCACATTCGAGGCATGGTGTCGATTACCGAACGTGATGACTTTGATTTATTGAACTATAAAAAGAGAAGCACTAGAATCCCTTCATATATTTGTGATTCTCTGTAGTTTCTAGAACCTCAAACTTCATTCCCACAGCAATGGGCCCATCCAACCTAGGTACACCCAACATTCCAAAACATGGTTTCCATTTGATACCTTCATCTACACGTCTATAGCTCACTAACGTATCCCATGGCTCGTGTTTATTCTTTTCAGCAGTTTCTGGGTTCACATTAGGAACTTGGCATCTTGCACAACGAGCCTGGACATCTATGTCTACCCCATTTGAACCCATTACCGTGGATAAAAGCCCCGAGTTTGGCTGGTTGATTATTCTCACTCGCTTCCAATTATCCTCCGTCCACGCAGCCGGCGCGATGTCCTCGTTGTTCCTCTCGTTTTTACCCCTCACAATTACGTTGGGACGAAATCTCTCAATTGTGATCTCATCCGCTCCTTTCTTCGCTAATCTTTGATTTAACTCTTGAAGAGAAGCTTCGTTTGCAATCAAGACGGGCATCACATCTGGGAAGTTCGTGCTCTCCTCTCTTCCTAGTATTTCCGGTGCTCCGTTACCCCGCAGAATCCTGGGCGTTGGTCCCTTGTACACCAGCTTCACTTCCTTCTCAAAGAATTCATTGAATATGCTGTTTATCTCATCCGTGTATACGTATCCATCTGTCTTGTAATCCCAAATTTCCACCTGTGTCAAACTTGTGTTATCTTTCAGCCATTGCTCTGTGGGTCGTGCGGGAACCATGACTTTCTTGTCTGTGTTCCTGATACTGATGACCAGATATTCGGCATCTTCACTGCCAGATTCAGAGGGAGATTTGGCTGTGGCAAAAGCAGTGTCAATTAAGGTCATGGAGGAAATGTCGCGGATTGTGATGAATTTATGGTCATCGCCAGAAACGAACATCCAACGTCTGTCAAGGTCGAGACCATGAGTGGTGAGGTGGGACGATTTGATCGAGATCCCACGACAAGACTTTATAGGATAAATTAGAAGGTCGGTGATTTCGGTCGTGGTGGAGGGAGATGAAAAAGGATTGAGATTGTAGAACATGGTGAGTGATACCGATATCGATATGGATATGGATCGAAATGTGAGGCTTGTGAGGCTTGTATTGTGTTTTGAAGCTGGTGGTGCTATACGCTTTGTGAGAATGAGATTGCCTAGCAATAATATAAGGTTAAGGAAAGCGATCGTATCTCGTGGCAGGGGAGAGAGGAAGAGGAATGTAGATTGTTATTAGTATGTATTTGGATGTTTGAATGCCAATCAACCTTCCTAGGTGGGTATTTATGTCAGGGCAGGCTTTGAGATGTTGGATATCGAGCAGAGAAGAATCCAGCTGTCGAATAGCTGCAACGAAGTGATAGTAGGATCATGAATTCCCATCTATCCGTCTCAATATCACCTACCCAGTGTCTTGCAATGTTCCAGATGTCGACTTTTACACATACCATGAAAATGCGATACCTTTGAACCATCGCTTACGTCATCGTTTGTCTTATGAGACCACTGGTTGCTCTGCGCAACCATCCCAACCCGTCCCAAGCGCTCTTTCCCACAAATAAACATCAATTGCCAAGACCCCACCTACCTTATGCAAGAAGAGGTACTTTAGATCGCTTTATTTTGGGGAATCTATGCAATCGTGGAGCCAGAACGTTCACATTCAACGCTTCATATTCAATCGTTTCGAGCCCCGCCACTTTGCACTCGCACTTGTTCTTTTTAATACAACCTCCTGCGAGCTTTACGTTTTGTGATTGCTCCGTTCCTTCATTAGTCTGAAGTGCGTTGTCACTTTGCAGAGTTATTCTTCTTGACAACCAATCCGCGATAAGAAGTCGAGCAATGTCCAGCTTCATAACCAATCTTTTCCCCTCCGCACAAGCTGGGAAGCATGACAATATCTTGCCAGTTCCCCCACCACCTTTGCATACTCGATCTAGTCAAAATGAAAGTTTGGGTGATCGACCCAGCACTCCTGTTAATAGAAGCAACTTCATAAACCCCGTCTCAACACCCCAAGGAAGTCCAAGCAAGAATCGCAATCCACCTGGAGCCAACGAACTACCTACAGCTTTCGATACTGCTATGAAGCTTACACCTGCCAATTTGAGCAGTCCACCAAAGACTGGTCGCGTTCCGATTGGCAACCCATTGACTCCAGGAAAGGGACCAAATGCTAACGCAGTCGATGAGTACTTTAACAATTCTACCGGGAATACTGATGAGAGTATTATCCAAAAATCATCAGTCCCTTCAGGAAGCCCTGTAAGACGACAAGGCAAAGAAAACAATACCCCTCAAGCCTCAAGACAAGCAGATTCTCCAACACTCAATCCAGCAACAATCCCTCGCGATGCACCTTCTCTGAACCAAGCAGCGATCTCACGCCAGGAGCTCTATCAAACACGGGAAATCCCAGCACCACCTACCAGAAAATACAACACGCAACGTGGATTGACTGCAGAGGAATTGGAGATTTTGCACAAGCCAAATGTGAAACGTCTGGCCAATGTAACTCAGCTTTGTGAGTATTCCGGTTGGCGTGTCATGGCACTACTAACTATGAGCAGATTTTCTCGATTACTATTATGATCTCTTGAGTTACGTCGGATCGCGCCAAAATCGACTCAATCATTTCAAGGCAGAATACCCCGCTCCCCCAGAAACTCCCGAAGAAACATACATTCCAGTTTGGTCAAAATATGCCGGTAGAGAGCGTGCCAATTTGCGCAAACGTCGAGTTCGTCTACGCCAGGGCGATTTCCAAATTTTGACACAAGTTGGACAAGGCGGGTATGGACAAGTCTTCCTTGCTCAGAAGAAGGATACTAGGGAAGTCTGTGCCTTGAAGGTTATGAGCAAGAAGTTGTTGTTCAAGCTGGACGAGATTAGACATGTTCTTACAGAACGTGATATCTTGACAAATGCCAAGAGCGATTGGCTCGTTAGATTGCTCTACTCGTTCCAGGATGAGAAGAGTATATATCTAGCTATGGTGGGTTTTGTTTCACTTCATATGTGCGCACATTGCTAACTATCTCTAGGAATATGTCCCAGGTGGAGATTTCCGAACGCTACTGAACAACACTGGTGTTCTAGCAAATAGACATGCTCGATTCTACATTGCCGAAATGTTTTGTTGTGTAGATGCTCTGCATCAGCTCGGTTATATTCACAGAGATCTCAAGCCTGAGAATTTCTTGATCGATTCGACAGGACATGTCAAGCTCACGGATTTTGGACTTGCTGCAGGCTTCCTTGCTCCGGGCAAGATTGAGTCCATGCGAGTGAAGCTTGAAAAGGTCGGAGAGACATATGTTCCCTTTGGTAAGCCTATCGAAGAACGTACTGTCGCTGAACGTAGAGAAGGTTACAGATCGTTGAGAAACAAGGATGTTAATTATGCCAAGTCGATTGTTGGATCGCCTGATTATATGGCCCCTGAAGTCTTGAAAGGAGATGAGTACGACTTCACAGTTGATTATTGGAGTTTGGGTTGCATGCATTTCGAGGCTTTGACAGGATTTCCTCCGTTTGCTGGTGCCACCGTCGACGAAACCTGGAAAAATCTGAAGCATTGGAGAGAAGTATTGAAGCGACCAGTTTGGGAGGATCCAAATTACTTTATTAGTAACCGTACTTGGAACTTCATTACAAGGTAATCATCCTCCTTGATACTAGACAAATATTTGCTAACAGAAATAGCTGCATTACATCTAAGGTCAAGCGTTTCTCCAATATCACAGAAGTCTATGGACATCAGTACTTTGCCGAAGTTGACTGGACTACTCTTCGTTCGCAACGTGCTCCATTTGTACCAGAGCTGGACTCTGAAACTGATGCCGGCTACTTTGATGATTTCAGTAACGAAGCTGATATGGCTAAATATAAAGAAGTCCATGACAAGCAAACGGCTTTGGAGAATATGGCTGATAGAGAAGATGCTATGAGCAAGAGTTTGTTCGTCGGATTCACTTTCAGACATCGTAAGCCAAATACAGACGATGATGGGAAGTCTAGCCCAAGAAAGGCCATTCCAACCGATGGCACTTTTGGCACTATGCTATAAGCACACTATGATCTTGATGATTTTCGACATTCAATATTTGATTTAGGGAGATGAAAATGGTGGAATGGGATGGGAAGGGATAGGACTGGAAACACTGGAAGTGGCTATCATGGACGGAGGGATGGGATTGTGGAGTAGCGGTTATACTAAGGCATATCTGCGGCGTTAAGAGTCAGATTGCTTGACTTCTGACTTCACACTGTAAAAGTCTTCCTGGCCTCCCCGCAGTTCTCGCGGCATTTGCTTATCGCGCTCGTTTCTGGAGTTCTTTTTTTGTTTTTTTTACATGATAATGCATACAAGTGGGGGTTAATTATTGATTATTAGCATGAACCTGACACAATGCACACGCGAATGCTGTAATAATACTTCGAATTTAATATATCCTATAAAAGCTTCTTATGTTTCATTTTCGAGAGCAAGCCGGCTCAACGAAACGCGCGGGGGACATTGTCTCAATCTTCGCAGTCAGGTAAAATGTTGAGAGTACTCATTTGGTTGCTCTACTTGAGTCCTTAAAGTATTGATGTCTGTTGTGATATACATTTACCCTATTTCACTCTTGTACTATAGTTCTATTTTGATAATTTCATCTTGTTCTAGACATTGTCATGCCATTTGGTTTCATGGGAAGAGCAGGGCTCATGAGCACAAGCCCGGACTTTCGGTACTCAAAGGGCGTACAGCCCGATCCATCGACCCGACAGTTCGGTACCATTCAATTGATTGGCGAGCCGGCTAAATAGACTCGGCGATAGAACAGATTTTCAATCAAGTCCTCTGCAAGAATGCGGCGCGGGTGCAGAAATGCCCTGGTGTTTAAATGGGGCAGGGTAAAAATGGTTGGACGAGCGGGGTTTGTTTGTACGACGTTACACGCCGATTGTGTGTTTTGGAAGTAGCTTAGGCGATCACGAGCATTTTCTATGGGTTTTTAAACTGTTTGAATGGGATTTATGCGTTGGCGTGGGGGTTGGCGGTGTTGGAAAATTAAAAGAAGGATTAAGAATGAAGTGCATCGCCGAGGCTCTGCGAAGGAATGCTTAATAAATCGGGGGGCTGTAAAAATGGATGTCAAATCTATCATTCGTTTTGAGTATTCTTATTCTTTTTCTTGTCTGCTTGTCTGTTTTCAATGCTTTTCTTCTCACAAAATATCGAGGCGTACTTGGGCAAGAAGGAAGCCTCCCTCTCCTACCGCATGCCAGATGATCTGTGACCTGGCGGGGTATACACAGTCGGATTCAGCCTTATCTATTTTATCTATGTTACACCAACTGTTGCAATAAGCTTATTTAACTATTCGATTCTTCCGTTACATCGTGCCGAAGCTTTACCTCTGTCTTTGCTTTTTATATAACAGTTGTACGAATCAAACCAGATTCTGGGCCAAGCTTTCCCGACTCTTCTTCTGTGCCTGTCCCCGCCGGTTTTAACGAGTTGGTGGCGTTAAAAAGAGTGGCAGAAGAAAAAGCTTGATTGATTCTCATATTTCTATTGCTTTCTTTCTTGGCAATTGTCTAATTGATGACTATGAGAGGTGACATCAATGTCTTCCATTAAGAGTTCGACTTTCAGATTACAGATGTCGGGTATGTAAAGACTTCAATGTTGTACAAGGGGTATTTTCTAATCTGTGCGCTGATTAGAAACAATGAGATGCGCAGGACAGGCAGCCAAAAATCGGAGAGAAAAGAGATTTCAAAAGAGAAATACCATGGCGAGAATTCGATCGAGATTAGGAAGGGCGTTTGGGAGGGTGTGGGAGATTTGGCATGATTTTAAAAAGTGGAGAAGAGATGTTGAAGAAGCGAGTGAGTACTGCTTTTCTTATTTGTGATGATATGGTTCGGAAAACTGTCGTCAGTTGTTCAAAGGACACGTGTATAGTAGTTTGGGCTGAAGCCCGACAAAATACGGGCCGCAGATACAGCTTTGATACTTGGGTTGGTTGAGACGTTCGATATAAGCTTCAGTGAAGCGGTGATTCTTTGAGAATGGCACTAAGCTAATTCTCATTCTTTAGGACAGAGACGGGCAGATAGATACGATAACCATATGGTGAATCACGATGATATATGGTGATACACGGACGAAACTCATCTGCTGTCTTAAATAGTTCATTATGAGGAGAAAGAGATTACGCACAGCTTGATAGGACTCGGGACAACCTGTGATATCTTAAAGCCCATAGTCAGATCCTCATAGTCTGACATTTTATGGCTGGAGCTGCGGCCCAAACAAGAGATACCTCGCACATGGTACTTTTTGACGTTATTCCAGAGACAGCCGCACTACGTACTGTCGATGTAAGTACTTCTAAAAACACAATTGTTGTTTAGAAATCTTATCAAATTATATTACTATTCCGGGCTATACGAGAAGGCCCGAGTACAAACTCTTGTCATATTAAAATCCCACAGTATTCCCAACTGTAAATTACTGCTCTCTCCATACCTGTCTGAAGAGAAGTCGGCCGTTGAGGTTCTCTAAATAGAAGATTTGGAAAAGCACTTTTCTATTTGGTTTTCAGGTGAATATGGGGAAAATAGGAGGGGAAATGGGAGGAGAATGGTTTCAACTTTTGATATGGAGGTTCTGGTGTGCGGGTTTCGCGATGGAAAATGGAAATGGTTTGGTCTGGTTCGGGTTGGGTTGGGTTGGGTTGGTGAAATTGTTAGATGGGTATAAGCTTGGTGATGGTACCGGAGATGTGATCCTGATCCATGTCAGTTGAATTCTTTCATGATAGTCTCAGAGAAGGATCGAATAGAACTTAAAATGAGAATATTTTTCGTGGAGGTGAGACGCGTTTTAGAATCTAATACATTCATTGTGGTAGCCTTTTTACCAGATCGCGAACCGCAGTTGAATCCCATACTTTCTTCCTCTTCTTCTTCTCCTCATCTTTCAAATGCAAGAATAAAATGCAGTCCGCTTTCTAATCACAAATCATCATATCCTCTGTCTAATAAGTTCATTTGGCTAGATGAACCATTGAGAAGATCATGGAAGCTGACGGCATCCGTGCAATACTGAAGGGTCTCAATAAGAAAAGAAGAAAGCGGGTTGGTATGCTCAGATGAGCAATGACATCTGAAGGTTGAAAGTTACTTTGTTCGAGATAGCAATTGGGCTTTATCCTAGAAAGATAAACCGAAGAAGTTATCATACCATTCGCTAAACAGGCTTCATTCGGCAATGATTTTAGGGACAAGATGAATAAAATGCGTCATAAAAACAGGTTCCAAAGCCGCCTTGGTATAATCAGGAGAGAGTGAGGCAACTACTGTTAAATAGGAAGGATGTCGGTAACAAACTTATGTCGTTGAAAGAGGGGTGACAATAAAAACACGATACAAATTCGCGAACAAACATACAATCTATGGATGTGTTGAAAAATGAAAATCTGCAGAGGAACGTATCGTGCCGTCCATGTGACAATGATAGTGATTCCGCTGAGGAATTCAAGTAGGTGATGATTCAGAGGCATAATGAAAAGCTTGCTTCTAGAAGCACCTACTTCTTTAATTCTTCGGTGTAACCTAGGCTTGCAACATAATTCACGCTAGTTCATCCCAAATCACTTGACAATGGTGAGTGTGGCATCTTTGAAGAAACGACTAGTTACAAATATCTCTAGTACATCGACTAATTACATAATTTTGGCGTTAATCACAAATACTGGAATTGATGTAGTTCTTGTGTGGTGGTATATAGTCCATCAAAGACTTTATTCTTGCTTCAAGTTTACACACATAACGAAAGATCGCTTATTTGCGTCACCGTCGATCCAAGGACCAGGGGCCCTATGTCTTATCAAACCCAGCTGATACTATCTACTCTTACTGCCGGCACTTAATTATCGATGACACCTACTGTTTTCATTATAATCACTCTCTATGGGACCAATCAAAATTCCCAGAAGAACGTGCATTCTCTTCTCAGCTTCTTAACTTCCTGCGGCGCTGCTGAACATAGTGTTCCGACCAGGATGTTAATGGTGTATGACGATTGCCATCTCCATTTGACTTAGTGCTGACGTTTGCGTTCTCACCGATTATCTTGCTTGTGTTCTATCTTTTCAAGCATGATATTGCACGCAATGCATCGGTCATAAGTTAAATGGCTCAACGACACTATTCATTCGGACGCCATCAACGGATGCATCGCCACTAGTCAACTTCAGCTTGTATGGGTGGTGAAGACTGTTTCTATGCCCTGAGATCTACATGTTGGAAACCAAGAAACCGGGAGAATTTCAGATATCTTTCAAATGAGTCCCACTTCTGTGATCTACAAGCATTTGGTAACTTGAATTTACCGCCACAAGGCGGTGAACTTTAGCGCCACCCGCTCTCTTCACATGTGCGGTTTACCTATCTCGAGCATATCGAACTCATCGAGTTTCGGCTCTCAAATAGCATAACAGCTAATCCACCGATTCTTACACGCCATTCCAATCAAGCCGCTTCAAAGAGCCACGCAATAATGCTCAGTTGTCTTGCAAGCTTGGACAATGCAAGAGATCGTTCACGAGATAAGAACTCTCGATTATTATTTCAAGATTTCTTACTCCCTATGAGAATTTTGTATCGCCGGTACTCCCTTCGAATGATCTGGTCGCCATATGGAGATTTACTTCATCTTAATACGCGTCCTTCGGGGAATTCGCATTGTCCAAGATTCCTTTATGCTAGATTTCTTTATGCTATCGCGTTGCCAGCATGTTTCAAGCGAACATCATGAATTGTCCCGGAACAAATGTCTTCTTCTGTCTGGTTACTTATATCTTAGTTCCCATCTCATTTTTATACGAGATGCATTTCATCCTTTTCTTCTGCTAGAGTCAAGAAGATTCCCATGTAGATCGCCGCTCTCCAGTCGGTGCAGCTAGCCCTACAAGGCCATAACTTATCCCTGAAAATTGGTCCTCTATTTTGCAAGCAGGGATATCTGAAGTCAATCCTCTTCCTTCATTCGACAGAATTCCGGAAAACATCAACGATAACATTTGCAGTGTCATTCTCGATGAAATTTCGAATGTGGCTACATCTAAAACTTCCTAGTTCAATATTGCCTGAAGTTTGATATTGACGTCCATAGATCATCTAGACTTTTGATGCAGGAACACGTCTGCTGTGTTACTCGATTATCGCCTCACTAATCATGCAAGCTGATGCAACTCTACAATACTCTCCCACACCCATGAAATCGCACCTATGCAGCAATGTCCGAATATGTCTAAATCACCTTTGGGAGGTGACATGGGAGCCCATTTGATGATATCAATTTTCAGTCGCTCTCAGCCCTCGGACAATTGCTATTCGCTGGCCTTTCAAGTTGTTGAAGCAATCTATCACTCATGTACGAATTACCCAATATAACTTTCCAGCCTTTGAACCTCCTTTGCTCTACAATTAGTTCTTGAGTTCACACTCTAGGATACTTTTGTGGAAATTGTACGGTCATTACATTACTTGCTGAAGGGAGAGATCACTTGGATCGAGAACGCTAATTACAATAATAAGCGCTTGAAAGCCCATACCACTTCGGAAAACTCTTAAACTTTATATATGTGTGGACTAATTCAGACCGAACTTGCTATCTACATGAGTTTTAACTTTCTTCAAACATCTTTACCAAATTGCATTTTGACCATATTGTCCTGCCTGAAATAGACATGGCAATAGACATGACAATTCCAGAACTGTCTCGGGATTGTGGAAAGCGATTAATTGCTCATTATATACATCAAACTGCAATTGATGAGCCCCATCGAGTATGCATTTCTAGGCCCTTGACTTCTGAACCACATGATGGATTCGAGGACATTACATTCAGTCAATTAGACAAAGCCATAGATGTCGCGTCAAACTGGGTCGAAAAGCACGCTGGCATTGGCGAAGATTTTGACTGCATTGCCTACATCGGTCCCCATGATCTGCGGTATATACTCCTGATGATAGCGGCGATCAAAACTGGACACAAGGTCTGTCCCCCTCTTCACACCTCGTTACGTACTGACTTACTTGTGATAGCTTTTTGTGCCATCGCCACGGAATAGCCTAGAAGCACATATCAAACTACTACAAGATTATAGATGCAAGAATTTCCTATTTGCAAAGGATTCCTCGATATCTCAGAAGATTGTTAATGACATTCAAACAAAAGTTGACTTTCAAAGCATAGCTGTTCCTACCCTGAATTATTTCATTCATCCTGGGTTTGATGTGCCTCACTACAAGTATACCGCAACATATGAAGAGGCAAGATTTCAGCCGCTCGTTGCAATGCATACATCTGGAACTACAGGAACACCTAAGACTATCGTTATGCCACAAGGTGTTATTACAAGTCTAGATGCCTCTCAAAAGGCTACTTCGCTTTATGGTACTGCTACAACATCTGATTATTTCCGAGGTTTACGGTGCTTTTTAGCATTCCCACTATTTCGTACGTACTTGACCCCTTTTTGCTCAGGCTCACCTCTAGACAAGACCCCAGATCTATATCTCATAGTTGTAAAGTGCTTTCCAATTTCAAGGAGATTCGAAGAAAATATTGCTTACACATTATCATAAACAGATGCCGCGGGCGTCTGCAGAATTATGACTGCTCTATACTTCAAGCAGATAGCGGTGCTTCCACCGCCTATACCATTGACTGCAGAGATAGCAAATGAGGTTCATATACACGGTAAAGTGCAGGTCTCGGATCTCCCTCCTGCCGTGTTGGTAGAAATATCGAAGATTCCTGAGTATTTGAAGAACCTTCGTCCTGTCAAATATATCATGACTGGAGGTGGCCCATTGCCTAATGGCCCTGGAGATATCATCAATTCACACACACGGCTCTTTGTGGGGTTTGGATCAACAGAGACAGGACATATTCAAGCGGCTTTACCTCCAAATGAAAATGTTAGCATTCTACACCCAAACTCATTTTCAGGGATTTTCTGAGCGCCTCCAGTTTTTTAGGGTTTTTTTTTGCATGGTTGCTGACTCTGTCATGAACTAGTGGGATTACTTTGACTTTTCTACATCATTTGGTGTTGTAATGAAACGTTACTCGGATGAACTCTATGAGCTTGTGATCGTTCGTGATCCATCTATAGAAGCTTATCAGGGCATTTTTTATACTTTCCCAGATCTCTCAGAATACAAATCGCGGGATTTGTTTTCGAGACACCCTAGCAAAAATAATCTCTGGCGACATGAAGGTCGTTCTGATGATATTATCGTCTATTCTACAGGAGAGAAGTTTAATCCAATCAGCATGGAAAATGTTTTGAACTCTCATCCTGGAGTCAAGTCAGCCATAGTCCATGGTACGAAGAAATTTCAGTCGTCCTTACTAATTGAAGCAACCAATCCCGAGAGCTCCAAGGATGACCTGTTAGATGAATTATGGCCAGCAATAAAAACTGCAAACATTAGTTGTCCCGCACATGCGCGGATAATGAGCAAGGACTTCGTCGCCTTCACTAGACCCGACAAACCATTTCCCAGGGCTGGGAAAGGTACAATACAACGAAAGCAAGCTGAAAAACTATATGAGACAGAGCTTAATAGTCTTTATGACACAAAAACCGATGGACATGGAACAAAAAACGAAAATACAAACGGGGACAATTCTGCGAATAAAGGGGCGAGCTCTGCCGAACAAGATATCATCATCCGAGCTGTCTCGGGTATACAAGGACTCGAGAATTTATCTCCCTCTGATAACTTCTTTGAGCAGGGGCTGGACTCACTGGGCGTGATATCTATAGCGAGGGCGGTGAATTTGGCATTCCAATCACAAAACCCTCCACGAGATTCAATCCCCACGTCAATGATATACGCATATCCAAGTCTAGAAAAGCTTTCATACGCCCTATCAAGTACTGTTAAAGACGAAAACGATTCTGATGAGATGCAAGCAGAATACGATCGGTTCACTTTTGATCTACCTATTATTGCTAGACCATCGACACCAATCACTGGGCCTAAAGTATTCTTATTGACCGGGTCTACTGGGTCATTGGGTTCATACATTCTAAGCAATCTACTTGAACAGGACAAGTCGTGCAAGGTTTATTGCCTCAATAGAGGCGAAGGTTCCGAGAAGCGTCAGCTTAACTCTAACTCGTCTAAGGGCCTTTCGATAAACTTTAGCCGCGTCCAATTTCTGGGTATCGCAGCTGATACTACGGAACCATGGCTAGGTATTGAGCTTGTTCAGTATAAGGAGCTGCTCAATAAAGTAACGCACATCATTCACAATGCTTGGCATGTTGACTTCAACATGTCCCTCAGCCAAATGGGTGCAACACATCTTCATCGTGTTCGTCAGCTTATTGATTTCTCTGCTCATTCAAGATTCGGTGCTTCTATTCACTTCATCTCTAGTATTAGCACTGTTGGTAACTGGGATGTGATCGGATCAAACACGCCCAGCTCTTCTGGCTCTACCACGCCATCGCAGTCGGAAGCGGAGCTAATAATGACGAAGCTCCGTGTCCCTGAGGTTCCTTACGAGAATTGGTCGCTTCCACAAGGCTTAGGGTATGGCCAATCAAAATTTATTGCCGAACGGCTGTTTACTACTGCGTGCAAGGTTGCCAATGTTCCTGCTTCGATCTATCGAGTGGGACAAATTGCCGGTCCGAAAAGCAACAAAGGAAAGTGGAACGAACAAGAATGGTTTCCCTTGATTTTGAAGTCTTCAACGTATTTGAAGGTTCTACCTTCATCGTTGGGGCCACTGGAAGCTGTTGACTGGATCCCCGTTGATATACTTGGGAAAGTCGTTTACGAACTTGCGACATCTTCTAACCATGACACCCTGAACTCGGGTTCGGCAATTTACCACCTCGTGAACCCAAAGCGAACAACATATTCAGATGCTATTCTTCCTCGACTACAATCGATTCTAGACCTTCCTACTATACCCTTCGAAGAATGGGTACAGCGTCTATGTGATAGTGCAGTAAGCACACAGGATATGAGTATAAATGATAACCCAGCAGTAAAAATACTTGGATTTTATGAGGATTTGGTCGAGAAAGAAAGGAAAGGCAGGACACAAGTCTGGCTTGATACGGAGAACGCTGTCGAGGGAAGTCCAACCTTGAAGGGCATGGATATGATCGATGAAGATTGTGTAAGCAACTGGATGAGGCAGTGGGGATACATTCGCAACGAGCATGGAGAATAGAATGAGGGAACTTCTCTCATAAAATGTTTTGAAATTCAACATTTGTATTGTCTTATTGAGAAAATGACCGAATGAATTGATCAATAAAAAAAGGAATTGCTATACACCAGGCGGAATGCGGTGAAAATATCATTTGTGTAATTCACTCAGGAACTAAATTGGTTGAACAATTGTTTGAACAGATTCGATATCAAAGTGAGATTAATTTTCAAATTCCACGTATTAGTGTCCAAGATGAATAAGTATTCAGAATTCTCTTGTTGGTCAGCGGTCAAGATTTTTGAACGCATTATATTATCTGCAGTTCTAGGATTTCACAACACATACTAATTTTACCCACCAAGCTGAGAAAATATTGACATTCTAGTGACAGTAAGTGGTGGGCTTACCATATACCATGTTTCTAATTACGATACAAAAAAAATATTCAAATAAGCTATTTTTACCCATTATATTCCTGAATTGCAACCGGTGAAACTGTTTCATGAAAGCGCCCTCATTTAAGAATCGAAGAAAAACAAACCAAACCACACTTGGTGGTACGCCATTATTGGAAAAGAAAAATGCAAGCTGCCATTATCTACCGTCTTAATGTCTTCGACGACGCAATCCCGAATCGATCTCGTCTACTTCACCTCCAGCACCAGTGTACGCATTCCAAGCATCGCAAGTTTCTCTAACCACCTGTGGAATCATACCTCTCTGATCTCTACCCTCGGCCACCAAATCCGGTCTCTCAAAAATATTCACCAAAAGTCCTGCACTCACATGCGAGCTTGTATGACAATGAAATGGCCAAACTCCAGGGTTATCCGCAAAGAATTCTATTATTAGGAAACTGGGATCGGATGGCGTGCCGGGTCTCATAAGTGCTGTGTCGCGACGAACGGGATTAGATGGGTTTGTGATGGTACCGTCCCAAGTTCCTCTTCCTTCGGCTAGGACGAAGAAATCGTGCCCGTGTAGATGCATAGGATGAGGGGTATCCCAGATATTCGTGACGTGTATGCGGATGGAAGGGTTACTGGAAAAGTTGTAGATGTTCCAATCATGAGGAAGAGTTGAGACGGGAGTTCCTTGGCTGGCAAGGAGGAGGAGAGGAGAGCTAGGTTGGTTAGTCATTGTGTGAAGGAGTGTATTACGATATGAAGCTTACTTGTAGTCTGCCCGGAAGGTCGAATTATTCATAGTGAAAAGGGCACTGCCAGACCCGTTCACACTAACATTAATTTCCATGTCCTGCGTAATGGACGGGCTCTCTGGTGGGCTTATTTCAGTGTAGGGAATCGTTAAATATAATGGATCCTATGATTCTCGTCAGTATATTCATTCATCAGGATTCGGGTGAGAAGTCTGACATTGGCACAATCATTACTGTCCCATGACACACCTGTTGTTGTCGGCGCAAGTGTTGTATTTGCGTTTTCATAATAAATTGCTGCTAAACCATGAGGGTTCGTGCAAGTTAGGAGCATACATGGAACATCTAAATCAGATCGCATCCAGACAGCATCAGTTGATTCTCCTGTTGCTTGAACCAAAACATCCGCTCTTTGCCCAATTGCAAGAGTTACCACGTTAGTCGTATAAGGAACGATTGGGACATAGTCGACCGTTGTAACCTGAAGTTGGTGTCCATCAATTGAGAACTTTTGCGTGCCTGCACTACCGGTGTTGATGAGTCGGAGGCGGTGCGTCTTGCCTTTGGTAAACTTAAATTTAGAGAGCCCCGCATCCGGTGTACAAGTTCCACCCAAAGTAGAGTTGCAATTTAAGGACCCTTTCCCGTTTATTAAATTATTGTCAACATGTGGGAATAATGGACCATTCGGAACTTTTGTCGCAATTCCTTCAACCATGCTTCGATATGATTGATGAAGATAGTCAGACTGCAAAATATCAGTATGAAAACAATAGTGAGAGTTAAAATAACAAACCAGCATGACGGGACCGAGATCGATATCATAATCTACATGATTGGGGCTTTGGGATATTAGTAAGTGACTAAGATTGCTGATGCGAGTTCTCTTACCCATAAATAACCAATGGGCCGTAAAGGCCATCATTGTACTGAGCACTGAAATGGGAATGATACCAGCTGGATCCAAAAGACTCTGCTCGAAACTCATATGTGAAACTACTTCCAGGGGCAATTGGGCATTGAGAGACGGAGGGTACACCATCCGCCCAAGGACTCAGCTTCTGCGGTTGGCCATGCCAATGAAGACTCAGCCCTTCGTTTCCATTATCAGTAATGTTATTAGTGACTCTGACGCTTATCGTGTCTCCCCAATTTGCTTCGATAAGCGGTCCAGGAAATTGATCATTTATGAGAATAACACTCTTCTGATATCCATCTGGTGCTTTGATAGATCTGGATACTGTGAGATCATAGTACCGGGTCTTTCCAGTGTTGGGTGGGAGGTGTGGTCCTGGCTTGGCATTTCCCCAAGGGTGTCCGTAATATGACTTTGTGTGTGTTAGCTAGAAATAAACTTATGTGCTTGACGCAAAGTGAACATACACCACCATCGTCTAGAAATGGAGGAAGTGTGGAGGCGTTTAAACACCCATATGTAGATAGCCCTACAAGAAAAGTCAGCAAGTTCAATTCTAGTAGCTATATATCACTGACCATTAGTAGAATATTGAGATAACGAAGCATGCAACGAAGCCGCTCTAGTAAGTAGTCCCTTCATCCATGCCATTGTGGAGTGTAACAAAGGTGATAAACAAATGCTGTGTAACTATTGATCTGTGGCTATCCAACGAAGACAGTTAATGGAGAGGGAGGGAGAATTTATAAGAGAACTGTAGTCTCAAAGTCTCATAGATATTATAAGAAAGTGGAGGTTGAGAATTCAGCTCGGCGTTAAGTCTGACCCCGTTGGAGGGTCATGAAGGAAATAATTTCAAATAAAACTAAGAATGGATAACTTGGCTATGGCTATGGCTTCGTGTTCGATGTACCGTAGATATTTGTCTCTGCTTCAGTAGTTTGGACTTAAACAGTAGTAAACAATACTCACAAGATTGCGTTGAGCAAACCAATGTAGTTGAGGATAAATATGCTATTCTCAGATATTACATGGTAAGCTGGGCGAAAGAAGTAAAAGCCGGAACGCCATTGTAGCCACGCTGTAGATCATGCATGGCTGACCGGGTCTTGACAAAGTCGCGGCATTTCTAATTTCATTATATTGCTGCTTTTCGTTGGCACATTTCGTGAGTTTCACAGCCGCCCTTGTGAAACATTTCCAATCGTAACTTCGAAACTATCTCTCTGCCAATCCTATACCAATATCTTAGAATATTGAAGTCCCTGATGACGAGAATATTGTCATGCAATTGGTGGTGGCGGCAGCAAACTGAGTTCGTTTGCGTCTTCGGGAATCAAACGACCCAATGAATGTTTCAACTCGGTGCGTAGCTGAATGATCGAAAGAACACACAAAACAATCCTCAAATTTGATGGTGGGAGATAATCAGTCCTGCAGAAATGGCGTTACATCCCGTAATCTTGGCTTCGGGCTTTAAGAATATTTCTAGACTTGAATTTGTTACCATCGCAACTATGCGAGGTCCAAAATTGTTGAGACTGCGCCTTTGTTAAAGGTTGTCTGGGCGATTAAGTATCGTCCGCATGGGATTTTCTTCTAGGAGTTGCCTGCATGTTTACACATGCTTTTCCCGCTGTGTTGTCTCACGTCGGCGGGGTAGGGGTTCAAAATGTGAAGAGTTTGTATAACCTCAAATACCTGATTGCAGGAAATCATTGGCGTACAGCTGGTCACTATCAGCTGATTTGATGTTCGTATCCTTCTGGTGTCCCATTGGCATGATAATGTATTCACACACAACGTCTCTCTGGATGTGGGGGGTAAGCGGAAAACCCATATTCTATGAGGTTGTGATATTTCGGCTGCTGGGCCGTCTCCGTATATGCAAAACCTCACGTTATCCTTGCGTAGATCATTTTTCAACAGGACCAGGTATTACCAACAGTCCGGATATACAATATACTTCAAACCCACAAATTACTTCCAACATTCGACTTTCAGCCATGACTACCTAGGATCCCAAGCCTTTACGATGATCACATGACCATCTGGCAGTGTGGCAGACGTCGCACGGATATCCGGGGAAGGAGGCTTAGTTCAAGCTAATAGTTGAGGCTAATGTTTCATCTCAACCAATAATAGAAATTGACTCATCCGCAAGCGCGAACTTTTCCTCCCGATGCTGCAAAGTCATATTTCTAAGTTGTCGTATGCTCCAAGCTGATTTCCCAAAATTATCAATAACTTATTCTTACCACCCTTCCAATAATATATCATACCACGCCTAAGTCTGAGTCGTAAGATCTTACACTAGATCTTGGAGGCGGGCCACAACTGCAAACGTCATAGAAACCCAGCTGACTTTCAATATTTTTAATACACAGCCTATCATTCTCTCCAGCCCCGTATGGAAACTTCACTCCTGGAACGGAAGATAAAAATAGTTTCCACCTTGGTCTTTAAGTTTGGGATGAAGGTCTGGAAAAGGCGAATCTTATGGATAGTAGCTACATCGGCGAACTTAGCGACGGTCTACCACACAGAAAAAGATAAAGGTCGATACACATCTTGTTTTGTGGTGTGCAATATAAATTCGAAACGCGAATTCCCTTCCTTGGTGGCAAGAAAATTTCTGAATCCAAGAAATTGTGGATGGTTGAAGACAAACGAACGTGGCATTCGAATTCTGAGCAGGGCGTGATCCCCATCCAACATAGCCTACTACAAAAATTGCTTCATATTATTATCTGAGAATCCAAATAGCTATTGCCAGAATAAAAGATGTAAGATACACAATCCCCTGGTTTGTCGTTTCCTTTTTTTAACCACCAGAACAATATCTACATCTCAAATATCGTGTGAAGAGCTCTGGCTTCGTGCAGTATGGATCAAAACGCAAAACGCAAAATCTTAGGATTTTGGACATCACCGAGAAGGCAATTTTCAAACCGATGTTTCAGTTTCCTTCTAGAATTTTGCTGTTCTTCTGGAAGTCTATTGAAAACATGGCATACCAAAAAGCGGCCAAGAAGTGGAGGGGGCATTGCAGCCACAGACGGCACGGCAAGAAGAAAGGAAACAAACGCCGCCCCTATAGTTTTGTAGAGAGTTCTGATATACGTAATCGATATAGCATTGCTCTTTGATCCATATCCGTGGATCTGGATGTGGGGAAGTGGAGATATTGAGAAATCTTGCCAACGTCTTCTGCTCGTAGAAGATGGATCAGAGATTCCTCTCACGGCTTAACAGGCTTCAGGGTAGCGTAGTGCGAGCTCGTTCATCTCCTTGGACTATTTCGAAATCCGAATATGCTCGTAGATTTCTCTGGACTCATATCCCAATAAGCCACCGAAATACTTCGTAATGTATTCTGCAGAAATTTATGGAATATAATAAAGTAATGTTCGGCTCTCTTCAACAGCCGTCTGGTTGATAATTGGGAAAATCTAGTGTCGCCATAGCTATATCTATGCCATGAGATTGGTCTGAAATGACCTTTCTTGAAGTGACGATTAGTAGATATGTACCAATGAAGAAGTACTTTCTGTAACACTTTCTCTCATTGGTGAAATGCATGTCAAAAATACTAGTGGGACATTTGCTCTCCCCAAAAGGAAAGTAGCTAGCCATTCAAAGGGGACTATCCGCACTATAATTATACTTTCAGGTTTAAAGATGGCGTCATACTTCTATCACTCAAGCCAAATCTTTTTCTCTCCTATTTTTTTTTTTTGGACGAGAAAATGCTTTGTAGTATCCCTTTCGCTAAACGAAAGCGAAATGCAAGATCCCTCTAGGACAGTTCCAAATCGTAAACTTGCCGTCGCTAGAATAAGTAAAACAACCTTTAGTGATTCAATTCACGTGTACTGATCTCATAATCCGTTATTGTTAAAAAAGTTTATAGGTATGTGATTGGGTGTAACGAATGAATTATGGTTTAGTATGAGAAGTCGGGGAGTCTAGCTTCGGAGCTAGTTCTAGCATATGGAGGGTATCTAGCGTATGGAGGGTATTTAATAGCTGGCGTGCAAATTCAAATTAAAGTTTGAAAATGTAACAATTTTTGATACTTTAATCGAACTTGAGATTCCACACGTGATTCATGATGAGATATTGATCAAATATACTATTTGGAAGTTATAACATACTGAAGAGTCGTTTCTGTAGGAATATTTGCCGTGTAATTAAGTTACTTAAGAACAGACTGCACCTTCTACAAATCGATTTACAATGCACATGTACCCTCTACTACCAAATTGTGATGTCCTATCCCTCAAACTTAGGTCGTTGTGTGATTTAGACTTTGTCCTAGTCCTAGATCGTTCACAGTTCAAGAGAGCTCTTCTGTTACTAATTTAGTCCTGGCGCCCAACTGATGACTCCATATGAGCTATCAATTGCTCTCACAATCTGACCTAGGACATTGGCTTAGCACTAGATAGAGACTAAGATGAGCTTCATTCCATCTGGACAAGCCAGAATAGGTCCTGAGCTGATCGTCTGGTCCAGATAGAAATATGATTTTGTATACAAAATCTTTCAGAGCCCTGGTATTGAAACATAAATCATGCTCCAGATAATCTTTACATACCAGACATTCTTTCTATCACAGATATTCTTTCTATCCCGATTTCAACAATGTCTGCACTACCAGAAAGCAACAGCCAGGTTCACACTGACTCTGAGGACAACGAATTCGAAGCGGACTTTAATAAAGCATTCGAGGAACAAGAAGCCGCCGCCGCCGCCGCCTCTGCTCCTACTCCTGCCCTCTCAACCGAGCAACAAGAAGCAGGAACTATTGACGTTAATGGCTTCCCTGACGGATTCGATGAAGATTTTTACAGAGAATTTGATGCGCAAGAAGCCGCCGCCGCTGCCCTCGCAACCAATCAACAAGCAAAAACAATGGTTGCCGATAATGAAAGCCAAGTCAACGAGGACGCTGAGAGCAACGGCCTCCCTGATGACATCCAAACGCTCCTTGCTAGAGTAGCAGCAGATGAAAGGAAAGCCGTCCAGGAACATCCAAGCGCAAGAATTGCTCAGCTCATGGGCATGCGTATTAACGAGCACGGGATTTTGTAAGTTCGCTTCCCCTTTCTCCCTATCCAAGTTCACCATAGTTCGTATCGCAGCCCCACATTGACAGAACTTAAATCCCTCGATTCAACTTAACCATTCAGATGATGTGAAATGTTGAATTTATTTCAAACATTCTCTTAAAATTCAAGTTCATAGCACAGAATGAATGAACGCTATCATGTAATGTCTGCTAATATCACATTTTCATAGACGACCCAAGTGCACCATCGAAGAAAGAAAAGCAAAGCTTCGTGAGAAGCAAGCCAGACGAGAAGCCAGAGAACAAGCCGAAAGAGAGAAAAGAATCGCCGGCTATAGATCCCTTGGTATCTCAAAGTCGCAATCTATCTGCTTGGACTAGTGGCAGATGCGAAGTAAGTCACAGTGACCCATCCGATGGCAGCAGACTTGCTAACATTCTACTCTAGGATTTCTTTTTAGAGAAATGGATAAGAATTTTGTTCCTGGACTCCTGTTAGAGGAATGTATATATACCATAGATGGACATATCAGCGGCTCTTAAAATTGGTTGCATACTTTCTTGGAGAATAGAAGCTTTTTTGCCTCAATATCTGTGATGCACTTGCCGTATCTGATACTTTGAATGATGAACAGTTTGAGGCCAAACATTGTAATAAAGAATCTCATACTCGCTGCTGCCTTGTAAATGCGTATCCTAATACGCACTTGCGGTATTCAAACTCCACTGACAACACCTCTCTTAACATATCTCTCCTCCTCTTTCAACGCTTCCCATTTCCCCACTCCTCCTCAACTCCACGCATATTCTCCTACCCCATTGTCTCTACATCCTCAACCTGCAGCCCATTACTTCCCCCAGTTTCCAGTACTTCAAATCTCTCCACCTATCCCATCGCGCCGCCATAAACTTCATCAACTCGTGCTATCACAACAACACCCTCTCTATTCTTCTCTACCTGCACCAACCCATTTTACCCTACTCTATCCAACCCACCATATCAACATTGATATCAGTACCTATACTAATTCCCATACCGCAAAAACCCACCCATCTTCCAACCTTCCTTCCTCCCAAATATCCTGTCCACAAAGCCCCCTCCCTCCCCAGAAAAACTTCTCAACCTCTTACCCCACATTCACAAACGCCCATCCGCCTCTACACAAGTACCATAACCATACGCTCCCTCTACACAAGCAAGATAAGATAAGATTACCTACTACTCAAGCAAAATAAATCAAGTCTCATATCACATCATATCTTGTACCACATTGTATAAGAAAAGCTAACATTATAAAACATACAACCCAATTTATGAATCCCGTCTCATCTCATCTCATCTCATCTTGAAAAAAAAAACATCCGCTCTCATCACATTGCAAAACACACAAACCAAAGTTTTGATTCCTTAGATTGATTGACTTCTATCTATCTGTCCCTCTAAAATCACTCCCTCCCTTCACACCACAAGCAAATCACTCCATAGAGTCCCAGCACCTGATTCAAGTCACCATTGCGAATCATATCCCCATCCCACACCCCAAATGTCCATCCCCATCCCTACTTTTCCGAGCACAATACCCGTATACTATAACATAATATAATATAGTATATTACACCACAGTATAATATCATAAAAAATACCCTTTTATAATTCTTAATCTATATATAATGAATAATTATTAAAAACTACCTACCTATCTACTTATATATCTACCTACTAATCTATCTACTTTCATAACCTCTAAATGCCATACATATATACATTCTACACATATTCTACACTCATAACATCTCAAATCACATCATCCACACAATCACATCATTTCCACATCCTCAGATTCTCCATCTCCATCTCCATCACCTCACAAACTTTTATTTATCCCATACCTTCCCTCACTTCACACTTTCAACTTACACACACACACACACATACATACATACATCTTTAATTTCCAACTTCTATTATACATCCTTAATCTACACTCCCATCCCTTCCTTAATCCACGCGTTTAACTAACGCTCTCAATCTATCCTCTCGAGTGAGATCTTTAATCTATCTATATCCTCAATTTGCAATCGTTACTTTGTATTTTATACCTTCAGCACATACTTGTAACTGAGATCTTCGATTTATTTCCTCCAGTCTATACCCTCAACCTAGACCCTCATCCCATCTCTCCAACCTCAGGTTTTGCACCTCTACCCCCCCCCCATATCCTCAATCATTCCTCCTCAATTTCCACTTCCCACTTCCCAAAGCCTTAAAATCTTACATCAAAAAAATTGAAACAAGAGGTACAGCAAAAGATATTCTACTCCTCTTTACTCTACTCTCCTTCAAGATATCGCTTCTAACTTCTTGCACATAGATGAGAATTTGGTATCCCGTATCCCATATCCCATATTCAAAATAATCTATATATCTATCTATCTACCTACTACAATAGTATTTCTTAAAGTCAAACAACAACAACAACAGAAACCCCGCAAACATACATCCAATCGATTCCTCTCACAAGTTTCACATCACTCATCGTTCAATAATCGAGATATCTCACCTCACACATCCTCACCATCCCAGAATCAACTTCGGAATCTTTCACATCAAAGGGAGAAAAGTAACTATCATTGAAAATTCCCTTTTGATTTCTTTTCTCATAAGAACCAAAAGATTACAAAATTCATTTCTACCCCTCACTCCACATCCCATCAAACTATGCCCAAACCAAATTTGATGATTTAAAACGTTATACCTTCCGAGTGCCCCATGTAGTATTACCATCTACTTCCAATTCCTAGTCTGAGCCTATGCACGTAAGTATTATGCGCAGCCGCAATTTTCCTTCTCCAATATCTTCATTTATCATGTAGACCGTTATCAGATCGATACCCCAATCAGACCTGTGCCGCTCCAATTCCTACTAAACACCCAAAAACTCCAAGATTCCGATTCCGTATCCCATCGTTCGCCCAAAATTACAGAATTCGACGCATCGAATGCTCGTAATTGTAGAAGATTTCGTGTCCATCCCAAGTACCAATATATATACACAATAATACTCTCATAAGTCGTCCTTTCATTAATCCACAATCATCCACCAGATACTTCCAAGAAAAATCACCAATACCACTGTCGTAAGGATTCCTGCTCCAACCCTATCAGCCGTTGTAACTGGTTTTGTCGCCTGATAGTTATTTGGGCTTTTTCCAGACCCAGCAGTCGGATCCCCTTTACTTGTTCCGCCCGTGGTATTAGTGACTGGTCCTGCAACCTGCGCAATGAGATTACTTTGAATGACCTCTAAGGCTGACATCTGTTCTCCGACTCCGTAAAATCCATCAAACTGCCCCGTTCTCCAATTAAGCCCACAAGTGCGCCCGTTATCGCCTCCAACGCATGATGCGGCAGCCCCTTTGGCAGAGGGGCGTAGTAATTGCATTACAGCATCGTAAGTAAAAGGTGCCATTTTAGTTGTAGCAGCTAGCCAGCGAGCAAGGTATGCTTTGAATGATTGTTGATCAATATTGCATTTTCCGTTATTCTCACAAGCTACCTCCATCATGACATTATCCTCGAAGAATACATGAGTAGCATTTAGTAAGCCTTCGACACGTCCACGCCAGATCTCGCTTCCATTGGTATAGTTATACATATTTGCCGCGCCGAGAAGGAAAGCTCCAGCATTGTAAGTCCACTGTATATGGTTGAGCTTGGTGCAATTAAGAGTGTCGTCAGAACCATCGTAAACGTAGTACTTTTCATCCATAAGTCCCACGTGCTCCATCCAATCCCAGGTTTTATCTGCCCACTGTGCATATGTATCGTTGCCAGTGTATTTCGCAAGCCGCGCACCCAAATTAAAAAAGCAGCCATTAGAGATTGAGTTTTTGTAATTGTAACCGTTGTTGAAGGTAAAAATTTGCCATCGTAGACCTCCAGCACAAGTGCTATCGTCCCATCGAGGAGCTTGAGTATTGAAAACTGCCTGTGCGAGAGCGAGCCATTGAGGCCTATTAGAGGGAGGATTTGGGAAATTCACTTCGGCTGCCGACATAGCCGCCAGCCCCCAGAATCCCTGGTCATCATTTCCTTCCGTTTTCGTTTGATTCGGGGTCATATAATCATTATCTGGTCCCGTCTGCCACAGCATAGCTTCTGTAGTAACATCGTTATATGACGAATCGCCTGTATAATACCAATAGTCAATCAGTGAGCCAAACATTGCTCCGGCCTCCCACCAATAATATGGAGCCGGTAAATTCCCGGGTATGCCACCCGTTTGGTTTCCTGTGTAATAGGACATCATATCGTACGCAATCGAACCCGCCGCGGACTTGATGGAATCTGAGTTTGTAGTCAGCATATAATGTTTAACATGGAGGGCGAAATATATACCCGGAGAATCAAGATCGACTTCTATCGCATTTACGACATGACTTCCAGCTATCAAAGCTGTAGCCAGATTCGATAAAAGCTTTGAGATCTTCATAATTAAGAGCGTGATATTTGTGTTTGTGTAGTTCTGTGTAATGAATATGAAATAGGTGTTCAGGTTGAAAAAGGGCCGGGGTCAATGACGTCTTGATACCAAAGCACACCAGAGGTGAGTATGGCGAAATATTTAGATGCAGCCTCGAAAACGACAGTAAGAAAGCCCTTCAATTAAATTGTATCCAGAGAATGATTCACGATGAGATATGATAAACGACTGAATTATTTCCCTGAACTTCTTCCTTCTAATTTCCAAGGACCAAGATCAACAGCGAACAATTGGACGACTAGATTGATTTCTGGGGGTGCGCAAAAGTCCCAAAAATTAAGCCAACGAGCGATTTGATTGTAGCGGAACCGGCACCAACAGCATAATAGGATGATGCTTAGGGAGATAAATGTTGTGTTGTTTTGTTTTGATGAAGTGGTGGAGGGAGGAAGTTTCTCGAATGACAAGTAACGGGTTGGTTGTGTTGTACAAGGGAGGTAGTGACGAGTCTGTAGAATTCTCTCGTATTGATGGAAGGCGCGGATGTGGAGGTGGAATCCTAGATGATGATCTTGCGGGGAATGCAGTTTTATAAAGCGAGCCAGGATAACGAGGCGGAGTAGTCTTGGACCTCAACCCAAGAATGCAAAAAGCAACAGAGGAATCGAGGGACGAGGGAGGAACGAGGAACGAGGAACGAGGAACGGAGGACGAACTTTCGTCGGTGTGTAGTTAAACCAAGTACCGTGCAGCAGAGGAGAGTAAGGTGGCATCCATCCTCACGGTACAGTGTTGCATGCGATTCGTGAGTAGTGCACTTGGGGACGAGAATAAGAAGAAGGCTGTGGAGAACAATCCTCTCGGCTCTCATTAGACTGGTGTGCCGTGAAAGAAAAAGATGCTCCGATGCGTCCGGAAGGTTTGAAAGAAATTCAGTCCAAGCCTCGTATTTCGTTTCTTGGTCAGGGAAGAAGAGACAAAAGTATCTACCCAAGACTATCGCTCAATTGTTCAGATGAGACGATGCATGAATTATTGCCGTCTTCTCTCTGATACCTTTGCACCTTTCAATTCAGCCTACCGTAACCACTTCGATGCCATTGCAGTCTCTTCGGTCATTTCAGTCATTTCAATGACCGCAGAAAACCGACTTTGGTCAGACAGCCGGTGCAGGTGGACTCTGCATAATGCCTAGGCAAAGAAAAGTTGACTTGGCATGGACAAAATGCTGATTCCAAGAACTTCCAGTTTGTGAGGTGGCTGTCTCGATGTCTTGGCTCGAGAAGAAGAGTCCTTTTGCTCCAGCGTCTAGTCTACACTCTACACTCTACTCTCTACTCTACACTCTCCCTCCCTACCCCCTCTCGTAGAAGGTTGAAATAAAGTTCTGTTTGGATTTCGTAATTTTGCGGTGTTGTGGAAACATATCATTAGTGGAGCACACATGAGATGGCAGCCTCTGTGCTCGAGTTTCGCGCATTCATTGGTCGATGGGTTTCATACCGTGCGTTGATCATGTGATCAACCATGCATCCAACCCTCGGGCAGCAGTGAGGTGGCTTTCATGATCACTTGATCTCCTTCGTAGTCAACGTCCGTCACAGCTAATCAACTGGCCCCCGATTATTGCACGAATCTTTCAATCCTTTCAATACTTGTTCATCCGTTCTCACTGCAGAGCTCGATTGTGCTGGGTCGATTGGCCGGAACCCATATGGAACTCGTGGCCAACACACCAAAAATAATAAAGACAGGAAGACACCCTTATATAGAAGGAGTGGGACATCAACGATGGCCGATGAGCAGGAGCTGACACTTATTAAGAGCACGGAGATGGGATACGGTATTAATATAGATCACCTCATCACATCCTTACTTTATCCATACCTGTTCCAGAGCCGTTAAGTTTTACCGCACCAAATCTTTCCCGGACTCTCAGGTGGAAAGCCCTACGCATCGTCCGGGCATGCAAAGAAATCCGGAGTAATACACATGTGGTCTCTATTCTTAGTGAGTGGAGGGAAGAATGATATGAAGAAATCCTGCAAGATCTGCCGTTTCCTGGTATCGCCATTTCCCGCACGTATTCGGGTCCTTTTCATCCTTCAAGAGCTTCCCAATCCCTTGACCATCACCTGAATACGGATAATTGTTGCGTCTACACACGATCATTCCCACCTTCCCGGCGCGCCAAATCCCAAATAAGGGATTCTTCAGCCTCGTCTCTCACGAGTGAGTACGAGACGAAGCGTGAGTATCTTCAAATAGAAATGGGATTTAATTTCCCCTTCCCCATCGCGTGGTATTGGGCGATTCGGCACAGATCACATAATAACCTTACTGATGCTCGAAGGATCCTGCAAATATCCCATGCAAGGCACGCACACCACACGGAATCGTCTATCCTCACCGTCGCGCGTTTAAGGAAACCTTGGGATTTGATGAGAAGATAAGATCGGAGCAAGGATCAATTGGGGATAAGTCAAGGGTTACAGCACTTTCGAAATAGAATGACCTCCTATGATTGGAAGATATATTGGTCACTAATTATTGGAAATTAATTCAACCAATTGCAACCTTGTCTTTGCATTTCTGTCACTTCTATTTTTAAATATAGCATCAAAAAATATATCTCTTGGGATCCACCCTCCAACAACATCACCTTGTTTGTATCATCAACAATGAGCAGCATGATTACTGCTTTTAATACACGTCCGCGAGGAGTACTTTATCTCCATCACCAGCCCTATATAGACATGGAAGAATCGTTTTTATCTTTACCGCTGTTATCCTTACCGCCGCAGACTTATACACGCAGTTGATTTCTTCATCAAGGAGCCGGATCTCCCAACGCTGACTTCAATCTCTTACTCTCCTTTGAACCTTGCGCGCGTTTAGAAGCCTCGGATCTCCCCAGTCTTCCTCTCTCACTGTTACTCCCTTTCTCTCCTATCCTAGCCCTGTTTCTTGGGCTAGCATATTGCTTCATACAATTCGTCTTCTCCAATTGGCTATTTCATATTTTCACATTTCACTTCTCGTCATTGCCATATTCTCAAGATGGCAATGAGTTTCTCTTCAGACATCACGTTAGCAGGGCCATCTCCACTGTCTTTTAGGAAGACACGTGCGTGTAGGCAGAAGTCAAAGACAGGGTGTACCACTTGCAAGTGAGTAAAAGTGGTGACTGAGATGTTCGATTGATCCACATGATCGATTGGATATTGATAGTATGAAGTTTGTGGTTTCTTTCATCATACTGAACTTTCTTATGTTGAAAGATAACCAGTCGATCACTTACTAATAGTTCGTTCAATTGCAGGCTGCGAAGGGTCAAATGTGATGAGGCCAAACCATCGTGCATGCGATGTATAAACTTCGGGAGGAAATGTGATGGCTACGAGTACAGCCCTAAGGTATATCTTCAATCTATTTTTTGATCAGGTAATACTAATACCAACCTTAGGATAAGCCGGCCTGGCTGATGGGCCCAACTATATCTACTGGCATATCTCAAGAAGTCATAGAATCTCCACCGTTTTCGATGCCACCCAGTATCTCCGTGCTGAACTTTGGCAATGAACAAGAGGCTCAATATTTTGATTTCTTCTGTAAAGAGACCGTATTTGAGCTCGCCGGAGGGTTTAAAAAGAAACTGTTTAATGTCATTATCCTCCAATCTTGTCATACCGATACGTCTGTCCGGCATGCTGCTACCGCAATCGCTGCTTTGAGCAAAGCAATGAAAGTCTCGAAATGCATAAACCCGAAAGAAGGTGAAGCTGGTTTCAAAAGAATTTGTAAGTCTCAAGGATTACTTGATGATGTAGTGCTAATCGCTTCATGATATAGCCGATCAGGTAGAGATGCACCGTCGATACGCTCTAAAGCAGTATGGAAGATCCATTCGGTATCTTCGTAACCTTATTCAAACGAGTCAAAATTCTCTCCGCATACCTTTGCTTGTGTCTCTCATTATATTTTGCTTTGAGAATTTTCGTAAGCTCCATTCTCTCTTCTAGTGTTTCTGCTGAACAGTGACTGATTCCAACACCTGATAGATGGCAACACTCAGTTGGCCGACAAGCACATTTACAGTGCACTTAAGATGATGCACCATCATGAAGCAATTTCGAGTCATCCTCACCACAATCCGTTATTGAGCTCTCCTGCGCCAGATCTAGTAGAAAATGAGATTGTTACCGCGTATCTCCACCTTGCTCTGGCGATTGTGACACGACCAGATGATCCAGATTCATTGAGCGACAAGGTCCTTGATCTCATATCAACCGATATGCCCCAACCGGACATTCCTCGACAACTTGACAATCTTGCAGAAGCCGAAGTTCATTTAGAACATGTGCTATACCATTCTCTCCCGAAGATACCAAGGGCAGACCTACAAAGGCGCTTGGCATCACCAGATCTTTCCCCTCAAGGTTTGGCAATCAGTTTCTCAAGACTTCAAAAGCTTCATCCAGAAGCATCATCTCCTATCCTTACAGGGTTCGAGTTTCCCAAGTTCAGTTCTAGCTTTCAAGATTGGCAAAGAGCATTTCAGCCAATCATTTCTTATGCACAATCTCCTTCGGGCAAAGCAGATTATATTGCTGCAACCACTCTTCAGATTAAGGCTCTCGGGATAGGACTCATGGGACAAGGAGTTTTTCTTGATTACAGGATTTCCGATCACTTCCTTCCTATCTTCCGTCAAATAATCTCTCTCAGTCAAAAGCTTGTTTCCGATCCTCGATTCTTGAAGACATTTGTCTTTGATGCGGGGATTATTCCTTCTCTTTTCGTCGTGATATACGCGTGTCCTGATCAGAAGATAAGGAGAGATGCGGTCACTCTCTTGAGGGAAGCAGGCCCTAGACGTGAAGGCACTTGGGATGCTCTAAAAATTGCTAGTATTGGACAAATGCTGTTAGATTCCGAGGAAATAGGGCCAATTAAGACGAAATCGACCTTTTTGCCATTGAATGATATAAATTTGATGTCGCCAACAGTATACGAGGAAATTCAAACTCCCATACTTCAATCTCCACGGCCAAGACGAAGGTCTCTTCTTGTTTCACCACCTCTGTGGGAACGTGGTTCAGAGCGAGGTTTTGTTATGAATTCGTCTTAAGGTCACTCGAAGCCCAACCTCAAGGTCTTTGACATTATGTTAGGACTCAACGCGAAGTTACAAGTCTGTGATATGGACCGCTTTTCTTTCCAATGGTGTTTGACTTTTGTCTTCGGCGCATCGATACTTTTTTGCATTATATTTATGTGGTGTTCCTTCTCAAGGCGATCTGATTGATAGAGAAAGATAGCATAGTTCCGATGGTACGTGGATTTCTCTAATTTCATATCTAAATTTTCATTTATCTAACCATCATAGATTTTGTATTTTTGTTTGAAGATATCGGGAACCACCACTCAATCAGCCACTACGCAGTATAACTCACTGTCCTCATTCTGATGTTTTATTTTTCTTTATCCTACTCATTACCTCTTCTTATTTTTATCTACCGATTTTCTATTTATTTATCTATTCATTCTTCTTTTTCTCCCACTCCTACTTTTTCTCTTCCTCACGTTCTCACGATAAACGATGACATTTATTTTCTTTGTTTCGACGTTCTCGTGTTCATATTTTCATTCTCCATTTGATGATATTTCTTTCTATCCTTATACCATATTTAGTTTTCTCTTTTATATCTTACACGACATACAACTGGGGGAAGAAAGGGTTGTGGGGCTTTGGGGTATGGAGTTAGGATAAAAGTATTGGATCTACTACTGCGCGTTTCTAGTTTTTATGGAGAGGCAATGAGTTGGAGATATATATGGTGTTCGAGGTGTTTATAAATTGGATGGTTCGGTGATTTAAAGTTTTATTAATTTCTTTAATACAGTTTTTCCGACACCTTTTACAAGTAGATGAATAAATGTAGGCGTCTAGACTGTCTATATTATAGTCCAATCTATGCCCATGAAATTGTGTCTTCACTGTGTTCCCCATTTACCACTTGAAATAAACTAATATTGACTCTTAATCAAGCTGCCAAACAAACATGATGATTACAAATTGAAGGCTGTGTTACGAAAGAGTCAAAATCCGGGGCAAACGTGTCAGCCAAACTTGTCCACAATAAATTTACAAATACATGCAAATCAACACGTCGAGCCAAAATACAATACAATATAACTTCGGCAGGACGAGTCGCATTGACAAGATTGACAGAATTGATAGCAACACCAGCGTATTGCCAGATTCAAGTACGTTCCGCATTCGTTTCTTTGACGACTTTGTGAAATCTGCAATGTTTCGCCACTGTGACACAGCCATCTTTTTTTTGACTCTTGAGAGCCACCGGAATGCACAACGACAGGGTTTTGGCAGAGGATCACGTGTCAAGCAAGTAGGCGCAGGATGGGATGGATGGCTGGCGGACATCATGAATTGCGTAGACAGATGGGATGGATGGGTTGGCAAGCAACTGGAATTGGAACGGATTCCGATGAAGCCGTTCGTATTTCAATACTTCGAACTCAAATAAATTGTAGTCCTTTCCCTCTTATTCTGGATGGTTTTATCGTTTATTGTTTCATCTTCATCCTCGTTTTCGCTCTCGACACTCCATTGAATTTAATTGATTATTGAGTTTGATTTGATTCACTGCTGTTCAAAGAAAGCAACTATCAACCATTAACCATTAACCTTGAAAAGCCCCTTGGCAAAGATCAATCACGTTTGGGCCTTCTGTTGTTTCGCTTCCAAACGTGCTCCAGAACCCGAACTTAATTCAACCCATTATTCCATCACTCACATCTTCCTCCATCTCCAACAAAACAATCACAACAAATCCCCACGCAACTCGATTTATTTACGACACGAACTCTTGCTGAGCCTTTTCTTCTTTCAATAACGGCGCCCGCAAATTTCACGACTCACTCTCTACGATCAAATTCATACCGATACCCACAAACACAACACAATGGCGGACCACCGAGAACCTCAATATGATCCTTATATCCCAAGCGGAGGAGCTGCTGGTGCCGGTGCAGGTTCCCAACAAGCAGGAGGTAACCAGAGGACGGCGGCATTACAAGCGGTAAGTTATACACAAGATTCCGACGGGTAGAGAAGTTGTCTGTCGATGGATTTTGAGTCTCGGGAGTTGATGGAGAGTTTTGTCACCCTGTCATCATCATGCATATGACGATTTTGCGACCGCCCGACCATGCGATAAGCATCAACAATCCACAGAACAAAGATATCGCGCTCGATAGCTACGATTTGGAGATATCTTTTCAAACTGCGAGATGATTGAGAAGAGGTGTAGATTGTGCTGGCATCGATAAACTGTATGATGTTGGTTTCGCTGCGCATGTGTTTTAGCCGCCCGTCAATACGAGAATCGACGTAAATCATTTCTTGCCAACATTCACCCAAAAGGCCGGAGATATGGTGGTTGCGACTACTGACAACGATTTCTTGGATTTTGAGCACGATGTGTAATTGGCAAAACTTTCACAATGTTAAAGGGGCTCCAAACTTACCAGACAACTTTGACAACTCGCGGATATTTTGATTCATGTTGCAGAACTTTGACTGACCTCTATTTCCCTCTAGACTATCGATGACACCGTTGGTGTAATGCGCGAGAACATCAACAAGGTCTCAGAACGTGGTGCTCATTTAGATTCTCTCCAAGATAAAACCGATAGTCTCGCAGTTTCAGCGCAAGGTTTCCGTCGTGGAGCCAACAGAGTCCGCAAACAAATGTGGTGGAAGGTAAATGACGATCTCCGATAAAAAATAATAAAGGGGGCTGGGCTAATACTTGGGTCTATAGGATATGAAGATGAGGATGTGCTTGATTGCAGGCATTATCATCTTAATCATTATCATCGTAGTTCCTGCTGGTGAGTTCCTCTAATACAGTGGATGGGTTCACAACTAATGAGATTCCAGTTGTTGCTACCAAGCATTAAATTAAGTACGAAGGTAGAATGGGAAAACGGACTTGAATGACGGGATACTTGGGTATAGAGATTATGAGACATGAACGTTTGTATGGACTTTCATGGAACGAAACACTTGACACCAGATTCTCTTGAGCTTTTGCATGGGGGACCTGCAAAGCTAGGAGGGCAACGAAGGGGCTTTTAACGATTCAGGAGTTGAGATTTTTGAGATTTTTTACATGATCGGTTCTTCCTTTTTTTCATGAAGGCGTCACTTTGATATCGTTTGACTTGATGAGCCTCTAATCCATTTCTTATGATCTAACTTGGTTTGGCTCTGGTCAACGATCTTCAATCAGACTACGAACATGGACGAATGGTTACTCAGCTCGAAAGGGGGATTTGTATCTTGTAGTATTTGGTGTGTGGTAATTGAATGGAGAGATTATGACTTTTTATATGGACAGTATTGTTTGTGAGAGAGATGTGATGTTGATGAGAATGCGAAAGAACCATGGTGAAATATCAATGATGAAGGATAAATGATATTAGTGATGCGGGAAAGTATGCAACTCCACTACGAAGAGAAGCAGGCTAGTCCTCGTTTACTTCGCCTTCTTCTGTAGGTGATGTAATGTAATGTAATGACTACTGTGGGTGGGGGGGAGAGCTAGAAGTGTGTGGAGAGGGAAAGAAGTAGTGTATGTAGTCTGTATCTGGCTCCTGGCTCCTGGCTCCTGGCTCCTGGCTCCTGGTAGTGTATGAGAGTTGCTGCGAGCCTGGCGTTTCTTCTTTTGGTACATATGTCCTTGTGCAGAGAGAGGGGGGAGAGGGAGGGAGAGGGAGAGGGAGAGAGAGAGATCTGTTTGGAGAATGGTGTGGGAATGATATTCGGTGTGTGTATATGTATATGTGTGTGTATGTGTATGTGTTTATCTACGACGGCGAAAAGTATGGATGGGAGGAATGGGAAAATACAACAAGAGATTCGAGGCCTGGTATGATGTATGCATGTATGTAGATAGATGTATGTATGTAGATGTGTATATAGGTATATACGGGTATGGAAATTAGAAAGAGAGAGAGAGAGAGAGAGAGAATATGTAGAATGACTTTCTACTAGGCTTGTCGTAGGTAGGGAGGGAGGGAGTGATTTGGATCGGAGTTACGAAATGGTTACGTGAGCGTTGTTCGATCGAGGGGCTTTGTTCCGTGTTGGGTGTCAATGGACCGAGATCAGAGATCAGAGCGGATCTGATAAGATTAAGATGTGGTCTGGGGCAAACTGGGAAATTTAGGAGGGGCGGATTGGGTGGTGCATGGGGGTGGACTGTGTGTGCATTTTGGACTTTGGACTTTGGGTGCTGGGAAGGGAAGGAGGGAGGGAGGATATCTGCTTCCGTTGAGTAGACCGTGGTTTTATGGTGTTGTTGGTGTTGTTGATCAACACGGTCCAATGTGTTTCTTCTTGTCTACCACTGCGTTCCGCATCTTCTCTTCCCACTCGCAGACCAAGCAAGGTATAACATGTATGCGTGTGCGGATTGAGTGAAGTCTACAGTCAGTCAGTCTGAAGCTGTGGGTGGGAGAAAAGTTTGACACGATAAAATGGAATAAAAACTTCGCTGATGTGGGGTATTTCTTCATGCCAAGAGCTCCTATCCATCCAATCATCTTCCACAATCTGGACAATCCAACCCATTTCACTCATTCCAGCCATTTCAACCAATCGTAACACATCGGCGCTTCTCCATATTATATTTTCACAAGGCACAAGGTCAGGAATCCCTGAGGGCTTCGATCCAGATTGAATTTATTACCAGAGCATTTGGGAACTATGACTGTCATTTTTGATAGCTGATGAGTATTATCTACTTCACACTCACATTTTCGCCGAATTTGACATTGTGAAGAAAGTTGAGGAAAGGTGCGATATATGACTTTCATTCGTCTTGCCCTTCGTCTTGATTCTTCTCTTTCATTCTTTCTTTGGAAGAGGACCGCGAGAGCTTTGCAAAACAATTAAAGGAATTGTCTCACTTACACTTTATATCCCTCTAGTCTGCGTTATTTTCGGTTCATAGCACCCTCTCCCAGCCAACATCTTCGAATCCTCCCCGCCTTGCATGCGATAACTCTCGGATCAAACGTGTGTTTGGCATTGAATTGCATTGGATTTCTCTTTCGTAAGCTCTGCACAGAAGGAGCTATAAGAAGGCAGAGTTTGTCTTCCCCAACAAATTTTACTTTGAGTAATCTCTCCACTCCACATCGATTCTAACCCCCACCAATCATGTTGGCACTTCGATCTAGAGCAGCTGTTGTTGCTCGAAGGGCACGCACTGCTACCGGCAAATTCCCCTCCTCGTCAACTGTGAGATCTCTCCCACAAGCTACCACCGCCGTAGCTCTTTCATCCAGACGCCAATACTCTGCGCCTGCTACAGACAGTTTTTCAACTCGTTCGACCGTTGTTCAACTCCTCAGCAACATTGGTTCCAAGCGCGAAGTGCAGCAATATCTCTCACATTTCAGCTCCGTGTCTTCTCAACAATTCGCCGTTATCAAGGTTGGTGGTGCGATTATTACTGAACATCTCGAATCTCTCACATCTGCCCTCGCTTTCCTCAACCATGTGGGTCTGTTCCCAGTCGTTGTTCACGGTGCAGGACCGCAATTGAATAAGCTATTGGAAGATGCGGGCGTGGAACCACAATTCGAAGAGGGCATTCGCGTTACAGATGGAAAAACATTGGCAGTTGCGCGAAAGCTGTTCTTGGAGGAGAACCTGAAGTTGGTTGAGAAGTTGGAGGAGATGGGAGTCAGAGCGAGACCCATCACTTCTGGTGTTTTCGGTGCGGATTATTTGGACAAGGAGAAATACAATTTGGTTGGCAAAATCAACAAGGTTAACAAGGGTCCAATTGAAGCTGCTATCAATGCGGGGTGCTTACCAATTTTGACCTCTATGGCTGAGACTCCTGAGGGTCAAGTCTTGAATGTCAATGCTGATGTTGCGGCTGGAGAACTTGCCAGGGAATTGCAACCATTGAAGATTGTTTACTTGTCTGAGAAGGGAGGACTTTTCAATGCGGATACCAACGAGAAGATTTCCGCTATCAATCTCGATGAGGAATACGACTCTTTGATGTCACAATGGTGGTGCAGATATGGTACAAGATTGAAGATCAAGGAGACTAAGCAATTGCTTGATCTTCTCCCAAGATCTTCCAGTGTTGCTATTATTCACCCAGCCGATCTTCAAAAAGAGTTGTTCACCGATACCGGAGCAGGAACTTTGATCCGAAGAGGCAACAAATTGGCTACCGCTAGCACTCTTTCCGAGTTTGAGGATATCCAGAAATTGAAAGACGTTCTTGTACGGGACCGTGAAGGTTTGGATGCACGAGCTACTGTTGACAGATATGTTGACGGACTCAAGAACAAGGAATTCAAGGCTTATTTCGATGAGCCTATGGATGCTCTTGCAATTGTCCTTCCTCCAAAGTCTCCAAGTTCTCTTTCTAACTTGGCTACCTTTACTATTACCAAGGCTGGATGGTTGACCAATGTTGCTGATAATGTTTTCGCTGCTATCAAGAAGGATCACACCAAGTTGGTTTGGACTGTTAAAGAGGACGATGAAAACTTGACTTGGTTCTTTGATAAAGCTGATGGTAGCTTGTCTAAGAATGGAGAGGTTATGTTCTGGTATGGAATTACTGATGGTAATGAAGTCAAGGATCTCATGACTGAGTTTGCCACTCACGGTAGATCTATGCTCGGAGATGCTAACCTTGAAGCACGCCTTCACCGTGCTGCTAGAGCAGCTACTGGAATGAGTGCTGCCATGTCTGGTCAGGGTGGTATCAGGCAGCAAGCCCGAGCTTTCTCTACTTCTGCTCGTAGACCTGCCGTCAAATCTTCCCGCGCTCCCCGCTTCCCTGCATCAGGACGAGGATATGCTACAACTACCAATCCTAACCCTCCTTTTGGCAAGCAAAACTCATCCAACACCCAACCTGCCAAGGTTGCTTTGATTGGTGCCAGAGGATACACGGGCCAAGCTTTGATCAGCCTCCTTAATGCTCACCCAAACATGGATCTCAGACACGTCTCATCAAGAGAACTCGCTGGCCAAAAGTTGAAGGGTTATGAGAAGAGAGATATTACCTATGAAAACCTTTCTCCAGAAGATGTTCGCAGAATGGAAGAAAATGGTGAAATTGATTGCTGGGTTATGGCACTACCAAACGGTGTCTGCAAGCCTTTCGTTGATGCCGTCAACGAGGGCAAGGGTCCTCAAAACAGTGTTATTGTTGATCTTTCTGCCGATTATCGATTTGACAGCAAATGGACATACGGTCTTCCAGAATTAGTCAACAGATCCGATATTGCCAAGGCAACTAGAATCTCCAACCCAGGTTGTTATGCTACAGCAGCTCAACTTGGAATTGCTCCATTGGTACCATTCCTTGGTGGTCAACCAACCATCTTCGGTGTATCAGGTTACTCCGGAGCAGGTACCAAACCATCCCCAAAGAATGATGTTGAAAACCTTACTGGTAACATCATTCCTTACTCTCTCACTGATCACATTCATGAACGCGAAATTAGCAACCAATTAGGGGTTGAAGTTGCATTCATTCCTCACGTTGCCGTCTGGTTCCAGGGCATCCACCACTCAATCTCCATTCCTTTGAAGGAAAAGATGACTAGTAGAGACATTAGAAATCTTTACCAAGAGCGATATGCTGGAGAGAAATTGGTCAAGATCACTGGAGAAGCACCAAGTGTTAAGAATATTAGTGGAAAGCATGGCGTAGAGATTGGTGGTTTTGGAGTACATAGCAGTGGCAAGAGAGTGGTTGTTTGTGCAACCATTGATAATTTGTTGAAGGGAGCTGCGACTCAATGTTTGCGTAAGTTTTTTTTTTTTCTCAAAAACTTCTTGACTATGCTTTACATTGATATGGAGGAACTGGAAGCTAATGTTATAATAGAAAACATGAACCTCGCATTAGGATTCGCGGAATATGAAGGTATCCCACTTGATTAAATGCAAAAGCCCAGGTCCTTTGAGCAAATGCATACAGGTAGTTTGAATTCCGTGTGTTTTGGCGCCCGAAGATTAAAAAAATTGTGGATAAAAGACGGGGAGGACAGGAAAGGAAGGGAATTTTGAAATCAAGTTGATGCTTGGTGAAGCAAACGGGGAAGAACTATGGATCAATGCGTTGTATATAGAAGGGTTTGGGGAGGATGGAGTAAAAAAGAATCGGGGTGATTGGTAGAGTGAGATGAGATGATGGGGTAAATAGGTTACTTGGAAGATGGATGCGTTACGTCGTCATGAAGGAATAAGTAGTTTTGCAGTGATAAATACCATTTTTGTTCAGTCAATTGTTAAGTGCTCATCTTGGGGGACTTGGGGAAGCCAAAAGTCTTTGGGCTGGTTTATGTAAGTAAGTCGTGCATGTCACAAGGAGATAGAGCTATCTTGGTAGGTATGGTATGGTATTGTATCGCTTCACAAAGTACTCCATAAAGTCATCTCAAGTTGAGTATACCTAGATCACCATATGTCTCTTTTTCAAACTAGGGATGCAATTCTCAATGCTGAAGTGTAAAGTATTCAACCCAATTACCAGATTTGAAGAACCTTCGCTAGCAGAGACCAACAACGAACGCTATTGCTTATTCTAATTCCATAACTGGATATTTACAATCCAATCCCGCGTCCATTTTTTCACAAACATGCTGTGCCCTGTAACGAGCCCGTCGCGAGTACATATGTCTCTCCCTCATTTACAGGAGCGGGAAAAGAAGATTGCGATGCAAACGGCGGACCCCTCCGGATGTCCTCCGCCGATTCAATCACCGCCTCCATAACTCTCCCACCATATTCATAAACCTCCGTCCCATCCCTCCTCTTCTCATATATCTTGTATTTCTCATCTTCCCAATACGTCGCCCCAAGTGGATACGAGAGCGTGTCGTATTTGTCAACATCCCACTGGGAATCCCGAAACAATCTCCACTTTTCAGCGTCAAATGTCGTTTTCTGCATCATGTGTACCGCGTCCGCAATGTGCGCAATCGTATCCGTATCGTACATGCTGGCGAGCTGGGCCATGGTGCCGCGCACGTACAGTCGCTGCGATGCCCATGCTTCTTCTTGATATCTGGATGCTGCTAGGATGTTGAATAATTCCTCGCGCGAAACTTGGCTTAGTCCGTGGCCTTGACGTATGGGCTCCAGTTCTTCTGGTAGCGAAATCTCGAATTTGAGATGCATTTTTGCTACGTGGAGTGGCTTCACTGTGCGGCAGAAACTGTACCATGCTTGTTCCCTCGTCATGTGCTTGATACCTTTTGTTTCGAGCAGACTGCGAATTTGCTTTTTGTGTTTGTGGCCGCTCTTGAACGTGACATGGGATCCGGAAACCGTCTTGTGCTGGACGACTTTTTTCCAGAGATGATCGACTTTCAAAATGAATGTTGTTTGGTGTGCGATAAAACAGCCGTAGGGGAACGCGTTGATGATGTCGGGTCTCTTTCTTTGCCATCCTATAACTTCTTCGCGGAGACCTTTGGTGGTGAGACGCAGAGCGTGGAAAGTATCGATGGTTGATGGGCTAATTTCGATTTCTGTAGTAGAAGCTACAAGCTCGTCGAAAATCGTCCATCGCAACTCGCATGGTATCCGCAGAAAAGGGGGTAGTTTGGCGACCGAATGCTTCTGTCCATAACGGTAGCGATGAGTGTTTCTCAGTGTACGTTTCGGTGACAACAAAACTTGTGGTTTGGACTGGATGGCCAACTCGTTTTCGTTTTCGTTTTCTTCTTCGTCTTCGTCGTAAATGTGATTGACGGCAAGGACTGAAAACCTGTATATGAAGATTAGGAAATGTAGGTGCGCGAATGCTGTGGGCCTGAAGGTAGATTTTCTTATTCGCGCGTGGGGTATAGACGACGTACATATTGGAAGGCTTGGGAAATTCCATTCTTTCAATGATACAAATGTAATAATTCCTGGTGTCTTCATTAGCAACAGTGTAATCTTCTATCTTCCTAGAGACGGGATAGACGGGTCTTACTTACTTATTGTTATATGAATGACCAAACGAATGTTCTAGAGTATTAAGCTACTAATGTACTGGATGTAGTGTTTTTGTTGTGGTTAAATTTTGTAGAATTATTAAAAAAAATGCAACGAACTTGATATTAATGCTGTGTGCAATGATCCCTCAAGGTAAGAACTAACCAGCAAATCTCTTTTTTTTTCATTGAGGAAGGAACGTAAAGATAATATTGAGTTATACAGGTGTAGAATCTTCTTACAGCCCGAGAAGAAGGTGTGAATGGTAATCGTATGCTCGTTGAAGAATATGAAGATTAAGAATATTGACGATATCAAAAAATAAGTTTTGCGATTTGCAGATATATCATCAATGAAGAAACGAGTGCTTTCCAAAATTAGCACATTGAATTTTTGAGTATGGCGTGTTATAACGTTGTTTCGGAGCCTGTCATAAAATCTCTTTTCCTTCCTTTCTCTCTCCTTTGTCCATCTGTCGCCCACCAAGCGAAGAGATTGTTCTCCCTCCCTTCTACCCCTATGCGCTGAACGGCTCCAAGACTATCGTAAGATAGCAATGCAAAGTATACGCTATGTAACTACATGATCAGCTGTTGTGCAACTATTTCCTATTGGTCCTAACATGAAGTTCTGCATTCAATACTTGCAGCATACACCTTCCGCTTATTCCTCATCTCTTCTAGTTATTATTTTTCACTCTTTCTCAAATCCCTCAATATTCGCAACTACGCCTTCGAAAAGGTAAGGAGGTGCTAAGAGCCTGTCTCCATGCTGCCGCATTGTATCTCGTTCGCTTAAAGACTGTTGCGTTGAGTACCTCTATCTTTATGTCTCCATATACATCAAGGTATCCGAACGGGTGGCCAACGCAGTGGGTATGTTTCCCCATGACCGAGACTTCGATATGTTTTTCAACCACTTCAGCATGAGGACCCGATAACGCTTCCCATTGCTAATTTCTACCATTGAGACTTGAGATCTTCATATTGCTAGCGATAGCGTCATCTCTTCTCTAGTCAGAGGTTGGAAAATCGCAGGACGTCTCTTGACAATCGGCTCTAGCCTCTTTTTCTTAGCCTCTTTCTCCTTTTTCTAGATCCACAAAAGAAAGAGCACAGAAACGGCATCTTCTAGACTGATCCACAGTAGTATTTCTCTCCTATCTTAGGCTCTGGGAGATGTTGCTGAAATCGATGGAACAAATAGCGGAAAGCTTACAAAAACCATACAGTGGGGGCTTACTTTCACAAATTTGTTGAGTTTCTTGAATCCATCAGGTTTGATACCATCCATTAAATCCCTTTGAGCATTCTTAAAGGAAACTACCACACATCATACTGCTTTAAATCAAGATCATGCTCGTGCACTAGCACCAATACCATTAAACCACGGAAAGAACTCCTAGCAAGCGTACTTCAATCACCATTTTCCATTTTCGTCAGCCAAACAACTGCAACAACATTAACCCCCTCAAAGCATCTCAATACATACTCACTTACTTTCCCTCCCCCCCCCCCCGAAAAAAAATCAGTGATAATTCCACTAAACACTTAGTTCCAACCCTCACCCATCTAGCGTCCCCCTAACACTAGCTAGCACATTCCATTTCCAAACTAAAACTCTAGCCACAATCAACCACCTCGTACCTACTAGTAGAACGCATGAACCCTTCTATTACATTTTACATAACCCGTGCACGTACGTACCATGACATGTCATTAATTATTAGTCCACAATCCGTCATTTTCTTAGTCTCGTGCTAAATGACCCTGCCTTCTCCCCTTATGACTTACTCCTTGCTTACTTGTAAGCGATATTTTCATACATCTTGTTAGGATTAAATTCCTATGTTTGTGTTTCCATTCCCTATTCATAAACAACGAGATCAGTAGTCTCCTAGGGAGAAATATGGATATTTGTACTTCCAACCCTTGCGATTAGTCGTGCGGTTTGTAGAATGCAGCGAGACTGTACTTTTCAGTTGAGCTCAGCACTCGAGGGTACAATCTAATATCAATATATATAATCTTAACATCCTATGCAAATCCAATCTCAAACCTCCCATTCAAACCCTCCTACTCCCAATACCTCTTCAATAAAACCCGCAACCACAATAACAACGAAGATGAAATGAAGATTGGTTACATATCTTGGAATTTTCTCTACGATTCTAGGAAAGGGCGATTGCTGGATCTTATTCCCATGATGTAACTATTGTCGCGGATAATTGTCATTTGTTTTTGAACTGGTCAAGAGTGCCGATTGGAATCATTCGCGAATCTCGGAGGGATGTTTTGGTGATAGTGGTCTCTTGGGGGGAAGAGGAAAGGCTTGGGATTGTGATGGCGTGGTTTGAAGGTGTTCGATTTGGGTGTGTTGGTGAGAGGGTAGAGTGATGAGGATGGGAAACGAGAAGGGGATCGATTGATGGATAGTCAATAATTATCCTAGCGGACCATATTCACCTTTGAATAATCATAAAAAACACATTCATTCACTCAAGCTCACGATCACACCACAAAAGAAGAAAGTATTTAAGAAGTGATTATTATCATTTCGTAACTCATGAAGTCATGTGTAAAACTGTAAGTTTCCCATGCCACCTAACCCATCCCTCGTCCATCCATCATATGCAATTAAAAGAAAATCCAAAGCTTAAAAAGACAATCGTGTGAAGATAAAAGAAGCTCCCCCAGTTTTGCGGGTATGCCCAATCCTCGGGTATCGCAAATTCATGCCACGTTAAGCTAGGGTATTATTGTACATGTGGTTTACTGGTAAGTCTTGTTTCCTCCCAAGGTCTTGGAACCATCAAGGTCAGCATCAACTCTTGGATCAGCCCTGTGGAGTATTGTTAGTATGTATTCATGAATGCTTTGGGATAAGATTAGGCTTACTTGTTCAACATGTCGCTGTTGTGTGGGCCAGCAGTGTTTTGAGCAGTTCCTGAGCCAGGAGTGGCGTGGGAACCAGAAACACCAAATGCGGAGTGTCCAGTGGAAGCTCCGTGGCGGTTACCAGTGCTGCTCAAATCGCTGTCGACTCTTGGATCAGCTGAGTTGGCAAGGTTGGAATTGTGAGGACCAGCATTGGTGCTGTGGGAGATTCCTCCACCGAAGCCGGTTCCTCCAACGGTGTTGCCAGCGGTTGTGCCTTGGTGGTGAGTACCGGTTGAGCCAGTAACACCACTGCCGTAAGTGTCATGAGTTCCGTAACCAGCGGAAGTCTTGTTAGGAAGACGGTTTCCGTCTAAGTCTGAATCGACTCTTGGATCAGCTGCATTGGCAAGGGATGAGCTATGGGGTCCGTGGGAGCCCTCAGAGTGTCCAGTGTGGGTTGTGCCTGGAATGTGGGTACCGGTGGTACCGGTTGTTCCAGTGTGTCCGTAAGCTTGATGACCAGTAGTACCTGGAACATGAGCACCGGTGTGAGTACCAGTGTGTGTACCAGTTGTACCATAAGCTGCATCATGAGTACCATAACCAGCAGAGGTCTTGTTTGGAAGACGGTTTCCGTCTAGATCAGAGTCGACTCTTGGGTCTGTGGCATTGGCAGCAGCGGAGCTGTGAGGTCCGTGGGAGCCCTCAGAATGTCCAGTGTGTGTTGTACCTGGAACGTGGGTGCCAGTAGTACCGGTAGTGTTGTGTGTTGTACCTGGAACGTGGGTGCCAGTGGTACCAGTGGTATTGTGTGTTGTGCTAGTGGTGGTATGGTTCTTGTCCTTTGAACCTGAGGTTGTTAGATTGAGGTGTCCTAAATGAGAGGATAGAGGAAATACATACCGATGTGAAGGACATCCTTGACCTTTTGTACAGTAGATTCTCCAGTCATTTTGAATATGGTATTGTTTGAAGGTTTAAAGTAAAAGTAGTTGTGGTTGATTTTGATTTGAAGTTGTTTTCTGTTTGTTTGTATGTTTGTTGATGATGGAAGAAAGAAAGAGGATACAGGAGGTAGAAGTCAATCCTTATATAATGGATCCAAAAACCTCCAATGCCTCATGATGAATGAATGAAGATGCAATAATCCTGTTTGTGACGTCACATTGAGGGAAGGTACCCAGGTATGGGAAAGTTTCAATCCAACAAAGAATTTACTTCCACTTCCACATCCCCGTTTGAAAGAGAAAGGGAATGGGAATGGGAATTGTAAAACCAACTTTGCTGCCGTCATAAACAAGGAACAGTTGCACCCAAAGCATGCAGGTAAGCGTATTCACCTGTTCCTGACCTCCGTACCCCGCAAATCCCCGTTTTTCAACAAACTTTCAGGTTTTCTGTCAGGGGCCAAGCTAAATTGATTAAATCTGGCAAATGGTGACCTATCAGATCTCTCAATTAGCCAAAGCGGATCTTGCCACACGTTCAAAATAGTACGATATACATTGAAGAGTAGCTATGCAGCCGCACCAGAAATGGACCAATGGACTCCCGGTCGACACTTTTCCTTCGTAGCTCTGTGGGCTTACAGTAGAAGTTGCACGTGGGCTGTAAAGTTGAAATTTGCCTTGACTCCTTTCTTCATCACCTACCGTGCTTGTTAATTTTGAATCCCACTATTTACCTAGTCTTCCCGCCATCCCTTCATCCCATCATCCCACACTGCCAGTGTCAGTGTCAGTGCCAGTGCCACAAATACCAACCTGGGGAACTTTCAAATCTCCAACATCCAACCTCCAACCCTTACTCCAACCCTCAACCTCCAACCCTCAACCTCCAACCCTCAACCTCCAACCAACTTTTCTCATCTCGATTCTTGCTTAGGTGAACCAACTACTTACTGCCTTGGTACGTCAGGTCGTGTTAATTGATGCCCCACAATTGCCAACCTAATCTAAAGTCGTCATAGCTGATGTGGCGCAAATTACCCTAACGTCATTGGATCGTGTGGCTGTAAGGCCAGCCAATCATTGGTGTAGATCCGTCGATCGGTAGTTTCAAAACTTATCACTAGCAAATGTGGCTGTGTAAATCCTTTCAATAAGTGGATATTGGACAGAATCACCCCGTTCCCAAGACCAATCGAGCCAATGTTGAAATTCCTATGAGTTATGTCGAAAGCATGACGTCTGAAGAATGATAGAGAATAGCAGGACAATGAATGAATGGCATGCTCAAGCACGTGGTTATCAAATGGCGTCTTCTATCTTCTAGCAATAATAGGTTAATGCGTCCTCGGTGTTGTATCTCCGTCCATGCAGGCGCCTCTTTGCTTTGGAAGTGCAATTCATGATGCCGTGTTGCTAGCAATTGAGCAATTAATTGCATCATTGCTCAATGAATGTGGCACATCTCATCCATGGTTACCCAGGTTGGCATAGTTTGATACCATTCAAATGACTTCAAAAAACATTCTCGGTGCCCTTTGGCAGTACTAAAATCAAGGTTTCTATCACGTGATCAATCGGTTTCGGAATCGTGGACCACAGCCACGATTATCTTGCTTGCGAGTTGTTGTTGGTTCCTCCCAACACAATTTCTTCCAAGTTTTCAAAGGCTGGAATTATTGGAAGTTCTTACCTAAGATTTGATTAAATCAGTGCAGCTCTCAGAATTACGCTCTCTATCTGATACCCTTGAAACTTCTCAGACATGACAGTAATGTGAAGCTCTGATCTAATACTGATCGAGCACAGCTGATTAGTTCTTTGAGGGAGTCGGTTGCATATACCATCTGAAGATTTCTCCAGTTGGTTGCCATTGCTGCGTGCGTTACTATGTTACTCGATCACAGTCATGTTTTTGTCTTCTCGTCGCCATTAACAATATAAGCCTGTGAAGTGCTCACACAACACGTGAAACACGAGTCTTAGTAGGCGAATGTGCTAGTTCCAGCACTTCTGATTTGTTCTTATTGGCAATGGACATCGAGATTTCTCATTGTGTTTTCATTCTGTTTCTATATTTAAAGTTTTTCATATCCTCCTTGGAGCTTGTCCAGACGAGGAAATCATTCCGAATGATTTGATCTAAACACCTGTCTAAGCACTTTATGCAACTTTAAATTTTCGGACATCATTTGAATGACCTTGTCAAGATATACTTGGGATGATTGATTCAATTGATGATCGACAACATACTCTCATCCAATATGTTCATCTTCACAAGTCTTCCTAGTTGAGCAACAGAGTCGCCTGGCTGATATACAACTTAGGGTATCATCCCAGGTGTCAAACTGATTCAATTCATTTATGCCAAACAAGTAGTCTCGTCTGCGCTGCTACTGTTTGCTGTTGTTAATGATATCTTATTGGCATGACCTCGAGATTTGTCCACCGCAAATCTTATTTAGTAGCCATGCTACGACTTTCTCGTACTTTCATGCACGAAGATACTATACACGAAAATCTGACCCGACTTTTACAAATTTCACAAGCGATTTCAATCAGAAGTTTAATTCTCTATTCTGGAATGTCACCATGCACTGCAAATTTGAGTCTTGATCTGAAAGTTTGTTTTCGCGGGGAAACAATTAAGAGGACGGGCCTGGATGGCATAACTAGTTGCGCTCAGACCTTTGCAACGTTGATCGTCTCAAGCTATATTCGTCTCTTAATTGTCTCACATGAACAAAAGTTACCTAAGGTTTCCTACAGAAGAGTAGCCTTATGAATTTGCTTGGAAGATTCTACGTGTTTCATAGAGGGTTTAGCATAGGAATCTGATTTTATTTCACGTCTTGGTAGAACCCCCCTAGATTCACCCTAGATTATTGGCAAAGATTGGCATTGCATCTAAGTACATTTCAATCCCCATACTTATTGATCTTATCGTAATACTGTCTCATTTTCTATTTACCATGGCTGCTTGCTAATGCGCTTCAATTGGCATCCGCGTTACGACAAAATAATATTCCTCCATCTCCTGATAACATTCTTTCATCATGGACATGGAGTCGACAAGTAGCCTTGAGGATGTTTCCATAGGTAATTGTCTTGAGAGCCCTCAATTTGTACACAACACTAAATGATTTTAGCGTCTCGATTGCTTCTAATATGTTGGCCTTTGTACGGGATTTCTGGAATATTAATAATGCTGAGATTAATTGCTAAAGCCAAGTATCATCTCGCGTTTGCTCTGGAGGATCATCTAGTTATACTTGCTATGGTATGTGGCCAATTCACTTTCTCTCAGACTACACTAACGTAATCCTAAGATTTCTGGAATTTGTCACATATCACTTAATACTTGGGGTATAAGCTTTGGATTGGGAAGACATATTGTGTTTCTTACCGAGACCCAAGCCGCGATGGCTATAAGAGCTGAATTTATCGGAGAGCCTTTCGGTAAGTCCCCCTCAAATTGTCGAGTTCGTCCATCACTAAATATTTTGCAGGTATCGTGTCACCAACACTCGGCAGGATATCCTTTGCCGTTTACCTCATACGATTACTTGGACACCAACAGAATATAAGACGATTTCTCTACTTTCTCATTGCCCAAAATGCCCTTATAAATCTAATGGCACTTATACAAATATTTTTCGAGTGTTCCAATATTTCTTACAATTGGGATCGTGTTGGACATGAAGACCAATGTTGGGATATGAGCACACAAGCAGCTATTGGTTATTTTCAAGGATCGTCCAGTTCTTTAACAGATCTTGCTCTTACAATTCTACCGGTTGCAATGGTTATCAATCTTCACATTCCCTTACATTTGAAGTTTCTATTATCATTTCTATTGGGAGTTAGCCTCTTGTGAGTTTCTTTTCAGACATGTTAAAACTTAACTGATCATCTTAGTGCGTTTATTGCGGCTGTCATCAGGACTTACTGCACTATGGGCAATAATGATGATATCACCTGTAAGTCCAAACAACCTCCATACATTGAACAATCAATTCTAATTGATGTAAAAGTTACTTCAGTTACGTATATCGTTTGGTGCGCAGTGGAAAACTGCACTGTCATTATAACGTCCTCAATACCATTTCTCAGGCCTCTTTTTCGATCAGCTCCTAAACCATACATCGAAGTTAAAAATAGCCCAGCCCCAAAGATTAGACACCACAATGAAATAGAATACAGAAGTTCGAAAGAGATACTCGCAGATCCGGAGGCCAATCGGGAGAAAATAGATTACATGGAAGATAAAAGGGAAAGTGTCAAGATCGAGGCCCATTCGCTAGTGTAGCCTGAATGGAAAATTGGCGTATAGGATAGAGATTTTGAGATACATGATTAGATGATTTATGATTTGGTATAGGGCTGCGGTGGAGTTCATGGTGCTTGGCGCTGGGTTATTTCTTGTTCATTGATAGAGGTCAGTCCCTCGACATACTGTCAGTACAGTACTGTCCAATGACGCGCAAAGTTATACTAGCGCCATGTCGTCTTCTGTTTACTTGCTTCGGATATCCTTTTGATGTCGAGGCTTTCTTTGCACATAGATTACCAATATAGAAGACCCATTTGAACATAGAAAAAACTATTTCAACCAAAATTATGCAGTAGTAGCTCCTGATTCAGTAAGAATCAATGAACCAGACATCTGCGCATAAAATTGACTGGGGTGACTTCAAGTTAATGACAGACCACTCTTTAAATATCTCAAATAAGCAGCTCGTTCAACATAAAGTATGTTCAACATAAAGTACCTTCAACGAGATCATTACAAATTCCAAATCATGCTGACTGCAACTTCCTCATATCTTTCTTTGATCCTGTAAAGTGTGTGTGGTGCACACGAAATAACACGCAACCCCAGAAATAGTTTCGCAATTCTCCCTCTCTGCTTAAACTTGGTGCTGGCATGAGGGGAAAATGTGGTTACCCAGGGGCTTGGAATACCTATTTCAAGAGTATTGACTCATATCGCGGAGCTGTTTTCTTTGAGCTCCATAAGCAAAAACTCTTATTGATAGTTAATCAAATTGGGCGTTGGGAAAGCTCGTCACTACCTAGGTAGAGGTGTGTTGATGTATTAATTCATTGTGAGAGTATGTATTCCCAATATATACTGCAATGAGATTTCAATTTCGCTTTCTGGAAAGACTGCATATGCAAACATCTCAATCTTCAACTCTCGTTCCTTGGTAATGCATCACAACCATGATGGGAATATTCATGCCTCCTGTGAATGTGATTCCGACAGGTGAAATTGCTACGGATTTTCCACTGTTGATCTGGGATCTTCTATGCATAAAGCAACTTGGAATGTACCAATACGGTATATGCAATTTCTATCTCAGACGGACTGCAGAGCGTTGGAATTAATACTTAGTCAAAGGTCAAGACTTCGAGATTAAAATCTTGTTGGTATCGCCTTGGTGAGTATGACGTCTTCACAATACATCTAATGCATCCATTCATATTGTGCGTCTCTGTTCTAGGTTCACAGCCACGAGAGCTACATGCATGCATGCAATACACTCGTATCACAACAATTTTTGTCCTGGTGCTGCTCTTGATCTTTAATATTTTCCCGTGAGTTAAGGGTTGTGATATGACCGCCAGATTGTATTACACCGCGAAGCCGTATCGATCGACCGATTTTTCCTATATCAGGTGTTATATCAATGATAACACATCATTCCATATTGACCTCATTTTGAGGTATTCCATTTATATAATCAATTTCATTCGAGTTCTATATTTTGATAAAAAATAATGGATTTGTAAATTCCCGTTTCGAGAAAGAGAAAAAAGTGCATTTTTAATTTTTCCTATTATAAGATTATTGTTGTGTGATATTTTATCTAACGTCAAACAGTTGACTGTCATATCAACTCCCTATCCCTATGACGAGTAATATCCAAGCCAGCACCTTAATTTCAACTTCCCAAACGTACGGTATGACCAGATGATTATCGTTGATCTTAAATTTGCATCCACAGATCGAAATCTCGCCACAAACAGTGGGAAATGTGAATTTTTCTGTGAACAACCCATCTCGAAAACTTTCCCTTGCCACTCCTTCTCTTTCTCCTACTGATTGTCCGTAGCCTGGCTTTTGATTGCAGAGAAGTCCCTCGAAAACTACTTGACTGGTCAAAATATCAGTAGTTTCTAAATATCTAACACATAGGGTGATGGCAAATTATACGACAGTTGGAGATGAATCTGTGTTCAAGGGAAGATTGTTTATTCCTTGGTTTTATTGTGCCGCAGAAGATTTCCAATGCCAGGACCTCTGAAATTTGATGTATAATTAGTGCCGAAGTTTTCGGCCTACCAATATAAATCTGGTGTGCAGATTTGCCTCAGATGATGAAAGTGATGCACCTGTGCTGGCCTGTATCTATGGCAGTGGTTATTATTCCAGCAGTGGGAATTCACAGGGAAAGTAGCAAGGTTTAAAATAATAAGTCAGGAGAATGGTAAAGAGGGAATGAACTACGCCGTCATTAGCTACTATTGCATGCAATGCTTCTTCTCTCCCCTCGACAATCAAAATTCCTCATCAAGAAAGAATCAATCGGCTTCATCGTCACCTTTATTTTGATCCTCGTCACACATATGTCTTATTTCCAATCCTCTGGATATCCATCAAGTTGATATAATCATAATCTACAAAGTTTCACAGGTGACACCACAAACAAATAGTACCTTTAGTGCAGTGCAGTAATGCCTGGAATCATGAATACGTGCCAAGAAGCTTTTGCCACTTTTGTGAATTCAGGGGCTCATCGGTAAAAAGAGTGTGTGAAAGCTATGGCCAGAGTCATGCGATTATCAAGATTAAGGGGACGTACGAGTCTTAAATCAGTGGGGGATACGACAGCGGGTCAAAGAGGTGATTATTGGCTTTAGCTTACGTATTGAGGGGGTCAATCAAGGGTAGAATGTATGGAGAGTGATCGCCAGGGCGTTGGTGAGCAAAGATTTGTAAATGGCTGTAGCGGGAGCACTTGGAAAATCATGCTTAATTTTTAATTGATCAAAAGTGTATCATTTGAATCTCCATCTCTTATGATAGTCATACTCTATTACCGATTAGATCATTCGATATGTGAATGAATCAAACACATAGCGTCTTGCCATGAATCCTTCAAATTTCGCTTCGCTGAACAAGTATTTACCAAGATCTTCCTCCCCCAAAAGCTCGCCAAGAATTCCCTCCAATAAAAAATACACTTCTTTCTTCCAGTAACATCCCCTCAGGCGCTTAGTTTGCCAAAGATCCACCTGCTCCGTTCTGCTTGCAATAGTAGCTCAACTGTACACATGAATTAGTCACTTGTTTCATATTTCACAAACCCACAGCATCTTCATCATATGATTTATGATAAAAAGAAGAAATAAATTGAAGCTCACCTCATCACCACCAATATGCCAATCAGCGGATTGGCAATGTGGAATACCAGTTGTGATCATGGTGCAATCTGGGCATTGGTCCCATTGTTTTGAACCAGTGTTTCTGTTCTTGTAGTTTGTGCAGGTGGCGGCTGTGGCATCAGCGTTGTATACATTCTAGGTTGTTGGTTAGTTCTATTTACGGGTAGAGCTTGTGGGGGAAGGGCGCGAGGGGATGGGAACATACGGCTCCGCCTTTGTAGTCCACGCAGATTCCGTTGGTGTGAAGGTCAGCGAGAGTGAAGCTGGCAAGGGAGAGGAGAGCAATGGTCTTGATGAGGATGGAAGGCATGTTGATGGTGGAGTCTTGCGATTGGTAAAGGTGTGAAAGAAAAAGTAAAGATTGGATATCTGATTAAGAAGTAGAGAGAGTCGAGAGAATGATTGAATGAAAGCTGGAGGGGAGTCGTCTGCAGTCTCTGGAATATGGGATATATAGACATAAGAGGTCTGGGGTACCTACCGGTATGACTGGCGCTGCGTAGATAGACCGATATTAATTAAACCTTACCGTGTACACCCGTCCAAGAGAGATCGATACCGTATACCGACAAAGATGTCACAAAACTCTATCTGCTGCAGTCCCCACGAAGTTTAAACTCTGAAAGAGGCTGAAGGCCTTTGGAACAACTTCGGCGGGGTTATACCGAAATGACATTGATGAGCTTTTACCAAAGAATCATGCACCGAATCCCCAAGTCGGCACCGATCAACCATTGTGATGGCACCCTTGGCACCCTAATGGCCCTTGCGCTTGGCAGGTACCATCATTAGTAGCATCATTACATGATAATTGGGATTGCGTTACGCATCCCTATCAACATTGCTGGTAAACTTTAACTTTATCACGACAGCACGATGAAACGGAATACCTTATTGAGAAGACGCGGTTCTAATAACGCCATTTCATTTAAAAAGGCAGACGATCGCCTTCGAAATCTTCCGAAAACGGGAATTTGAAGGAAGTATATTCCAAGTTTCACCACAAACTCTAATTGATTACATGTCAATAATGTACGTTTGGTTCGCAGGGCGGAACATGGGGCTTAGAAATTTTAAAGTTCGATATTGTTCCCCATAAATGAGGATTCTCGTGAATTCATAAGATATGAAACGGTGAAAGAGATGATCACGCTATTTTCGGTTGCTGCCGTGTAATTGCCATATCATGCGGTCATCTGAACATAAACTTTGCATTTTGGATATTATTCGGATGCTTCTTGGGAAAAGCTTAATGGTACCTAAGAACACTTTTACTGGTCCGTTGCGGCGCACGTTGACGATGATTGGTGACCTTGGGAGCGTTGGGGATACGGGGGATAGGTAATTCTCCTATCTCGACTGTTCATCCCAACCTACCTTGAGGGCGCGAAGGTTTTCCAAGTGGGCTGAATTATCAATGAGTAGATTATCTCGAGGAAGAGATTCGGGACATCTCCACGAAGAAAGAGTATATGAAGTCTCCAACTTCTCATCAATGCCTTGGAAAAACCATCCAGCCTCAGTCTTTCTCTTTCTATCCCATTGAAACTTCTCAATTCCACAGTTAATACTTTCCAACCTTCAAAATGTATATTACCTCCCTTCTTTCCAGCCTCTTGTTGAGCTCCACCGTCGTGGGAGCAGCGACAATCCCTCGCAACTTGGATTCGTCCAAGATCATCCTCTTCGGAGAAGATGGCCGCACAGAAGTCATGGACAAGGCCGAATTCTGGAAGCACCACCATGCTTCCAACAACACTGTAGCTCCTGGTCCTCTCACCGGCTACAATGGAACCTCAGGCCACAATCACACCTCTGGTGGCCACTACGCATCGTCCGCTCTCAGCAAGCGTGGTTGCAAGTCATACTCCGTCGTCACCGAAAACCCTGACCAAACCTTCTTGAACTGGGACGTGCCAATGTCCTCCGTCGTCAAGGCAGGAGAAACCACTGCCACCGTTGCCGTCACAGAAGGATACTCAATCGCAAATGCCATCGCCGTCTCTGCTAGCGCTACTTTCACCCTTATCGAGGATTTCCTCCAGGCAACTTACGGCATCACTTACACAGAGACATGGACTTCCACCTACACTGCTGCCTACACATACACCGTCCCAGCTGGCAAATACGGAGTCGTCGTCTCCAACCCTTACACTACCAGAAAATCTGGCCATGTCGATACTGGATGCATCGGTGTCGGCGGAGAGACTGATACTTACCAAGCCGATAGCTACACGAGCAAGGCTTATGGAGGATTGAGCTGGGTTTCTGGAACCATCAGTCTTTGCACTGGAGACACTTACCCAGTCCCACAATGTAACGGTGATGGTACTATCAGTTAAGCGGGGAATGAGATTATCCTTGTGAAATGGTGGTTTAATACTAAGGTTTCTGCTGGAATCTGTTAACAGATTGTTGTATGTACAAATAGGAGGAGGATACGGACGTGGCAGTTTGCATGAGAAAGATAAATTAGGATAATGCAAGACTTAATGAGAAAAATACCCTGTGTCAATCTTTCCCACCATGCACTCTTTCTTGTGAACTTCATAGTATGTCTCTACGATATTCATCTGAGGGTCTGATGAACAGAATCCTAGATCGGCTAAGAACGATTCACGCAAACATGTCATACCTGTGCGAAGCATTCTTTAAGCACCGAAAAGCTGCCTTCGCACAGTGAGTCTAACAATCCTGACAGACAGTTTAGATGTGAACCCAACATGCTTTGAAACAGCGAAGCATTCAAAGTGCTTTGAGGATTTCAAGAATTTGAAACCGTTTGATGGGATTCTGAGGTCGAAGCATTTTGGTTGTCAGACTACAGTCCACACTCTTGAAGACCATGGAGAAGCAAAAAATAAAGATAGTCATAAATTCAGTAATCCCAACTTTGTAGGGAATCATATTTGAACCATGTGAACCTCCCACCAACTCCATGCCTACATACACTATAAACACCATTTTACCCGCCCTTAAAGATCTATATTTTAATTATGAAAAATGTAATCCTTCCTCATTAAATGCAAACAGCAACCTGAGAAAATCGTTCTCATCACATTTCCCGGCACGCGTGTCTGCCAATTCAGTTACATCTTCTAGAACCTTGCGTATCTTCTCTCGAACAAGCTCTGCTACTCGAGTTTTGGGGACTTTGCTCTTGGTTTTAGGCTTATTGGTTCCTTTCAATTCCTGAAAGAAAGATGGCATTTCTTCATCGAAAGTCTCCTCGCCTTTCTCCACATCCATTCCTCCCCATTCTTCTTCTCCCTCCTCGGCTATTGGGGCATCGTCCAATTCCATGTCCTCGTCTTCATCTTCGACTGGGGTTTCGTCAAGTGCAATATTGTTCGTTGAGCAATAAACTCGATAATTTCTCTCGCACATTGCAAGTACTTGCTTCATTCCGAGCCAACTAGCCCTCATAGTCCTGTTCTTTCTAACAAAGCATATTCTCAGCATGCCATCCCATTCTTCCCAACTGACTCCCGGACGCTCCTTTCCTGTTTTGGGCTCGATTCGAACAACAGAAGACTCGACTTGTGGGGGTGGTCTGAAATTATTCTTGCCAACCTTCATGATGTGTGTGATTTTGGCGAAGAATTGCGCGTTGACAGACAATCGGCAGTAAAGTGAATCACCGGGGCGTGCAGTAAGACGGAGAGCGAACTCACGCTGGAACATGAGAACACTGCATCGAGGTGGGTTTGGCAGGGAGAGGAGTTTGAAGACAAGTGGTGATGAAATCTGTTCGAGTGTTAGATCTTCAGGCAAAACCAGAGAAACAAACTGAACAAATACATACCTGATAAGGAGTGTTACTGATGCACACATCAAAATGTGGCAGTTCAGTCTTGATCACATCACCCAAGAGAACTTCCAATCTTTTCTGTTCTGGCTTTCCCTGTACTCTCTTTGTGACTTCTGCAGCCATTCTAGGATCTACTTCCACAGCTATGACTTTCTTTGCGCTTTCCAAAATTCTTACAGTCAAATTTCCTGTACCTGGACCGACTTCGAGGACTGTATCTGTAGGTTTGAGGTTCGCCTTCTTTACGATAGCTTCTGCGACACCAGGATTTTTAAGAATATGTTGTCCATAATCTTTATTGTGTTTGAATGAATTGGTTAATGCAGCAGCCTTTTCATAAGGGGTGCCGGCAGCGGCAGCATTGCGCTTGCCAGTCTTTGCTTTGGGCATGTCGAAAGTTTGTGTTGAGGAGAAGATAGTTCAATTATAAATTTTGCCAAAATAAATTTGTTCGTCATCTTATCGGCTTGATCGATAACGATCACGTGCTGTGGAGAAACCTGAACCGTGCCCTATGAACAATCTAGTCTTATTTCTACGCCCCCTCGCTTCTTTAGTCGGCTCGACAATTATGTGGAAAGCTGAAGAAAAGCTCAAAGACTACAATCACTACGCCAGCCAGGAAGAGAAGAAAAAAGTCAGTGTGGCTGGGTCTTTCCATAATTCGCCAGTCACCAGCTGGAGCGGATTGAGATTAAGAGTCATTCTCCTTATGTCTACCCTTCGACATGATTGACCGAAAGGAGTTTCAGAAATGCGCCATATCTGATGGTGGGTTTGCTGGCCAGTTTACCGAGCCATTTGAATGATCTCTAATCAAGGAAACAAAATAAACACTGAATGGATGACCATCTGGCTGTTCGTATCACAGCCGATGGGTGATGACAGCCAGTTCCGCAGCTTCTCAGATAGCTTCTTTAGAGCTTGCTACGAATGACGGTATTATACTGGATCATATGATTGTAAGCTTGAAATATAGTCAATTCATGCGCCATAGTCACTGGGGTCTTGAAAGTAGTGCTAAATATTGATTCATTTGTTATTGTATCTTCATAAAATACGTATAGCGAAAATCGTAAAGACGTCACTATAAACAAGGATATTTCAATCCGTTCGTCTTCCCATCCGGGATTCATAATTTCATTTGTCCAAATACCCATTTAACCTATACTCTTAACTCCGCCTATTCTCCCATAGCAAAGAAAAAAAATCTATTCCATGGCGACGTCCTTGTCTCCTGCCATATCTTCCGAAAGTCCATCAGAAACTGGATCCCAAGACCTCGCGTTTCTTGGCCACATTCTCTTGTACAGACTAACTCCCACGGCATCTTGAGGATTAATCTTACCATCAAATGTTGCCTTGAAGTATCCATGGGTACCCAAGCTCTCCTTGATGAAACCACTTCTTCCTCTCTTGGTCCATAATTGGAGTGCCTTGAACCATTCCACATCTTCACGATTGAAGAACATGTAACGGACAGTAACGAGTCTCTTGTGAATCTTGTAAGGGTGACCAGTCAAAATGATACGCTTAGCAATAATTCGAGAAGTAGATGGTGGTAGCGATGTACCAGTACCGATCAAAAGGAGAGGCGCGGAAGATGGCGCGGACTCGGAAGGTCGTTGGAAGAACAGGGTTGGAATAGAACCCCATGAGAGAGGTCCAATGAAAGAGGCGACGGTTGATTGGCCTGGGTGGAGGAAACGATCAAATTTGTGAACGTCATTGGGCGTGTTGCCACCTTGAGAGAAAAGTGGGTTAACAACGAAGCGGCGAGGTCCGCATTGCACAATCATCTCGCTCTTGGATTTGATAGGAGAAGGATAGTCAGAGCTGAGGGTGAAATTGATGTTTAAGACAGCCTTCTTGTGTTCGTGTCGGAGAAGAGAAAATGCACTCAGAGGTTGAGAAGCATTATATGTTGATTGCAACGAACTGGGTACATTGCGAAGGTGGACATAAACTCTAGTTCCTGCAGCCACTCCACCGACCAATGCCTCACGAGTGACTTGACTACGAGATGATTTGTAGTCAGGTACTTGGAGTAGGCGCCTCCAATCTTCAGGTTCATATGCCCTGTCTTCAGCTTCTTCCCAAGGACTGGTGCGCAGACTTTTTAGACCACGAAATTTTGCAAGACGCTCACGTGCTAAAACATTTGGGTGAAGTTCAATCTCGTCCGGAAATTCCCGGTCTTCTGCTGCCTCATCAGTTTTACGTCTTCTGAAAGCAGCTAGTTGCTCTGCCTCTGCCTCATCATCTGGGTTGGGATCCAAAAACATCTCTGATTGTGGATATTCTGATGGCGCAGCTTCTGTAGGTTCTCTTGGTGCAAGACCTTCAGCCCCATCTTGAGGAAGAGCAGGTGTGTCCATTGTCATTTCTTCGTCATCAAAATCTTCCATGTCGGAGCCTGAATCGGAGAAATGGTCCCCGAGAAACCATGCTGATTGATAGTTGGATGTACCTTTAGGAAGTCGTTTTGGTGCAGCAGGCAAATGCGTCTCATCGTCAGAGAAGTAGTGGTGATCATCAAGTAGTACACCGCGCTTCTCTGTTGGGGCAACGGACATAGCGGCATCATCATCGTCCTCCATCATAATCCCTTCAGGTGCAAGTTCCGCAAGATCATCCTGATCTTCACCGGGCGTTTCAAGGACAGTCTCATCGTTAGAATCATCCGTAGCCATTTCGTCCGTTCGCCTCTTTTTAGAGGCCAATGGCGCAGCTGTTATCTTCTCAATCTGGAAATCGCCCCAGTCTCCAACTGAGATCAATCTATCCGCTTTCAACCCCTTGCCTCTGACAAATCCAGTCAGTATGACATCCTGCTGCTCGTTTGTTGGCCATTGAACTTCATCAACCAACATCCAACTTCTTTCTTCTCTCCATCGAATTCCTTTCGGGGCTAAAGTACACAGTGACCTCATCAAATTGGCGCATTCTTGTCTTGAGTCTAGGTTGTGTACTTTTTCTTGGTCTGGGTGGAAGTGCTGAACGTATGATTTGAGTGATGAAAGAATTCCAGGTCTTCGCTTGGGTGGCTCAATCTTGTCAAGTCCTTGCACAACAGTCAAGGTAGTCGACAATCCCTGGCTTTCCACACTGCGGATAATAAGTTCACCTAACTCATCAACTTCTTGTTCCGGCGACAAGATAAAGACTACAAAGTCCGCCACCCTACTAGCATTCATGCAGCTGAACAACTCCTTCTTGGTGATAATATATTGAACCTTCTGCTTGAATCTGTCGATGTCGACACGAACAATTCCTTCTTCGGGCACATCAATATCAACGTCCAGACTTCCAGTCAAACTTCGGACCGCAGCTGCAGCATTTGCATCATCGCATAGCGGTACGAGAGCTACAATTCTTGGTGCGCCATCACGTCCTTGGAAAACATTCAAGTCCCTCTGATGTTCCTTGTGTTTTGTGTTCTGCTTTTGGCGGGCTTGATTACGACGATCAAATTTCGACATAAGTTGTTGATGAGGAGATTTTCGGTGGCTCAAATCTTGCACCTTGCCTACGAAGATTAGCATTTACTCGTTTCATGTGCGGATCAAAGCCGACCTTTTGACAATTCTTTCAATGCGCCTTTAGAAGCCTTTCGTGACTTGAAAGCTTTGTGGGTTGTTTTTGTTGTGCTCCTATGGGAGTGCTGTCCAGTAGGTGCTGGAGCCATATTGCCGTTGCCTCCGGCTTTAAATCTGAAAGGAATAGAAGCCAGATTGGAATTTTCAAATATCCAATTTTTCAAATTTTGACTCAACAGATGGAATTTATTTGAATTTAGATCATAACGTGGGGCTTGAGATTTTTTTGTGCGATAAGTTAAAGTTCTTATCTCTTTTATCGCTTATCGTTGAGACTTTTTTTGCCAGCGGCCGCTTGTTCCGCCTTCAGAATATTTTCTACGGAACTCAATAGTTTACAAATATTTGCGCTCTCCTAGTCGAAATACTGTCAATTCTACTTCGACCGAGAACCGCTAGTCATATCAACATGGCAGATACAATGGAGTTGACAGATAATTCCCATTCGAATGGAGCGGTGCCTATCAAACGAGCTAGAACAGAGCTGGCCACCACAGAATCAGAGTCGCAGTCGCAATTACGCCGTCGCAAGGAAGCAAATAAAGCATATGGCAGAGGAGGAAAGATCCCCATACATTCAATCAAGGATAAAAAGCTTAGAGGGAATCTTAAGAAGCTCGAGGCACGAAACAAAACAGCGATACTTAGAGCAAAAGATGCCGAGATTTTACTTGAGAACGAAGACGGATTCTTAGAACCGGAAAATGAATTGGAACGAACATACAAGGTCCGACAGGATGAGATTAAACAGAGTGTACCTCTCGAGACTGCAAAGAAAGGATTCGAGCTTAAGTTGGATCAATTAGGACCATATGTGTGCGACTATACAAGAAACGGAAAGGACCTTATATTGGCTGGTAGGAAAGGTCATGTCGCGACAATGGACTGGAGGGAAGGAAAATTGGGATGTGAATTACAACTTGGAGAAACTGTCAGAGATGCAAAATGGCTACACAACAACCAGCTGTTCGCAGTTGCGCAAAAGAAATATGTTTACATATATGACGGAGCAGGTGTTGAGCTGCACTGTTTGAAGAAACATATCGAGGTTACGAATATGGAATTCCTTCCTTACCACTACCTTTTGGCTACTGTGGTATGTAAGAACAGCCATTTCAACTTTTCACATCTGACTTTTCTAGGGAAATGCTGGACACTTGAAATATCAAGACATCTCAACCGGTCAAATGGTTATGGAAATGCCCACGAAATTGGGATCGCCTACCTCTCTTACTCAGAACCCTCGAAATGCAATCCTTCATATGGGTCATCAAAACGGAACAGTCACCTTATGGTCGCCTAATTCTACCACTCCACTAGTCAAATTATTGGCACATCGTGGTCCAGTACGATCATTAGCTGTAGATAGAGAGGGTAGATACATGGTTTCTACTGGGCAAGACATGAAGATGTCTGTCTGGGATGTTCGAATGTTCAAAGAAGTCAATAGTTATTTCACGCGACAGCCAGCCTCGTCAGTTGCTATTTCTGACCGAGGATTAACAGCTGTCGGATGGGGCACTCAAGTTTCTATCTGGCGGGGTCTTTTCTCCAAAAGCTCTCTAGAACAGGAGAAAATACAAAGTCCGTACATGGCATGGGGTGGTGAGGGCAATCGAATTGAGCGTGTACGTTGGTGTCCATTTGAGGATGTGTTGGGAACTTCGCACGATTCCGGGTTCTCGTCAATATTGGTTCCAGGTGCTGGAGAAGCCAACTTCGATGCTTTGGAGGTTAATCCATTCGAGACCACTAAGCAACGACAAGAGGCTGAAGTGAAATCGTTGCTCAATAAGCTCCAACCAGAAATGATCTCATTGGACCCCAATTACATTGGTAATCTTGACCTGAGATCTGATGAGCAGAGGAAGGCCGAGAAAGATTTAGACAAAAAGCCAGAAGATCCAATGGCTAAGATTAAGAACAGGGGTAGAGGTAAGAACAGTAGTTTGAGAAAGTACCTAAGAAAGAAGAGTTCTAGAGGTATTATAGATGATCAGAGGGACAGAATCGAAGAATTGAGAAAGAGTCAGATGCAAAGGGAGAAGAACAGGCTAAAATCTACCGAGGAGGAACTTGGACCAGCACTCGGTCGCTTCGCGAAGAAAAGTGCTTAGATAATTTGGTGCATTGTTGTTGATATCACACACTATGCAAGGCGCTTTAAGGCATAGTGTAGGGATTGGGGAAAGAACTCTGTGGCGCCTGGCGTTTGAAGTTATTATCGAGGCGTCGCGCTCACTTATAGTAGAGCGTGGAGTGGTTCAGCTGTTAAATAATGAAAATATATGCTACCACTACAAGGGCTTTTCTTCCATTCCAAATGAATGTCTAAGTTTATATTCAGTATGATGAGATTCATTATCTTCCTATGGGGTGCATGCAGCCCTGATCACTTTAGTTGTTCCAAACCCTCTGTCGCTTTTGGGCCACCTCGTTCTTTGCTGACCCTCTCCGCTCCGCTGCCCTTCCATGCGCTCTCAATTAAACCAATGATGTGTTCCATTCCGACTCCTCCCTTGACTTGGGCAAAGACAGTTGGGCCTCCTTCTCTCATCTTTCTCGCATCCCTATCCATAACATCCAAATCTGCACCCACGGCTTCGGCCAAGTCTGTCTTGTTCACCACTAAAAGATCGCTCTGAGTGATTCCCGGGCCTCCTTTCCTGGGAATCTTGTCACCTCCACTAACATCAATGACGTAGATGATGTAATCCGCCAACTCTCTGGAGTAATTAGCGGCTAAGTTATCACCTCCCGATTCGATAAGTAATATGTCGGAAGTGAATTCACGGTGCAAATCTTCAAGAGCAGCAAGGTTGGCCGAGATATCTTCACGCACAGCTGCATGAGGGCATCCACCGGTTTCGATGGCACGGATACGAGATGCAGGCAGAGCTTTGTGTTTAGTGAGGAACTCAGCGTCTTCTCGGGTAAAGATATCATTGGTAACGGCTGCGATTGAGTATTTTTCTCTCAGGGCATTGCAGAGTGCTAACATCAATGCCGTTTTGCCGGAACCTACAGGTCTGGACGATTGTTAGCAAATAAATCACTCACAGTCACTCTTCGAGTGATGACTACGAAAATGAGGACAAGGGGACATCCATAAAATGAAACATTTGATAACAGAACTGGGAGTTATGGCACGTGACTGGTATACCCCTCATGTCATGGAGGGGTGTTTGGACAAAACAGTTTCACGAATGGGACTCAGGAACACGTACCCTCCAATACCAACGGTAAAGGCTCTCTCAGACCAGTTTCTGCCCTCTATGATTGGCATTTCCCTCCCCATGTAACTACCAGGCCCATCGAGAATCTCATGAGTATGTCCATGGTCACCAGCTGGATGATCGTGAGAGTGGGATGGACCTCCTTCGTGAGAATGAGACATGATGAAAGGATCAAAGTATGTATGATCTGGACAACTTATGAACGTATGGAGTGTTGGAGAGATGACAAGCTGTTTGAAAAGTAACAAGTAACTTATGATATGAACAATGCACTTCGGTATGATGTTACGATGTATTCCCAACAAATAAAAGGATTTTCTGGGGATCTTCGAGACCAGCCTGTTGTAATCTCCCATTTGCAAGAAAGTTAAAGCTAAATAGTCCCATGCAAGGCGCCCCTCTTCATTGGCCTGTGTGATTACTTTTATACGATGAATGTACAATACTGCGCAAACGAAATATGGATATCAAGTAGACAACTGCAATGGACCAACGAAACACATGCTTGAGATGTCTTGTTACTGTCTTGTTACTTAATCTGATCGATAATGAACGGGGAGTATCATAATGTATGCGAATGAGCGACGGGCGAAGGATGGCTTCATTTCACGTGATTTCACAATGAGTCAACGTCACCCGCTCATGCTGAAAAAAAAAATGCCCCGCCAATTTAGTGCTACAGTAGTGATATAAAACCCCCACCATCCCACATCAATTAATTCCTGTTCCCTTAAGGTGCGTTCCGTCTCCACATCACTTAACACACAGAGTGCGGGAAAGGTTTCTAACAGATCATAGGCATACAATTCTATTTCTAGAAAACGAATATTAACTTGTTGCTCTCATCAATTGATCCAACATTTCGACTTGTACACGATTGTGACGAATTTTATCAACAGACTATCAAGACACACAAATTCAACGAATTTCAAGATGGCAACAGTTGTTCTTGGTGCTCAATGGGTACGTGCCTTCTGCGAAGATCCGCGGAGATCGAATACTAACGTGCGAGTGTAGGGCGATGAAGGAAAGGTATGGCACACTGGGTTGGGAGGAATTCGTGTTTGGAAATTTAACTGAGGGTGGATTAGGGGAAACTTGTCGATGTCCTCTGCAGTGAGGAGTTGAGATTGTGCTGTCGTGCACAGGTAAATCTACCTCATAAGTTTCTCGCAAGCAATATGTGTCTAACGTCCGATAAAATATAGGGCGGAAACAACGCAGGGTAAATTGATGCGATGAAAGAAACTGGGGTATCATCTAACTTACAATGATAGACACACAATTGTGGCCAATGGAGTGACATAGTGAGTATCCGTGAGAAGCGACTGTCAGAGATCAAAAACATCTTCGGACTCTCGGCTAATAGAATATCGAACAGCGACTTTCACATTTTACCTAGTGGTCTCCTCAACCCCGACTGCCAGAATTTGGTAGGAAGTGGATGCGTAGTCCACATTCCTGGCCTCCTTAAAGAACTTGCCGCTATCGATGGCAAGATTCCAGTTCCAGCAGGCAAAAAGCCTCCCAGAGAGAGATTATTGATCAGTGACCGATGCCAGTAGGTTTTGCAATCTTCGGTACAACTGAACTTTTCTGACAATGAGCTACAGTGTCGTTCTTGATCTCCATCAGAAATTAGATGGACTCGAAGAGGCCGAACTTGGAGGTGGTAAAATTGGTACTACCGGCAAAGGTAATATACGCTTCGTCTTATATAGGAAACACTCATTTTTAACAAATTAAAAGGTATCGGTCCTTGTTATTCAACAAAAATGGCAAGAAGCGGTGTCAGAGTTGCCGATATCTTCCGGGAGAGTTATTTCGAGGAGAAGGTCCGAAGCATGGCATCTGGTGCCAAGAAGAGATTTGGGGACTTGTTGCAGTATGATGTCGAGGAGGAACTTGCTAGATTCAAGGTAAACTTGATGATCCTGATTAAATGGCTTCTTTTTTAACATCTTCTCAGACCTACAGGGCTGAATTAGCAGATATGGTTGTTGACCAACTCCCCCTACTCGTCGACGCGCAGAAATCCGACGCACCTATGCTGATTGAGGGCGCAAATGCTATTATGTTGGACATTGATGCCGGTACATACCCATTCGTAACGAGCTCAAACACAGGCCTCGGTGGTATTTTCACCGGTCTCAGTGGTTTGAACCCAAGAAAGGTCAAGAACATCTACGGGGTGGTCAAAGCCTATACTACACGTGTGGGAGGTGGCCCATTCCCAACAGAAGATCTAGGAGAAGTTGGTACAACATTGCAAGAAGTTGGCAGAGAATTCGGTGTGACGACCGGTCGTCGACGAAGATGTGGTTGGTTGGATCTAGTGGTTGTCAAATACTCGACGGCTATCAACAGTTACACCGCCATCAACCTCACAAAGCTCGACATTCTTGATTCTTTCAAAGAAATCAAGGTTGCCGTCGCTTATCGTGATCCCGCAACTGGCGAGACATTAGACTCATTCCCTGCTGATCTTGAAAGGCTGGAGACACTTGAACCACAGTATGTCACATTACCAGGTTGGAACCAACCAACCACTGGTTGCCGTAGCTACTATGATCTTCCACCCGCGTGTCGCAAATACTGCGAATTCATTGAGAAAGAAGTTGGCGTTCCAATCAAGTTCATTGGAGTTGGTGAGTGTTTTGTCCAGTCATCTTCTAATCATATCGGATCACTAATATAAGAGTTACAGGCCCATCGAGAGATGATATGATCACAAAATAGATCACAGATTTTGTTTTCCACCATTTACGAGTACCCTTGTATGTTCCTAAAGATAAAAAAATAGATCTTAGTAGCAATAGATAGACACTGCAATTTAGTCTTGTTTTCAATTTATCCATTCATTGGGGCCTCCGTACGTCATAATCTCGACGGAAAACCTCGCATTTGCTTGCCGCGAAATGTAATGGGGAACTTATTTCTCTCATTGTTCCTCATCTCTTATCACTTTTCAGGAAATTTGTTGTTCTGGTAAAATAAGCACGTGGGTGGGGTTGCACCGAATTTTCGTTCTGTTTGTAGGGAGTTTCACTTCTTTCCTTGGTAACAACAGTCGGGATCGAATCAAACGAGTAAAAAGCTTTGCATCGCTAAGGCCATCCTACGCCCCATCTGCTTTGCAAGTTTAGCGTGATTAGGAGATAAAGTCGTTTTGCGGTTATGGGTTTCTTTGAGAAGAATTTGAACGTATCCATAACTTCTATAGCTTTTTTGTCTTTGGAGGGTACTAAGGAGACCCTGCTATTCCGGGCTGTAATCGAAGATTACAAAATATCACTTAGTGAGTCTGATGACAGTTTAATTCTGGACCTCGCCAACGTGTATGTATCATTTGGGGGAGCTCAACCATAGCGTCTTAGTACATCATCTCTAGATGTAAGCCCCCAGAATTCTAAAAGATAGATAAAGAGAAGTTACATAGAAGGCTGAAATTAGAAGTTCTAATGCCTGAATCAGATGCATTTTATAATTTATACTAGGTATAATGAATAGTATTATTGAATACTCTCGGATACTTTTCGCTAGGTTGACGAAAACAAAATTGCATGATGAAGAACGTGCTTGAATTCTACGTGCGCCCTGGGGATCATTTATCATATCAACCGGATCGGAGCTTCACTGATTGTGTCTGTATTATCTCAACACTATTTGTTTCAAGGATTGCGGTAGTGATGTTCCATTTTCAGCTTGAGAGGTGTTTCGGGGGAAGAGAGCCATGTGCAACCGATCCTCTCCTCTACAGCTTCCACCTGTAATCCATTTTCCCCCTTATATCCTTTCTGTTTTTTCTCTCCTTTGAGTTGGACTGATTTCATACTTTAACTGTTAGATTGACATGTAAAAAGAGAGAAGGCAATCATGTGGCCCTTTTCACATCACAGGTTTCCGTTCTAGCTTATGAAGTATCTTCATGATTAAATTTTAAAGCTAGAGATACATCTTTGGATTCAATAGACATTACAGGTGATTTATAATTAACTCGTACTGAGTTATTGAATATCTTCTATGGTTCATGAATTAATTAACATGTTTGACAGCAACCTTAGCACCGTTCTTACTCTCCACGGTCATAGTAACGCGTTCAGGGTATTCAAAAACCTCGTCCCTATTTTCGATGAGCTGGATTTCTTGCGCCAATCGAACCAGAAGATAGGACAGTTGAATCAAAACTTGGTTCTAAGCAGGACACATTCGGATGCCTCCTAAAAATGGCTCGTATTGCCATTTCGCTTCCCAAAGTGGCCGGTTAACATCTAGCCATCGATCTGGTCTAAAGACATCTGCATCTGCTCCCCATATGGTAGGATCCCTTTGCAGTGTGTAAAGATCCAACTCGACCACAGTACCCTTGGGTACAAAGATTGGGAACTGACCGTCTTCCCCACCTTCTTTTAGTAGGACTGTATCTTTCAAAGATATCTTGCCTAGTCTTGAAGCGGCTGGATGCAAACGTAAGGACTCGTTGATTATGGCCTTGGTAGCCTTCAATGATCGTAGGAATTCAAATGACAATGCTTGGCTTGTGCTGATACCATCAACCTCCGCTTTAAGCTTTTTCCATTCTGCGGGGTGACGAGCAAGTTCAAATATAATATCCCCAAAAGCGATCGCAGCTGTATCTCGAGCAGGGAAGAAAACGCTAATAATATGCATGCGGAGATCATATGGATCTTGAGTCATCTTCGCCATCTCTTCGAGGAGAACATATCTCTTGGGCCCCGTTTCTTCATCTGTGCTGCGCTGTTTCTCCAAGGCTACAGATACACGCTTGTCAACGAACGCGTGGACATTTGTATAGGCTTCTTTCCACCAGGGATCGAAGTAAAGAGGCCATCGGATATGTCGAAAGATCAGAAGTAACGCCAGCCCCAAAAGAGAGCGGTCAAATGATTTCATGAACACATCCGTTGCGACGGGTATCTGTTCCGCAAGGCATTCTGTCGAGTCACCAAACAAGAACTCTATCGATGTATCATGGAACTATGAAATTGCTAGTCAGTAAGTTTCATGCTTCACGTTGATATATACTAGAGTATCATAATGATGACTGACCAATCATTTGACTAGAGGGTGCATGTCAAAGGTCGATCCATCTTTTGGGATGCGTGTCAAAAATCGCGCAACGTGATTTTCAAAATTATCCAAATCCGCGATCTCAGCTCTACTGAAAGTCGGCCGAACAAGTGATCTTGAATGCTTCCAGAATTCGCCGTCCTCTGGTATCAAACAGTATTTAGCGGCTTTAACAATCATATTTCTTTGGGTTTGGGCTCAGCAATACCTGTAAAGATTCCACGACCGAGGAAGGGGAGGCCGATGGTTCTCCTCATGGGCAGTTTCATGATAGGACTCTATGTCGCACTTCCTTCCACCACTTGGAAATTGGACGCGATTTTGAACACCAAATGGTTTTACATATTCCTCGTTGTCCTATTTAGGGATGACTCAGTTGTATTTGGCGGTGCTCCAAATTTGCCCCCAATGATAGTGGGACGAGTACTCGCTGGAGCTGGCGGCAATGGTATGAATAACGGAGTCAACAATCTGTATTTGATGAACATAACAGAAAAACAGCGCCCTATGTATATGGATGGCACTAGTGTAATTTACCATCATTTTTTATGAGCTATCCAGGCTGGCAGTGTCATGGCGGCTTCACTTATGATATAAATAATGCTCTTCCCTAAGACAATCACTGAATGCAATGGAGCTTGTACTATCAATCAAGACCCAGGGTTACCTACAGTTTCACCTTAGGAACAGTCATTAGTCCTGCTATGGGTGGTGCATTTGCAAGCTCCTCTGCTAGTTGGCGTTGGGTAGTCTACACCGATCTTGTGATTGGTGGCATCTTTGGCAACAACTCGAATATTTTCTATTTATTTTCTCGGTCATCCAGTCAGTATTGTATCCGAGCCAAGTTGTTCATGCGGTCACCTTTATTGTATTCAGTAAGTAAAGGTTCAATAATTTTCAATTCTATGCAAGCGAAATCAACTCACAATAGATGAAGCTCAGTTGCTCGGCTTCGCCATATCATCGTCTATAGTTGGAGCTATTTTGGCGAACTCTTCCCTCCATGGACTTGAAAATTCGCTACCCACCACACCATTCAAAGAGATACAATTAGTCATCTCAGGGCTCAGTAGCATTTTCTTTAAGACGCTACAGTCAGAAGCACAAGAAGCCTGTTTGAAGGTTATAATTTCCTTATTGCAAGAAGTGTGAGTGAACCATCCCGCCACTTCTTCATCTATCTAATGCCATGATTCCCTAACTCTTGTTAGATACATCCCAGTATGTATTGCAACCACAATAAGTTTTGTAACTTCACTACTTCTCTGTGTAAGTTGGAATTGGTTCCCTTAAAGTTCTATGAGAATATGCTAACCATTCATCTAACAGAATCGGAGAATGGCGATTCAAGTCTAGATGTAATTTCTAGACTTAGTCTATATAGACCAGGTGATTCCAGCCTTCACTCGGCCGAGGGTTTTTTCTACGCATGCTCTTTTTACTCCCGCATCCTTAGCGAAATCCCTTTTTGGAGATATCTCCGGCTTTTCCAAACTAGTTGATAGTTGACATGCGGGGTAAATTTAGTCTTGTACTACGTGAAAGTACCAGCTGAGATACCAAGCGTCAAAAAATGAAGCACTATTGATTTTAGCTTTTCTTTTCTTCAGCTTCGATCTAAATATGTCTCGTTCTCCAGGATGCATGTATGGCATTTCTCCATTATAACGTGCCAAAACATCTGAGGCTCATTTTCTTCCCATTCTATTTGTACTTGTGGTACAACATATCCCTTGCTTATGATTGTGTTGCCACAATATAACACCGCGGCTTCAGAATATTCCCCCTCATCAGCCCCTCTCATAGCAAGCCCCTTCAATTCACCAGAAAATGCACGAGCCTAATTGAACGGTCCAAATCCCCGATTGAAGATAGTCCAATCCAAATCAACCTATGAATTAACCTTATTATTCTTACCCCAGACTTTACATGCAGCCAAGGATACCAATATCTCGCTTTTGGAAATGGGTAATTTCCGTGTGCTGTGCTGGCGCGAAGAAACCCGAGGTTACACATTTGTATTGATAGGTATATATGGACTTAGCTATCTCATCTCATCTTATTAGTAAATTAGCCATTCACAATCTTACATCCATTCACTCATCCATCTACCCATACCCCGCTCTCTTATTTCTTCAACGAAGATTTTCAATTCCCATGTCTTGTCTTCTTGAGCAATCAACACTCACGTAGAAACAATTAATAATACGCTGGATTGATCACTATGAGTAAATCATCGATTACACCTCTATCTGATAGTTTCGACGCCACGGAGGCCGAGAAAGTTGAGCACATTACGACGCATGACAAAGTGCCTGGCCATATCAACTACTATGAGAAAAACGGACTCCGAACATATGGCGACGATGAAGATCATGATCATGAACCCGAAGTATGCTCTGTTTCTGAGAGAATTTGTATCAATCGACTGACAGGGCGTAGATGTCGATGCGACGCTTTATGAGTCTAGTCGCAATGGCATTTTTGTGGACCGGATCACAGATTCCTGTGTATATCTTCGGTAAGGTCTGTGGGTGTTGTTCAAAGTATATGTAAGAGCTGAAATTATGCGCCTAGGAGCCATTCCTCCCTATATTTATGCTGATATTGGTGGTGTTGATCGGTGAGTACTTTTAATATTTAGATCCAAGTCCACGTAGTATCTGTTCACAGGAAGTTTAACGATATATAGGTGGATATGGCTTGTCCTTGCGAACCTGCTTGCTTTAGCGGGGGTGTGCCCATTTGTTGGAAGTCTCTCTGATATCCTCGGTCGTCGCTATGTCGCACTTTTGGGTGCTCTTTTTATTGTCGTCGGTATGATTGTATGTTCCACCGCTCACACTATGAATATTTTCATTGGTAAGTCCTAAAATCGCTTGAAGAAACGGTGTTACAGTTAAGTTAACACCATGAACAGGGGGGATGGCAATTGCGGGTATTGGAGCTGGAATTAATGAGTAAGTCTTCCAAAAACATCTGCTCCTGATAATCAAAGGGCGTTTAGAAAGCACAAACTTACAATAATTAGACTCACTGCTTTAGCAGCTACAGCCGAATTAGCGCCTACCTCAAAGCGTGGAAAATATGTAGCCATTCTCGTTTTCACCATTCTTCCATTCTGTCCATCTGTAATGTGGGCTCAGCTTATAGCTTCACATGGCGGATGGCGTTGGTGCGGATTGCTATGCGGAGTATGGGCGTTCATCGGCTTCGCCCTGACTCTCGTTTTTTATTTCCCCCCTCCTCGAGTCAACTCGATAGGTCTATCCAATCGGGAAATCATAAAACAGATTGATTTCGTAGGTGGTTTCTTGAGTGTAGCAGGAATGATTCTATTCATGGCTGGTATGCAATGGGGTGGCTACCAATACGACTGGAGTTCAGCGCATGTTCTAGTACCTTTAATCCTGGGGGCCGCATTACTGATTATTTTCTGTTGTTGGGAAATATATGGGACGAAGTATCCTATGTTTCCATCTCGTTTAAAACAAGCGCCTAGAATTCTGGCTTTGACACTTGTCATAACATTTATATCCGGTGCTAATTTTGTACGTACGAGCTTTGACTTTCCCCCGAAACTCCTTTTGGAGAAAGATACTGACAAAAACTAGTTTAGTATCATCATGTTTTGGCCTACTCAGGCTTTCAATGTATATGGACATGATCCTATCGGTGTAGGAGTTAGAGGAATACCCGTTGGCTTCTCAATTTTAGCAGGAGCTTGTATTGTGTTGTGGTTGCTGAGCGTGCTTAAAGGAAGAAATAAGGAGCTGATGATTGTGAGCTCGGTGTTCATGACAGCTGGTACGTAATTCTCTAAACAGGGGTAACAAAGAGGAAAATTCCATTTTCATCTCGCTAATGCATATAATTTAGGATGTGGTGCACTTGCATGCGCCAACAGACACAACCTGTCAACGCTATGGGCTCTCCTCATAATCGCTGGATTAGGAATTGGAGGTATTGTCGTGCCAGCTTCGATAATAACGACAATAATATGTCCCGATGACTTGATCGCAACTGTTTCTGCCCTCACCCTCTCAATCCGAGTCATTGGTGGTAGCATAGGTTACTGCATCTACTACAACGTCTTCGTAAGCAAGTTTGTTCCTGCTGCCACTTTGCATATTGGAGGTGTTATGGCTCGACAACTCAACATTACAAACAAAACACTTATAGGAGAAGCTATTCACTACACAGCTTCGTCTCTTCTCCCATTGCTCAAAACAATTCCAGGGATTGCAGGGAATGAAACCGCTTATCAAATGGTGGTGGTTGCAGGGCAAGATGCATATGCTGAAAGCTATGTTTACGTGTACTATGCTAGCACAGCATTTGGAGCAGTGAGCATTTTGGCCGCTTGTTTCCTTGGTGACATCAATGCATATATGGATGACCACGTAGCGGTGATCATGCATTGAAGTCTGAGGTTGAAATTGGCTTTTGGTGGATAAAGTTGGTCCTTTAGAAGTGCCTGATCGAGATATACGTTTGACGCCTGATAAATACAACACAATCAGATTTCATTCAGAATAGGATGAGTATCCAATAATGATTTCAATTTCAGTCATTACAATTCCAGATATTTCAACTTTAGCTTGAATGAAAACATTGCTATTTGACATCTCGGAAACATGCAATATACTTTTATATGAATGTTGAGGTCCGAGAGTGCCGTTATAAAAGAAAAGATACTACAAACAGATCGAGGCGTGAATGTGTTCGGAGTAAATTTGCGACCCTAGATTTGAAATTGCAAGTTCTGGCTCTTCCCTTGTTCCTCCCCACTCCGCAACAGCTTTTCCAGGATTTCCAAGTCAGCAAGGGCTTCTTGGGGAGATTGCCTAGAATTAGGCTTTCCGTCCACAATACTCTGAGCCCAAGCAGCAACTTCCTGCTTCACACCACTACCCTCTTCTGTAAACTCAACCTCTGTAAAGTTCTTTTCACTTTCTTCGCCCTTACGCACAATGACTTTGCTTCTGATAACAGAAACACTGCCATGCTCACAAGCGACTGTATATTCAGGGCCAGAAAGAGTGGTACCGAAGGAGACACTAAATGTGCCAGATATTCCCGACTTCGTGAGCCATATCGAATTGATCGTATCAACAGGGGGTAAATGCTCCCGAAGAAGTGTGCTAAATGCCACGACAGCTGTTGGCTTTGCTTCCTCGCCTAAGAGCAATCTACCGGCCGCCGTGAAATGAACACCCCCATCGAGTAAAAAGCCGCCTTGATAATCTGGCTTCTTGCGCCACTCAGTCTCTGGTGAACCTGTTAGTCCTTACAATAGCATTTTTAAAATGGAAGACGCATACCAAAGTATTTCATTCCTGGCTTGACACTGCCAAAAACTTGAATACGAAAGCCCAGGACTCTCCCTAACTTCTCTATTTCTTTCCTTGCATGGATGAACGAATCCAAGAATCGAAAATTTTCAGCTACGCTCCATGTAGCTCCACCCTTCACTTTATCACCATTGTAATATCCTAGCAAGTGTTGTGCCTTCTCCAGGTCTCCTGCAATTGGCTTCTCTGACAATACATGCTTGCCCGCTGCGAGAGCTGCTTCAATGAATTCGGGCTGAGCGAGAATTGGGAGGGCGATTATGACGGCGTGGACATCGGTGCGAAGAAGGAGGTCGTAGTATGTGTTTCCAGCACCCGAATCATCGGAATAGAGAGGAACATCGACGTTAAGTGATTGTGCGGATTTGAGAGAACGGGAGTAGATAGCTTTGAGGGACAAATGAGGGGTAGCTTGGACAGCTGGCTGGAGCGCGAGATTAGTTAGCTGTAACCTTAAGACATTGACTGGACTGAGTAAGCTTATACCAGATGCTCAGTCTGAGCAAAAATGCCGGATCCAATGATAGCAACGCCGATTGACATGTTGTATATATGTTTTGTATAGAGAAATACCGATATTTGAACGCTTTTTGTGTTGGTGATGTTATGATTCACGTCATTGCGGAGGGCTTTGTGCCAAGCAAGCAGGGAATGATCAGTTGATGATAAAACATCAAGCAGAACATAACTTCAATGGATGACTTCATCCGCATTGCTTTTTTGCCTGAACATTGAAGAGTTAGAACCAGCAACTGTATGGGACGCCATATTAATACAACGGCTCGAGAACGATTAGTAGTAGCGAAGATGATCGGAGATGCAAACAGATCATCAGCCCCTCACTACCTAATAATCAGAAATAATCAGGGGTGTTTACAGGCTCTCCTGCCCCATAGGTCGATGATCACAACACCAAAAATAACTCGGCTTGATAACTACTCCTAGAATCCAAGATAAATTGAATTACAATTCAGGTGTAGAAACAGAACTATCTCCCGAGATTTTTCTCTTTCACTGCAACTTCTTCATTTCGCCACTGCTATAATCTCATATCAAATTATCAACCAGAATCGATCTGTATATACACAGAGAATCGTAGGACTCTAGATTTGGTATTTCAACTGTTGGCTTGGAATAGTATTCGAGAGCTGGAATAGCACATGTACCAGCAAAGGTGTAAACCCCTCAGAATGATGATATTTCAAGTTATTATAGTCGAAGATACCTGTCTAAGTAGATAAATACCAGGCTGTCAACACAATATGAAAGTCGAGTGTCCTTAGAGATGCCAAAGGCCCTCAATATTAACATTGCTATTGGCCTAGCCTGTCTAGATGCTACTTGTTACCTCTACCACTTATCAATTGATACTCCGTTCATTCCGTCTGCAGTCAACCAAGTTTCTCATCCGTTCGACTACCTAGCCATTCACGCCAATCCAATTATCCATCCGGCCATCCAAATATCATCATATTCAGTATCACAATCGTCAAAAGAAGAAGAAGAGGGTATCCATCATATAATTCAAAGATCAGAACTCGAACCCAAACACCAGTATAACGTCCTCCGTTGCAGTTCTCCCGCTAGACGAGCTAATACAGGCCAAACTGTGCGAGAGTTCCTGCAGATTCCTAACTTTATTAGCTTTTCTGTCAGAATGGTATGCTACAGATTAATCTTACCAGAATGCGCATCAACTCAATCGCCATCCATACCGCAATTCTATGATGCAGCTAAACACAGATTTTGCATAATATGCACGAGACAATCTCCTCACGTCTGGTTTTACTCGGTCCTAAATTGCGCCTGGAGATCACCAATCTTTTGTCTGCGAGTGGCGGTGATGTCTTTAATCTCGCTTATACTTCCATAGATACAGGAAATGAACACTCTTTCGGCGACAAGATCTGGTTCCGAATGGACAGGACTGTCTTCTTGACCCCAGGAAAAGCGAATAATTTGACCACGAGTGATTTCGAGAGGTTTTTCTGCCGCAAGCGCGTTGGCCGTCTCCTTTCTCTTTCCGACGTGTTGTTTCATTGCCTGTGTGACCACCTCTGTTTCTTCAAGAACAAGAGTTGTAGGTCCCACCAAAGTAGTCGCATACCTGCAATGCAAGGCGTGAGCTGTGCCGGTACATTCTATCATCCGACCATCTCTGTGCCAGCGAGGGATAACGAATTCTTCTGACTTCCGCGTCATTCTCACCACAAACCATACAGCTTCTGGATTGACATGACAGCCACTCTTGGAGTCTTGGATGGTGAGTGCAAGGAACTTGGCAAGTGATTTCTTCACAGACCATTTAAAAACGCTGCCGTTGTCAGATATAAACTTTGTGCCTTCCGCTACAATAACTTCTGTGGAAGTGATTCCGTAATAATGGTAATGATCGCCTTCGCAGAGAACGTCCCTGATTCTTGGTGTTTTAAGAAGGGGGGTGAGTATAGCGAAGTTGGCAGGGCGCGCGACTTGACTTTCGTTCTATATATATTTAGAGTCAGTAAAGGTGAGATTTTAAGGCATGTATCACACCAGACGATTCTGGAACTCTATTGAAAACTCACATCAGACTCTGAGTCTTGTTTAGCACCTCCAACAGGCTGAATCAATAGTGCGCCGACGTCAACTAGCGGAGGAGATAGGTTTTGAAGCTCTTTCTATATCTTAAGGTCAGCAAAAGTGATTTTTACCTTATCGCAATTACGCCAGTTGATTAATTCCCTTTCCAAGGACGAACCTTGAGTTTGATGGGTTTCATCAAGCGCGTGAGAAAATCGAGTTGGAGACAGGATGGCGCATATTCTTGCTGTACGTACTTTAGAATCAGCAGTTATTATTACCATGCCAACAGTGCGCCAATTGATTGGAGTGATCTCTGATAAACTTACCTCTGTTGAGAGAATTTCCTTCTTGTCTGTCGCCTTTGCTTGGTGTATATCTTCATGTGGAGATATGGCACTGGCAAAATCAGTCGCGGCGGGGTCCTCAGAAACCATTACCATTGCAAGAGATGTGGGTTGTAATGTGATAGGCAAGGAAGAGCAAGATGTAGTAGATTCATTTTGATTGAGAAGTTGATTCTTTCTCAAATGAAGACAGGGGATGTCAAAAAAAGCCATTAAGATTGTTGTTGTTGAATTGTGTTGGCTTTCTCTCAGTTGTTTGTCAAGCAAAGTTGTTTAGAAAACAAAAGATACCCAGGTTCAACCAAATAAACAAGTGTTAGAAAAAAGCATGACTTGAATTTAACTGCTTAGTCGGCATAACGACTAAGCAGGTGAGAAAGTTGATGGGGCATGCTCGGAGCTGTTCACTATCACTGCGTGGTATCATTTAGTTATATATAGTAAGCCATGTTGGTATGCTATGTAGTAATCATATGCTATGTTGCTAGCTGGGAAGTTCAGAGATAAGAGCAGATGCAAACTCTAAGTCTGGGGATCAAATTACATATATATGAATGGGGAGGGGAAATACACTGAAGTGGTGTGGTTGTGGTTTCAATGGCACTTTCGTTTCAGACATTCTTCACTGTTGATTCCACTTCGGCACTTCGGCACTTACAATTAATACTAAGTGAGGGTCCACGCCATCTTAGCCCCTTTCACATCTGCTTTCCCTTCAAATTCACCTCCCGGCTTACTTCGGGGGGGGGGACTTATTCTTCCAATAATGACTTTAAGATCTAAACTTCAATCGAAGTGGGAGATGAAAGCAACGGTCCTCAAAGGTGGTTAAGGTGATTGAAAGTTATATGACACTTGGTCATCCCATAAGCAAATAAGCGAGTCAGTCTCAAATGGCTTTCATTATCTTTCTTCCACGTTTCTAACAAACTCTTTATCGCCACACTGGGATACTGGTAAAAAGGATATACTAGGCTCAATACCATCTTTTATTTCTTTGGTTTGCTCTCAGCTTTATTTTGCCATAACATGCTATCACTTTCTTGTTGTTTTTTGTTGTTGTTGTTGCAGAATTACGGAGAAACGGAGGGGTTCCAATAGTCAAGATACCAAAAAAAGATTGAAATGAAAACTCGAACGTAGTATAGAGGGCAGAAGAGAGAATAAACATAGCAAAGCGAGAAATAGAACAACAAACAGGTAAGTACAGAGCTCGGAAGATCTCATCCAAATGAGTGTAAAACAGTCAAAATTTAGAAATTATAGTCACTTGGACAGCTTAGAGAGCTTGGGGAGATGACTATTTATATGATGTAGAATGGAACTAACACCACATAGACTGCTTGCAAGAACCATAACATACCAGAACAATGCATGTTCCTAATCATCGTATGATTTGAGGCTCTCTTGCGACAGGAATTATGAGATTGACAATTCATCTACTGAACCAAGCAAGGGTGGATTGACAGTTACAGCCGTCTCTTTGCTACTGTAATCACACCACTTCCATCATTTTCATAGATTTAATATGTAATTTACAACACATATTTCATCCTAGATGATCAAATGACAGAAAGCATGATTGTCTGGAGAGGAGGGAAGGGTGGAAGAGGAGAGGAGCGGCGGAAAGTTGCGATCGAGATCAAAGGAAAGAGGTGGCGTGCATCGATTGTAGAAGTTCAGTAGAGCCCGCTTCTTCTAATTGATTTCTTTCTGATGAATATCTTTTTCTGATTTTGTATTAGATGGCTAGCTCGTTCAGGAGAAAGGAAGTCTGCATCCCCTACATTTCTGATTTTCCATTTCTTCTCTTTACATTCTTACTCCCTGTAGGCTTTGCATATTCTCCGCGAACCTCGAAAGAGTGCTTTTTTATTACCCTTCTTCCCTTCTACCCTTTCCCTTCATGCACTAATGAACAGTAGCAAGTTGATGGTGAGAGTGAGAGTAAAGAGAAGATTCTCGGCTTTTGGAGAAGAGACGGCCAGCCAAGGTTCATGAACGCCAAGCGTACTTTTCTTTGCTGTATCTATTCAATTATGAATATTACCTAGAGAAACTCGAGTTTTGAAATGAAGCATGGAGGGTACAAACCAGATATGGCTAAGCAAATTCAGAGTCGATGTCGATGCTACTACGATGTCAGATGACATCTCCGAACGGAAAAGATGGTGACTTTCATAAGTCCCTGAACTTCATCCTTTGAGGCACGGAGTGGCAGTTCAAGTCATCGCAATTATCGACTCTTACAAAATGATTGTTGGGCGTCGAATCAATTTGAGAATTATATGTGATGTTTTTGGACCTTCAAATAAAGTATGATGACCCTTGTACCACCCACGCAAACTTAGAGTTTAATCTTATGTAAGCGAGCCGGAACGTGAGGCGAACCCGAGATCTTATGTGTTCCCTTCACTGCATCACATGCGAACCTTGGTTTATGAGGTCGGTCATCACTGCTTTTGTGAAGAAATTGTAACCTTAAATGGCTGGCTGACTTGTGACTTTATCCTGGAATTGGGTAACATATTGGGACGATTCGAGACGTCGATCTTTGGATAAGACCTACATATGCGATGCTACATATGCGATGCAACATATAAAAGGATCTGGTTCCTTGGAATAAGCACTAACCCCGCACCGGCAGACGGTACATGTTGTATCCCAGGACCTTACCACGGGCAAGTTGTAAAGCCCACGATTTGTCAATCCAATGCCGACTTCCATCAGAGGATGAAGTTCTGATATCAGAACTCTTTTCTGGGCAGCCGTCACCACCTTACTCGTTATTCTATGGCATGGTATCTTCAAGGTGTGTGTTAACAGACAAAGTCTGTACGACACACACCGTGTGTTTGGTCGAGATGACTCGGCCCGATGATCTACCAAAGGAAACTACAAGCCATCCACGACCAATGTGGGGGATCATATGTGAATGTGTGCTACATTGAACATCGATAGCATCAATGTTATAAAGGTGGTGAATTTCTCTCCAGTTTTGATCTTCATACTTCTCTCAACAAGCAAAGATAATCTGCACAAGATGCGTCTCATATTTTTGTACATCGGGATGTGCGTGTCAGTCACCGTTGCACAAGTCTGTAATGGCTATGCCGAGCTCTGTGATCGTAAATGGTCAGAAATATCCCAAATAGGGACACACGATAGCGCGTTCGTGGGAGATTTACCAGCACAAAACCAGAATCTCGATGTCACAGCTCAACTAGATGCCGGTGTTCGATTTCTTCAAGCCCAGACTCATTACTTTCTTAATACATTGACTTTGTGTCATACATCATGCTTCTTGCTAGGTCAGTCCTAAATATAATTTCATTTCCTCATATCAGCCCCTTGCTTTCAATTCCTTTGGATAGGACAACTTTGGATTTTAACTGCGCTCTTAACTTTGTGCCTTCTTCCTAAAGCCTTTCCTTGAGAAATAATTATTAAAATGTCATTTTGAATGCAGATGCTGGGCCAGCTGTCCATTATCTAGCGGATATCAAGAAATGGCTTGATGCGAATCCGAATGAAGTTGTAACCTTACTACTTACAAATGGAGATTATATTCCTGTCGGAAATTTCAGTGCAGCGATGGAAGTTTCTGGTCTGGCAAAATATGCATATACACCACCGCATCAGTTAGCCATAAATGAATGGCCCACACTTCAGGAAATGATCACGGCTGGAGATAGACTTGTTATGTTCCTCGGTAAGTAGTCACCCTTATCCTTTTCTTAATAACTGAAAACTTACTTGACAACAATGAAGACTACGATGCAGATACGAATATAGCTCCATATGTTCTACCCGAGTTTTCTTACTTCTTTGAAACTGCGTATGATGTAACGACTCCTACATTCCCAACATGTACACTCGATCGTCCGCCAGGATCGAATGGAGATGGACTTTTGCCGCTGATAAACCATTACTTGGATATTGACGTCTTCGGTATTCTTATGCCAAATAGACTAGAGGCTAAAAAAACGGTAAGAAACAACTTTTTGCAAGCTACCACGATGACCAATTATTGACTTGAATCTAGAATGCGGCAACTGGCGTAGGAAGTATCGGAGCCCAAGCCGATCTCTGTACCTCAACTTGGGGCCGAGTACCGCGAGTAATGCTCCTGGATTTTTTCGACGTTGGTAAGATGCCTCATCCATCCACATAAAATCTCAATACTAATACAAACCTAGGCAATGCATTAGAAGCACAAAACACATTGAATGGCCTGTAAGAAGGAATTTTAAATGCGTCTCATGTTTATTAAAAGTAGTATAGGAACGAGAGCCAGAATCATGAGTCTCAGTCGTTGAAATACTGCCATGCTTCTTGATCATATGACTAAAACGTGCAGGCAAACATGTTATTAACTCACTCCGTATAGGCCAGCAAAAAATTCCGCCGGTTCGAACTACATACTTCCTTCCAAGTATACAGTACTATCCCTTGCTATCGGTGCGATCTCATTTTTATGTTGATGCGCACTTTTGTTTTTGTTGGAGTTTCGAGGATTGCATTGCCGGTCGATCGAGGAATGACCGAAAGTCTTTGGGCTAGAGCAAGGAGGGTCATAGAAGGAGCGTTGGGATTGAGGTTCGCTTTATTTTAAGTTGATACATTACGAGTTTTTGAAGAGAGTGGTTATCAATCTAGAATTTTGGCAGCGCAGATTAGATTTAGACATCTGTTTTGTAAACTTTACGACTATCATTGTTTGGATATTCAGGGGCATAGAAGGTTAGAATACGCGTCAAGTTTTAGATGCCGCAATTGATACCATTGTAGATACTTTAGTTGAATTTGGATATATACTATTAACTCCATCTCTGGATCAACACGACACCCCTTCTAAGTTCATCATGCTTTGCTTTCCAATAAGAAACTTGGCTCCGAGAACCCAATCTGTGGGCAACAATGGGTTCATGTGATCGAGCTATTTTTCGAGAGTCAATACGTGTAGTACGGAAGAGATAAACCTTCAATTTATGATCAAGAAGAAAACAGGTACAGATGAATGAGTGTTCATGAAAAAAGGGAGATGTTTTAGCGAGAAGCGAACGAAGGGTCCCTCCAGACATTGAGACTATCTATCTCTGCAGCCTAACTCCTTTCGACGGACTTTCTAATCTTTACTTTGTGTTGATTGACTGTAGAACTCTTCCATCTTCCCATTCGACCTCACTTGTAAGTGGAGGAGTTTAAGAATACAATTTCTACCCTCCGTAAAAACAGCAAAATCCCTCTGCCAGAAAAAGCTCTCACCAATGACTTTACGCGGAGTTTAGGATTTACCGTACATACACATTTAAATTTAACACGATGAAACTGAAGAATTCTCAAATCCTGTGTATTTGATTGACTATCCATCTTTGACATAATACGATGTAGAATGCACAGCAGAAGGGAAGAGCGATGCGAGCGAGCAATTTGAGGGGAGCGATATCATGACTACTATTTGAGAAAAACATTTTGCTAAAGATACACCAGAAAGAATCCAATATATCTGCACATAAGCGAAAGAATCACAATACAAAAATTGCGTACTGATTATCTACTGTAGCAACGTTGGTTTTGGAAGCGCAAAGCTCCCGGTGAAGAGTGTGTTGAAAAGCCAAACAGATGAAAGGACCATGAATTGTATCAAGCGAGAAGAAGAAACACAAACTGCAATTAATTAGAAGCCATGCACGAGAATCAATCATGCAATACAAGTAGGTGCTGTCTAAGCGGATATGTCGATGACATTAATTTAATATATCGAGAGAAAACAAACAATGATAATTGAACAAGATAGAATCATTCTCCGTGGAGCGAAGAGAACGCGAGAACATAATCTCTCTAACCAGCTTTGAATATTTCTTCAAATTCTTCACAGCTTCTCTCCTGGGTCTTGTGTGGTAATCGAAAAGTAGTGAAATAAACAATATCTATCTCTGATTTCCCATACAAGATATCGCATAGTTATTGTGCATTTCAACATGGATATACGAATCCTGTCTCCCTCTCCCTCTCCTCAATCCCCGGAACATGTTCGGTATTCCACCCCACGTCAACACACCCACGGAACACAACTTCCACTCCAAAATTCACAGCTCCATCACGCCCCATCACTCCCCCTACCTACCCATCCAGCACTCCAAGCAAAACCCCTATTCGTTATTCCAAATTCCCAATCCTTATTTTCCATCCCATGGCCATCTGCAAGTACCACCGTAGCACTCTTTCCCTCCCTTTCCTGCACCCAGCACCCAGCACCCGAGTCATGGTCACTCCCAACCCACCCAAAAAAACCCGTGTGCTATGTTCCTCATCCACAACCCACGGTCCCAGCGTTCCTGTACTAACGATACTAGCTATACTAACGACATAGACTTACTTAAAGTATCGATCCCTCTAGCTCAAGCACCAACCGATTAGTTTCCGCTTGGCACAGTCTCGATTTACTTTTTTGGAAAGTAACTTCCCATGTCAAGTTGGGAAGTGCCGATGGTGAAGGGTAGGTACCCTTAAGGATCTACATTAAGATTTTCAAGCTTGCGAGATTTTTTGATGTGATGTGATTTGAGTTTATTTGACAGTTATGAATTGATTGATCGTATTTGATTTTGTTTGATTTGAATTTATTTCGATTGATAGCAATATGTCTAAGCTGATTGTTGCTGAAGTGATTGAACAGCAATAATGCGTTATTCATTAGAAAATAATTTTGATAATAAGTCCAGCAACCTTGCCTTTTCCTCTTCCCTTTTCCCCATCAAGCAAAGTTGTGTAAAGAATCGAAAGACATTATTTATCTCGATAAATCCATAAACCCCATCTCTCATCTCAATGATCCCATTCCAGTCTAATTACATATATAATTTTGCCTTATCATGATGTCCCATACGAGCTAGACTGTTTACAAAGCGAAAGCGGCCAAGAATCCAGCACCAACAATCGCTCCGGCAGCATTGACTCTGTTTCCTGCTGCAGTAGAAACTGTAGCGGCAGCAGAAGAAGAAGCAGAGGTAGCAGAAGAACCAGCGCCGGAAGCAGCAGATGAGGCGGATGATAGAATTGAAGATGCGGTTGAAGAAGCCCCGCTGGCAATAGAGCTACCTATTGAGGAAATGTTGCTGACTGCAGATGAAGATGATGCTTGGGTGGAAGAGGCGGCGGCCGAGGAGCCTGATGAACCGGCAGCTGCTTGAAGAACACAAATTTCGGTAGTGATTTTTTGAGTGCCTGTTGAATTTGTTAGAATGTGCTACAATCATATGGAAGATTTGACGACTTACTCAAAGTATCAGCGGCAGAACATCCAGCTGCGATACATGGAGTGGCAGCCTTAGTGATAGCATCTTTGGCATCACCACATTGACATGCAAAATCGGTAATACTGCATCCAGCACCACTGGAAGCTGTTGACAAGCAGGTAAGGGCACAAGATGGGAGTTGTGCCACTTCACTAGCGACAGTCTGGGAGTAAGCCACTGAGGCAAGAAGAGCAGAAATGGCAGCGTATGTGAATTGCATGTTTGCGTTGACGATTGCTCGTGAAACAAAAATTGTGCTGAAGTAAAGTGGTATAGAGAGAAAGACTGAAGTTTTTTTTTATGTGCGATGTAACTTTGTTGTTGAATCAAAAGAGAAGGGGACAAGCTTTATCTTATAGGTTCAACGAGGGTATGGAATTACCTGCAGATGGTTACCTTTTATTAGTGTTGTAGTCCGAGCGGGGTTCTGTGCACACATGGAATCGATGAGCACTTACTCGGGAACCAATAATCTGAGTGATTTTATTGATCTTCCTCGGCCTCAATACAGAAAAGAGGTCTATCACCGTTGATACGTCTGGTGGCGTAAAGCTATTCCCTGCAGCAGAATTTGCCTTGACTAAGAAGAAATAAGTGGTAAGTAGCTCGAGAGTAGCAAGTTATAAATTGCAGATTGTAACGTGCAAAGCCAGCTAGCCTTTAAACGGCATCTGGTAGCGTGAGTAGATCTTTTTAGACAGACATCTAACTGCACGCGATTGATAACAATTTGACTATTAAACGAATCGAGTCAATAGCGATGTATTTGCCTACCTACCTAGTAATTGCAACTTTGCATCTTCTTGGGTAGACATGGTTGTTCTATTTTCCTTCCAGCCTTTTCCTTTACTAATTTCAATTACTTCAATGTATCGACAATTGTGTAAATGTGTGCTCCAATCACCGAAAAATACTACCCCAATTATTACCCCGGACGGGCTCGAACCCCAGAAAAAGGAATTACGGTAAAAGGGAACTAGGTTCTCATGTCAGAGATAACATCATAAACCAGCAGATCATCCGAAAGAGACAAAATGATCCTTGACCAATAAAGCAAGCATGACTGGTTAACCCTTGCTTTCCGATTAAAACATTCTCCTTATTGATCGTTGAATTGCGAGTCATCTTGAGCTGCCCCAATCAGAACTTGGCTAAATGGTTTGTTCAACTGCAAAAAGAACAATTCATCAGGGATCTCTCGCACGTACCTGGGTCTGACAAGGAATCAAATGCAGATGCATTGCACATGAAATATTCTGCATGCCGAGGTGGACATACATACTTATCAGCCTTGCTTGAAAACGTTAGAATTTGGATAAATCGCTGCATGAGATTGGTGCGTTGTTGAAATCGATGCATGAGGGGAAATGAAAGTAACCACGGGAAAAGAATATACTCGCAAAAGAAAGATATTTCCTTGGAAACAACCCTGGGCCAAAGAGATAGTCGAGATGATTGATATATTGAAGTCAAAAAGCAAATCCTGTGAATCACGAAAAGATTCCGAGGTGCAATTGAGCAGGTGGAAGTATCGACGTTTGAGAATCCCGATGGAAGAAACTCTAAGTGACAAGTGAGACATATACAAATTGTCTTATTGACGTTTGACTGCGGGGTAAGTGAAATGATATCCACCAAGACCTCCACTAAAGCTTCGTGTCTGTCTTCACAGCGATGTACGGCGCAGAGGAGAGAGAAAAGACGTTACTTTATTTTGACAACATGCGCACTGAGGGAATTGCTTCTTGTCAGGGATCATCTTCGGAGTAGATTCCAATCTCAGTAATGTGGATACTGAAAGGATTTGTATACGAACTATCTCATGCGTGACTTATTTGACTCCAGTAATGGAAGGAACGTCCGAAGAATCCACACGGCTACAAACCGAAATACTTCTTCGCCCAGAGATCCATCGTTCCCGGTAACCCTTTCTTGGTCTGGACGAGCCTGTCCCCACGCCAATTCTCCGAAAACGCATCTCGACCCTGAGCACGACAATAAATGGGTACGTCAAGGAACAGGTCATGCTCCTCCATCAATGTTAAAGTACAGACTTTTTCGTGTAAGATTTGAAAAGTAAGTATCTACTTTGAGCGGTCCTTAATCTCGCCTCACTCATATCGACTACTCCACTGAGCCTGGCAAAGTTTTCTGCCGTCAACTCCTCTCCTCTTCCTCCGTCATGGAAATCGGATCCCCTGAATAACTTCCAAACAATGTGTAACCACACTGCGTCGACACGCACATAAGGAATCGTCGCCCATGGGGACCAGATGACTGCAGGTCTATTGAATGCGTCGTGGGCAAATGATACGAGAAACTGAAGTGACTTGTTGCAATCCAGCCAATGCGGTATATGTGAAAATAGAAGGGAGAAGGCAATGATGGAGAAAGTGCGGTCGACAAAGCGACACGAGCGAAGCGAGGATGTGGGAAGATAACTGAGTATTTGTCTGAGCAGTTCCGGCGCCATGCTGTCCATCTTCAATGGCATGAGTAGAACGGGAGGTTGGAAGAATCTGGGTGGAAATTGCAAGCAGCCATTACCTTTTGAATATGGACATCGCATAAAGACACCTTGATGGGGAGCAAATGAGGCCAATACCAATAAAGCAAATGAAACCAAGCTCAGTGTACTATAGATCCAATCATTTTTTCTTGCGTCGAAGAGCTGTTTTCCAAGTACCCATCAAGGTCTGTAATGTAAACTCAAGGCTAGGATTGAGGTCGCAGTAAACCTTCAGCTTCTTGTTGTTCTTCTTCCCACCATTCCTTGAACGTTGCCAATCTTTTGGTTCTTTCTTCCGCCATTCGTTTGCCCGGAGCTGTCTTCATCATTCCTCCTAGTTTCTCCAGCTTGTCTTCGAAGTGCTGAATGGTCTCTCCCATGTTCCTTGCACCCTTTGCTCCGCCGAACGTGAATGTTCTCCCAATTCCGATCGCGCCTGCAGTAAACCAAAAAGTTAGCTTCATCTTCTTATCGATCGGTTTCTAGGGTGCAGCCTTACCAATAGCATCGAGCCGGTCAGCATCTTGGACTACAGCCAGCTCTGGGTACTTCTCGATCATGCCCCTCACTGATGCCAAATCCTTTATCTCACTCGAATACGAAACCCCGAGAACGATTCTCTGTACTTTTACGGCCAATGTTTCTTCGGCCCCAAAACTCAACAGTGTTGAGAGCACCAAAGTATTTGAATCCTGTCCAGGTAAGAGATACTTCTTGTCGCCTACATCATGCAACAGCGCCGCCAACGTGACAACTTGTAAATCCAATTCTGGGCCTCCTGTCCCCTCTGCCTTGAGCTCCTTGTATATCCTATGCGCCAGCCCAACAACGCGTCGAATGTGGTTGAAGTCGTGAGATCCGTCATATGCGCTCATGTATTTTTCGACAAAAGCCGTGACTTGCGCAATGAGACCAACATTTTGTGCCATCTTTGGTTTGGTGTTGTTTGGTTTCGGTGTAATTGTGGAAGGTTGTTGAGACGATGGAGTATTGACAACTGCGGGGCCTTCTGAGTATTCGCGAAATTCAGAATAACGAGACCTTCGTCGCATACCGAGCTTCTGTCGTAAGCGTCCCAAATTCGATCTTTTTATTTCGAACCCTTCGGAAATCAAAGCTTGAGTAATTTGATCGTCATTGAGATTTGAATTATAATGATAGGTCAAACGATCTTGGAGAGCTTGAGGGATGGGCCCACGATTTCTTTTGCGAATATTCCATGCTGCCAAACTTCGAGAGACTTTACGTTCCGAGACATCTAAGCCCAATTCTCGATTGAGCCTTCTTGTAATGTCAATGATGGGAGTATTCTCATCCGAGAAAAGTTTGACTATAAGATCTTTATACGGTTCCAAGCTCACGCCAGGAGGACGGCCAGGTTTTCGAGATGTGGAACTGGTTTCTGGGGTATCATCGTGTTGTTCTAGAAGTTCTTCGGGACCTGGAGCTGGAGGCATAATGAGAAGGAAGGGTTGATTATTGAATTTTGACGACAAGGTCCTATGAAAATCAAACCTATTTTGGCACATGGTGTGATGATTATTTTCCGGTCACCGTATTATATCTATCACGGAATATTCGAAACTTCACTATACAATGCAATACACATCCTCAAGACGCCCACATAAAGTGCAAGCAAGATGAATATTGTCATCGCTGCTGCTTCCTATGAAATACAGCATGCTTCCAACAATTTATCCCCAGGTTTCCAAGGCGCACATTGGTTGCAAAACAAAAGGTTCCTTGATATGTTCCAACTGTTAAGGATTTGCCATCTGCCATCTGCTATCTGAAATCACTCAAACTACTAACCTTGACTGTCATCGGCTTTTGCTGAGTATGATGTCGTTCTCAGATTTGCCTCGGGATGAAGGGAGCTACTAGGTACTTCCCCGCCCCCGCTCTGTTAACAAGGCCGCAAACTGGGAAGCTTGGGATGTGGAACGTCGGCTTGAGATCTTTCTTCACTCGCAAAAGGAGTTCAAGATCATTATACGTACTTGAAAATGTCAGACGTTCAATCAAAAGCCAACAGCCGGCTCACTCAAGTCACCGATTTCTTAACCGGTAACAGGACTGCCTCGACTATTCCATTCGACCCTAATTTCACCAAGTTTCCCAATAGAAAGGATGTTCCGCGAAGAGAGGATGCACCTGAAGGAGCGTAAGTAGCATGTACGGGTTCTAAAAGCTCAACTGACGTCTGAAAGTGCGTGGGTTTGGGGAACTGATGACTACGTACGTAATCCTGGCATCATAATTTTCAATATCGTTAAAACGGTTGTATAGATAGGAAGATTGAATCTTCTCACACCTGCTCGAGTTACTGCCGCATCCCATGAAATCCAAAGTGGGGAGATCGTCCCATTGAACCTCCCTTTGAACGTGCCAGAAATACCAGCTTTCGCCCGAGAAACATTCGAGCATAGCATTAAAGAGCTAGCTCCTGGTTTGGCTTATGATGATATATACTCATTGAACACACAATCAGGTACACAATGGGATGGTTTCAGGCATATTGCACACATGCCCACAGGCAACTTTTACAATGGGACTACAGGGAAGGATATAACTGGAGCTGAGAAGGACGATAATAAATGCGGAATTCATCATTGGGCTGAGCATGGGATAGCTGGTCGTGGCGTCTTGATTGACTACTGGACTTATGCGAAGGAGAATGGAATTGTCTATGGTAAGTAACAACCATCAAATCTGTATCGTTTCGTTGTCTGACAGATATGTAGATCCATTTGACTATCACACTATATCCTACGCTGAATTGCAAGCGGCCGGGAAGTCCCAAGGTATCGATATCCGCCCCGCTTCTCAAGGCGGAAATATTCAAATCGGAGATTTGCTCTTCATCCGTTCGGGCTTCGTATCTACATACCATACCAAATCACCAGAAGCACGAAACGCCGCTGCTCTCAGACCACACGGAATCGGACCCGATGATGGTCAGAGGTGGGCCGGTCTCAAGCAAGATGAGGATATGTTTGATTGGTTACATGATTGTTACTTTTCGGCTGTAGCGGGTGATGCGCCTGCTTTTGAGGCTTGGCCATCTCAAGAGCATTATATGTTGCATGAATATATACTTGCCATGTGGGGTATGCCCCTAGGAGAAATGTTTGACTTGGAGAAGTTGGCGAAGACGTGTAGAGAGAAAGGAAGGTGGAATTTCTTCGTTACTAGTGCTCCGAATCACTGTCAGGGAGGTGTATCCAGCCATGGGAATGCAATTGCTATATTCTGAGATTCTGCGCAAGTTTATATCTTCGTCATTCTTTTTGGGGGGCTATTCATCATCACATTGTCATAATTTGCTCAATATGTAGGTTTATTCTTTAAATATATTCATCGTATCCTTTATCTCTAGCCTTTGAACCGGATCAAAATTATCCAATCCAATAGCTTTTCCATCTCAATATCTCAAAGAAAGTAATCACTCATCCTCATCCACACACATCAATTGATTTCCATCTCACACGTCTCGAAAATCCGAATCGAACTCTACAAGCATGTACATCCAGATCATCATGACCCACTAACACCGCCTCCACACATCCAATTTTAGCCACCTAAATCCTATTTTCTTTTCTTTAATGAGGCGGATGCTACATATCTCGCTAATAACAGAGTACTAGAATTCACTGTGTGCGGAAATCGGCGACGAAAAATATGGGCTTAGAATAATAGAGGGTGCTACATATCTTCGTACCGTTTGGAGTATCATCCTCTTTCATCTTCATCTTCTTACACAAACTTTTAGGTCAACCCTAGGCTCAGATAAAAAGACTTCTTTCTAAGAGATTGAACATGTCCAAAGATTACAGACTACCACAGCGTACCCACGAACGCGATAACAATACGAGTACGAGATGAAACATTCATGAATGAGAATAGAGCAATAAATAAGTATTGATAATCCGTGGCGAAAACCCGTCGTCATCTGCGCTCGTATGGTCACCACGTGTTGCGTGCCGAATACCTATGAGTTGTGAACACACATCGTTTATTCTGTGTGAAGATACGCGACTTTATTTAAGACATACTTTCCCATAGAATAAGAATTGCATACCAGCGAACTAAAAGAAGGACAAAACTGTATTTGTGTATGGATCTATGCTAATCAATCTCTATTTCCAAACTGCTTGCACCCCAACATCTCAGTCCACATTTTTCGAAACCAAAAAACCCCCCTCCCCAAAAAGAATTTGCTCCTCATTCGACTCCGTCTCATCCTCACTCCTCTCCTTCATTTCCTGATTCCACTTATTTCCCTTCCCCCTCCCCCCCTTCTTCCCGTTACCACCCTTTCCCCTCAACCCAACCGGAACCTCCTTCCTCACCACTCCATTTTCAAACAAAACCCCAATATCTGGTCTTCTCGCAACAACCTTCTTCCACACACTTTTGCGAATCATACCTCCGTCGTCTCCCTCGCTTAATACTCCGCCATTACCGTTTTTGTACCATTTGATCTCGGGGTGAGACTCAAGAGTTGATTTGAGAGAGATGTAAATGGATATATCGGCATCATCTTTGCTGGCGGATGAAGATGTTCGAGCCTCGGTACCATCAGATGAGATGAAGATACTAGAGAATGCCAGATGAGCTTGCCCGCCTGCTTTTTTGATACCCCCAGAAGCGAGAATGAGAGGGTAGTTCGCGTAGGAGGTTTCGTAAACGACGAGATCCGGTAGATCTGCGGTCGCGGTGGTCAGAAGTTGAAGGGAAATTGAGGATAGATTGGTTGAGGTGGTGGTTGTGGGAGTAAATGAAGTGTTGAGACGAATGAGGTAGTTGAATGGAGATTCTGACTCGATCTCAGATGAGGAAATTGATTTTATGGTGAACCGAGACTTCGCAGAAGGAGACTGAATGATGTTTTGAAGTTCTGAAAGACCGAGATCAAGAAAGTTAAGGTCTTCGAGCTATGAAGCTGTCAGATGATTTGATCCTTGGAAAATGAGGTATTTGTTGGACAAGCAGATCCAGACACCACAAAAGGTTTAAATTCAAGCCATTTGTACTTACAACTTTTTCACATTTGAACCAGCCCTCGGAATCAGGGACAGGCTTCTCTGAGTCATCTTCCTGTTCCTGGTCTTGTTCTCCTGAACGCTTGAGAAGCTTGGCAAGGGCTCGAGTGACAGCCGAGTCGCGCTCTGCAATAATGCTGTAGCCTCTCTGACGAGTCTTCTTGTTGTTGGAGATACTTCCTCCATGTTTACCTCTACCATGTCTAGATTGATTGTTGGAGATGGGAGAGGGAGCCATGATCTCTCTATCAAGAGACATGGCTGGAAGTGGTTGCATGACAGCAGCTGCCATTGTGCTGTTTTGAACGAAATACTGTAAATAGAATTGGTATTTGTAAGAATTGTAGACACTGGGAAAAACGAAAAGCTGAGGGAATGGTGATACAGCTTTTTCAGATAAGGAAACACAGGGAGGTATAAGAGATGGTGACTCGTAGTCACACAGCTTACATGTCCTCAACCAGAAAATATCATTATTATCATGCCGTATTGATTTGCCAAGCACACAACGTTTCAGTTGCGGGCCATCGGGCCATGGCATCTATCCTCTACATCATTTGTAACGAGTTATTTACGTTATATGGCGGGGGCGGGGCTTGCAACAATCCAAAAACTGATTGAAAGGAGCGATCGCGGGGTGGTATATAGCGGTGTGGACCCAATACATGTAACCTCAAAGTGGCTGGCCACTCTGGAGGAGACGCTCACCCTGCAATAGAATGCACACAATACCTCATGCGATCATCTGGGTCCAATCGTTCATAAGGCTAGAAGCGGTGTGTCTTACTGGTTTGCACGTGATCTAGCGGCTGCAGCGCAACTCGAGACTCTTTTGCGATAGTGGAATGTATTGCCGTTTAAAAAGTCGATTCTAGATGTGAGACTTTCCAGGAAGCAAGACCCGGAGATAGCGAAACACTGAAAATACTTATATTCCAAATACTTTATAATGATATACACGTCCATTCAAAATATGAACTATATAGAATGTTTGTTGAATTCGAAGCTTATGAGTTCGTTTATTCAAATTTCAATCAGAAACAATGATTGACTGGTTTGATTTTGAATATCGAAAAGAGAGTGTATTTTCGATATCTCGCTGGAGATACTATACGAGGTATGCAATTCAGTCACTATGCGGCACTAGCTCAGCAGAGAAGGAAGTAGCATGTTCTTTTATCTAACTCAGTACTAATTATGCCACTTTCGAATTTGGCATCAAAACGCCTCATTAAGAGACTTGATATTTGGAGATCTACTAGTTGATTGGACCCCGGATAATGAACTTTAAAGCGGGATAGCCACAAGTAATTCAAAGTGTGAATGGTGATCTTAGTAGGGCACTGTATGTATTGATGAACTACATTAGGTGTCCGATACAGATGCGTAATTTTATTCACTAGTTCGCTCCTGCGGTGTGAAGTACAGTAGGAAAATAGACTTACTAGCATGAGTCTATTAATAATTGGAGTAGAGTAAATCCTGTTTCGTGCCCAATCCATTCATAGACTGGCAGCTGGGCTCCCCGCGCTTTCCGACCTATCCCATTACTGTCCAGAAGCTCCCTTTTCGTAAGTACTCATACAGGCGCATACATAACTATCATACTCATGACCAAAGTCCGCCATATGCATTTTGAAAGCTGTTGAAATTATTCATAGTGGGCGCACATCCACTCTCGTCTCTCGCGGCCTCCGCTTTAGACATCCATTCTTGCATTTGCGTTATTCGATTGCTATTCTGGTATGGATCAGTCCTACTATTCTTGTCAAAGTATCAGAGCACCTACCGATGGATGAGTTGAAAACCACTCGGGTGGAGCATTCTTCTCTGCGGCCTGCATCCTCTCCCACACGCCTACTGCTGCGTGAGGGTTATAACAGCTCTTTGCCATGATCATCAGTCCAATATGATCAGCTTCTGTTTCCTGGTTTCTTGATGCCGGTAAATTCATGCCAAACTCAAGTGCGAGTGCTCCCAATATTTGACCTAGACCTCCAGTATATCCGGTGGCGTCCAGGAATCGAAACAACATACGCAAGGGCATATAAAAGACGGCGCTTTTACTCATTGTTTCTCCCGAATGATTTGCGATATTATGTGCAATTTCATGACCAAGAATCTGCAAGATTGATGAGTTAGTGAGTGTCAAAAAAAAGGTTTCTGGAGGAAAATATACTGTAGCAAGGCCGTCATCTGTTTTAGCAATCGGCAATATTCCTGTAAAGACAAACACTTTGCCTCCAGGTATGACAAAGGCATTCATTTCTGTGGCGGGCAGGGTGAGCTGATCAACATCTAGAATAAGTATTCAGTTTCCTATTTACCTTGAGACTGTATCACATTCACCTCCCAATCTACGTTGTCGAGGCCACTCGCAGGTATTAGTCGACTCATAACTCTCTGCACCATCTGGGTCCTCTTATCCCAGTCGGGAAGAATATGGTTGCGATACTGCCGCAATATTTGTTCATACATCATCTGCCCTTCTGCTTCCATATCCTGATGACTGTATATGTTGAACCGTCTCCTTCCTGAAACCGGCACATCCTCGATATTGCTAGCATAAACCAATACACCACCGCCAGCTAACAGGGCTATGAATGAGTGTAAAGCAGGATGTTTGGTGAAGTTTTTGATATGTTGTTCGGAAAAGAGAGGGCGCGCATTTCGAGCTTCATCGGGATCAAATCTGTAGTATCTCTGCCTGCGCCCTTGGTAGCCTCGCGAATGGATTGGATTGGTCGATGGATGTGTCCATCTTGGCAACTTATATTGGGTGACAGACAACGGCTGTAAGAGAGGGGGGGTATTGGGAGAATGTGCGATGGCATTGCGAAGCGATACACTTCGCAAGATAGATCTGGATAGCATCTCTCGTCTTTTGTTCTAATGGGGAACGACAATAGTAATGGTATGTGGAGGCGAGGTTGAATAAAAATTGCGTTTGGATGGGCGATGCGAACGTATTCCTTGCGCTCATTACTTGAATTGGGTCGTCACTCCAAGCGTCATTTCAGCCGATAAGGAAAACCATGTCAGCTCAAGTTGCCCAGGCGTGCGTTGAATAGACTTGAAGCCGTCTGAGGTATATGCCATTCAGGAGCAGGCCGATGTTCAATTGACAAGACTTCCTTTAGAAAATGCAGAGAATACTAGAAAACGACGGTCTGCTACTGTATGCAACTGCCAAGGGCCAAAGAAGCTAGAGAGCACAGCTACCTTCTACCCCACCTCCCACCACCAGACCCTGACACCCTGAGAGCTTCTCACCACCCACTGACGTATCCCCCTCACATCTCGAACCACTTTCCTTGGCGGATTGTCGCTATGAATACCGGTGAGCGAATTTCCTTCTCAGCTTCTGCTCGCAACTATTTCAATATCGTAAGTCTTTGGCACAAATAGTTTGAACCTTCAATTTCTTTTCAACTGTCTTAATCTAAGCTTCCCGATACACGTTTCAAAGAGCTACTTGACATTCTACTTGATCTCGATCGGCATTCAATATGATGGACATTGGTGCAACAGCTGCAAAGATCACTCACGGTCTCTTCCAGAATACACATCCTCTCAAAGCAAAATGGAATCGCATTAATGGAGTTCAGCTCCCAAGATCATCTCATAGTGTCTCGGTCGTCGCAGGTCGAGCATACATATTCGGAGGCGAAATCGATCCACGCGAGCCAGTCGACAATGACATGCATGTTGTCATACTCCCTTCTGGCACAGTCACCAGCGCCGACTATCGAACTATTGCTGCCAAGCCTACGCATAATGGTGGTGAGGTCCCGGAAAAGAGAGTAGGACATACAGCGGGAGTCATCGGAGAGCGGATTTTCATCTTTGGGGGAAGAGGTGGTCCAGAGATGAAACCTCTCGAAGAAAATGGCAGGGTTTGGGTCTACGATACTAGGACAGATAGATGGTCTTTTTTGGATCCAGCTCCTGGCACGCCATTTCCAGCTGCGCGGTCTTACCATTCGAGTGTTGCTATCGAGAAACCTGAGCCATCGAATATGAAGAGTGTAGACTTCGATCAGGCTATTGATGAAACTAAAATTGGCACAATCGCAGAAGGCGCCCAGACAGATGACGAGCAAGGTGGTCATGGAACATTCTTCATTCACGCAGGATGCCCTGTCTCCGGACGAACAAACGATTTCTGGGCATTTGATGTTCGAAGCCGTACATGGAAAGAATTCCCTTCTGCTCCAGGGAAGCCCAGAGGTGGCACATCACTCGCAGTTTCAAAGCAGAGGATCTACCGATATGGCGGTTTCAATGGCGAGGGAGAGGAGGGTGGCTATCTTGATATTTTAGAATTGGCTCTCCAAACTTTCAGCGACAAATCTGGTTCGGGAGAATTGGGAATCACTCCGAAAGGAGATTGGGAAACTTTGAACTTTGAAGAAGAGAGCATGAAACATCCTGGCCATAGAAGTGTGGCCGGCATGCATACCATCAATACTGGTAAGTTTCGAATTTATGTAAACAGTATCTGGTTAAATTGGAACGCGATCTGTTTGCACCATTCATAGACTGGAAGCTAACAATTTCCAGGTATGGGCAGAGAGTATTTGATTCTCTTACTTGGTGAAAAGGATCCAAGTAGCCAAGGTCATGCTGGGGCTGGCAAGTTCTGGAGTGATGTTTGGGCATTTCAATGTCCTCCTCAAGGCATGACTGCGGCAAGTTTTAAGGATGCTACTTGGCAAGCACTAGGTCGACAGACTGGTGAAGGTCTTTGGAGCCAAATCGTCGTTTCGGACTCAGAGGGCGTCGAGGGTGATGACGTCAGAAAACTTGTTCCTGGCGAGCGTGGATGGTTTGCAAGTTCTTCAATGAGCGATGTTGATTTTAGAGGTATCCTTTTGTGGGGTGGTCTGAATGGAAAGAATGAACGTGAAGACAATGGATGGATATTAACAATTGAATGAAAACATAGTGGCGAGAGAACTTTAGGCGTTCAGAAAGGCAGATAGCTTTACCTAAATTACTACGAATAATGAATATGAATGAAATGAAATACTTTGACAAGACAGATTCCACTATTGTTCGAGGCAGCTCACGTAAGTCGTTTTGACAAACATGGTGGAATATTCAAACACTGATTGATATCTTAATCACACACCGGCACAGCTTGAAGTGACAAATAATTGATACCAATTAACCTCGTCAATAGTGGAAATCACTTTACCCATAGAGTTCAACGGGATATTCTATCTTTAAATGAATTGAGCTGTCATTGGATTTTGAATCGGGATATATCTGTTGAAAAACCTCATGTGGGCCATCCCATCTTCCCTTCGGAACTCGCCTCGCCTAGCTAGAAACGATAACGGCCCCTTATCGACCCCTCTTCTACAGAACCACAGCTAAAAGCGTATATAACATCAACACCCCTCAACCACCTGCAACGCATTCCAGAACCTAACCCAGTTCACGACCGCGTTGCAGGTACCCCAAACATGCTATCCCAATCTCCTCCCCACTAACCAAATCCCAGACCCAAAATGTCCCACGAAGCAGCCCTCACATCCTCCGCCGCGCAAGCCATAGCCCCCGATCTCTTCCCCGCCCGCACCCCCCTCAGCACCCCCCAAATTGAAGCCGGCATAACGGCTTGTCTCACCGTGCAGCGTCGGGCCGTCACCCAAGGAAAACGCCCCTTTGCAGCCGTGCTCCTCGGCCCCGATAACGAAACCGTGCTTCTCACGCATCAAAGCATCGATCAAGTAAATCATGCCGAGAGCTCGTTAGCTAAACTAGCTTACTCGCATTATACGAAGGAGTATTTGTGGAGATGCACCTTGGTTAGTACGTGGGAACCTTGTGCTATGTGTTCGGGTATGTTTTGACTTTTAACCTACACTGTTTGAAGGGGGCTTTAAGTAACGTGAATGGCGATGTGTAGCGACGATTTATTGGGCTCATATTGGAAGAATCATATATGCAGCGACGAATGAACAATTGGCGGGTCTTACGGGGCCAGGGAATCGAGAGAATTTTACATTGAAATGGCATACGAGAGATATCTTAGAGGGGCAACAGAAGGACATTGAGATTATTGGGCCGGTAGAGAAGATGGATATGGTGGTTGTCGAGGAGAGCGACAAATACTGGAGTACAACTCGAGCTCGTGCGTGATGCATATGGTAGTATCTATCTTGAGTTGTAATGAGATATATGCCATAAAAGCTTTGAAGGGCATCAAATGGACGAGGTCCAGTTTTGCGGTGAGTTGATACACTATTCATCCTGGGAGATTAAATATACGAATTATGACCTGTTCTTCAAAGTGGATAGATACCTCGCGCTAGTTAGACTGCTGCAAGAATCCAATGTTAAGCTCCAACCGCTTTAAATGTTGGTGGTCATCCCCCTCTGGCCAATGGAATAGCTATCCTAGGTTTAAATGTGCTGTGCCCTTATACCCATGAATTTTTAGCTATTGTTGGATGTATAAAGCGAGAGAAATTCGTCGATTCTTCTCGATTTCCAGTTTCGTTGCATCGCCGATTTTTATCTTTCTTATTTCGAGTGGTCAGCATTAAGCGTCATGGCTCCCTTGTTCCTTATACTGGTGGTTCTTCTACCTGTGAGCTTTGCCATCTGGAACCTTGTTTGCCTGGTGAAGAACTATAGGATTGCCTTGACGATTGGAATCCCCATTAGAATCCTCATTGCAAGCGGTGATAATCCAGTAGTGAGTTCCTCATGATTTCGTCTGTCGCCCATATTACGGGCTCCTACCACCAGATAACATTTGATATTTCTACATCTTTACTCCAACTTTCTTGATATTATGGCGTTACTAATATGTCGCGATTAGTGGATTCTAGCATCAGGTATCGTGCTTCCTATTGTAAAGGCTGTATTCGGTGATTGTGATATCGTTCGATATAGCACGCCGGGCTGGGAGTTCAAAGACAAGTATAAAATGCACCAAAAGCTTGGCAATGCAGTGATTCATGTCTCGGCTGGTCGCAACTGGTTATATCTCTGCGACTCAGATGCAGTAAATGAAGTTTTCAAACGCAAGGATGATTTTGATAGACCTCCGGACTTGCTTGGTGAGAGTGATATTGTGTCTTAATGAGTTAATCGCTAATCATAACAGCGGTTCTGTCTGTTTTCGGACCTAACATCTCGACAGTAGGTAATCAAGGTATCAAATTCTGATGAGCTGCTGGAGCTGACTTGATTTTAGGCTGTCGGTCCAGATTGGCAGCGTCAACGCAAAATTACCAGTGCCCCTTTCAATGACAAAAACAACCAGCTAGTTTGGATCGAGGGCTTAAGACAAGCTGATGAGATTTTACAATTCTGGAAGTCTCTAGAGGGTCCCATTACCCGAACAGATAAGGATACCCGTACATTTTCACTCCATGTGCTGTCGGGTGCCGGGTTTGGGAAATCATACTCGTTCAAAAAGTCTACCGAACAACCAGAAGCAGGACACACTTTCAACTACCGAGACTCTCTGGCACTGGTTTTAGAAAATTGTCTCCTTATCCTTGTACTTGGTCCGAAACTTGTATCTAAGATATCCTGGCCGCCAAAGTGGAAGCGGATTGGGCAAGCAACAGTCGATTTTAAATTTTACATGGCAGAGATGCTTAAGGATGAAAAGGACGCCATCTCGCACGGAAAACCCAGAAGTGCGACGTTTACGAGTTCCTTACTTAGAGCTTCTAAAGAACAATCTCAGTTAACTTCAAACGGCTCTGCTTCAAGTGCCTTTCAGGGGCTCACCGAAGATGAAATATATGGAAACCTCTTCGTTTATAATTTTGCTGGCCACGATACAACGGCCGTTGTACTCAACTGGACAATTTATCTTCTTGCCGCTCACCCAGAAGTGCAAGATTGGATCTCGGAGGAAATCAACACTGTTATAACGAATGACATGCCATCGACATGGGACTTCAAGGAACTATATCCTAGATTGAATAGATGTCTTGCCATAATGGTAAATAGCCCCCACTCACAAGATGATAGGATGATGCTGACAGGAATGGTGGAAAATAGCTAGAGACTGTAAGACTCTACAACCCACTCATCGGCATCTGCAAATCTACCTTCGCATTTCCACAACCGCTTACAGTCGATGGCCGAACTATCACTATTCCGCCAGACACGCGCATTATTGTGAATTCTAACGCCCTGCATTCACACCCGCAGTACTGGGGTGATAATAGTCTCGAATGGCAGTAAGCTTACCTTGATGCCCTCTTTATTCCCATCCTAAACCCTTTCTATAACAATTACTGACTCCCTATTCTTGTAGTCCCCAACGCTGGGTCTTTACCAAAGCCGAAAATACACAATCATTGACCGTAGAACGTGAATATGTCCGTACTCCACCCAAAGGGTCATACCAACCATGGTCTGATGCGATCCGAGCATGTCCCGGTAAAAAGTTCAGCCAAGTAGAGTTTGTAGCGGCGATGGTTGCGCTGTTCAAGAGAAACCGCGTGGAGATTGTGCTCGAGGAAGGAGAAACAGAGGAGGAAGCGAAAGAGAGGGTGATGAGTGTGGTGAAGGACAATGTCATTGTTTTGTTGTTGCAGATGAGGAGTCCTGAGAAGGTGGGTGTGCGATGGGTTAGTAGAGTGTAGATGATTTGCAGATAGCTGGGTCTGTAGACAGTAGTTTAAGCTTAAATTATGGTGATCCGCTGATGTAAGAAATTCACACAGCATAGTTAGACTCGTATCCAGATATCTTAGCTCTACCACAATGAAACACACCGAGATTGGTAATTAGACGTATGGCATCCCTTGACTAGCATCAATTTGTACATGGAAGTTGGAAGACATTATTGTTTCTTTAGTGACATGGCATTTGGAAAGTTCCGGGTTGCAACTGGCATGCTTGCGCAGAATTGCACTGCCATGAAAATTATCCGAGGGCGTTAAGATTCGCCTTTCGTTCAACGTCAAATCTCCAAACCTTGACCCGATCGACTTGATCATATACTCTGGCTCCTGAGCTTTCTTATGATGGTGAATCGGAAGAAAAAGTATTAGAATTGGAAAGCATAGTGAATACACGTCATTTGAATACCTAGAAGAAACATTAACTTCGAGGCTTTTAGCGATTCAAGTATCTGATTCTATTCACCCCTCCCGGCCAACTTCCTCCTACAAGTACTGCGATATCATGGGCTAAACCTCGAAAAAATATCTCTTCAGTCTTGAGATTGAAAGAGCCTACCACGGCAAATACTGTCATTTTCAAATGTGGGAGTCAGTCAAAAACGTAAAAACAAGGAGGTGGTCATGCGATAGCCACTGCTGAGCTAGCATCCGTAGTCTTCAGTTTACTGCTGGGCAGAAAATAGACCCTTTCGGAAAAACATCCAGAGAGGTTCAGACTCTCATCTCTTGTCGTCATTCTTGCTGTCACTCACAGCTCTCCACTGCTGGTCATAGCACTATTATTGTCACTACAACTTATATTGTAACAATTTAATCAGACAATATCAGCAGCCACTTGACGTGATTGAATTTCCGGAAAAATGATTCTCGTTTCGTTAGAATAAAACTCTGACCATTGGGCAACGAACTTCCTGGTGAGTCAACTAATTGTTCGGAACATCGTTGTCTTGCTGGAAATCAATTACGCAGGCAAATTCCAGACAATGCAGACATTTCGAAAGGATTAAGACGGTGATGGCGATGATGTATAAAATATTGCAGCATGAACGCTCAAGACTGAAAGGCCAACTGGGAACTGACAAGGAACGGATATAGGAATTAGACATTAAACCATTAGCAAATGTTTATACTTGACATTTATAGGGATGTTGTATCTTCCTATCCAAACTACGGAAAATGAATTGTAGATATCGAGTTATCTTCCCGCCATCTCGTACTTAGCTACATTTTTACCAGGTCTTTGTACTTTCTTACTGTGGAGCGTCTAGATGATGCTCGAGTTGTGAAAAAAAAAAAAGTCTAACGAATAAGAGGGGTTAGAAGTGTAAAGAGAGTAGAGGGAAAGATTCCACTAATCTTTTAAAAGTTCGAAAGAAAAAAATCATCGTTAAATACAAGCCGGTGGAACAAATATGCATATTTTTGCCAAGCAGATCGTACAGATTCATGCAACTATCCGCACTTGGCAATCTTTTAGTAAGGTACGCCTCCCAATTGTGTTAATATGGGCGATGTGATGAAACTGCACACGATATTCTCATGTCAAAATCTTGTTCTGAACTCGTAATGTATTTTTCTATTATTGCTCGTTATACATCGCCCATTCGCGGCCTCGCCTGAGGATAGAAGGTCTATCAATGCTTGCAGGCTGGTAAACTCCACTTTTGCTCGAGAAATAGATTGGATTTGAAGTTTGCCTTGAGCTTATCGTACCTGAAAATATGCACAGGACGGGGAATGTTCTATGCTTGTTGCTGCATTTCATCTCTTGGGATGATTGATAATTCTCCAATTCATGAACACATCAGAGGATAGTGGAGGCAGGCTCGAGCCGGATGCCGTAACTTCCTATCTGCGTCTTTTCTTATTCATCTTGATTCATTTACATGATCAGCCAAATATCCATTACTGATATCATTGGATCTATCATACCATAACGGTTGACTGGTGAATAAGTAGCCAGTCACTAAACTCTAACAGGCAGGTGCGTAGAGGACCGAGGCGAATGGGAGAACTAAAGCCGGGAAGCGAGCCTATCTTAACTTTTTGATATCTCCAGTTTATCAAAAACGGAGAAAGATTTACTAGCGTCCAATCCTTCCCCCTCGTACCTTTCGACACCATGTCAACTCATGTCATATCTTCACTACGATAGGTCGAGATAGGGTTACATAGTGTGTAAGGTACGGTAACTACGGTGAAAGAATGGTGAATCTTCAATGGCTTAGTTGAAGAACCATGAATCAGGACTAGGGTAGTCCCTCCACATCGTCATAATCATGGAAATTTACATGAGATGATAGCTCCGATAGTTCTGAGCTCTCTTTACTTCTTGGGTAGCAGCTTCAAAATACTTAAAGCTCTGCCAGATCCCGCATATTGAAGATTTTCTACCTCATCCGCAATACTTTTATACGATCCGAGTTTTGTTACTTGGGTAATCAGTCAAGATGCGTTTCTCGACCGTAGTTTCGACTCTTGCCATTGCAGGTGGAATCGCCGATGCCACTCTTCATTCTGGAAGAAGTTTGAGGCATGTTGGAAAGAAGGATAAGCCTATCCACAAAGCTAGAGATACGGCTCCAAGGAGAGAGCAGAAACATGAGAAGAGGGATGCTAGTTTCCCATACTTGACCAATTCTACTGCTAGTAAGTGGTTCGAATGAGCATTGTAGGAAAATCACTAATAAGCTTTCATAGAATTCAGTGTGAACGGTTCCGCTATCCCAGATGTCGATTTCGATGCTGGAGAATCATATGCTGGTTTGTTGCCAATTTCAAAAGCCGCAAATGAGACAAGAGAATTATACTTTTGGTTTTACCCATCGACAAATGAATTGGCTTCCGATGAAATTCTCATTTGGCTTAACGGAGGTGTAAGTGACTTCACCGATTGCATAGACATATACCCCGACGCTTGACTAATCACTCTTCCAGCCCGGATGTTCATCCCTTGAAGGATTACTCCAAGAAAACGGACCTTGGATCTGGCAATACGGTACCTACGCTCCTGTTCAAAACCCTTGGAGCTGGGTAAACCTTACCAATGTTGTTTGGGTCGAACAACCCGTTGGTACCGGTTTCTCCCAAGGTATACCCACTGCCACCAGCGAAGAAGATGTCGCTGCCCAGTTTCTCGGATTTTGGGAGAATTTCGTCGACACTTTCGATTTGCAAGGAAGAAAGGTCTTCATCACTGGTGAATCGTATGCGGGTTATTATGTTCCATACATTGCCGACGCTATGTTTAACAAGAACGATACTTCCGTTGTGAGTACTTCCATATCATCAATGTGAGATGAATTGAATCTGATGATCAATAGTATTATAACCTCGAAGCAACCATGATCTACGATCCTTCTACTTCTTACGATGCCGTTCAAGAACAGATCCCTGCAGTTCAATTCGTTGATTATTGGGGTGGTCTCTTCCCCTTCAATGATTCCTTCGTTGAACAAATCCACAACGTATCTGATTCTTGCGGCTACACCGACTACCTCGCCAAGTATCTCACCTACCCACCACCTGGGCCATTCCCATCCGCTCTCCCTGGCACAGGCGACGATGGAATTTCTACCACTGACGAATGCGACGTCTTTGATTTGATTTACAACGAAGTCTTCAGCGTCAACCCTTGTTGGGATATTTACCAAGTTGCCACCACCTGCCCTCAACTCTGGGATGTCCTCGGATTCCCCGGCTCCAACCCCTATGTCCCTGCCGGCGCCTCTGTCTACTTCAACCGCACCGATGTTCAAAAGGCTATCAACGCTCCTTTCATGGAATGGGACTCATGCTCCAACATCGACGTCTTCGTAAACGGAACAGATAATTCTCTCCCCACCGGTCTCTCCGTCCTTCCTTCCGTCATCGAACGTTCAAAGCGTACCGTCATCGGCCACGGCGCTTTAGACATGGTACTCATCGCCAACGGCACCCTTCTCATGATCCAAAACATGACCTGGGGCGGAGCTCAAGGTTTCACAAGCAAACCCTCCGATCCCTTCTACGTCCCATACCACACCGAGCTCTCCGCCTCCACTCTTGCTGCCTCAGGAGTTTTGGGCACTACACACACAGAGAGAAACCTCACATTTGTGTATATAGATCTGAGCGGCCATATGGTTCCACAATATGCGCCTACTGCATCATACAGAACGCTCGAGTATCTATTGGGAAGGATCGACAGTTTGTCTAGCACCGCGCCATTCTCAACACAGACGGACGTCGCGCAGAGCACTGCTCCTCTTGGAAATGGTACCGCGCCACCGATTAAGAGACAGCAAGTTGGGGCTATGCAATTTTAGACGCGAAGCGGGTAATGGCTGTGTGGAAGTGAAGAGGAAGTGAAGAGGAAGTGAAGAGGAAGAAATAGATAGAGAGATGATGATGCATGACAATAATGTATATGATGAAATGAAAATATGAATTGATACCAAACGCTCGAATGAAAAAAATGATCTCAGTGGCTCGGATTTACATTGTGAAAAGACTCACCGGGGCCCCTGAACACTGATGAGACTTGCTGGAAGAGAAGAAATATAAATTGTAATTTAGAACGAAAAAGTCCAATTTTATACACCAAATCAAGGTCGAGGGGAGAAGGCACAGATAAGCTTTAGAGTTTGAAACACTTGAAAGTATTGTTAGGCTTCATTGGAACCTGGAATTCCGATTTCGAGGCGATTTGTCGCCCGTCGCGAAGAGGAGAAAGGATACTGTTCCCAAATTTGTTGAGATGCTTTGATATGCCATGTCAATATATTTTTCTCTCCTCGCGCGTCAAACCGACAGTTTGACGCTCTTTAAAAGCGCTCCGTTTACTGAACTGATAATGTATTTGACTGACACAGTTACTAAAGTAAGTTCATACATAAAGCAAATAGTGGCAAAGTTATTCAGATTTTGATATATTTCATACAATGTGATAAAATCAAGTGAGAGTGGACTGTCTCAAAAACGCCTGTTGACCTTCCCCCAAAACTCCTCGCTCCCGTATGTTTACTCGTATGCTTTGATACAGAGGCTCGCCGCCTAACGAAAGTGTAGAATAATCACGATCGTGAAAGAGCGTTTTCTCATCTCTTTTCCCACTGCTGCCCGATTGCCGTATCCGGTATTTGTTCATCCTCCGTCCTTATGCCATCTTCATATGTAACCTCATATCTCAAATTTCATCATTCAAAATTTTCGCTCCATGCCCGCAAACATCAATTCCCTATCCCGCCTCATCCCGTCCAATACCCCCACTAGCCCCCCATTTCGCATCCTCTCCAACACAACCATCATTCCCTCCTTACTCTTCCCCAATTGATTTTCTGTCTTCCTACTAGCAATGGCCTCGATACTTCTTTGCACTCCCTTGGTACTCCAATTCGCCAACCATCCCTTCTTCTCTTCTTCTCCTTCTTCCCCCTTCCTCATCGCCCTCAACCGATCACCAAGTCGACTGCGAAACATGACCTGCGTCTTCACACCCGTCATTCCCGAACCTTGAATAAATTCTTCCTCGCGCACTTCCTTATCTGCTGCCTTGTGAAAATCTTGTTTTTCCACTACACTCAAAATACCCGTCCAATCCAGGTTTCTACTCTCCGTCTTCATCCATCCTTCTTTGATATCCACTTCCGAAGTCTCTAGAATATACGATTCGCTTCTATCGCTCCTCACATTGCCCAGCACGCTTTTAGGCAAGAGCTTGAGGACTGCGGATGGTAGACGAGTGGATTTGCGATGGATGCGCAAGGTACGCAGGCGACCTGTTTCGGGACACACAGTGCGCGATATCACATCGGTGGAGAGCACATGTGTACTATGCGGATTTGGATAACGCAGGAAGTAGGCAAGTGTGACGGCGGGGAAGGAGTAGTCGTAAGAGTAGGAGGATTCGTAGAATTTGACCATGATTATGGAATTATTGAGGATTGATTAGCTGTTTAATTGTGTGATTGTTCAATTGTTCGTGGTATACATGTAGTTGCAGTGATGGTACAAGAGGTATCGAGGAGTGAAGGGCGGGAAAAGAATGGAGTGAGAAACGAAAGTCGAACCAGGAATCGAATGCTAGTGGTATGATTGTTGATCTTGATGCTTTGGATTGGAAAGCTTCTGGATGGGATTTGCTCGCCTGATTCCTTTCCCCGGATTTGCGAATTTTTTTGGGTTTAGTGTGACGGAGATGGAGATAGAGGTGGGCGAATTGTTTGCTGTCAATTGTTGTGGAATGAATTTTGATGGGTTACTTCATACAACATAACATCAAAGAGGCGAATCATAACAAAATGGGAATTGAAGTAGAAATAGAACATCTGAAGGTTTATTACTGCCGTACTCATGATATCCAAAAAAGACACTAGTAAACCCCGCAGAGCTTCGATGGTTCAAAGCTCATAGACAGCCAGCCGGAACAAAGCAATCCTCACTGAAAACCTTTCTGCACGTGACCTTGCACTCAAGCCTTTCACCGCTTACCAAATTGGAGGGTTACATGGCAATAATGTCCCCTCCATCAATAATAAAGAACAAATAACCCCTCCTCCAACTTCAACCCGCTATTCCTCAATCCTCATTCACCACCATGACAGGTGCAGAACCCACTCTCGCTGCCAGTTTGGCAACCGATGCTCCTACCGGTAAACAAACCGTCGATCCATACAATGTTGCTGGAGAAATTGGCGCAGATGGAATCGCAAAAGCTATCAATTATTTGACTCTGATCGATGAGTTTGGAACCAAGAAAATTGAGGAGGCAGATTTGAAGAGATTTGAGGAGGTCACTGGGCACAAACCTCATAGATTCATGAGAAGAGGGATTGTCTTCAGTCATCGTGATTTGCATCTTATGCTGGATCGCCATGAGAGGGGGGAGCCATTCTTCATGTATACGGGACGAGGACCAAGTAGTGATAGTATGCATATTGGACATACTGTTCCTTTTGAATTCACAAAGTAAGTTTGAAGTCTCAAAAGGCTCAGCTCCGCACATTCTACGGTCAATAAAAGCATGTCACAGAATGTGTAATTTCTTCGAACCATACTGATGACTCATTCACAGATGGTTACAAGATGTATTCGATGTTCCATTGATCATCATGCTTACAGATGATGAGAAATACATCTTCTCCGAGAAACGTACAATTGAGGAAGTTCAAAGTTATACCACTAGTAATGCGAAAGATATCATTGCTGTTGGATTCGACCCCAAGAAGACATTCATCTTTAGCGATTATGATTACATGGGGGGACCATTTTACAAGAATGTTACACGAATCTCTAAACACGTTACATTGAACGTTGCACGAGCCGTCTTTGGCTTCAATGAAAGGTAAGAGATTGTGGCTCCAAATGACATGTACTTTACTGACAATTCCAGTTCCTGCATAGGCAAAATCCACTTCGGGGCTGTTCAAGGCGCAACCTCCTTCGCTAACTCCTTCCCACACATCTTCGGCACTGATGAATCTAAAACTACTCAAATCCCCTCGTTAATTCCTTGCGCCATCGATCAAGATCCTTATTTCCGCATGACCCGCGATGTAGCCGCTCGTCTTCATTACGCAAAACCCGCACTTATCCACGCTCGATTCCTCGACGCCCTTCAAGGTCCAGGTTCCAAAATGAGCGCTTCGGTCGATACCTCCGCAATCTTTATGTACGATGAACCGAACAAGATCAAGAACAAAATCAACAAATATGCATTCAGTGGTGGACAAGTTAGTGAACAAGAACAAAGAGAGAAAGGAGGCGATACAGAAAAAGACGTTTCATATCAATATTTGACATTTTTCTTAGAAGACGACGAGGAATTAGAAAGTATCAAGAAAGCATATAGATCTGGAGAAATGCTTACAGGAGAATTAAAAGCAAGATGTATCCAAGAATTACAAAAATATGTCAAGTCATTCCAAGAGAGAAGAGCAAAAATCACAGACGAGGTTGTGGCAGACTTTTTCGCTAGAAAGGAGTTGGTTTGGGGTGGAAATCCAAATGCTAAGAAGGTTGCTCCTGCTGCTGGAGAGGAAGCTGCAAGCGGAGAAGGTGTTGAGGGAAGTGGAGATGGTACGGGAAAATTGACGAAGAATCAGGAGAAGAAATTAGCGAAGATGAAGGCAATTGAGGAGAAAAAGAAGGCTGCTAAGGCTACCAGTGGAGCGTAAATCAGAGGATTGGAAGTGGCCGGAGAGTGAGTGCTGAGTGTCCTTGAGGGAGGTTAGTGGAAGAGGATCGATAAAGATATGATGAGACGCGAATGATACACATGATGCGAGCTACACAACTCAATACCCAAAACTAGCTTTCTGATTTCTACTTTTTGTCTTTTGTTCTCTATGCTTACTTTGACTTTGATATTGTTTTGAATCCGAATGACGCTATAGAGATTCGAGGGAAGAACACGATCAAATAGATCAAAAGGTTTACACACATGCGAAACGAATATAGGGAGATACTCTAGGTGTAGACTGAGAAAATGGAGATCTGGTTCTATTCATATTCTCATACTCTCATCTACTCCTATCCCATCTACTCTCATCCCATCTACTCCCATCCCATCTACTCCCATCCCATCTACTCCCATCCTATATCTATTCGGACATCCATCACTCAGTTCTATAAATACACACCCGTGATCTACGCATATCTCATACCCGGTACCGCATACCCCATATCTTGGATTCACTTTCCTTTCTTCCCTCTTTCTTGGTCTGTCTCGTGATGAAAAATGGAATAGCTAAAAATAGAATAGCTAAAAATAGAATGCTATTCTTCGAGTATTTTGGTACGGGTCTGGTAGATAGGTAGGTATCTAGCTGGGTATCTTGTAAGTACTTATTATAGCCTTTCTCGTGGTTGGAATCATAGTCATCACAAGCATAGTTATAGTTATAGTCATAGTCAAAGTCAAAGTCAAAGCCATAACCCCCTATTCCTCTATTCCATTCTATCCCCTCCCATCCTTTCTTGTCCGTCCTGCGCTGCTCTGCTCTGCTCTGCTCTGCTTTACCAATATCCATCACACCATAAAGCTTACTCTTTGCTTACGCATACCTCCGTGATATGAAATATGAAATATATATATATACTATAACATTACCCTAACATTACAACAACGTAGCGATAATATAAACATAGCTAAAGAAGAAACCCACAAATAAAACCAAAATTATAAATCACAAATCATCTCTTAAACTTATAGGGAGATAATGAACAAACCAATAAATCGATACATTCATACAAACCTAAATCCAGACCTGTGAATCCATCTCCTCTTCAATTTTGCTCCCCAATTCTCAAATTCTCAAGTAAATCATTCATTGATCCATTCACATGTACATTCGTTCATTCATTCATTCCTTCCTCCCTTTCTTTTTCCCTTCGCATTTCCATTTCATATTTTCGATTCACACATTCACACATACAAAGTATTTCTCAAAGGTACATGACTTTACTTTACCATATCATACCTTACCTTAACCAACTGTCACATTTCTGAATCATCAGGTACGCCCGCACACTAATAGCATTACTACGTACGATTCACGGGGCATTTTTATATTTTAATTTTCGATTCTCGAGTATTTGACATTCGATACTTGATGCTTAATATTTCCACTTCTTCCTACCCGTTATTGGTATTACTATCAACTGTGAATGAACATTCAAAGAACGACTCAAGTGACTGGTACGAAAAGGCTGTGTCTAAATTTCCGTTTATTACACATATTTACCTGTGCCGAGTTACTACTTATTTTCCAATAACTCATTTTTATGCTGTGAGGATATACACGTTTGTTTATTTATTTATTTATCTATCTATGCACTGAGTGGACATACTTAACTAGACGACTCACAGCTTGCTTTTCAGCGTTAAGAATGTACTAGACGACTCATAACTTGCAAAGGCCGTGTCGATATATTCTGCTGGAGGTAGAGTTTACTTGCTCTTCGCATACTGTAGGACAGAACTAGAGGAACAAAAACAATTATGGGTAAAAGTATCAACGCAAGAATGGCTCCTAAGTCATGGGCTCTATGGTCGAAGCCTGAGGGTAAGGTTATGAGCAACAAGACTTGCGTCAAAGCAGACAAGTAAGAGCATATTATTTCCTTTTTGTTTCTGGTACCCCCTAAGTTTTTCTGATTTTCATAGTGTTAGAGGATGGATATTGGTATGGTTAACCTTGAGCCTGTGAGCACCGATTAACAATAGCCATCCTCAGACGCGATATTACTCTCCTCGTTCTTCTCCTCCGTCACCGCATCACCCCTCCGGTACCATACATCATTATTACCGAAATTATTCTAAGCATGTCACCGGACACTTACCAGGATCTGTGCCGTAAGAACTGCAGATTAGAGAACCTGACAGAGGAACAACAATATCATTGGTTCGCTTGGTGGTGCAAAGAAATGGAGAAGAAAGAAATAATGAAAGGTGGTGGGAGATGGGTAGCTGCTGTTAGTGAGTATTTGCAGATCGAACTTTGTGATCTAAGTTACAAGTGCTAATGGTATGATGATAAGATTGGGAGAATGAAAGAATCAAAGAGATATGTAGTTGTCTTCGAGACCAACTACAAGGTCGAGGTCCAGTGTTTGAACTTGTAGACCAAGAAGGTGTCAACAGATTGAAATTACAAGTTGGGCAAAAAAAGCTACTCATAAAGCAGCATAAGATCTTGAAGGAGAAAGAAGAGTTCATACGAGCGCAGGAGGATCAGAGCACTTTGCAAGCGGACTGGTATCTCAAGAATGACTGTACGTATAGCTCCGATAGGGTCAAGATAATATGGGTGTGTACTGACAAACATTTTTCAGGGAGACACGGTAGCGTCCCTGATCTTACCCACCTCAACCCCAAGTCTGTGATCGGGCAAGGATATCCGATGGATGACTTTCTTAGGCCTTTCGACGACGACTTACGGAGCTGGAATTCTACTTTCGATACGGCCAGTACAATTTTAGCTCCCTTTACTCATTCTTCGTCTGCTAGCCTGACCGCTTGGTCTAGCTCTTCTACAATTACTTCCTCTATCATGCCCCTTGGGTATACAGATGAAGAGGATAAAATTCTTAAGAAAATCGACGAAAACAAAGCCACCAAAAAATTCGAGAAAATCATGGAGTTCAAGGAAGCGATGCGAAACAAGCTCGACAAATTGGACATGGCAGAGAAAGAGGGTAGATTAGTCAATGCTTGGGTAATGACTGACTCTACGGTGGAGGTATGTTGAGGGTAAATAAAGAAAAACGCTTTGGAGAATGATGGGTAGGGTCATCACATGTTCTCGTGATATTATGATAGAAACGCGTGGAGTTTGTGCTTAAAGCATGGGCGGAGGACTTCCAACGCAAGATGTAATTTTCAAATGAATTTAGAAGTTAGAATAAAGGAATATTCCAAGTGTTTATCTACCTAGTAAGATGCATTCTCAAGGCGATTGGCGCATGTGAGACAATCGGCCAGTGGAGTGGGGCATCTCCTTCTCGGTACTTGGTCGTATATGCAAAGAGAAAAAAGGAAAAAAAGTCAATAGCATGAACAACAGACGATCTCAGGGTAGATGAAACAAAATTGGTCATAAAACTGGTTCAATCGGGCGTCAAATTTGGTGTGAAAGAAAAGGAGATTTTCCCGCTCGGCTGGTATGCGCTCAAATACAATACTACCTAGTCGTTGGCTTCCTTGAAGCGCCGTGGGAAAGGAAAACAAGCCAAACGGCCGGGCCAAAGAAAGCTTGGAGATGTATATAAGATATAGATATAGATTGTGATTGTATTGCATGTTGTGCATTGTATACTGTATCGAAGTGTTTTCAGTGTCGTGAAATCTTCTATATTCTGGTTTGATCAATTCTGGATAATGGTTGGGGATGAAAGATGGTTGTGTTGGTTGGAAGGAGGTGAGATTGGTGGAGTGATTGGGATGGATAGAGCAGATGAGCAAGCAAAAGGGATAGACCTAGACAGAATACGGAAGGAAAAGATATGAAACATTCAGCCTTATCCATTTCTCTGTATGATTAAATAGAGGAATGTGATTGGCTGTGCAAACGAGTTTAAGGCTATATATTACCTAAGCTTCCCCCCACCTCCCGTTTTGGTAGCTAATTGATGGTCAGCTAGTTTGACATTCCCCCCCTCCTTGTCTGTTGTTGGGAGCACCAGTGGAGGAAAAGATCCATTATTGACCCTTTGATTGATGAAGGCGAGGAAACAAAGAGATGGGATTGTTCGTTCCTGCCTTTCTTCCTTTTCCTGCGCGTCTTCCCTTTTAGCTGGCGAGTAGATGTAGCTTGCGAGTAGATGAGAAGATTGATACTACACAAAGGCCAGGGAGACTCATAGGTAAAGATTGCCCTCCACTCAATTTTGGTGTACTCGCACAAACGAATTGGAAAATCGTCCATGTAAGATTATACAGCAAGAGCAAAGTTGGAAAATATGAATTGATTCAATTGGTCCTATCATTGTTATCATCCTAGAACAGTGTTCATTCATTCATCCAACCATCAACCCATCAACCCATCAACCCATCAACCCGTTCCTTCCTTCCTTGTTGGAGAGGTAATAAAAGTCCCCCATCCGCTGCCATCCACTGCCATCCTCTCGCCTCCCCCACCTTGGACCCCAAATTTTCCGTGCTGTGCCTCTTCCCGCAAGACCCATCATAAACTTGAGAAAGCCAAAGGCCAAAAGCTAACCTCACTTCCTTGTCGGCGGTTAGGAGGATCATATCGTACGAAAGAAGCAAACAAACACTTTACCAACCCTCCTACTTATATTCATTCTCTGACTTACAATCGATTGATACACATTCATTTCAAATAGAAAAGCGTCTTGTTTCTTCCGCCGCAACCAATTTGGACATATCTCATCAATACCACCAAAAAGTTACGCGTCTACACATCCGATTCGGAAACCATGGCAGACCTTCAAGGAAGAAAGGTCTTCAAGGTCTTCAACCAAGACTTTATCGTCGACGAGAGATACACAGTCACCAAGGAGCTTGGTCAAGGAGCTTATGGTATTGTTTGGTACGATGTTACTTTCCTTCCGACCCTACCTGCATATGCGCATGTCCGTATCATGAACCTTCAACTAACATTGTTCTCCATGGCAGTGCTGCTACGAATTCTCAAACACAAGAAGGTGTCGCAATTAAGAAAGTTACAAATGTCTTCAGCAAGAAGATTTTGGCAAAGCGTGCGCTGCGTGAGATAAAGTTGCTACAACATTTCAGAGGTCATCGTAACGTATGCGACTCCTATTACACTCACGATAATGGTGGTGGGGTAGTTCTAACATGGGATAGATTACCTGCCTTTATGATATGGATATTCCTCGACCAGATAACTTCAATGAAACATATCTCTATGAAGGTAAGATGGGGGATTATTTTCTGCAACTCGTTGTTCCATGCTAATAATCTTTTCGCAGAGCTCATGGAGTGTGATCTTGCTGCTATCGTACGATCCGGTCAACCCCTCACTGATGCACATTTCCAATCTTTCATTTACCAAATCCTTTGCGGTCTAAAATATATTCATTCCGCGAATGTTCTCCATCGTGATTTGAAGCCCGGTAATTTGCTGGTCAATGCCGACTGCGAGTTGAAGATTTGTGATTTCGGTCTTGCTAGAGGTTTCTCTGTCGACCCCGAAGAGAATGCAGGATACATGACCGAATACGTTGCTACAAGATGGTATCGTGCCCCTGAAATTATGTTGAGCTTCCAGAGCTATACAAAAGCTAGTAAGTTATGCAACCATTGGTCGGAAAAGAAGTTATGGGCGCTAACACAAATTAGTCGACGTATGGTCAGTAGGATGTATTCTCGCAGAATTGCTAGGCGGTCGTCCTTTCTTCAAAGGTAGAGATTATGTTGATCAACTCAACCAAATTTTACATATCCTTGGTACACCAAATGAAGAAACTCTTTCAAGAATTGGATCGCCACGAGCACAGGAATATGTTCGAAACCTCCCATATATGGCGAAGCGACCTTTCCCAACTTTATTCCCCAACGCCAACCCCGACGCCCTTGACCTTCTTGACCATATGCTAGCCTTTGACCCATCTTCCCGTATCGATGTCGAAACTGCCCTCGAACACCCATACCTTCACATTTGGCACGACGCCTCTGATGAGCCTGGATGCCCAACAACATTCAACTTCGATTTTGAGGTTGTGGAAGATGTAGGCGAGATCAGAAAGTTGATTTTGGAAGAGGTTCACAGATTCAGACAACATGTCCGTGTTCAACCTGGTCAACAAGGCCAGAGCAACGGCCCTCAAGTACCTATACCACAAGAGCAAGCAAGCTGGCGTGCCGAGGATCCAAGGCCACAAGAAGCTTACGGACAAGGGCCAAATGATCTTGAACAAGATTTACAAGGTGGTTTGGATGCTATGCGATCGTAGAAGATATGGTTCTTAGGAGGTTTGATTTTTGGGGGAGTGAGGGGTTCAGCTTCAAACTTGAATAAAGAAGAAAATATTGATTGGGTTGGATTTTAAGCGTACGATGCGAGATTCTCGAAAGCAAGCATGAAACAATTTCTTGGCGCAGTAAAGTTTATCTCTTTCTCTGTCTCTAAAGACTCGACCTGACTACTGGAGAAATGGAAGAGTCTAGTTTAATAAATTACGGGGAAGGCCCCATAGCTATAGCGGGTATTGTCATTCTTTTTGTTCCATCGTGTCACTCTCTTAGCGATTTTCATGGTGTTCTATATCTCCTGCATCTGGTTATACGGTGAGATGATCAAATGATGATAGTAGTAGTTGTTGTTGAAGAAGAAAGAATAAATTAAATTCGACGATTGATACATTTCCAATGATGCTTTCCCTCACATTTTGGTTTACACTTTAGATATCCTAGCAAGTCTAGCACATTGTTTACATCACCTTTCCGTAGAGCGTGGGATTTCTACTACGACTACTTGGTATTCGTAATTCTATTGCATCTTGAACATCTTTATTCGAAAATCTAATTTCCAAGGTATACAGAGTGCGATTTCTATATATAGTTCTATCTGCGGTGGTCGTCTTAAGGTGCAAGTTGGATTTTGCCCCATGTGAAACCGCGCACTCCGTTGCTGATCCAGCATTCTTCTCCTTCCGTTAGGGAGGCTAGGGTGATGGTGCTTTCTTTGCAGATTCTGGGAGGGTTGGTTAATTTTAGATGGGGAGAGGGTTGTGAAGGGGAGGAAGAAGGGGAGAGAATGGGAGAAAAGGGGAGAAAAGAAGAGAAGAGAAAACGAACCCTTTCTCTAATGCCCATCGTCTGGTAGTTCCAATCTGGCCTCCGCTCGTCTCAGGCGGCGTAACCCATTTCCCATCGCGGTAGAAGAAGGGGGTTGTGAGGGAACCTTCCATGATTTCTGCGTTGTGAGAAGAGATGAGGAGGACTTCTTGGGGGGAGGTGAAGGTGGGGATTTGGGCGCGCGAACGCGCGGTGTCGTAGGGGGTGCGCGAGGTGGTTTTGAAGGAGGTGTAGGGCGTGGGGGTGGTGGGGGAGGGGTCCGGGATGATGGTCCAGGGGGATGATTGAGTGGGGTCGCTGGGAAGGGTGGTGGTGGGCCCGAGGGTTAGAGCGCCGCCTGTTAGGGGGGAGATGGTAGAGGTAGGGGTGGGAAATGAGGTGGGAGGTGGGAGGCGGCTCGGGAAGAGATTGCATAGGGGGACTGGGGGGACTGGGTTGCTTTCGATGGTTATGGTGCCTTCGTGATCGAGGACGATGCGCACGCGCAGCGGAGTGGGGGACTGTATGTCGATGGTGTTGGAGAGGACAGAGAGGAGGTTTTGAAATCCGGAGGCTCCTGAGATGGCGGTTATGGCGGGATGAAAGGAGAAGTGTGATGCGGCTTGCAGGAGACGGTCGCGGTGGTAGGGGAGCATGTAGAATGGCGATGGTGAGGGGTTGGGGAGAGGCCAGGATTCGATGTTCTTGGGGGATTGGAGGAGGAGGGGGTCGTAGCGGAGGGAGGTGAAGAGTTGGAAGGTTGGTGTGGAGTTGGGGGGTGGGGAGGGAGACATGTTGGTTGCTGGGTGGGAGTGCTGGGGGTTTGTTTGTTAGAATCTCGATTATGTTTTGGAATTTGTGAAATCGAAATGAAAAAATGGGCGATGTTGGGGATTGTGGTAATCATATGTGTATGTGACTCTGAGTCATAATCTAATTCGCGAAGCGGAGGTTGGTAGAAGAGACTTCTTCATTTGCATATCCATTATACATTTACTTGATGTATAATCGAAGTGCGAAAACCACTATCAACTTTTTCATCAAAAACGCATGGCATCTCTCTTGGAATAGCTGGGGCGACAGTTATGAAACTCGTAGAGCTGGATATGCAATGGCCTCACAAACACAAGATGAAATCTTCCTCGTATACGACTTGATCCCAATGAGAAGCCACAATCTCTTAGTGATATGAGGAAAATTGACGTACTGTGTAGATTTGATGTTTCTCTTTGTAAACGAATAACTGCACGTTTCAAGAATAAGAAGCTGCAATTTGGGACGTTGGTGTGTTTGTGTGAAAGTCACGTGGCATATGATCTTAGCGGGAGTTCTTCGGTAGTGGCTTTCTTGCTGTGCATTTTGCCTTCTTTTGCTAGGCTGTGGATGATAAAAACCCGGCAAAGAATGCGGTCTTTTTGAAGTCTTGCGTCGAAGTTAGCAAGTTTTGTTTTGGATTGAGATGTTTGTTGATTTGATTACTAGTGTTTTCAGATTGACGATTTGGCTGGTTTCAATCTTCGTTTAATGTCTTCACAGTGTCAATGTCAATTTGTGATTCTGAGATACAAGTGTTTTCAATCATCTGGAAGGTTTCGATTATTGGATATCTGGGGGTTATCGTTGGCTGTTAGTGTAGCTTTCATGTAGGATCGGGATCGCCTTGTGAAGTATTCCTGGTGAGATGATAGGAGGTTCAGAAATAGACGACATTTTGAATACTTACACTTATTGGAAAAGCGTGTACCTCACTGGTGACAGGTTAGAGACAATGTTTTATTTTCATAGTGGCGTAATAGGTCTCTTTCTCTTCGGGTGCTGGAATGTGCGCTGTAGTATTGCGTTATCATGTTGAGTGCTGTATGGTATCTCTTCTATCGCTTCTAGAAGGGATTTTTGCTACAGCTCCCGCATTCCTAAATCTTTGGAATGTGGTCGTCGTTAGTCAGCGATTTTATGCATCCGTCGAGATTGTAATCGACGGTTGCAGCTCAGTTGCAATAAATTGATTACATGGTATGCTGGTAGCAGAATGTTCCCCAGATCGGGAATAGACTGCTATTGCCAAATACCCCCAGCTCGTCTCTTGGATCGTGGGAACTGTAAATCTTTCCACACACCTCTTTTTTGGCCCTAGTCATTTTATCTGTACTCTAGTAGACTGAGATTTTTAGAGTTACTTGATAATTTGTGATCAACTGGAATATCTATACTTCGCCCTAGGGCAATACAACCTGCTAAGCATTAGCTGGCTCTGAGTGTGGAACGAAAGCAATGGGTAAGTAATACCACCGTTTTCTGTGTATGTTAAGATAGAAGCTGATCTTTATATTCAGATTCTTCTTCTGCCGATTCTTCCTCTGTTGTAAGTGACAATTCTCTCGCAAGCTTAAAGTTGAGATTCAAATCATCGAAGCAATTCTGGAGACTCTTCCGAAGAGGCTTCATCCGATGGCTTATTACATTTGTTCTGATATCTCTTCTCTATGTGACAATTCGAATCGTTTCAAAGGACCAAGATATGACTGAAGGAGAGAAGCAATTTTTCAATGCTGTCTCTCTCTATCTGGTTTTAATGATTGGAATGAGTCTTACTTTTGGATTTGAGGCCATGGCGATCGACCTAAGATGGTGGATTTTAAGTAGAAAGGAAAGAAGTTTAAGAGACGTGAGTTTCATTCATGGCCACACTCATTCAATGGCTCCTGTTGAATAAATCACAAGATCGATACAATCCTACACGCCGATAGCCTTACCACTGTCACTAGCCTCCTTGGACGCAAAATTTGGTATAAGATTAGACATTTCACTTGGGATTGGGATTTGGGCACTATGATTATGTCGTGTTTACTTTGGATTCTTCTCAATATCGTAAGCTCATTGTACCAACTATGCTTAGATATGTGGACTGACAGGAATAGGGTGCCCAAGTGGCCATAGCATCTGTTGGGCTTACATATTCAGTTGATACTGCTGAGAAGATGGCTCATATGTCTCGTGGGAATGTTTCTTATCCTAATATGACACAATTCTTTCCCGTAAAGCTTCCAAATGGTAGATCTTCAATAAACAACTTGGGCGCACAACAATACACAGCAAACAGGTGAGTCACTTCATGAGACTATATTCATCAGCAATGCTAATTATTAGTTTTGGTATGATGGCTTTGAATTTGTGGTCTACCACTCAACCAATTCCTGAACCAGCAACAATTTACAAATCCGGGTTGACAGCTGATTTATTCGGGATTGATAAAAAAACTTGGGCCTTTGTATTCATGGATACTTCTTCTGATGGTTCAACTTCTGCATACTCGGATCGTACCATTAAGTCCACATCGAGTTGTGAAAGTTATCTTGTAACAGATGGAGGAAATGGCAATTTTACAGATTTGACAATTAGCAAGAATGGAAAATCAGAGGGCTTCAAGGTTAAATTACCAATCGCCGCTGGACCAGATCAGACAACATTCTTCACAGTACCATTTACAACATGTGGCGAAGGTTGTAGCATTGTTGAAGCAGTCGAGGCTTCCGCGAACGAACCTTGGTATTATAAATGTAACATTACAGTTGGTCCTATTATCAACGCCCAAAACGCAAATCAGGAAGTATCTCTACCACTCCGCCATATGTCGTCAGCTGCAATCGCTCTACAGGGCTATGCAGCTAATCCCGAACTAAACGATACTCAATATCGAATATACGTCTCTGAATCTACCTACGGCTACCCGAGAAATGGATCGGCAGATGATTTTGGATATCAAATATCGTATTTTGCTATTGGCGCCATAGCTGCTGCTGCGAATTCCAATAACCCCTCAATATACGCGATTGGAGATCGGCCAGTTATAGGAACTCAGCTCAAAATCACTCAACATGTTCTTCTCTTGGGACTCTTGATTGGTCTCGTTTCTGTACAAGCGGTCTGTTTTATAACAACGGCGTTTGTGGCAAATAGAGTAGTAGTTAAAGATGAAAGTGTTTTTTCTACATCGAGCATACTGCGGCCGGTGATGAATTCTTTGGGAGATCATGGGAACGCTGCGGAAGGGAAACAGATATGTGAGGTTCTTAGTCATTTGAGGTTAAGATATACGGCTGTTCGGGACGAGAAGGATAGGTCTGTGTGGAAAGTGGGACTTAGCAATGCTGAAAGACTTAAGAGATTTCCGGATTTGAAAATGTATGATTGATTTGTAGTTCTGTTTCTCTGGTTTGGAAATGGATGGATAAATTCCGAGAAGGGTGCGTAATACTTCGCTGTGGCATCTAGATTTACTTGGAACGTTAACCTATTACTTATTTTTTGATGGACCAGCTACAATATCTAGCAAGAAATCATAAAATGAGCACTCCTCTTCTTTCACCTAATCCGCAAAATGTAAATACAGAGGTCTGGAAGTTTCCAAGTGCCAATGGCCATAATTTGTGCGAATGCATAATTTGTTGTAAAATGAACTGATTATACATCTACTCGTTTGCCCATAGTAATGAATCTACCCCTCGCCAAAGGCGGCGGGGATTATATGGACTTCCGAAGCGACGAGTGGTGCGAGTCCACAATGACGAAAGAACGCCGCTTTAGTCACCCTGCGCTAAGGATGGCCAATGCCGTAGCTTCACTTGATGATTAAACTGGTATCACCAAGATTTTTTGAGCTGGTTGTTGAATCCACCTTCAATTCGAACATCAAGATTGTAACCACCACCTATCAGCTATACCACTCATAATCCTCCCCGTTACCCTACCGCATCTTCTTTAATTGCCCATTTTATTGTTTTAAATGTCTGTACCAAGCACAATGCCTCCGGGCAAACCCATGCCAAATTTTGCGGCATCAACACCACAATCATCAGTCTGGGATCGCATAACCACATGGGCTTCCGAGAACAAGGCAGTTGTATATACAATCGCTGGTGTCGCAGTAGTAGTTTCCGGCGCTGGAGTTGCATACTATTTATTAGACTCAGTAAGTCGTATTTTACCGCTGGTTTTTGTAGATACATCGTCATTGCAGATGCTAATACATAATTATAGAAGGACTCCACATCCACCCAAAGCGTGCCAAAGAAGTCAAAGGAAAAGAGGCGAAGGAAGAAGGAAGAAAAGAAGGAAGCCGATTTAGAGAAGGGAACCACGCCACCCGATAGCAAACCTAGAACACAAGCCGAGATTGTGGATGAGCTTCCTGAGGTTGACGAAAACACCGTGGGAAACCTATCGGATCAACAACGCAAAGATTATGCCGCAAAGTTGAAGGCAGCTGGTAACACCGCATATGGAGCCAAAGACTATCCTCGAGCCATCGATCTTTACGGGAAAGCCATCCTTTGCAAGCCAGATCCTATCTTCTATTCGAACCGCGCTGCATGTTACAACGCTCTCGGCGAATTTGAGAAGGTTATTGAGGACACTACTGCCGCGATCAATCTCGATAGTGGATATGTAAAGGCCTTGAACCGTAGAGCAAATGCTTATGAACATACCGAGAAATTCAGTGAGGCTCTACTCGACTTTACAGCTAGCTGTATTATCGATGGCTTCCGCAATGAGCAAAGCGCACAATCTGTTGAGAGGCTGCTCAAAAAGGTAGCTGAGTCGAAGGCAAAGGTCATTCTTGAGGCCAAGGATAAGAAGCTTCCAAGCCCAACATTCGTTACCAACTACCTCCAAAGTTTCCGATCAAAACCCGCGCCTGCAGGATTAGAAGATAGCGCTGAGCTATCAGAGGAAACAGGAAAGGGTCAATTACAACTTGGACTACGAGCTATGGCAAAGAAGACCAATGAGGGATATGAAGATGCTTCAGCTGCATTTGAGAAGGCCTTAGATTTGGGCGATCTCGGTGAACATGAAGCTTTTGCGTATAACATGCGTGGAACATTCAGATACCTTCGTGGCGTACAAATTGATGCTCTAAGTGATTTGAGCAAGAGTATCGAATTGTCGCCCGACTACACACAAAGTTATATCAAACGTGCAAGCATGCATTTGGAACTTGGTTAGTATTTACAGTCCATTGATTTATGATTAGCTACTAATATCAAAATCAGGTGACAAGGACGCCGCTGCTGCAGATTTCGATAAAGCTATGGAACAGCATGACGATGACCCTGATATCTACTACCACCGCGCCCAACTCAACTTCATTCTCGGAGAACTTTCACAAGCAGCAAAGGACTACCAAAAATCTATTGATCTTGATCGGGATTTCATCTTCTCGCACATTCAACTCGGTGTTACACAATATAAGATGGGCTCAACCGCATCGTCGATGGGAACATTCAGACGTACAATCAAAGCATTTGAAGATGTGCCTGATGCATACAACTACTACGGAGAGCTTTTGTTAGATCAACAGAAGTATGATGAGGCTATTTCACAATTCGAGAAGGCCGTCGAGTTGGAGAAGCAAACTAAACCATTAGGCATGAGTGTTCTTCCGCTTATCAACAAAGCTCTTGCTCTCTTCCAATGGAAGCAAGATTTCAGTGAGGCTGAGAAGCTTTGCGAAAAGGCCCTTATCAGTACGTTGTTTTATCTCCTTCCAGTCATTCATTGCCCATACTAATGTAACTCTAAATAGTCGACCCTGAGTGTGATATCGCTGTTGCAACCATGGCACAACTACTTCTTCAACAAGGCAAGGTAACTGAAGCACTTAAGTACTTTGAGCGAGCAGCAGAATTATCTAGAACCGAAGGAGAAATTGTCAATGCTTTGAGCTATGCTGAAGCTACCAGGACACAATTGGAAGTCCAGGAGAAATATCCAGAATTGGCGAGTAGATTAGCGGGCATGAGCGGACTCGGAGGAGCTGGTATGCGTTAATTCTCAAGCACATTGAGAGGTCCGGATGAGTTGAGTGATATGATAAAATGATGATTTTGATATCATGAATGAATGGATGGACAAAGTGGTTGGGACATAATCAGCAAAGAAGTATCGAGAATGTTGAGGTTCAATGGATGTGTTGACTCCATGATTTGATCTTGAGTAAAAAAGAAAGGCAGAACGAAAACACAATTCAATGTAAAATTATTATTTTTCAACTCACGGTGAAAGGCTTGGTCCCCTCACTCATGAATATTTGGAGGTCTGGGTGAGATGGGGGAGGGAGTTTGTAATATAATACGAGGGGATGAGTTATGAGAGATGTATGAATGTGAATAGGGGCAGCCATGGTTGAGATTAGTGGGTGAACATGTATTGGTAAGTACGAATGTATTCATATATTCAATTTTGTGACTATGTAAATTTTCCGCAATTACTCAGGACTAGTCGTCTTGTGATGTGAAAGGATGGGTGTGTTGTTTTTTTGTTTTTTTGTTTTTTGGAAGGGAGGGGCGGGGGAGGAGTTACGGATGGGTATTGAAGGATAGGTATTTGAGAGGGAGGGAGGAAGGGAGTAGATGGAATGAAATGCAGTGGGAGTTTGTGTGTAAGGAGAGGGGGGAGAGGAGAAGAGGAGGAGAGGTGAGAAAGTGGAGGAATTGGGAGGAATTGAGAATGATGGTGGTGATCTTGTAGTGATAGTGTTGTGTGTGTGTGTGTGTGTGTGTGTGTGTGTGTGTGTGTGTGTGTGTGTGTGTGTGTGTGTGTGTGTGTGTGTTGTGTTGTGTTATGCTGTACTGTACTGTATGTGAAGAGGGAGAAGGGAATTGATGTGTGGATGAGGCGCCGGATAGTTAAGATGGTGAATTTGTTTGAGGGGTTCTGGGATTGTGTGGATATGGATATGGATGTATGTTTGTTGGGTGGGAGGATGGGAGGGTTCTGGGATGGATGGGATTGGGGTTTGGAGGATGGGATGAAGTGAAATCAGTTGAATATCTCAATATTGATTTCTCGTTTTCATTCTCAGTCTCATTTTTATATCTAGATAGGTATCATATATAATAAGAATGCTCTCTCTCTCTCTCCTCTCCCGCTCTACGTAATATCTCTCTTCGCACTGGATCATACTATATATATACTCTTAGAAGGGAACTACCTCGTTCGGTTTAATTGCTCGTTTTTATTTATTGACAGATTAGGGGGGCGGGGAGAATAGATGTGTGTGTATGCAGAGTACCTACCTACCTACCTATAGCGAACTACAAGCTGGCTGTATGATCCCTAGCTGTTCTGGGCGAGGAATTGAGATGTCTAGGTTCTACATGTGCTGTGCTGTGTTGTGTTGTGTCGCCAGATGTCTACGGAAAGAAATGTGGTCGCGTGGATTTGTGAACTGTTTTGGGATTGTGGTGAGTGAGTGTGTGAGAGAGAGTGTGTAACCTAAGTGTGTGAAGTGGAAAGTGGGTAAACTGGACTCCAGGTGTTACGATATCGCATTCGGTTATATGTGTGTATGTATGTGTATGTGTGTGTGTAAAGGAGGCGGGGTAGTTGCAGAGGTTCGGGGAAGATGCATGTCTGAGGTGTGAGAGGATTTATTTGTAGGGTCCTTCTTGCGTTGTGTGGCATAACCATAGCTCTCCTCATCGGTAACCAATCTCGTGCATCTTCGAGAGCTTCTGTTTTCCTCCGAAGTATACTCATGCAATTCTCACGTGATTCAGTTTTTGGTCTGTGTGCCAGTCCAGTCCCCTCCCCCTCGAAAGCATTGCTTGCTTGCTTGCACAGCCAGCAGCAACCACCATTGCGAGGATGTGTATCTATCTAATTGCTGAGTATCAATGATATTATGGTCGTGGATCACATGGCTGAGTAATCTATGAGTCGTCCACTGATTGCTGCCTAGTATGTATTGGACGGACGACGCTGTGAACATCTCGTTCCCCCAGATTCTTTTTTTTTCTTCGCTTGCTCGCCTCACTTCCGTCACTCTGCAGTCCACTCCAACGCAAGCCTCACTCTCCCGGATTGCGCTTTTTTCCTCTTCGCTCGTTTCTTCCCTTTTATCCTTTCCTTCACTCCATTTCACTCCTCACTCCATTTCACTCCTCACTCCTCACTCCTCACTTCACACTCCACACTTCACCCCGTGTCGTTCTTCACGCATAATATTAGATCTTACTAACATTACGCTTACAAATAATTTAATTCTTACATTTATTTATCCCACTGCTTGTTTGTCTGTCTTTGGATTTTATCAAGCCAAACTTCATTCATTGGTTGTCGTGTCGCTCTCTTTCCTCCCCCTTCCACTGCCCGCGCGCCCGGAATCCATCTGTCTTGGTGCCCGATTCTCTCACCGAACACCACTAAACACCACCACTCACTCACTCACTCACTCACCCACTCACCCACTCACCCACTTACTATTCCATCTCATCCAGCACGCGCTCCTCGTAAGCATTTCCATTGCTTGCTTCTCCATTCGTGTCGCATACATATATATATATATATCCAAACTTTGTGTATTTTGCCTCATTACTCTGAAGATTTTATCTCGCGAACCATTTTCTCTTCCTCGTCTACATACAGTCCGCCGAGCTGTCACTTGAGCCCCGGTTCATGATCAAGCGTACGGGTCATTTGCCCCGCGTAAGATATGCGAAGATCTTCTTCGAGTTCTCTCTCATAGCTTGCGGCTCTTCTCTCGTCAAATAACCTTTTGTGTACTTCTAAGATTTTGATATATTGCTTATATCTCCTATCGTGTTTCTCATATCTTTGGTCGGTTCGTTATATTGGGTTGAGTAGATGCTTGTCAGAGTGTGGACTGACAGCTAATAGCAATGTCGATGCATCCAAACTACTCCCGTAATGGGAGTTATTCACGCCATGTATGACTGATTTCTTCCCCCTTCAACTTCTCGCATGAGCTTTATTCTGATGGCACATCGTAGTACTATCCCCCGCCTCCTTCCATGCACACTTCAGATTCCGGTTATGGTTCTACACGAGGGGAGATGGGCCCGCCATCATTAGATTTTCCACCTCAACCTATTGAGATTGATCTGAGTAATTCGAGGACCCTTCCAAGTCCTTCCCTTTCTTCTTCAGTTGCTTGGGAGCCAACGTTGTTTCCTTCTCCTCATGGATTTCCTGATCTGAATTCCCCATATGGACCAATTTCCAGGATGCAACAACTGCCAATGGATCGTGCGACAGGCCAGGCTCCATTACTCCAATGGTATGCCGATAATGATGGACCTTGGTACCCCAAGACAATTTCAGACCCCGTCCCGGAGGAGAGAGCAAATAGCAAGGTTCGTTCAAATAATCGTGCACCCGTTGCTTTTGGAGGGCCGTATCGTCAGCAAGACCCCGTGGAGAATGGACCCTTTCATTTCGGTGGCCCACCACAATCAGATTCTGGATATGAAACCAGAAGGAGCCATGGAAATGCTTCAATCTTTAGCTCTGATATTAATGATCGCGATCAAGACTGTCAAAGTTTAGCAGGTCATGTTGCGGACTACCAGCCTTTCCAGGGGTTAAATGAAGCATTGCACTCTCGCGAGACCGGGAGACCCGAAACATGGCCAGTACATCTTCCGGCTTCTATTAACTCGCCAGGTCTGTTTTGTCCTACCTGTTCCAAATCCGTAAAAACAAAATCTGAGTTGAAGTCCGTTCCTATAATCATCTGCCATGAAGAACCACTACTGATTTTTCACAGGAAGCATGATTTACGACATAAAAAGCCCTTTGTGTGTACCTATCCAGGTTGCGGAAGAACTGAGGGATTTAGCACAACCAACGATCTAGATCGACATACTAAAAGCAAACACCCCTTAGCTACGACCTCGAGGGCAGAGTCGATGAAAAGATACCGCTGTGTTGTACCTGGCTGCAAATCCAAGGATAAATTATGGCCACGGCTCGACAACTTCCGTAGTCACTTAAAACGGGTCCATTCAAAAAGCGATCAGCCGGGAGATAACTTTGAGGAGATGATACGACAGTAGGTCCGAGAAGACTTCAACAAAATTCGGTAGGACTAATACTTTTCTAGGGCTGAATATCTGGAACCCTCAGGTTTACCCCAAGATGCCCATCTTTCTGCAGAAGTGTCTACCCACGATATCTCGCACAACAGGGAAGTTAACCAATTTTCAACAAAACCCCAGGACATCAAATCCAATTGCAAGCCCGTCTATCCAAACTTGATCCAGGATTTAGTCACCCCAATGGACACCCCAATGGACACCCCAATGGACATTCCAATGGAGAAACCTCTCGGCGCGGATGTCAATACCAGTGGCACTGCTATACCTGAACCGAATAGTCCTCCCTCGGAATCACATACTAGAGATACCATCAAACCATCGGAATTACTTCGGAATCCTTCTGAGGTCATCAACAAAACCTTTTTGGAAAGTGTTCTCTCCACCCCAGTGGGTATAAAGAGTGTATTGGATCGTAATCTTGATCATGTAAGCCGTCCATCGGTGGAGCGAAATACATTACCACCTGCAGGTAAGGCAACTCGACATAGTAGCGTCTCAGTCACCGATGCAACCATTGCCGGAATGCTCAGAACCGCATTAGCAGAGGCAAAAAATCCATCCGACGATGGTGCATTGCCGATGGGACGGAAAGTTTTGCCTAATGGAAAATCTTCTCCCGCTGATTCCTGGGGATCCACAACAGATAAAGCTGCATGTCTGCTAGATGAACTTAATGATTCCACTTCTTCCACAACAGATGATTCCTTGGACCAGGAAAAAGTTGTTGAGGTTTTCAAAACTCTTCAAAAGTTAGGTTACATCATTCAAAAGGATCCAAATCATACACCTCGGATACAAAACACAGGATCTGTTGCCAGCAATAAGAGTGAGAACCAAGTTACTTGTGAGGTGTGTAAAAAGTTTAAAGGAAGACCTTGCGAATTGAAGTAAGCTCAAAATCTACCTTTTGCATCACTATTACTGATCATAATTAGGAAACATATGAAACGGCACGAGAGGCCTTACGGCTGTACTTTTATGACCTGCAACAAAACCTTTGGAAGTAAAAATGATTGGAAACGACACGAGAACTCGCAACATTTCCATCTGGAGACCTGGCGTTGCGACAGGGAGAAGCCCGAAGGTGGAGCATGTGCGAAAGTCTCTTATCGTCGCCAAACATTTCAAGAGCATCTAAAGAAAGAACATGATATAATTGACCAGGATGCTGTTCATAATATGGTTGAAGCTTGTCGTATAGGTCGTAACTGTCAGGCTCGTTTCTGGTGTGGTTTCTGTGTGTCACTTGTTGACCTTAAGAATCAGAGTTTTGCTGCCTGGACAGAAAGGTTTGACCACATAGATAATCATTTCATGGGGCGCCATGGACTTCAAAAACAAAGCATTCAAAATTGGATCCCAGTTGATAGTGACAAATCCAGGGGCGACGTCGACAATCCGAATATCTTAGGTGGATATTCACCTAAAGATGGCCGCCAGGAACTATCGACCGATTCTACCAATGAGTTTGGTACAATCTCACCCGAACCAGTCGGTAATAAAGGAGCCTCATCTGCTTTAGTGGGTCAAGAGCCCGGGATATCCAAGAAACGAGAACGCAGCGACGATAAAAATGACAGGCCAGCAAAGTATACAAAGATTACGGAGATTGTTTACTGTGTACGCTCCCATTTCACTATGGCATATGCATTTGCTAACGTATTTATAGTGTCATTGTGCGGATGATCTAGGACGTACTCTTGCTCTTAGTCCTAAGTGTACTTCCTGCAATCATGATGTTTGCAATGAGTGCAAGAGCGATTCGATTGGTAATTGTGAAGGTCAAAAAGTCTGACATATTCATGAATATTGTCTGGTGTGTCTTAAGTTGGTTTATTGACTACTTTCATTTGAGAAGGGATAGTTGTGTAAAAGTATTGGGTCTGCGATAAAATTGGGTAGGAATTTGAAAACAATGGGAGGGTAGATATCCAGGGATTTTTTTCCTTTGGCGTTTGCAAATTGAACCTTATGGCAGTAAGAAGATCTTTTCCATAATGTGTAAAGGTTAGCGAGGGGCACAGTAAATTGATCTTTTTGGGCATACTACATCTACGATGGTGGGAGGTATTCAGTGACCGTGTTGAACAACAACTCCAATGGTTGGAATACGATATTCTCAGCCGCAGCGATAACCGCTCTCCGATCCAGTCCATGAAGGGGTTGTCTCGCTTAACACACCGAATAGATTAGAGATGGTGTAGGGTAAACAGTGCTCATAGGATAACATAGAATACAACAGTTGCAAAAACTGCCCAGGATCAAGGGCAAAGCCACATCATATGCAACTTTCCCTCCACGTGGCGCACCCTTTCTACGACGTGAATATTTGTGAAACTAGACTCATTTGGGTCACCGAGTTTTAGGGTGGAGGAGTGGTTTGGAGATGTAGGGGAAAGGCGAAGCAAGCGGAGCCAAAAAGTGAGGCTGCATGTCTGTGTGTGCATCTATTGTCTGCATGTGGAAGGAGGGGTGTTCTTGATTCTTTATGGAATATCTTCATGGGCGTTGGAACTTGCTCACAGGGCATTGTTGGGTTTTGTGTTGCATGTGGAGATCTCGAAGATTAAATTCATATGTGAGCAGACGCTACTCGGTGGCATGGGCAGATGTAGAATCTTTGCGAATGCCACTTATATTCATCATACTCGATCTTCAATGTGAATAGCCGAGTGTGTGTAGCATTTGAAGAAACATTTGGTTTAGATGGATGAGATAAATGTGGAATTGGGTGATTGGAGTGAAATGGGCAAGAAAAACAAACAAACCGGAATGTTCTAACCGATGCAGCGCACTAACGAACGAAAATGAATGTTAAACGCTCGATTGTCCCAATTAGATTGCGATGCATTAAATGCGACCGCGATACAGACTCGGTAAGAAACGCATTTGAAATGGTCTCTGTTATCATTTGGGGTCCGTTTTCATTATTGGCGGTTGGAAAGTTGGAGCGTCTGATGGTGTGGGTGGGGGCTGGAGTGCTGACGCCCAAAAGAAGTAGAATGAAATGACATGGCATGAAATGCAATGAACGAATGGGGAAAGGAAGGGAAAGGTAAAAAGGGGAATAGGAAAAAGGGAAGGAGGGGATTTGGGTGTTCTTGGCTGTACAATGAATGTATGCTTTGAAGCAGAAACGAATGCGATGATTGTGCTACCGCAACTTCTGGAGCAAAAGGCGAAGCAGAAGGACTGTCGTTCTAAGCGAAGGGAGCGGAAGAAAACTAACTTTCCCCAGTGAATCCGATCGTATCGAATGAGACTTTTATTTTGCGCCGAGTGAACTTTCGCAATTGACGGAACGGCTTGCGGATTCTATTCAATAGACGGCTAAAAGTAATAATAATAATAATAATAATAATAATAATAATAATAATAATAATAATAATAATTTTTGAAGAATTGACGTCGAGGTCTGCCTAGCGGTCGCCTTGTCCGCCTTACACCATGTACAAGGATTAATTCCTTTTCTCATTGGTTCAGATGTGGACCTCATGTTGGAATGGTAGAAAAGGGAAAAAAGAAAGAGCGATGAATTGAAGTGTATGGAGAGCTCCATCTGCACGACTGACTAGCTCGGTCGGGTCTCTACTCGCATCATGTTTATGAGTTTCGACATGGGGAACGGTTTGGGGTGGTATGCGGTGCCCTGTCAGAGCTGCTTCAAGCCATCAAGGAACATGAGCAATGATGAGGGGCGCAGCACATGGAGAGTCGTCGATCTCCAATGCTTTTGATGGGCTCAGGGGGTATGCACGCCAGAGTCGACATACAGAAACGTTTGGATTATGTGAGGAGATCCTTCACCGGCCTGCTGTGGGGCCTACCCATCTCCTTTCCACAATGCGGCTCTGTGATAATTTGCAAAAGAGTACGTCCGTCCCAAATGGTACACTCATGGACTTTTGTGGAGGATATGTTGGGGCTTGGTCCACATACTTTAGTGGTTTGTCGTGCCGTCTCTGGTTTCTTTGTTTTCTTGCATCATCTGAATACATCATATCTGTTCTGTTACATACACAACAACTGCGCCTATCGTCTTCGCTACTTCGCCTCAGACTTGCCCCCAGTCTCAACATCTCCATATCAGACTATCGACCGGTGGATTTTCATGACCTGGCATTCTTGAAATTCATGATTTTGTTTGTGTATAAATAAAAACAAAAGGTCGTGTACAAAAAAAGATTTATTTGTTTGTTTGTTATCTGCAAAAGCACTTGTTGGAAGTCGTAGCAAGGTGGACATACTCGAATTACGTTTGTGAGTTCTGTTTGTTCTGTTTGTTGGCCCTCCTGTCCTGTCGTCTCAATTCAAAAGTTCTTTTGGGATACACAAGAAACTCATTCCCGTAATAGGATCAATAAGAAAACAAACAAATATCGGTTCTATTCCTTCCAAGCTTATTGCTTTTTATCTCTTTCTCTTCTAGAAGCTCAGCTCAGCCCCGCCCCATTTCTCCAGTTTAGAATCGTGGGGGCCAAAAGCAAAGAAAGTAAACCCGAAGACGCATCTATACTGGCTATTCAATTACTTCCACTTATATTATTTGGACATCATGTCTTACGATACTCTACCTTACTCGACCATGGAACCACCTTTCTTCCAGGAGAATAGATCAAACCCCCAATCTTTCCGTCATGAGGATTTGATGGACATTGAAAGTTCTTGGATACAGAATATTGATCCACTTCTTCGTCAATCTCAAATGGGCTCGCCGGATTTCGGTTACAGTCAAGATATACCACAACAACCTTTACAGAGATTCATCACAGAGCCAGGACGAGCTCTCTTCACTACTGTTCCAAACATGACTCACTTTGATAGCTGTCCCCGACCGCCTTATAGAGCATTCGAACCCGTTAGTGTCTATCCTCAAGCTTCTCGAACAAGAATGATATCCCCTTCTCCTTCCCAAGAGCTCTCTTCCAACTGCAGCAGTGCTCGAAGTCCAGCTACCGAAACAGATTGGTATCACGATGGATACTATTCTTCGCGGGGCCAAGATGATTACACCCTCCCCAACAGCTCTCATGCTACCTCGCAAAACTTCTCTGATATATGGTCACCACCACAAATTCTATCCGGACATCCCACTGGATATCCATGTGTTAATCTCAGTGATGTCCAGGCATTTGCCGATCCGCAAGAAATCAAATTCGAGACCGATGAAGCATATGCCGATTATGCGATCCAAGCATCAGAATCTGGGAGCCACAAGTTAGCTTCTCATATACCACATTATAGAGATGAGGGACTGGGAGCGTCGATTCGAGATGCTGCATCTCCACAAGCAGTTTCTATTCAAGCTTCCAATAACGACAATACATCTACAGTTTCTGATGCTGATGCTGATGTTGATGCAGACGGCGATGTTGATGTTGAACCTAATGGGGAAATAGACATGGAAGCAGAAATCGATTTCGAATTACTGCCTCAAGATGGAGAAGTTGAAGAGGAGGAAGAACCGTCAGATACAGAATACACACCTCGTCCCTCACCCCGCAACCCGCGCAAACGCACCAGCACAGCTAAACCCTACTCTCCCCGCACCACAAAACGCAACCGCATATCTAAATCCTCCTCTAAACTCTCCTCAGGAGGTCTCTCCTGCAAACAATGCGTCTCCACCGGCTTCAAAGACACTCCTACTCTGCAGCGACACATCGCATCCGCGCACACTCGGGCTTTCATCTGCGTCTTCAATTTCGCAGGTTGCGATAGTACCTTCGCCTCGAAAAATGAATGGAAACGACACGTTTCCTCTCAACATCTCAATCTGCAAGCTTGGGTGTGCACTCTCGGATCCTGCGGCAAGGTTCCTCTCAGCTCGCACTCGCACTCGGGCTCTGGCGCTGCAGTGCGGAAAGGTGTGGTGGGAACCCCGCATGCGCACGCGCGCGGTTATGGAGAGGTTAAAGGCGCGGAGTTTAATCGGAAGGACTTATTCACGCAGCATTTGAGACGCATGCATGCGCCGTTTGAGGTGAAGAGGAAGGGGAAACGGAATGGAGAGTGGGAGGAGCGGGTGCGGGTTCTGCAGAGGAGTTGTGAGCGTAGTCGAAGGGAAGCGCCGGAGCGGCTTGGGTGTCCGGTGAGGGGGTGTGCGGAGGGAAATGATGGGTTGGGAGTGTGGTTTGAGGGGAGCGGGTGCTGGGATGAGAGGATGGAACATTTGGGGAAACATTTGGAGAGGGTGGGGGATGGGGCGGGGAGAGCGGATGAAGGAGGAGTGAGGCAGGATGATGATACGCTCTTTGTGGAGTGGGCGGTGCAGCAGAAGATTATTGAGAGGGGGGTGAGGGGGGATTGGATTCTCTGTTCGGGGAAGAGCGGTCATGCGTGGGCGAGGAAGAGACTGGTGAGAGGTTTGGATAGGAGTGATGGGAGGATGGTGGCGAGACATGTGGGAATCAAAGTGGAGTGTGGGATAGAGGGGGATTTGGATGCCGAGGGAGAGGATGAGTAATGATGGAATTTGAGTGAATGGATGAAAAAGGCACTTATCTGTCCCTCTCCTCTCTTTTTTCCTTCTATTTTTTTTTAATTTTTTTTTAATTGGATGTGTTGTTGAAAATGTAGGATTGTGATGGATATGAATCTGAATATTCCAGCCAGGCAGGCTCACGAAGTACGAAGTACGAAGTAATGAGTTATGAATTATGAATTATGGATGATGCGGCGTTACTTTCCATTTTGTTTTCTCCTCGTTATATTTTTTCTTTGGTTTCTCGGGCTCGGGCTCAAGAGAAGTAGATGGTGTTTATATTGTGTCCTGGCTGGTCTACTTTAGCAATTGATGACGATGATGTATTTTCTTCCTTCCTTCCTTTTTTCCTTTTTTTCTTCTTTCTTTCTTTCTTTCTTTCTTTCTTATAGGATTGGGGTTAGGGTTGAGATTAGGATTGGGATTAGCTACCTAGGTTCAGTTCCGTAAGGCTAGATCAATAATGGATTACCTGGTGCATATAACTCGATATCTCTTTCCTCCAATCTGAATACTGACACTCATCAGTGAATTTTAGAAGCATGAGGTGATGAAGTTGCTACTCTTTGCACAGCGACAGGGGAGTTGAATTTGGTATATTGGTATGCGGGATGTGCTGCTCTTGGAATATGGAAATCCGTATAAAGTATTGAAGGGCCCAGATTGAACCTGTGGCTAAAGGTAATCAATCCTCTTACTACCCCTCAAAGACACTTCATAATTTCAGAATACAAGCCTCTTCAGGTCAACTCAACCCCTATTAACAATCTCCTGCCTACCGACAATCTTCGCCAACCTCTCTTCACTCTGTGCCTCCCCCTCTTTAAATCCCATCGCGCTCGCTAAGCTTCTCGCTTCTTCATATCTTCTCCTAGCTTCCTGGATATTCCCATCCATTTCTGCGAATTCTCCTAGATTATGTGTTGCAACAGCACATCCGAGATCACATTCTTCGGTTCTTTCTGGGGGTGCTATTTTGGCACAAATTTCTAGGGATTTGGTAGCCCATGCGCGGGCATTTTTGATTTGTTGAGAGCGGGATATTATGGGTTGTCCTAGTTCTGGTGGTGGATTTTGCTGGGCCAGTGAGATGGAGAGATTGTTCACTATTGGCAGGTGGTTAGTGGGTGACTTTCGGAAAATGGAGAGGGAACAAACTTAGAACGGCTGTGTGGCAGGTAGCTGGGGTAGAGAGCGCGATAGCTTGGAGGAATAGGGGTGCGGCAAGGTGGTGTTTATCGGTTGCTTCATAGTGATGTGCAAGAGCTAGAAAAAAAGTTAGTCCAATTCAAATTGACGTCTTGAATGGAAACACAAACCTTCAAAAGTTCCGCCCATCTCTTCGTCCGATAACCAAACCTCTTCCCCAGGTCTAATTCCCTCTTTCTGTCTCCTCATTTGTTCCTTTAATATAGTCTCCACTGCATACACCAAGCTTTCCTCGGCCTTATCTGGTTGTAAAACGTATTCCCCGTTGTATAAATCAGCGATTTTGACACTGATCTCTACCATCCTCCTAAGCACTCTCGTTCTCTTGCCAATATTCCTTTCCAAATCTCCCAATTGCTCCATCCATTTCCCACAGTCATCTCTCATAATTTCGTACACACCAATCGCTTTGTCATAGGCTTGAATTTTCTCTAATAAAACACAAACAGATATTTTGATTCCAAGATACTCGTCAGAAAATGGATCCATACCCATCTCATCTGCAACTCGCAAAGCCTCTTTGTAGTATTTAATAGCATTCTTAGGTTCGAGCGACATATTGGTGTAGTAGAGGGCCTTGCGCAATTGCTTTGCTACAGGTTCGGGAAAGGCTTTGAAGCCGTCGATTATGTATTTGTTATACCACCAATTGATATATCCTAGACAAAAGACTCCGAATCCTATACTGTATTTGCAAATGCTGTATTAGCACTGCACATCAAAGCCGTAAAATGAAAGCGGACGGATGTAAGGTGTCAGTTACGCTATTGTAGCTCCGGTCATGCTATATGGATGTGCTCGAAAGAGTATTTTGGCATTCCTCGTGAATGAGCCTTTGGAGCGGTTAACCTTAGGTTGTGCTCCTCGTGTAGATTGCCATCTCTGCTGCTGTGTTCGGCATGGTGCGGGGTTCCTGGTAGCAGGTCTACTGGACCGTGTGGCTTGCACTCGTTGTTGACGAAGACATTGTGATGCGCGATGAGAAGCGCCAGCAGATCCGATGGAGGTTGCGAACCGTGGTGTAAACATCATAGAAGCGAATTCTATAACAATCGCACAATTGAATATGGAAGTCCAGGCACAATTGTCGTTGACGCAGTTTATGAAGCTTTGGTCGTCCGGGAGCTTCATAAAATTAACGATTTCCTTCCTGCAAGACATTTCAACCTAACCAAAATAATCCCTGTCTCCCGCAATGCGCTAACCAATGAATGACGCTACCCCACATCATCGACGAACGTCAGCTTGGTGTTCAATCGCGATATTTCTTTTCGATCAAGCTTCACTTATTACCATAACACGTTTCATTCAAGATGGCCGGTAAATTCGAACCCAAAACTCCTGTTACGCTGAACCCGCCAAAGTACGATCCTATTTCGCTGGAAGAACTTGCAAAATGCAATGGTAATTACGGTCTCTTTACGATCTCCAGAGATGGGGGGCTGATACGTTGAAAGGTTCTGATAGCGACAAATGCTATGTTGCAATCAAGGTACACTCTCAACTCTGCATATTTCACTGTGCAATGCGCAAAGCTCATGGGACCTAGGGCAAAGTCTACGACGTAACCGGAAACAAAGCATATCTTCCTGACGGTGCTTACCATGGTATTTCTTCCCAATCCTTTTGTATTTAACTTCGCATGTTCTCCTCACTAATTTCTGTTCTACAACTTCAGTCTTTGCTGGCCACGATGCATCCCGCGCTTTAGCTAAAACTTCTACTAAAGCTGAAGACGTGTCCTCGGAATGGTTCGATCTCGACGAGAAAGAGAAGGGTGTACTTAATGACTGGAACACATTTTTCTCGAAACGATACAATGTTGTGGGACTCGTGGAGGGGGCGCAGAACTTGGATCCGAATGACAAAATAGAGGGTGCATCGAGTTGAAAGTTTGTGGACGCATTATCAAAGTTGTGAGGATTGAACAGGTTGTGGCGTGCGATTCAGACGTAAAATTGAATTTAGCGAATTATGATCGGAGCTTAGCAAGCGAATCCATTTTTCATTCGGTCTTGCAGGAAATGCCTTGAGAAGTCACTTTGGCTGTTGATCATATAATTTCTAATTTCTGGTGCTCTGAGAGCCATCATCACTTCAATTCGATTGTTCCTGTGCCCAAGTATCAGAGTTGTATACCTAGACAAACCCTCTGCGTTCTATAAGTATCTTTCCCTCTATCAAGCCAGCCTCTATCTTTCCCCATTGTTTCAAATCAACTTAAGTTTCTTTTTAGCCGAGCGGAAATTGAGAATCAGAAAACATGCCCTTTCTTTCCAAAGTGCAATGCAATGCTTTGAGTTACATGAACTTTTGCTCAGTCAAAGTGATCTGGTTAAGGACAACCAGACTAGTGCAAGAATAAGTAAGTGTAGACGAGTGCTGGCGTTGAAGGATGCGCATTTATGTTATTAGTACATCCAGGCAGGTATATAATTACCCAAGATCAAACTCATACTAAATACCTAGGCCAGTAATTATATATCATTCTAGCTACCAGCGAAAACAGAGCCAAATGCATCCTGGAACCGAGCTCCCTCGATTCAAAGACTGCACCCTAAGATCGTAAAGTGATATTCTCGAACATGTTAGCTCCACAGTCTTCACATGGTATGGTTACCCATCGGTCGAGTGCATTCAATGTCAACCAGTGACTGATTATCAATGATCTGAAGTTCACCTCATACTCAAGCTCCCAACTCCTGTAGTCTTGCGAATGGTGAACCGCCTAGTATATTTCGACGCGCAGTCAAACATTTTGGCTTTCATCAACAAACACACATAAAATCGTAGCATGAGCTGTGAGCGAACGATAGATAACATCTAGGATTCACAATCTCGCAATTTGTATCATATTTCGTATATTGACTGACCGCTTAATATACTATTGCTACCTTTTCTGGTATTCTATCATGACGGAGCCAGAGATGCAATGACGTCAGAAATTTAATGTAGTTTTTGCATTTCCTAGATAATTTTGAGAAATTCATAGCCAAAGAGTAGACTGTCCAACCGATCCCACAACAACCCTTGCCCGACCAGATTCCCCACAACCCCATAACTCCTCGAACCAAAAAGTAATGCCCAAAGATAGGTATCTCGAATCAGCCACGCCTCAAACGCCTTCCCAATGCATCTCAATACTAGAGAAGATTATGTTGGCACGGTCGAGGATAGATGAAATCAAGGAAGAGAGCGAAGAAGAATGCAAAACCTTCCCCCCACATAGCTAAATATATGTAACTCAGTCCGTGAAGAATTTGCTGGAAATGTGCCGCCGAAAATGAATATTCAAAGACGATGAACTGAGAATAGATGTTCCATTCATGCCATGCAGGTTTAACATTTCCACTGCTAAAGGCAATCATTTCTTCAAAACGGCATCATACATGGTAAACAGGATACCAATGCCGGTTCCAACAAGCGTGCTTTGATATCCCCCATAAAGTGCGGAATTGATTCTGGCCACGTGCTCAAGGTCTACGAGCCCGCCAAGAGTTGCGCCTTGGCCGTAAACTACGAATGTTATAAGTCCCTTTACAATGTTGAATGTCAATGGGTCAAACGAATAATGTCTGCTTCGTGTGCTTGGTTTGCTTGTCAAATTGTAGAAGTATGCCCCAAACAATGGAAGTAACAGACTTGTGGATAACCACAGAGCAAAGGGGCCCCAGAACGACGTGGTCAACAAAAGGAATAGATCCGGAATTTTAACTGCGTATTCGGAAGTATTCAGTAATTGGAGCGGAGGAATTGTGAATGCGTATTTGTTTTGCAAAAGTTCTGGTTGAAGTTGCAGTGCCTCTGAGAGTAGCATGATGAATTCAAGGGCCACGACCGTTGATACAGTTTCACGGGCAGTCTCCACAGCTTCAACTATACCTAGATCCTTATAGTATTCATTGGCTTTCGCGCGTAAAACTGCCGTACGTCGATCGATAACATCTGCGACAACAGCAGGAGATGGTGGGAGAGGGACGTTTGATGAAAATGTGATCGCGTTTGCGCGTGGAGTTTGTGTAAGAGCAGTACTAGAACGTGCAATTGCTCTATCAGACTCCGAATCGTCACTACAAAAGTGTTAGTTACGCTTTCAACAAATTAACGCGGTTGGCGCGTCGCAACACGTACGTAGTTTGGTTCCCGACCTCCGAAAGTTCTGACGCAAGTCTAGTTCTGCGTCTTAATGATCTTTTCGTGTCTATTTCATCGTGAGCAGAAGAGGGCTCCTTCTTTACAGGTGAAGCACCGGATCTTCTATTATAGTATGGTATGAGGCGCGCCTCATTAGCTAGTTGCGATTCATTTTCAACCAGATAGTCTTCGAGCGCAATCTCAAGTTCTGTCTTCTTGATACCATCGATACTGAGAGAATGGTCAGTGACTTCTGTTGCAAAGTTGGTGAGATATATTGGTGTCGCATACTACTTAAGTCCAATCGAATCCGCAAGCTCCATCAAATCCCCCTTTCGTTGCGCCTTAATCCAATTTGCTACCCCGGACATGGTGATATATGCTGGCTGCTTCGCGAAAGAAGGCGATCGTGGTGATTATATTCGATAAGTGTTTATAGCAAGGTGGGGGGTTATCTGATGTCTGCTTTTCGGGTTATCGTGCGAAGTTTGGGTAAATATTGTGGGGTGCCGAATGAGGAAGGAATCGCGTAGTATGTCAACAAACAAGCGCTAGAGGTTTCACGTGATCGACTCAAACCACTAGCTCAGAGCTGGTGAGTCCTGTTGAAGGTGTTCTGGGCTGGATTGGTTTTGGTATAATACAGAGCAGCTCTTTTCCAAATGGGCTGCCGGCCTCTGAATGTTGAGCAACCCTTCTTTATGAAGCTCTGATCATGTCGTTGTCATGGGAGATTCAAGGAACTCCTTGTAAGAATACTCGAGTCCTGGAAAGGAATGTGCGCAACCTAGAACTCGCTGCGAACGGATAGACGCGAACATCGGCTCCAATCAATTTTATCTTTGCACTGGATTGTTTCCATCTAACGAATTGATACACAAGAAGGGCAAATGAAAGCGACCTTTTGCCACAGTCTCTATCCGTGTGTTGAGAATGTAACTTTTGAAATAGTTTTCATTGCTATTCTTTCCCATTGCATCAGACGATGACTATCGAGCCATCTGGTATCATACGGCCAAAACACTAATCTATAATATTTACAAAGCGTTCTTCCCCCTTTTTCACCAGTCGTACCGGAATAAAACCAGGGTGAAGTTTCAAAGTGATGAGTGACGTGGCCCCTCTGATCGTCTCTCTTGCCTTCCTTTGCGCCTTACCATACAATTCTCTCTTCTCATCTGCTGACATCCCCAGAACTTTTTCATCTGTAGCCCACTCGTCGACTGCAAGCTCCATTGAGTACTTTTGCAAAACCACAGCAAGCACGCCCATGACCTCAACCTGGGCTAATCTTCGACCCAAGCAAGATCGGGCGCCATCGGAGAAAGGAATGTAAGAACCTCTGACTGGGCGGAATAATCCTTCAGATGTAGTTTTCCCTGTGAATCCACCAAAATTATCATCCTCAGAGGATTCATCGGCGCTGTCGTCTTTCCCTACTTGCTTAACGAGCCATCTCTCGGGTTTGAAGTCATCGAGATCATTATTCAGTGTGGTAAGTTTTGAGGGCTCGGTTGGCCAATATCTAGGATTTCGATGAAGACCTATAGTGTTAAGGTTGATATGGGCTCCAGCAGGAAGAATGATTTTCTTTCCATCAATAGAAATAGTTTGATCGTGGCCTTGACCGACTGATTTAGGAATATTAACAACAGGAGGCATGAGGCGAAGTTGTTCATTGAGTGTGGCTCCGATTATACCACCCATGAGGTCGTTTATATTTTTCTCATAATCCCAGGTCTCAGGAGATTCATCGCCAAAGATCCTCCGCACTTCTTCTTGAACTTGTCGCTGCGATCTAGGCCTAATTGCCAATTCTACGAGGCAGAAATGAACCGAATTCGCGGTCGTCTCATGACCAGCGACCATCATGACGAAGGCATTCCCAAGAATTTCCGAGTCCGAAAGAGCGACTTTGTTGGCTTGGCCCTTCTCAACTCGGTCCGGTGACGCTTTATTAGACCCCGGCGCACTTGAAGGGCCGTATGAACTCTTTACCAGGAAGCCCATAATGTCCATGCCTTCACCTCCTTTACTCTCCATAGCATCCCGAGCCTTTTGGGCAAACAGCTCGTTCATGTACTGACCAAAATTTTCAAAAGATTCCAATGCTTTGTGAGCGGAATTAAAAGGCATTAATCCTGGGAAAAATTAGTCTCTCGTACAAAAACCACAGGTTGTTCTCAGAACTCACTCAGCAGCCATTTCGGAAGAAATAGCACCCAGACTAAAGTCTCTAAAAGAGTACTCAAAGATCTCTCGAAACTCATCGTGTGGCCTTCGGGCGCTTCGTTGCTGCTGTAAACGGATTCTTGTTCCTTGCTCCTCGCTTTCTCCCCTGGCCATAATAGACGAACCCCAAATCCAATCCTGCTTATAATGTGCAATGTAACTCTCATTGTATCGGTAGGAACTTCTTTCAAGGTCACATTCCCGTTCCCGTTGGGACCTAGCCATCTTCTCAACATCCCTTGTGCTTGTGTACAAGATTCTGCAAACACTAGCGCGTTGTTCTTTTCAGTGAAACTTGGTGAAAATATCTTCCTATGCCCCCTCCATTCAATTCCTTCGGTTGTTACAACATTACGACCAAATATCTCGAGAATACGGTACGACTCAAGAGGTTTGGGAAAGGCCTCTCGGCGACTCGTGATCTGATGAGTCGCTTCTGCGTTTGAGACAAAACCAAGGATCGATCCAGGGGACACAGTCAAAAATGCATCGCCGTTTTTAGCAAATGGATGGTAAAGTTTCTCCCAGCACCAATCTGGTGTCATATAACTAGATCTTGTTAGAGTTGCCCTCAAAATTGTTGGTTTTCGTCACTTACTCAATCCAACTTTCTGTCCATGTTGTGGGTAGTTTTTTGATGAAAGGTAGCCACACACGATGGGTTATCAGCCAAAATGGATTATAAAGACTAATCGCTGGAATTAATTAGCATATGGGAATCCAGAAAGATAATGTGACTCACGCGTTATCACATATGGCAAACCTGAACGTTTGGCAGCTGCAATGTTCTTTTGTAATCCTACTATGTTAGAGTACACCCAGTAAATTGGAAGTGTAGCCAAAACAAGAGTGAAGAGTGAAATCATCTCAAGGATATGCAGCACGGTCCAGTTTTATCAATGTAGAACAAGTACCGATGCAAAAAGCAAATAGCTCTACAGTGAGGTGAGGTCAGGGTTTGGCAAGATTACCAAAATTCGGAAATATCAGCAAATAAGTGTCGATAACATTGGAAATTGAAAGAGAATGTCAATCGGTCATGAAGTAGAGGGAAGACAACTTCCCAATATTAAAGGGGGCAGGCAGTTGGCCTTGGTTATTAGATGCCACTTAAATAAGGACCTAACCTCTCGGACTCTGGCTTTGCCGTTCAAACATATGGAAAGAGAAGCCGCATTCATTGATGTTTCAACCAATGAGCGTTTCTAGAATGTTGGTATGGTGTTGCTGTCTCTGAGTCTTGTTCCGATGCCCAAACAATACAAAACGTCTCGAGTTTGGTTTTATGTGCATGGCAATTATTACTATATAGAGAGTGCGGTTGAATCTCAAAATGCTCCAGAAGTTTCGTGGGAGTTTATATGTCGGAGGCAACTTCTCATAACCATCGAATAAAACTATTCTGAGAAAGTTGTTCGCTATCTAAACAAATTTCTTATTGAATGCGTCCACGACATCTGGAATACATTTTGAAATCGATTTGATGTTGATTATTGGAAACGGTGAGTTTTGATTGATTTTGGTGAGGAAATTCGGCAGATCTCAAACACAGCTGACCCTCATCGACCACAAGTCTGAGTACACACCGTCCGTAATTGCTAGGGAATGGCAATGTTACGAGATGGTAATTGGCAAGACGAGCCGGGCGTTCGTTCCTTGATAGAGTACGTACCTACTTGGGATGGGAGAAAGTGATGGGTATCCCTTTGCCACAAATGTACGAGATTGAAATGAATGACGTCCGTAGTATTGCATATTCTGTAATTCATTTCGAGTTCGTTTTCGTATTGCATGTACTCTGGGAAAAACATCACATCTGATTGGATGTTTCCAGGCGATGGACGGCTGGCCCTCAGTCGATCGTAACAACAGTGTTGTTCACACTTCTTGTAGATCATCTCTAGCTTGCCGTTGCAGCGTGCTTCGGATATCGAGTAGCCGGCTCTTAACCACAGCTTTGTTGGTTTGAAAAACGTGCTCAAGAACTTAATTGTTGAGACAGGCCAATGACATGCATGTCGTGTTGGCAAAGCAGAGAGTTGGCTTACGATAGAGATATTTCAAGCAACGTATATCAAAAAATAGGATGGACATCTGAACGTCAAGTCGCTAGATAGATGTACATATTCTCGGAGCGGATTAGAAAAGTCTTCACCAAAGAAATCCCACGTTCTGACAATACACCAATCTCAACACCCGAAATAGACATATCGCAATGTCACCATGCCATACGAAGGCTGACAATTGCATCTAAATAATTGAAGCCGATCATTTGAAACATTTGAGGCTTGACGCTTGCGGTCGCGATGACTTTGGGCTTCCAACCGCAAATTATCATTCTCTATTTGAGAGTCCCGCGCCCGAGAGAAACCCAAGGTCGGACATGTATGTTAGCATTCAATTTCAAAGAGCTTTTCAATGTCCAAACATAGATTCCGGTTATCGAATCCTGAAATATCCAGATACAAACTCGAGATTCAAACAATCTTTTAGGCATTGTGCCTTGGCTTTGGCTTGGTTTGGTTCTGTGATTCGAGAGCGAGCCTGAATCAACTTTTACACATACCGTGATACGATAGCCCTCTAACAATGTTCGTTTTGATACTGGTCTCTTCATTTTAGCCATGCACGTGCTCTGCATAAACACGTGATCCAATTGATTCCCAAAGCGGCATGGCCTAGTCCGAAGCGAGCCCACCAAACTTCAGTTTCCCAAAATTCCCAGAAATCTTATCAACGACGATACTAACAACAATCTATCCCAGCGACCACCAGATAAATCGCCAAGATGGTATGTTATATTTCAGTTTACTGTTGAATTGTTGAGTTCATTTGAAGTTCGGAGGAGAGACTGCTTGGGATTGTTGGAAAGCGAAGAACCAGAATTTCAAAAGAAGATTTGCGACATTTCGATCGAAAGCGAGAAGCGATGAATGATGGACTAGAATACGGCATCGGGCGCAAATCAAGCTATCATCAAGTTACCGAGTGGACCGTTCATCACTACGTGTTTCCGCAACACGACCGCTTCACACGCAATTCTCAATACACGCTGAACGATGGTCAATCTTGTTGAGGGGGTGGCGGAACTATTTGAAGCAGCACTATAGCAGAATGATTTTTTCGAGCTGGATTAAGGCTGACATTTTTTTTCCTCCGTAGGTCAACGTCCCAAAGACCAGACGCACTTACTGCAAAGGCAAGGATTGCCGCAAGCACACCCAACACAAGGTCACCCAATACAAGGCCGGAAAGGTACAATCATCGCCCGACGTGTCGAAATCGATTAGAATTAACAGGTTGGATTAGGCTTCGTTGTTCGCCCAGGGAAAGCGTCGTTATGACCGAAAGCAATCTGGTTATGGTGGTCAGACAAAACCAGTTTTCCACAAGAAAGCAAAGACCACAAAGAAGGTTGTGTTGAGATTGGAGTGCACATCTTGCAAGACAAAGGCACAGTTGGCATTGAAGCGTTGCAAGCACTTCGAGCTTGGGTATGAGACCCCTAATTCAATTGCGTTCAGCAAAGTGCGCAGTAAATCGAACTACAGAGCTAACAACTTGATAGTGGTGACAAGAAGACCAAGGGTGCTGCATTGGTATTCTAGATTTGTGCATGCTACGACAATTCTGTTTTCATCGGGGACAAATGGATGGCTCAAAGGATTTTGCGAGGAACATACACAATACACTCAATGGTTGAGTGATGGGGCGCGGGAGAAAATGATGTGGTTGTACTCCTCGTACCTCATCCAAAGTTACCAAATGAAACATAGCAAAGTCTGCTGATGACATACCATTCTGGAAGTTTCTTGCGTGATATAGTGCTTGAAAATATTTGCAGCCAATTGCGTATGCGTGACTGGGCTTTTACATGGTTTTGAAGTGGACAATATGAATGCTTGTTATAAACAATCTATTTGCCATTTCCTGTGCTAATGATGGGTGATTTTATTTGACGCACACAAGTTTTCCTGATAGTGCTGCATTCCGGTCTTGAGTACGGCCTAAACGTGTCATTGCGATGCCACCTAACTCCTAGGACTGGAAATACAGCAGCGTTTTCTTTAGCTTTAGCTTAAATCGACATACAAGTATTGGGCTTTTACTGTAATAACAGCCTTCAGAAGTTCTATTATGTATGGGCTGAAAAGAGACTGCAAATTTGTATCTGGGCACTGTTCACGCTTAGTTCATGGGAGACTAGACTGCCTGATGTCACTACTTTAAGCTAGAACTTTGATGACATAGTTCTGTACCGGGGTCTTACCCGGAATATGGGGTTCCCAAGGGATCTTTATGATCGATTGCATTGAGGTTATGATATAGTTAGCTGTGTGTTTGACGACCTTGTCTATAAGCTTTTTATTATTTATGGAAAAGGCAAACATTGTGATATCACTTGTTGTCAGTTTTTGTTGTTGACTAGGAGCACGCCATGGACTACACTTAGAATCCCTTTCCTAACATCACCGTCTCCCCCCCTCCATACCATAACTGGCCTCTCCTACAATCCAAACCTTTTTCCTGTCCTACCACCCACTCTCCATTCTCATTCCTGTCTGCCCCCTCACGTGGCCAATATTCCTCTTTGAGCCATACATTGATTTCCTCAATCAAGTCAATCCAAGCCTGTCGTTTTTCAGGCGTATCGTGATCTTCCTGCGTGAGAAATCGACCAACTGTGATATGCGAACTGGGGACTACGTAACGGGAGTCAACAGAAATACCCGTAGATCGGGCAATGGTGAACAGAGATTGGCGAAGATGGTGGTAGGTGAACGAATCATCCTGGGCAGTTCTGGGATTGCGAGATGATGGCTCAGCATTTGAGCTAAGCGATTCTCCGGCCGCGGGAAGAAAAGAGAGGGCAACTGCGGCGGCATCATAGGACAGCATGGGCTTGATAAGGCGTGCACGGTGTTGGAGGGGGTAGTCGGTCATGGTTGATATGGTGGATGTGCCAAGTTGGTTGAGAATGGAGGTTATTTCTGGGGAGGTTAGGGAATGGGTTATCTCAAGTGCAGTGAGATGGCACTTGAGCTGGGGCATAAGCCAGAGCTCTGATATTACGTCAGTATCAGGGACAATGTGGGTATCGTGAGACTAGAGGGCAAGCATAGATTGTCACATACTCGGAGCCAAAGCAAGTAGCTTTTGTTGAATTGACCCAACCACTACATTATGACAAAGTCAGTGTTGCATGTCAAAGAACGACTCTGGAGGACGAGGGGTCATATACAGATACATCAAGGTGCAGTTTTTCAATTGAAGAATAGAATTAGGCAGTAAAGAATTAAGATTTAGTAAACAGATTAAGCTTACATGCTTTAATGTGTTGCGGAGGACGCGCCCAGAATACTAAGCAATGTCTGGGATCCTCAAACCCAGGCTCAATATTGGGATTCTCTAGCTTTTGCAGAACGGTATCCAGTATCATTTCTTGGAAATCGGGAGCCAGTATCTTTGCTTTCTGTTGAGCATTGCGAGTTTCTCGGTGAGTTGCATACTTAGCTTGTATTTCTACCTGAAATGGGGATCAGTCCAAAACGCGCAAAACGAATATCGTGAGCATCTCGTGCATGTGTTCAAGATTCGTATGTTACACCCAAATACAATTGTAGTGTTGCTCATCTGATGGGATAAATGGTGTTGAGAGTGGAAATATAAATACCGGGTCGTCGTGGCATGCCTCGATCAAAGCATCATATGGATTGGCATATTTTGCAGTGTCAATACCTGAAAGATCCTCGAATTTGTTCTTCGAGTCCGCCGAGCCAGCGAGTGTTATAGGAGCCATTTCTAATTTGGGCAAAGGTAGAGGTCGTTTGTGCAAGAAAGCAAGTATAGTTGACCAGTGTAACTGTGATTGATTCTCAAGTAACAATTGTCTCCTGGATCTCTTCGTAACAAAAACTTCTCTTGAAAAATTCACAAGACTCTATAAGTGGGATACATACGAGGTATAATCATGTGCTTGATCTACTGTCTATGAAGTGAAGTGACTGGAGTGGGGATTAACTTCGGAAAGATCCGAAGTGCCCTCCAGAAGCTCGGGCCCCTATCTTTGCTATTTCGATTTTGTCAAACCATCTAACAAATTTACAACCTTTTTCATCAAACAACTCGAAGCCAATGCTCTATGCACCAATTATCACCACTTGTATTGCTCCTGTTATGTAATGTTTGGCGCAATAAGAATGTTAGCTCTCTCAACACCAGCAACTTGTCTGAAGAGGGTCTTTCTCTTTGACATCTAGATGACAATTGCGAGTTTAGAAGACAGAGAGAGGAGTGACAGTTCACCAGTCTTTTGACCAATTCCCCATATTACAGGGAGATATCAATGGCTTTCCATTCTGAATACATCTTCTGATGGCTCTCTCTTCCGAAATTTCAAGATGCTCTTGCAAAATGGGAATGTGGGTTTGCATGCTCATTCACTTACCATCGGCCTCTTGGATTTTTCTACCCGACCAGCCCCAGACCTCCTCAAAGTTGCAAAAAGGTGGAGAACTCACTCTGTTAGTCACTTCCTTTTGGCAAACCTTTGTTTGAAGCAAACTACTTCTCTTAATCGTGTTGCTTTCAGAGGCTATTATCTCTTTAGGCACTTATGCTATTGTCTATTTCTAGGTGGTATTCCATGCAATTTACTTCTGAAAATGAAATAGACTACCTTGAGGTGTTAAGCCCTAAATGACAGTATGATTTTGTAGGATGCTCAATCACTACTGGTTGATGATCATTATTCCCCTCACTTCTGTTGTCATCACAGAATGTGTCAGAGGCATACTTTCATGTCTGGCACATTTCTTTGAAGCCACTTCATCTTACATTAACAAACATCAAGGATGCTCACTCGTTGAAGCTTATTCGAACCAAGATTTTTCCTGCTGCAGCTTTGCAATACATCCGATCCCTCTTAAAGGAAAGAGCCAGCTATATAGCGGTACTTACCATTCCTCATCATACATCAGATTTTCCCTCACACGGTCTGAGTCATGAGACTTGTACAGGTCTATCAGTCAGCCCCAATACTTTATTTTCAAGGTTTCTTGATGCTTGGAATTGATCCATCGCAGTTGTTTCATGTCAAATCTAATTTCAGCGAACACGCGGTTGCGTCTTGGCTGCCAATCAAGGATGCAAAAAAATTCGTTGCTCACAAAGTACACACCTCTCTCATTAGCTTGACACTGTTTAACCATCAACCTGCAGAAGGCACGATATTCTGATGCTATAGCTTTGGACTTCGTGTAAGGACTAGAGCTATGGCAGCTCTACCCTCGAACTTAGAACACCCGATCAAGAAACCTCGGCAGTTCACATGGGGACCTTGATATGACGAAAACTACGGTGGGAAAGATGGACTGGGAGCCTAAAATCGAACACTGCCTTATAGTTATGGTCATCAGGTGTTGGAAAATCGCAACTTGACGGAAATATAAGAATAGCGAACGCGTTACTTTGAAATCTGGTGTCTCTCCTCCTGCCAATGAAGATTTGGACATCTGTCAGCATATTGAGAAAATATGGAACAACTGACATCATCCTGTCAAATCCTTAGTTGTATGGATCACAGAAGCAAATCTAATCCAAGCACATCGCTAGGTATTTCTTTGTGCATTACCGCTACTATTACTAGCCAAGTGAAAATTATCTTCGATGACCTCACAGAATTGCGGCACCGCGGTGTATATCATAGCCATACATCTTTCGAGCTGCCACTTGATAGATATCGCTCTTGCCGATTTCCACCCTCAGACCTAAAATGAATAGGAATTGATTGCATGAACTCATGATTTCGAGATTTTCTGTGGCTTGACGAACTCTATACTTTGGCATATTTGTTCAAACACAATAGAAGCGGCAAGATAATGAATATGAGATGATAAAGGCCCGTACTCCGCAAATTCTAGACACAAAGAGTAACCTCGGGAAAGAGAAGCTTAGTAGCTTTTTGTCATCCAGTCGTTTCCCTTATGAAAGCATTGGCTTTTCCAACTGTCATGGACAAGTCAAATCCACCAAATGGCAAACTTGGAAGGAATCAGAAGGAGGTATAAACCCCATTATTGGATTGCCCCTTCAGCTCCAAGCCGACTAAAGACAAATAAAAAACATCAGACCAACCAATACAGAAAGGATTCTGGAAAGAAGAGAGTTTCTTGGCTCATCTATTCAAAGTAGTCAGGCTTTTCTTGTTTATTTACATGTTATGCGGTGGGTATTAGGCAAAGACAATATGTGAAAGGTATCATGCCGATTGTTTCTCCATGCAGGCTCCTTCGAGAGATTACCTTAGCTATTTGGTGTTGGTCACCCACACCATTTGGCAGTTTTAAAGGCAAGGCTACAGAGGAGTCCAGTATTATAGACAATGCGGTTTCTTTTACAACGAATGGATGGGTTACCACATCACTTACAGTAAAGTGGGGGGGGGGGGGAGGAGGGGGAGGGGATTATCCTAAGGTATATTCACTAAAAGTGAGGAGATCGAAAGGCTCTCACAGGAGCTGACCCACTTGTATAGCAAGCTACAGGATAAGGATGCTTCAAACATCACCGTTGCAAGATCGTGGTCTGCAGGTATAGCTGCCTCGAAGGCTGATAGTGTAATGCCGAATACCGGTAGGGCCCATCTCCATATCAAGCTAGAGCCTAGATCGTTGATCTCGACCGAGACCATGGCTTCAGCTCCAGTGCTGTGGTGAAGGCAATAGCTAGGCAACTTGACTAAAACTTGGAGATTAGATGGGTTGCTCGCAGATACAGATAGTCTCGGTCTATTTGTCCCTTTACCGTTCGTGTTATTGTTTTTCATATTGGGTGTTGGCTTAAACTTCAACCTACTTCAATTTTCCGAAACGTCAGCCCAGAGAAGTATCGAAGGTATACACTTACATGTGATAACACTTCATCAAGCAATGCTTTGCTATTTTGAGGTCTGATTCACCTCGAATTATTGTCTGCATACCAGTGGCTGTTTTTGGATGAAGCCAAGCAATAAGAACATGAGCAATATCAAATGAACGGCAATAATCTCAATCAATTGATAGGTGGACGAGACTATTTAGCTAAAGGCGGTCAATGCAAATCGCTGCTGAGCGGGTGCGATCGGGCAAATGGCTCACTTCAATTGCTGCAAATTCTTCGACTCGCAACTTTGAACACACAACCACAAACAAATTCTCACTTTCGACGTTTCCACTAAGAGCTTCTCCTAGAATTTAAAATTTTCTGTAGCATCATCCTTGATTTTTTTCCGATCTTTGGCAAAGCTACGAGAGACGGGGAAGGTAATTATCCTTTGCTTATGGGTTTCTGCGACTCTTCCACCAGTGTACTCCACTCATCCATTTTGCAAATATTTCAAGCAGCCACTGACTGAGTTTCATCAACAGTATCACAAAATTACCAAGCTTTACAACATCCGAAATACCATCCAGCAAGTCTAATTCCTTCCTCTAACAACTGGAGAACAACAAGGCGTAAGTCATTTCTGTCTTTATACATTTTTCTCATGTCTAGTTCCGTCCCTACTCTCTTGCTTCGGCATCAATCAATACCTCTTTACTACATTCTTTTTAGCCATGTTTTACCCCTCACATCACCAGGAACATCGTTTTACCATACTGTTTGCATTTTCTTTGCTTGTTCGCATTTCCAAAATGTTGCATCAATTTTGAGCTCTCCCTCTTCCTTTTCTTAATAATCCTCATTCAGCACCATCAATACCTGCAGTGCAGTTGACAGCTTCTAGCTGCTTGGTATGAAGATAAAACTTTCACCATTTCTCAATCATTCCATCTCTTATCGGGTGTGGTATCCTATCTCTACTTCTTCGGGGAAGCAAAACTTTATCTACGTAGACTAACCAGCTTTTTATCAGACAATTTGCTCAACATGGCGAAGAAACGCCAGAAGACTTCGCGTCCAGCACCATGTGTTGAAGATGGATCCGATTTAGAGGATGAAGATGGCAACGGTGGTATCGATTCAGACGATCAAGCACCAGGTCTTCATGATCAAAAGAGGAGAACCGATGAGAGTAAACAGTGGAACACTCTCAGCTTCGCGGAGGGAATCGACTCAAGTCTTCCACCACTTACTACTGCCACGGAATTCATGGAGATCTTACTTGAAAGATTGTTGAATGGGGGATTCAAAGACGTTATAAAGCACCTCAATGGCCGGCCTTTGCGCGTTGCCACCGCATGTTCCGGCACTGAAGCACCAATCCTGTTTCTGAACTCTCTTTCCGAAGGTAGTATCTCAAAAGATCTTTTCCAAATAAAGTTTAACAATGAAATCTAGGGTTAAGGAAAAGAGGTCATGACTTCAAAATTGAGCATGTCTTCTCATGTGAAATTGATCCGGCTAAACAATCTTACATCCGTCGAAACTTCCATGATGTTCCTATTCTACGTGATATCACAGAAGTCTTTGAGTGGGAGGGTAACCCTGAAAAGATAGGGTTTATGTAGGTTGAAGCATCCGAAAGTTTTGTTATTGGTTAACATGTTATAGGACTACCGCTTTTGGTAGAACCTATGCGCTTCCAGCGCCGGGTACAGTTGACGTTATCATCGTTGGTACTTCTTGCACCAGTTATTCCAATTTGAACAACCAAAAGAGTACGGACTTGGAGAGAGACCAAACTGAGTCCTCGCGCACTTTCCGCGCATATGTTTTGCTTGTTAAGCATCTAAAAGCAAAGATCGCTATCAGCGAAAATGTCCTGAGTGGCCCTTTCGAGGCTATGATTAGAATGCTGGGCGATCACGGTTACATCGGTGGCTCAGCAAACGTCGATAGCAAACATTATGGCATTCCCCAAACCCGCCAACGCAGTTATCTCATTGCCCTTCCTGAATTCTCTCTGGGACCCGATGAGATAGAAGAGTATAAACTTACAAAGACATGGAAAATATACTATGCTAACATGAAAGTCATGTGTTCGCGCCCTGCTAGCACTGACGCTGAGCAGTGGATGGAGCCATCTGATTCGAAGGCACTCCGGTCTCAGGTCGAATTTCAAGTTGAATCACGTGCGGTCGCAAAGTGGGATACGTGCTGTGCGAGGCATTTTGATTATCGTCATGCACAGGGCTTCGGTACTTCTAAGCCTATTACCGATTGGCGCAGTGCGGGCAACTATTGCCATCCTGATAATTGGCCCCGTAATCTTAAAGGCTTTGTAGAACGTGTTCACGACGTTACTGATGTCAGCCATTTGCGTGGCATATGTCGAGGTTATGATGACCGTTACCTCAGGTAAGTTTAATTCTATCATATTTATGTTGCAAATTACTGATATTATGTCCAGTCGAAATATCGATTTGTCACAAAACGTTTATGTTCAGCACGATAACGTGAAGTGCGGTCTCTTGCCATGCTTGACACCAAACGGTGTCATGTTTAATACTGCACGTGGTAGCAAGCTTACTGGTGAAGAATATCTTCGCCTCCAAGGAATTGATACTAATAGTCTTGAACTTGGTGGTATTTCTCAACAAGACTTGAGAAACCTTGCTGGCAATGCGATGACAGTCACAGTGGTTGGAAGTGTAATGACGTTCGCGCTTCTTAAGTACTTCTCAAAGCTCACTCCAGGCGATGGCGTCAAAATTCCAGTCCAGGACATAGTGAAAAAGAATTTTCGTGGCGGAGAAGACATGCTCAACTCATATGAAGATATTACAGTTGTTCGGCGGCCTTTGACTTTTGGAGAATGTGTTCATCTCGTTGAGTCTTCTGCAAAATACTGCTATTGCGAAGCACAAACTGATATATCACGATCGTCAATTGTCAAATGCAAGAACTGTGGGCATGTTTCATGTACTAACTGTGGGATTAAACCGCGTCATGCCTATGAGCCTTTGGATCTCTACATTGGCCCTCGAGGTACCAAGGGTATTACTCCTCGTATTTCGCCTTCGTCCATCGAGTTCAATATTGCTGAACGTCTGCCAATGATGATTTCAATATCAGGGTTGTTTGCCTCGGACTGCCAAGTGTTATCGATTCTCGAAGAAGTTGCTACTGGTGACATTGACCATGATCAATGGGCTGCCTTGCGTTATCCCTTTCTAAATTGCCTACAATCCATAGTCAAGTTTCAGAAGCCGGTTCGATCTTTTGCTTGGAATTTTACATGGCTTTCGGAGCACGCCAGATTGGAGTTATCTCTTAGCAACGACAAGATTCAATGGGTTCTGTACGCTTTGCCACCTCCTACGGCGGCTGTTAACAGTTCGTTGAGGAGATATCTTACAAAATTTCCCCTGGCAAAAACAGTCCCTATTAACGCGTCTGCTGACAGCTCAAGAACCATATTCGATTGCACATGGCAGATATGGCAGCCAAAGATTCGCACCGCTCAGGCGACTATCAACTATGGAGGCGACCTCATCTCGACTTACGAAAGCTCAATTGATCTTCCTGCCTGGAAAGGAGATTTTATATTCTCAAAGAAAATCATCCAGGTCCTAGATGATCATCCCACGTTCAGGGAAATCAATGGTGTTTACATAGCGCATCCGGAATGCCAACAGGCTTTTAATAGCTATCATTCCAAGAATGGCACTGCCGGAGGAGATAATCAAATACATTTTTTCTTCGATCATGAAAGAGGTACAGGGGACTGGAACAAGCATGGATTTGTCTTCACTTACGATCAAACACGCAAAGAATTTGGAATATGCAGACAAATCATTGCTTCGCTTTGCACCTCGTGGGAACAGCCCATAGCGAAAAAACTTAATGGCGCTACTTATCAATATGGAGATACCGTTTACAAAAGTCTTCCCTTGTTAAAAAAAGGAATGAGTGAAATCGTCGAGATTACCTCCTTTGGGAGCTGGATCACAACACCCGAAATCATCAGTCCTATGGCTACCAAGTTGTCTGACCGATCTTCTATGATTGTCTACGAAAAGCTCAACTCACTTAATCCAAAGCTTCTTCTCGAGACTGATTGCAAAAACATGCTTAGTGCATTTTCTTGCAAAACATATACGAATGTTATACCTCCTTATTGGGAACCGGATCATTGGATCAACGTCACCAAGCAAAATGGTACCCAATTTTTCAAGGGCTGTTACCATCTGTTAGCTCGTGGCTTAGTTACTCCAGGAATCGATGAGGCCGATCCGCCTTGGATTCCATGCAACAAACAAGGCGACTCTTCATGTCGGTGCGACGATTGTGCACCACCCAAGCCAGATATGCTATGGCATTTGAAGAGAAGCGGGCAAAGGATTCAGCAAACACCCTTCGAAAATCCACCAGCAGCTGCGATCTTTGAGACTTTAACAAAGAATGCACCACCGTCAATGCAGCAATGGGTCAGGTTCCTCAAGAAAGATGCCTTCTTTCAATTCGAGTATCAATTCCTTATCAGCCCCGCGGTTTTGTGTCATCAAGCAGCTGCGCTTCTTAATTTGTTTCCACGCCCAGGGATTCCTGTGCACCTCTCGTGGCGTTTCCTTCCTGGAGCTTGGGGGAGCAGTAAATTACCAACGCGAATGTTTTCATATTTCAATACAGAAACCTTGAAGATGTCAGAACAGCCAATTACATTTGTTCCAGGAAAGAAGCTCCGCAATGAGCAACTCAAAACTCTGACATGGATGGTAAAGCAAGAGAGGTGCCCACCGTCTTTCATGGAGAGAGAAATTGTTGAAATTTGTCAAAATGACTTGGCATTCAGACTTGAAGGCCGAGCTTCTCGAATAGTAAAACACCGTGCTGGACTAATTGCTGCTGCCGTTGGATATGGCAAGACGGTTCTTACTTTTGCTTTAATGGGCAGGCAGCGTCGTATGGATCGCCTATGGGCCAACACCCCTAATACCAATGGCCAAATTCATGTCAAAGCAACACTGGTTTTGGTTCCAACGCATCTGACTATACAGTGGCGAGATGAGGGATGCTCGTTCATTGGTTATGATGCTAAGGATGATGCAAGAATTATAACACTCAGATCATTTACAGACGTTAGGGCTCTGACTGTTGAAGATGTTCGGAGAGCAGAACTAGTAATTTGCAGCTCTGCCTTGTTCGACAATGAAGGGTACTTGAAACTCATGGCGAAGAATGCTGGAGTTGTTAATTTGGCCAAAGGCGCGACTGACAGAGCCAAGGAAGCTTGGTATCTTAATGCCCAGAAAGAGAGACGGGAGCTCTTGGCGTATCTTCTGGAAAGGCTCCCAATGGAAGTAGATGAGAACGACAAAGCAGCTCCTGCCCGAAACGCTAAAATCATCAAGAACTTCAACAAGAAGACCTTTCAGAAATACAAGAAGAATGTTGCGGATGCTGGGGTTAATGAGCCACATATTCCTTCAATGCGACGTAAGGGCGCAGAACTTGTTAAATATCTCATGGAGGAAGCCAAGAAGGATTTCAAGGGCAAAGGCAAGCCCAGAACTAATGTCTTGATTGATGAGGCAGATGCTGAGAAGACGTTCGAGTTCCACTACTTTGAAGAAGATTGTGTTGATGGCCTTACTGGGGTATGTTTGTCAGATTTTGCCTGGTCTCGGTGCGTTATAGATGAAGTTGGCTACATAACCCGCAGGAATATGCAGGTGGCTATATATTCACTGACAGCTCAATCCCGGTGGGCCTTGTCAGCAACACCCGATATTACTGATTTCAAATCGACTTCAAGAATTGCCCGGTGCCTTGGCATTAATCTCGGTGTCGACGACCAGGAGACACTCCGCAATGATAAGAATTTGACTAGTGCGGAAAGGTTTTTATCCTATGGACCTGACGCATCGGCAACCTGGCATTCGCAAAGACTTCAAGTTGCTCAAAAATTTTGCGATACTTTCATCCGCTACGACGCGAAAAAGGGAAATGGACAATACAATCGCCTTCACCGTTTCACTGTAATGCCGTTTGCCACAGCACAGTTGGCATGTTACCTCATTATGAGAGCCGACGTTATTAACAAGAGCTACATGATGCCAAGAGCTAAAGCTAACACCATCCGAAGTTCAGTCAAATTGGAAATCTCAAAAGTTTATGGCAAGGATACAGACGGTCGATTGAGATTAACCAAAGCCGCATCATTCTTCCCGGAGCACGCTATAAAGGATACAAAATATAAACTTAAGACTATCAAAGACTTGAAAGCAGCCGCACTCAAAGAAATCAATGCTTCGAAAAACTATCTGCGCCAACAGATGGAGCTACTCGATTATCTGGTGACAGAGAAATTAGTCTACAAGGATGCCCAACTGGTTCTTAGATATAGGAACTGGGAAACTCAAGTTTTGGCCGGATATCGTTACCCCGACCCCGACGCTCTTCTTGACATCCTCCAAGTTGTCAAAGGCGTTCGAAGGATAAAGTCTAGTAAGACCAAATATGACTTTTACTATGAAATTCCTGATCCTGCTTATGGTCGCCGTCTCTGGCCTTCTCAAACCGAGACAATCATGCACAACGGTCGCAAAACGCTTGGTCTTATTGCCGAATTTAAGATAGGGCTCATTGAATTAAACAAAACTGCTATGGATCTTATGCAATTTAGAGCGGATTATCGCTATTATAGGTCTGTGGGGCAGATTGACCAAGCTGGTAGTGTAACACCTACAGGAAGTCTCACTTGTAACTGTTGCAACAGGAGCACACCTTTGTACGAAGCAGTCATTCAAGGTAGCTGTGGACATATACTGTGCAGGAAAAGCAATGAAGCCTCGTCGGAAGGTAATTGCCCAATTGAACACTGTGCTGCGCAATCACTAGATGACCAAAAGTACTTGGCGTCATCCTTATATTCTTCTGCTGGAAAGTTTCCCGAGCGCAAAGAACCAGGAACTGAACCTGACGAGCTTTCACTATTCTGGAATAACCCAAGTGTTCGAGTCGACAAGCTGACAGCTATGCGGTCGATCTTCTGGAAGCACGATGACGGCAAGAATAAATTCATTGTATTCAGTCCCTTACCAGAGTATTTGCTCATTGCCCAGCAAATGATGGAAGCTGATGGTGTTCCTTGCATCAACCTGAAGGGCAAGAAGAAGGACGTCGCTGATTATCTTGAAAACTTCAAGCAAAATAAAGGCATGCGATTCAGGGATGACAAAAAACAGGCCAAGTCCAGAACACCTGCACAAATCAAAGCGGCAGAAACTAGAGCTGCAAAAGCAAAAGTGGTAAAGGCTGCAAAGGCTGCGGAAGTGGCTGGTGTACCAGTTGATGTTGACGCTATTCAAGTTGACGCTGATGCTATTTCTGGTAGTGCGGCACCAGCTTCTTTTGAGCTAAGCATTCGGGTTAATCCAAATTCTCAAATCCCCCAAAAGAGAAAGAGGAAAGCCATGGCTACAAAAGGTAAAGCTACAGAAGTTGAAGCAAAATCTGTTGGTATTGCACCAGTCGATAGTGAAACCACTCCGGTTGAATCCACGTCAGCTTCTGTCGAGACAAACATTCAGGTCAATCCAGCCTCTCAAGGGTCCCAAAAAAGAAAAAGAAATGATACTGTCGACAACACTCTAATGGTTCCGGTTTCCAAAGTTCGCCGTGTTGCGTTGCAAGATTCAGTTGATCCAACTCCAGTTGCTTCGGATTCCACACTTATTTCAGATTCTCAAGGTGCTTCGGTCGCCCACGACGACGTGGTGAGCAGTACACATGCCGATCTTGAGACCGAGCGGAGAGCTGAGCTTGACACTACTTCTAAGTCCGATCCGCCTGCGCCAATTGCAACACAAATACCTTACTCAACTCATCTTGTGCCAAATATAACAATACGGCCCCAATTAAACGCTGAGGATTATATGATCACGACTAAATTGGGACATAAGGTTGATCATGCTGGAACGATTATTTACGCGGATCAGGATAACCCTATTCAAGCTCGCGAACTCATTGATGATGACAATGCAGCTTATGATGCTCCTCCGCCCTCATTCCCTGTCTCAAATCCCACTCGATCTGCGAAAGAGACAAAAAGGGCCATAAAGGCATGGATATCTGGCAACGAGAAGATGGTTCAATATCCACCACTTAATTTTTCTGAGCTCGAAGACATCAAGGAAGCCGCTGCTCCTGAAGCCCGCATACGTAATGCTCTCGCAGACGATGTACCTGTAGATTGGGCTCGCGTTGGCAAGGAGGCGTTTGATCCCGAAGACTTTGCTGAGAATCCTGATCCTACCGCTCGTATCTTATTTCTCGACATTGCCGACGAGTCTGCTGCCGGATCCAATTTAACTGTCGCTCAGCACATCATCTTCTTGACTCCTTACTTTGCCGAAAAGCAAAAGTACAATTCTTCAATGACTCAGGCAATGGGTCGTGCAATTCGTCAAGGTCAAGCACCAGGTAGCACTGTGACTGTTCATCATCTGCTTGTTCAGGATTCTGTCGAGACTGATATTGCTTTCCAACTTATGGATGATCAATTTCCAGGAAGGGTCAATGCAACGTATCTACTTTCTAAACACAAATCTAACATTGAACCTGCTTTTTTCAACAGATAGGCTAGGCTGTTAGGCTCGTGTTGTTTCTGTACGGTCTCTCTCTTCGTCGACCATGTTCAAACTACAAGTCTGCTATACAATACCGGCTAGTGCATGCTCTAACATATGTGTACGAACGCTATTTACTCAACCTGTATACCTCAAGCTTCAAGTCTTACTCACTCACTTCCTTTGGTCAAGCTACATAAGGGATACATGGATTTAGATCGAGTAGATCATTCAAAATTACCTGAGAGAATTTTTCATTCGAGGTGGCTACTTTCAAGATTTTCATTTCATTTATTACTCGCAAGGGATTGGTTGACTGTTTCACAGGCTGCAGTGGTGAGGACGGCAGTAATCACTTCAGTATTCTTCAAAAAGAGGAGTTTGTCTCTAACTTGTGGTGGATGGTACAAATTCTCAGATTGGTATTAGTCAGTTTTGTCTTCGACGTATGTCGTTGACTAATGCTCAGATATCTCGTTTCTGGACGATGAGAAAGGATACTCATTTCATTTGTTTCTAGCTATCACGAGGCTTCTGCCAGTCGCATAAAATGCTTCCAACAGAAATAGAATAAGAATCATGGATTTTTATACTAAATGGAACCGACTGACTTTACAAATGTGAATCTTGTTTTTGAAGTGATGTAATATGAGGTGATTCGGCTTGTGACATAACTTATGGTGCTCACTTGGACCACTAACTAGACTATTCCGTCACCATGATGGAATTCGGGAAGCGAAGTAATTTAGTATGTTCTAGACCAAATATTTAGAGGAAGAGAGAATAACAAGGACGATTAATCACTCTGCATATTTATACTCTCACATCCTCAGAAATGGAGATGGACATAAATATTCATAATGCTTGCCATGTTATATGATCTTGGGTATTATGGCTATTTGGAGCAACTTCGTTTAGTATCAGAAGCGAGGCACATTTTTCCATCCCGTGCTCGTCATCCTTTTTTCCACCTGACCCCAAAACATTATTCTCCATGTTTTCATGCACGTGTGAGAACTCTCTGTTACAGATCTTGATGCTTTGGGGAGGTTCTCTTCAAAGGAAATTATGCAAGAGATTAGGCATCAACATAATTGGAAACAGACGAGCAAATACATTACGATACATAAGGTCAGCCAATACGTTCCTACGAAAGCAAGTAGAATACACAGTTCATCGAAAACAAATACTCCGGACGGTACAACAATCAAATTCAATACCATCAATCTCCTCTCCGCCCACAACCAGAAATTCCAAAGACCTCCTTTTTTTTCGCATGTAACTGGTTACCCTGGGTCAAAACCTCCATCACTTGAGCACTGCTAATTTTCAAACCAGTCCACAATCCAGCGAACTCAAATATGCGTTGTCCTTTTTGCCAGTTTACCAACATCACTGGGGATGAGATCTGCGATGAATCCAAAGCCTATCTTCCGGCAGATCCGATCATTGAGAGGGTCAATATCAACGGACACCCCGGCAAGATTGCGGAGATAGAACACGAGGGGAAAGTGGAATTGGGAGAAGTTCCTTCCATGTCGGATGCGGAGAGAGCGAAAGCTAAAAAATGCATGGTGGTAAACATTAATCATTTTGGGTCGATCGTCTCCGTTGTTCTCAACGAGAAGTATGTGAGAGTTTCCGCGGCACATGAGGATGCTAGCCGCCCGGGGAGATACGGACCCGTTCAGAAGGCCGAGTTGTGGAAAGATCCTGGAGCGTAGATTTGAGACATGGCACAAAGTTTGAAGGCCGATGCTGCTTGGTCACCACATGAGATGGTGGAAGATATGGGGATAGGAGACGATTGGGAGGGAAATGAGGATGAGATGCGGAATGGAGAATATGTGAAAGTTTTGGTTGCTGAATGAGAGTTTTCGTCTTGACTCTTGATAGATAATCAATGTTGGATGTTGATTATGACTCTGACTACTTCCTTCTCTTCAAATTTTCTTTCTCTTCCACGCTTAGCTTGTTGAATTCTGCCAATATTGTCTCATTTTCAGCAAGCTTTTCCTCTGCCACCTTGGCTCTGTCCTCTGCTGTCTTTATCCTATCCTCGATCGCCTTCTTTTCTGCTTCTATTTTCTCTATGCCTTCTCTGTTGCGTTCCGCAATATCTTCACAAAACCGACGTTTCTCTTCTGCATGATAATGGGGATAACTTGGCTGGGTCAAATAAAACTCTCTGTCGTTTGTTTTCCATTTAGGATTACGACGGACAAAGCCGGATCTGTCTTCAAAGGCGTCGTAAAAAATACGGTAAAAACTTTTCCATAGAGTCATCTCTTCTTCCGAGGGCAGTGCGTTTCTCCTTCCTAACGCGTCTATTACCGCGTCCCCCCAGACATTCAATTGGACCTTAGTCAGTTGTCTCCATTCCCACCATTCTGGAAGATAACCCCCACGCTCCCAGTCGATGATCCCACTAATATGCATATCTTTCACCATGATATTCTGCGCGTTTAAATCCCCATGCGTGAGCACAAAAGGTCCTTCAGGCTTGACACAGAGGCGATATTTTTCCTTTAGAATGTCCTTTTTAGATTTATCCTTAATGTGCGGTTCCACTCCAGCCCACCATTTGTCCACATCAGACGTCCAAAAATGTGGGGGATGTTGAGGATTGATATTCTTATCTCTTATCGGCTCACCACCTGGAGCTTGTAGTTTATCTGATGTAAATGAACGTAGTTCCACAAGATAATCCGCGGCTTCTTCAGCAAGGACTAACAAATCTGCGTGTGTAAGTCCATTGTAAAGATTATATAACGATTTACCCGGAATCCTCTCCATAAAAAAGAAATGACTTTCACTATCCGTCCAATGCTTCACATATTTGACCACAGGGATCTTTGAGTTAGCCTCCAAGAAACGTGTTATTGGATATTCAGGGCCTAGCCAGCTTTGTTCCCCCCATATCTCTTCTTCAATAGCCCGTTCTTTCAAAATGTATTCGTCACCAATTGACCATACACCCCTAGTTCCGGCATCGTACATAATATTAACATGGCTGAGGTAATAGCAACCCCACGCGTGAAGAGCGGTGTATCCGCAATTAATGCATAATAAGAGATCTCTATCTTTGGGACGTTTCGCATAGTGCTCTCTCGCTTCTTCTTCCGTAGTCCCTCTAAAGGGTGCATACTTTAGTACCGTATTATTTCCTCGAGTGGTGATCATTGCCACTCTCCTATATGTATTGATGCGAGGGGCTTGGAGTGAATCGAGGCTCGGGCTTCAATATGAAGATTTGATAGTGATGTGTCCGATTACAACAGTCTATAATAGATAAATAACACGTAGATATAGAGTATGGGGAGAAAGGAATCACACAAAAAAGTTCAAAGGATAATGAAGAAATGTTTTATGTAATCTCACTGTGTAGAATAACGTTGAATAATGAAAATGGGCTCTTTCACATAAATGTAGAAACTTTACTATTAGTGTGTACAAGATAAATTCTACGCCCAAAGCAGATGATATTTGCATAACCCTTGTTTTCCTCGAATGAACTTTTCACTGAATGAAAGGAAAGGAATGGAAACGATCTCAATGCATCGAACGGGAAGAACAAAGGAGATGGAGGAGATCTCGATTGGAATGAACATTAACCGAGTGCGAACACACGTTTGATTTTGTTGCATATGAATAATAAAGGAGACCTTGGGATTTACCATAGAAGAAAGAACCTTGAATCGGTTGTGCCGCGATGCGCATGAACATGTGTAGGCACACTTATAGGGTTTCGAGTTAGGTTGACAATCTTCAATCTGAAAGAAGAACTCATAGTATCCAATAGATAGTGGTAAGATGAGGCGGTAGCCGAGAAGCACATTTATCTGCGATAGAATAGGTCAATCGTATCCGTCTCTTTGTTGATGATGGATTTGATGATTATGATCTATCAAGAAAATTGTGCAAGGGACCTGGGTATGATTTGATCAAGGTTTGGAGCTTGGGTTGTGTCATGTGCATTCTTCACCAGAGTAGCTCAAATATCACAATACTCCCTGCAGCTTCATTGTTGTATTTTGTGAGACATGGACATGTACATATGTTTGAGCCCTGCTTTGAGACTTCCTTGGATAGGCAGTATTGGCATTAAGCTGATGCGATACCATCGCAGTGACTAACATCGAGGATGAATAAAAGCTATAGCTCTGGAAGTAGAAGATTCCGTATGAAAGGATCGAGAAAGTAACTTTACTGTGCACGCCCACGGCTCTATGCTGATCAATGCTTCTTACCAAGCAGTATTCTGATGGCGAAACAGGAAATGGAAAGGTTTTTTTATCACAACACTAGATGTCAAGAGTTGGTAGAGGGAGTAGCAAACAAGTCAAAGCCTTGAATGTTCTTAGATGATACCTTCGAGGAAATCATGATATGGTGATGCCGTGAAAAGAAGGGGTTGGCTGATGATCTTCTCATGAGGAAAGAGAGGTCGCGCTGCCTTCCCTATGTAAGATCTTACCTTCGGAAAGTAGTAGTAGAGATGAAACTTCATAGATCCGTCTCGAGTACCACTGGTCTCTAAATCCATTCCATGCATCTACAAATCATCTACATGACGATGTATTGATGATATTGACGTTGTTGATAATGAAACGGACATGGGAAATGCAAGATTCCGGCTTAGAAATATCCGTCCCGCTCGAGAGCCCCTGATCGATTGCGGGTCTCGGCTGCCGGGCGTGATGTACACTCTTACCAATCACCCTGAACTCTTCTCCATTCCTCATTTTCCATAAACATTCGTGATTTTTCCTGTATCGACGGGACTGTGTAGACTTTCATCGACGCAAGTATCAAAACGAGGCCAGCTTCAAGACAAAGAGGCTGCGGTTCATCGTTGTCGTTGAAAGTAAGATTACCATACGAAATCGAGGGAGTGGCGAGCTGACTCATCAAGAAACCCTTCCACCAGTCCGCCGTTGCGATCTACGCTTGAAGATAACACAAACAGATAAGGGAACATCGAGATGGGAGGAAATGGGATTGCGGGAAAACGCCACGGGAATGGGATAAGTAATGAGCGAACTTCGTTGCTCGGGCATAGAGAGAGTAGAGATCGAGTTGATGGAGACGAAGATACATTGACAGGCGGCCAAAGTGGGGGAGAGGATGCTATCAGCAATTATGAAGAAGAGAACGAGGATAAAGCAAATCAACAGGTTGGGAAGTTGAGAGCTATATTGATCAGTATCAGTGTATTTGGCCTGGTATTTCTTCAAGGTGAATTGCTCTCGTATATCTCCGAGAATCGTTGATGGGAGATGGATGATCTCTCTCTCTCTCTCGGACTTAACTTAACATGCTAACACGAATTATACCAATAGCTTCAAACATGTCAGGAATATCCACCACACAGTCCAAAATAGCAGAAGATCTCAATTCATTTGCTGAAGCAAGTTGGTTTACATCTACCTACCTCGTAAGTCACCCTTCCCATCATCAGATGATCACGCGCTCACATCTAGCCTTCAGATCGCCTTGTCCTCCATGTCACCCGTAGCCGCTCGTTTAGCCCAGATCTTCTCACCGAGAAATTGTATCTTAACAGCCGCACTCCTCTTTTCAATCGGGGGCGTCGTCACATCCCAAGCTCCAGATCTCAAGACCTTCCTCATCGGAAGAGCCATAAGTGGGATTGGTGGTGCGGGTATCATGACGATTAGTTTCATCTTGATACTAGAACTCACCACCAAAAAGCGAAGAGGTATTTTCATCGGGCTTGCAAATTCCGGATTTACCGTGGGTGTTTCCCTCGGTGCAGTGGTCTGGGGAGCTTTGTTGCCCGCTGTAGGCTGGAGAGCTCTGTTCCTGTTTCAGTCACCTCTTGCTATCCTTTCTGGAATAGGGATCTATTTCAGTATCCCGAAGAGTTTTACATCTGGACAGAAAAGTATTGATGGCGCATCGATTACTTCCAAACTTGCCAAGATTGATTATCTCGGATCGCTTTTTCTTGTAAGTACTAACTCCTACTCATCACACTGTACCTATGAGCATGGGACTAGGACTCGCGCTAAAACCCTCCAGGTAACAACCATAATTCTCTTCCTCTACGGCCTCTCTTCACCGCAGATCGAACGACTACCCATCCTCTGCTCTCTCCTCACCCTCATCCTCTTCCTCTACATCGAGCTCAAAATCGCCACCGACCCCATCATACCCATTGCCGTTTTAAAATCGCGCGGCGCCCTCCTCTCCTGTATTTCTCAACTGGGAACCATGGCCGCACGATGGACCATCTTATTCTACACGCCCGTCTACGCAATTTCTATTCGCGGCTGGTCGCCCGCCTCCGCTGGCTCTATCCTCATCCCTACCAATCTAGGCTTTGCCCTAGGCGGCATCGCAGCCGGCGCATTCCACATCAAACGCGCAGGGAGTTTCTGGCTGTATGTTTCCCTTCATCCCTCTGTAAACAAAAAAAAAGAGAAGAAAAACAAAAAATCTAACTCACCACCCCTTAGACCCTCCCTCGCCTCCCTCCTCCTCTTCTCCACCACCCTCCTCTTCTTCTCGCAGCTCTCCACTCCCACAACCCCCACTCCCCTCTACCTCCTCCTCGCCCTCCTCAACGGCCTCTGCATCGGCTCCGCCCTAAACTACACCCTCGCACACCTTCTGCACCTCACTCCCCCCTCCACACACTTCATCTCCACCTCTCTCCTAACCACCTTTCGCGGATTCGCCGGCTCCTTCGGCTCCGCCATCGGAGGCGGCGCCTTCATCCGCGTTCTGCAATCGCAACTCCAAGAAGGCTTTTCACGGAATGGCGGGTTAGAAGGAAGAGAAGAATTGGTGAGGAAGTTACTAGGTAGTCCGGCTCTGGTGGGTCAGTTGCATGGAGTAGAGAGAGATGTTGTGGTGGCGGCTTATGGAGAGGGGTTCCGGGTGTTGTGGATGGGGGCTGCGGTGGTGGCGTTTTTGATGGTGGCCGTGCAGGCTGCGACGGGATGGGAAGGGGGAGTTGATGCGGGGGAGGGGGATAGATTGGAGGTGGGAAATGGGTTGGGTGTTGAGAATGAGGTGTGGGAAGAGGGAATGGAGGAGGGCGTTTAGTGGGGGGGTTTTTTCGCTGGTTGGTTTGCTGGTGGAATGAGGGTTGTGTGAGGATGGAGTTTGTATATAGATAGATAGATAGATAGATAGATAGTTTAGGTGAGAGGGGTGTATAGACATAACAGATCGATCTGCATGCAACATAGAAGTAAGTATATAGATTGTATGATAATAACCTCATATAGTAATATTTCATACGCTAATACCTTGTCTATCATAAATACTATTATTACTCTAATCTCAATAGAGAATATTGCCATTTCAATCCCAAACAAGTCGTGAATCTGAATTTATTTTCGCATTTATTTAATTTCACTACCATTCTCCAAAGAAAAAAAAAGAAAAAATTCAATCATTCGAATTTTTCAAATTCTTAACATCTTCGAAATTTTATTGGTTTTTCTCTCTCTTCAAAAAGTTCAATATTCAAAGGAAAAACGAGGAAAGATTAAAATGATAGTATTACCCTTCAATTCTAATGTTCGTCGCTACTACTCGTATGTATTATCAGAGATGCTGCGCCACTCCATCTTTCCAAAGACACAAATCTCTATACCAACCAGTGCTGTTTCGATCATAATCCTAATTCTATCCCAATTCCCAGTTCTATACCCCAACGTGATCGTTATTTCGTATCCAGTTCATTATATGCAAGAAACACTCTTGAAATCCCATACCCTTCGTTATGTTCCTCATTATTCAAAGTCCAATCCATTAAACCAGATCATCCGCCCTTCCCCCTACTACCTTCCCCTTTTCCATTTTCTTTCCTTTATCATCACCTCCATCTTCCCCCAATTGCATTCCTACTTCTCCCCTCTCAGACGTTTTCCCGTCAATTGCATCCCGCCACCCCTTCCCCCATCTAACAGCCGCCCAAGTCGCCGCACTGCTAACCACCAAAAACCCCGCACTAATTGTCGAAAACCAACCTACCCCAATTTTCTCCACAGCCGGCAGCACCGTCGCACTCCCCGTCGCCGCAAACAAATATCTAATCATATAATTTCCTGCAATAACCTCCGCACCACTCCTCTGCATCACATCCAAACAATACGTATTTAGACTTGGAAAACAGAAAAGTTGCGCCACGCCTTGCAAAAACATCATGATAACGGGAAGCGGAATACCGCCGAAATCCTTTTCCACAGACCAGCCGTAAAGGAGCATGCAAGCGGGGATGACGATACCCATAAAGGGGAGAGCGGAACGGAGTCGATCTTCCGGGATGCGTGCCCCGCGGATACGGATGTATTTGTTGGTTATGTGATCAGAATAGCGGCCACCGAAGAAGGTTCCGAGAATGTAGCCGAATCCTGGGGCGAGATAGAAAAGACCAGATTGGATGGGGGTGGTCAGATGGAAACGGGGGTTAAGAACGTAGCGGATCTGTATATTTCGATTGTTAGTTTTGTTCTTTACTCAACGTTGAATGCCCAGAAGAGAGGCAAAGTAACATCATATCTTTTAACATAAGTGTGGGGAAAGAATAGGGGAACATACAGGAGTCAAAAGTGAATACATATTCCACACCAAACTACTACTCGCCAAGGCCACCATAATCAAATTCGGATACTTATAAAGTTTGATAACTCTCCATGGATTCAACATTCCCCATAGTACCCCTGCTTTCCTCTTCCAACTCATCCCAACCAATTCATCTTTCTTCATTCGATGAATAGTTTCGGGTAGCAAGAAATAAGCTCCAATCACTGCGCATGCAGCCAATGCAGTTTGCAGCCAGAAAATTACACGCCAAGATTTGAATGTGACGATTATGCCCCCAATAAAGGGCCCGAGTGCGGGCCCGATGAGTGTACCAGAAAGAAACCAACCCATTGCAGTTCCACGTTCCGTTGGACGATAGATATCCCCGATACAAGCTGCGCCGATAGTGAGGAACGAGGTTCCTTGAAAGGCTGTTAGGATACGAAAGATAAAGAATGCAGCAAGATTAGGAGCAAGCGCTGTGCCAATTGAGCAGGCTGTGAAGAGGGAGGATGTTATGAGGGAAATCTAAGATGGTTTAGTATTCTAAATAACATATTCGAGCAAAGAGACTAGAAGCGTACCCATCTCCTACCATAAACTTGACTCAATGGTCCCCACACTAATGGACTCAATCCCATGAACAACATGTACAACGCATTACTCAAATTGATAATGGTACCGGTACTGTTATACGTATTCGCAACCTCTGGCACCGCTGCCAATACCGTAGTACTGCTAATCGGAGCCAAGAAACTGCAAAAGGAAAGCAGAGCCACGATAACGAGTTTGCGATTGGGGGGGATGCGGTCGTAGATAGCATCGGGGATGGAGATATTAGAATACGTTTGTTGAATTGGCGCATCTTGAGTATTAGAGATGTGCGAGGCGATTGGGGCTAGATTCGAGGGCGGTTGTTGGGAGGGAATGGAGCTACTTGTACTGTGAATCGAGTAGGTATCGGATGGTTCATGTGGAACGGTCGATTCGTTCTTTTGATGAGGAGATAGTTGACCATGTCGGCTCGTTGACGGATCATGGTGGTCTAGACTCGAAGCCATGATTTAAATTGAACGTCAAAGAGAGATGTATAGGTATAAAATCGAAATATACGTCATCCGTCAAAAAGCAAGCGAAGGATATATCAAGAAAACCCTCGCGGACCATGAAAGGCAATCGAACGATTGAAGGCAAGAACTAACAATTGATCCAATCAATCCAATTTGCAACGCAATGAATCCAAAAAGAACGAAAGATCCGGGTCACAACTATATAGATATATATATAGGGAAAAAAAGATGGAGAAACAAAAACAGAGTCAGAGTCAGAATCAGAATCAGAATCAGGAAAGAAAAAAAAAAGATTTCAATCCCCTCCCCATGAGTCAAAATACCGGTGACCTACGGTATCTATTTTGAGTAGCACACCTACCTAGTCCTTTTTCCCATGCACATTCCCATTCCCATTCCCATTCCCTTTCCCATTTCCCTTTTCCTCATGGATCTCACACCACACGAGTGAGTGATAAGCAATATTGCCATCACATCAAAGCATCTGCACCATATGTATGTAGCACATCCTATCCCAATCCATCGCATCGCATGCCGTTCTCTTCGGCGAAGGGAGAGACAAGCCGAGATGGAATCCTCAAGCACTCCAAAATCCATCTTATTTTGGTGAGTGTGCACGGTACTCACTCCCGGCTGCTTTTTTCTTTCCCCAAAGAGCATCATCATGTCCATGTCCATGTCCATGTCCATGTCTATGCCCATCCTATCTCCTATCTATCCCCATCCTATCTTAGACTCTTCTCCATAGCCGCCGATGTTCGGCTTCCCTATCGTTCGTTCGTTTCCAAACAATTCCCACCCACCACCTACGCCACCTACCGCTCTACCTTCCTCTCCACCTCCCTAGTACGTCCACCTCATCCGTAGCACGAAATAAACTTTCCAATCTTTTTGCACGCACACACGAGCCACACTTGTCCCAACCCGGCTTAGTTTGCGCGATTAGGCGATGTGCAAAAGCTTAGCCTAGGTCCCTAGCATCCAAGAAGCAAAACCAAGTACTGTCATTGGTTCACTAGGGGCCTGGCCCCACCTTTTCCCTCGAGCACGCTACCTGGCAGAAAGTGGGTATGCCGTTTTTCCGAATCGACTTTTCCGTGTTATTGCCGGAACGATTATCCCCATTGCACTTTTCATCTTGGGACAATGGGCATCTCTACAAAGTTCTCGCCCTATGAGAAGTATATCTGGCCCACGAAAGTGACATTCTCATGTGTATGTGTGATCCGGAAAAGAGACACATAGTGTATAGTTATTAGTTGTTCAGGTAACTGATATTGATATGGTATCATTGGCCGTGGCCGTCTCGCATGTGTCCACATCTACATGTAGCTGGTCCATATCCATATGTACATACATATCCGAGGAAAATCAATGAATGATGCATGTCGGCTATTTCCCTATATATACAATTTATCGGCATTCGTACTAACCTACCGTCTATACACGTACATATACATATATAATGAGAATAAAGCAAGAGCACCATCTAATCAAAGTTCTTAACAGATAGATAATAATGATATGTTATTATATAATAACAACAACAACAACAACAACAATAATAATGCTACTTGCTCGCTTGCTCGTTCCCGCTTGCTTGCATTTGCTAGCTTGCTTCTACCAAGATGATATTGATGGTGATAATAACAACAACAAAATAATACGCCCAATCAATAAAAAGTACAAAGCACAAACCCTACGCTCTCTCTCTCTCAAAACAAAGACAATGCCTTTTAAAAAACAATTATCGCCTCGACCGATTTCAAAATGCATGCAGGTATATATATGTATGTATGTGTATATGTACGATACTCACTAGCTAGTAGCTAACGGTATTTAATATATCCTACGGTACCCATTCACATCCACACAATTTTAACGCAAAGAGCCTTTCCTTCCCAGTCTCCAGACATTCAAGATCCGCTTGAGCCGCCATGATAAGATAGACAAAGATGGATATCAACATGAGATGCGATCAAGACGCTTGCCCTTCGCACCAATCGCAACGCAACCATATTTTTGTAAATGCAACGACATGATTTAACCGCCCATAAACAGCCAAAGTCAAAGTCAATGCCATTCCAATATGACCTGACTGACTTCCCAAGCCAAACAATGAATAAAAATGATTCCAACTATGATAGACATAAGATATCGGATGTGGTAGGTAGGTATATTAGAGAGGTAAGTAATATAGGTAGATGTATATGACGTATATAAATTGCTAGTATGCGACTGTATCGTTCTCTTCTCGAAAAAGAACAAAATTGTGTACGCACTTCCCCTTCTAGATTCTTCAGATTTGATATTACAAATATCAAGCCGAAGCATCCGAGAAGTTCGACTTCTCCTGCTTCAACTTTAACGGTTTCTTACGCAAACTCTTCGGAAGCTATACCACGAGAGAAAAATTATTAGCTACACTCCACGAGGTAGGAAATGATCAATGATGTCAACGCAAAGACAATTCCACTCTCAGTAGTAGATTTACCACCTGGTTCTGATAGGTGTATAAAGTTAACACGAGAAGGGATTAGAAAAACTAGTAAAACCTGCTGCGAAAGTGGTAACTTGACGTGCCTGATAGTCTTTCTCGAGTAGACCAGTGTATTTTCCTGCATTGACCAGGATTTTCATATCGGTATAGAGGGCCGATGATCGTGTTGCTACAATCCCAAGGAAACTAAGAGTTCTCTTGAGAAGGTCACTGAGCCCTTGCTTATCAAGAATTCCGTCAAATAATGGTCGGAGGATGTTATCGTTCCATGCTGCTTGGAGAGTAAGCACATTGCCCCATTGCCTAATTTGATGTGTTAGTACATAGCTCATCTAATATAAGTGCATGTACACTTACGCATGTGCAGTCCCCCATGGGTTCGTGACGAAAAGTCTACCCTCGCCTAAACCATGAAAGGCCCTGGTGCTGTTAACCAGGGCTTGGATACCATTTTTTGCATAGGCCAATGCTTTCTCGTCGATTTCTTCTGCTGACGTCGCGTGTTTATTGATGCTCGGTACCTCAATGCCATTTCGAAATTCATCCGAGGCGCGTTCTGCAGGGGTTGAGGCGGAAACCGAAACCGCGTGTGAATGTTCTAAGATCTTCAGAACGAAATTCCTGTAAGTGATGACCTGAGCACCGTAGTACTTGGCTCTCATTCGCGCCGTGAGAATATCACTCGCAGGAGGGTCATTTTCTTGCCAGGTACTTGTGCCTCCAGCTTCTTTCCATCGATAAAGAAATTCTTCTGCGGTGGCTATTGATTCGAAATGGTTGGGATCATGGCGGGTATATACAGAAGGAAATTGAGAGTCTTCCGGAAAAGGTTAGTAGTTTCCACCTCATCTGAGAAACATTAAACATACCATTATCAGGTTTGTAGAACATGTTGTGCAATTGATTGAGGTGCTTGCGTAGGTAAAGTTGACCTTGATAACTCAATAGGACCATCTGATCGAAACCTTCTTTCACGGCTTCAACTATATTTGGACTTGGCATGTTCTCTTCAAATGTAAGAATGCCGGAATGTGGGCATGGTAACTCCGCTACAATATCGCTATCATGTGATGTTAGAATTCCGATTCACTAATTAGACTAGATAGACAAACCTTTCAAGTTGTAAGCACGTCCAAAATGCGAAAATCAGCGGGTTGTCCTTTGCTAGCACGGGAAGCCCATCTTGCTTTAACTTTTTGAAGCGATCTAGTTTCCTAATGCCTATGTTAGTCGCGTTACTCCCAGGAATTGGCTATGACTTACGGTCTCAAGATAACCTGTAAAGCTCTACAAGCCTGATGAATGTACGAATGACTCTCTAAAACCCTTGAAAGTTGTCCGTGATAAAGACCAGCTAGAATATTCACATGGACATGCTGTAGACTGTTTCCTCCAAGTTGATTTCCAATAATGTCCGTAGCGAGCGCGAAATATGCCAAACCAGGAATAACATCCACATTCCTAGGTCGGAAGCCACTTCTTGCCAGGTATGAATCGCCTTCTATTGAAGTTCTTCGGCTGCGGGGATAGAATCGATCAATGTTGTCCTGAGGTGATGGTAATTCCGAAGACTGGGTTGGGGAGCTTTGAATAGGGGATGGATGGCCATTTCGTACAACTGGAGAATTGATATGACCCCAAGGATTTTCAATATCTTTGTCAGATGGAAGCTCGGGGATTTTCTGTCTTTCTTGACAAATTTTGCCGAGTGCTAACACCACCAGCACTAAAGCTGTGCTGATTGACCGACTTGGATGGCCTGGCTTGACGAATGTCCCGTAACCGCCGGCGACTGAGATTTCTGGTGGCTCTCCAACTCCCGGCGATCTTTTCCGCTTGCTCCCTGGACTCTCTGGCGGTTTCATGCTCACGAAACCAGCATGACTGGTGTGTTGTGAAGCCAAGTTCTGAACTTGCTTTGGTTTTGCGGAATCCGATGGAATGGATTTGAGAAATGACTCGACCAGAGCATCCAGTCGCCTCGGTATCAGAATTGGATGCATGATATTCATGTGTTCCTTGTAACTTTTGACCAATTCCAAAACTACACTTTTTCGGAAATCAGGCATCCCATCCGACATAATACTGCCTACAACTGGTGGAGGGTAATCTGGCGCACTAGATGGTGGTGTCATACCACCCAATTGACCCCATTCTTCACCTGCCGGAGAAGAGACATCCGAACTTGTATCGACTGTAGAATCAGCGTGATCCGTCATAGGGTCTCTATCATAGCCTTGAGCTAAATCAATTCCTTCTCCTCTTCCGAATAATCTTAGAAGTCCACGTCGTTCTTCTTGCAGCATCGGATACTTTTCGTCCTTCACGTTCTTGGGTAAGCCCCCTCCACCGTTTATCATTTCTTTCACAGAAGGGACTAGCAAAAGCCTAGCTGCGCCCGTCGTATGATTCACTGGGATTAATGGCTGTCCGGGTGGCACAGGATCGCCCTCCTCCTCCTCTTCGAGTGCACCTGGCGTGGATCCTTCGAGTGGCTGTACTGGACCTGCCACTGGCGGATCTATAGGCGTGGTATCATGAAGAATATTCGGATTCGAGCCATGAAATGTTCCGAATTCACCGTCAGGTAATTGAACATCGTCTCTCCCTTCTTCTTTCATGTGCCCCTCGATACTTGACAGAGGCCGGCCGGCTCCGACTCTTTCCTGCAGTTCGTCCACTCGCTTGTTCAATGATTCGAGACCTGTCTGCAAAACATTGAATAACTCTGCATTACGGTGTTCCAATCGTATCAAGGCCTCGATGATGTCCGTGGAGGCTTTATCGATTCTACAATGGTCAGCAGCGTTTCATTGCAATTCTCTTCTTGAACCTACGGTTTGGGTGGTGGGTCTCGATAATGGCATTCAAAATTCTTCTCTTTACAACTACCACAAGCCGGTCGTCCTTCGTCGCATTTTGCCTTCAAATTGCGACAGCTATCGCATGCCTGAGCCGCGCGTTGCGCTTTCCGAGGCTTTGCAGGTTGAGAATAAGGCGTGACCGAATATTGTTCCCGAGGTGGAGGATGGGGATGACTTTGTGGTGGACCATACATTGACATAGCTCCATCGAATGTCGGTGTCGTCATCGGACTTGTAGAGGGAGGTGGGGGTTGAGGTTGATACATGGGAGGAGCGGGGTTGTTATTATACATCTGCGGAGTGTGTTGCGGAGTATGCTGCGGAGGTGGAGGCTGATCGAATCTTGGTGGAAAAGGTCTTCCTCTTTCTTCAACGTAAGGTAGATTTACATGATGATCTGTGCCATTGGCTGTCGGTGGCGGCCTATGTTGTGGAGGTTCTTCTGAAGGGTCTGGCTTCACGACGGGTTCTCGAGGACCATTGTGCCCATTGTGTCCATTGTATGAAGGTATGGGAGGTGGTGGTGGGTGCTGATTATGTATGTTGTGGTAAACATGCGCATGTCCTGAGTTAGGGCGATGAGGGTCTTGATGTTCTTGAAAGTTGGGGTGGGGTGGTCGTCTATCGAGGGGGTGGGCATGAGGGTCGGGACGAGAGAAGGGACCGCTATTATAGGGAGGTTGTAAAGGAGGAAGGGCCCTGGAAGGGTTGGGCTGATTGGGCTGCTCGATCGGCCAAGGAGGACCGGGTCCTAATCTTGGTCGCTTTGGATCTGGTTGACCATTGTCCATCATTGCGATTCATACAAAAGTTAAGTGACCACGACAGCTAAGGCCATCGACTGCGGTTGAGCGCGGCGGCTTCTTACAGGTTCGAGGGAGAACACAGAGGCGTAGCAGAGTTCAGTGGAGAATCATCTGCGCAAGTATGTATTACGGACTGACGTGTAGGTAATCATGTGTGTGATGTAACGAATGCCGCGCGACTGAGTAGTGAAGGTTAGATGGTATGGTAAACCGGTCTGCTTGAACAGGGTTTGAGATGATCAGCCATGTTTCCTTCGGAAAGTAAAAGTAGAGTAGAGTAGTGTGGTAATAAGCTATCTAAGAGCTACCCGGCTACCAAGTAAGTGGTCCCTTGAATACGGTTTTGCGCTGGAGCAGGGCGCGACCGACGAAGTGATATCCATGAGAAATTTTAAAACATACATTACCTTGGATATAGATTAAACCCTTTCAAGCAGAGTTGGAGATCTGCTCTGCAATGCAACCTTCTGGGTTAATTTCCAATCTTTCCTGCTGAGAACGATTTTATGAATAGTAAATCCTCGAGGGGGCTTTTCGACGTGAGAGAAAACGGGATAAATAATAAACAATAAATAATAAATGATAAATGAATGGATAAATAAATAAATGGATAATTGGACAAATAATAAGTGGTTAGGTTATCTGGGATGCTTGGAGGGTGGTTTGTCAATGGCAAACTTTAATAGCTGAGGCGGGCGGAAGCTAAGGGCTAGGATATTCAGGGAGTCAAGGATTCCGAGCTGCGTTCTTCGTTTTCTCCGTTTCTCGTTTCTCGTTTCTCTTGCAAATTTTCCCTCTTTTTTTCCTTCTTTCTTGCTGTCTTTCTTTCCTTCTTTCGTGCGTTCGCGTGCGTGAAGGTGGGATGGCAATATGCACCCAGGTAATATGTTCGTTTAGATTGAGTTTTGGGTTTTGGGTTTGGGGTTTGGATCTAAGAGTAGCCTGGTACGTACTTACTTGCCTTGCACCTTAGCAAAGAGCGGGAGTGGGCACGGTACGTTGGGTAGTGTGCGAGTAGTGCGAGAGTAGTAAGGTACGGCAAACGGGTCGAATCAGAGCTCAGGATGCCTTTGGGATTGCGTGTGTGTATGTGTGCAGCAGGTGGGTGAGGAGGTATGGATGTGTGTGTGGATGTATGTGTGTGTATATGTATGTATGTTTGTATTTCTAAGATCTCTTGGCGCGTTTTCTTTTCTTCTGTTGCGATACGGGTTGTTAGAAGGAGAGAGGAGAGGAAGGGAGAGCAGAGAAGAGAAGGAAGAGCACGAGAGAAGAGAGAGAGTAGAAGAGTAAGAAAGAGAGTGCGGACGAGAAGGGGAAATCTAAATCAACGCATCAACGATCGAATGGCGCAAATCGCAGTGGAAATAGAATGGATGTATAGGCAAGTAAGCATGATACAATATACAACACAATAGAAAGGAACAGAGAGGGAGAGAGGGACAGAAAGAAATTGATGTGCAGAGGAGGCAGGCAAAACAGAGCAGGCAGGCAAGCAAGCAGGCAATAATTCCGAACCAGTCGTTTAATCGTGTAATGGCCAAGGTGCGCGTGAGTTTTGTGCAGAAATGCTCTTTCTTTCTTGCTTGCTTGCTTACTTGCTTTCTTGCTGCGGGTTGTTGTTGTTGTTGTTGTTGTTGTTGTTGCTGCTGCTGCTGCCGTCCTTGAATCGATCCTGATGATATAGTAGAGATGTGATTATGATAATGCTAGAAAAGTTAAAATGTCCCTTTTCCGAGTCTCTCTCCACCACAACCAATACAATCAAATCAATCAATCAATCAATCAATCATTTGTTCAAAAGGGAAAGAAAAGAAGAAACCGAACAAAAAAACAACCTTGAACCCGTCCGAACGTTCAAAATAACTCCACTCCAAACTTATTGTTGCCCCCCTCTCTCGTCTCCTTTTCAATTTCAAAATGTGAAAATGTGAAAAAACTCTCAGACTCTAACCTAATTTTATGCCAGCTTGCTTTGATTTTCCTTCCTTGCTCACCCAGTAGATTCGATCTTTCGACCTTCGGATGCGGGGGGGGACGCTTGGAAAATCAAGAAGATATGTCGCCACGGGAAAACAGTGAATCGTCAAGCAAACTTCACAAACTTTTGGGTCAAAGCCCAAAGAGCACGATGAGGATAGAGGTGACAGCTTGATAGGTGAGGATCAAAGCAAAAGGCAAAAGGTAAAAAGAAGGTTCATGCAAGTAGGTATCCAAAAAAAAATGAAGTACTAACCCGTGTCTTCGTGACTTGGAGTGTGTGGAGGGAAACAATTGTACAGTGTCTGTGCTACTTGATACGGCGCATTCGAAAGCCGTTGAAGATGAGGAAGATGCGATCGAGTTGCAAGGCTCAGGATGCTAGTGTGCTGGTATGCTGGTATGCTGGTTGTTAGATGTTGGATTGCTGTCGTATAGCCTTCCAAGACCGGCGTTGTTTGGCTCGTCTCTCCGCTGTCTCTCTTCCGCGTAGCAGCGCCCTTTTCGCGATTCAAGAGTCGAGTGTGCAATGTCGGTGCAGTGTTCACTATTCAGTGTTCACGAAAGCTTTCGTGCCCAGTTGCCCGGTGCCAACCACCCGAGAATAGGCGATATGATGCTTTTGTGGGTAGCTAAGGTTGTTTGAAGTTGGAAATAGTTTACTACATTGACAAGGGGAAGGAAGCGTAATGTAAGGTGGGATGATAGTTTCTTTTTGCAAGGCGAGTATGCTCAATGGCATGAGACTAGGATGAATGCAATGTAATACCTGGGCCGGCTGGAGCTTGCTTTGGGGGATGCGGCGTGATATGAAGGGAAAGGGTGGGAAGGGTGTGCGAGGGGCAAGAGGGGTGCCGGGTTACTGTTGATTGATTCTACGAGTGAGGTAGCAACAGGCACGCTGGAGGAAGATATCCATTCATGCTATTGGATTGGTAAATGGCATCGTGATTCGTGAATGCCGCTCAATCAATTAATGATTCCAATATCAAACTTCTTTCTCATTGCTGTAGCTCGCCATCTGCCAATTGCCTTGCTTGCTGCTTGCGTTCATCCGTCTGCCTTTGCATCCCACTACTGCTGGTATCAAATAATGCTACCCCTACTTAATGTAAGCGTTGCCCAGTAGGGCAATTGTCTATTTTGTTTTGCTGAGTTAAGTGTATACAATGCCAATGACTGGCGAAGGGATTGATTGACGAGGAAATGACAGATAAAAGGGTCTAGCCTTTGAACGTCATCCCAAGTGGGACAACCTAGCAGACGATCCGTTTCCATTTCTGATGTGTAAAACTCTGCGGTCGAGATTTAATGAGCGAAAATATAGCAATGTCACTGTCGATGAGAAATACAAGCCTTGCGTGTATTGTACCAACGTCAAAGTACTTATTAAGATACTAGTGTGCCGGCATCTCTGTCTCTCCAACATCGAACTTCAACCCAACGCAACAGCAAAATCCAGGTTCCCAGCAGTCAACTCCCACTCCCCTTGCTACCCCCCCCTCCCCCCCCAACAACAACAACAATAACAACAACATCATCATCATCCTGAGAATTATGTCCGGATCTGTGTACACCAGCATGTCGCATCCCAGGAATGCGAGCCAGTAAGCAGAAGATGTAGCACGTCGTCTCAATGTGCCCAATGATAAGCGTGGAGGGATTGATGGTCTCGTCTGGCCCTATCTGTAGAACAATCACATCCATTGCATTTTAGCGACTTTATCCAGTTGCAGGACAAGCACATTCTCCTCATTCGAAGCTTTCTACTGGGAAGGATGCGGGGGCGTCAGTCACTTTCATGTGTATTTGCCATAGCCAAGCTGGGGGCTTGTCAGGTTGTCAGCCTCGAATGTCGTATGACCTGCTCCTTACAACATTCTAAAACAGCATTTTTGTGATGACATACTCATATTCAATGTTGCCTGCATATGTAGAAGTACAGATTTCACGCTCCCAACTACGTGCACTGTGGAGTGGGCACATGCCCAGCACACAAATCGTAATATGAAGCTCTTCGCCACTCCATCGTTCCCAAAGATTCCCCAAACTTCCCAAGAATTTCCAAAAATTCCCACCGGCGCGTGTGATGAACAACAGGCCTCCCGGTCATGGTACATACCGATGCCTTGGGCATGGGAGGCACCACTCTTCAACACCCTTTCTTCTACGTACGACTTTCCTGCATCAGAATCCTTCGCCTCGTCAAACCCATGGAGATTAATCGGTAATATCTCCATGCCCCAGTATGCTCCCTGAACCCTCTGTCATGAAAATGAGCTGTGGATATCGAGCCATCATTTCATTTTCTGGAAGGAAGGAATTTTCAGAGAAGTCCCTGGCTGCCTGGGTATCCTCATCTCCCTGGCCCCGTTGCTAACCTCCTTTGGCTCGGACTTCCTGTGTCTTGGTAAAACAAGAAAAAAAATGGAGGTAACGACTGACAAAAGATTTCTTTCTGGAAGGGTCAAAGCGTGCTAACAATGTCACAAATTCCGTATTCAAAATGTAACAAAAATGTCCACATTGATGATCATATCAAAACCAAGCACTCCCATCACCCAATGTTTTGGCCTCGTTTACCTCTTGTGTCTCTTTTGCCCTCTTTTCTACATACAAATGATTTCATCTGTTTCTCAATCATATTGATTACAATATCTACCACTCCCCAGTGTCACTTTAGCAAACAACATCCATCATCCGACTTGAAGAGATCCCAGGCTCCCAGGAAGTGGTAAATGAGATCAGCATGGAGAACTGCGGGGACTCTAGCAACTGATCCAACGGCTTTCGGGTAGAGCTCTCAAAGTGCTTCTTTTCCTTCCACGCTCTCCTCCAATCACCGCGTCGTTCCTGAAAATACTTCTCGAGAACATGATGAAAAGTACTGGTACAGAAAAACAAAACTACAAGTTCGGCGGAACGGGCGCGAGGCACGGAACGATACGTTGACTTGTGATTTCTAGCCTCCTTCTAGCTCTACTTGCTCAAGAATCAAGAGGGCTTCCGTTCATAAGTGGAGGAGCAGCTCGGCTATTATCCTGCTCGAGTCAGTATTGTACAGAAAAAACAAAATCTACTCGGAGTCTCTAGGACGACTCTAATTTGCGCCATCGAATGTCTCAGACTCGATGTAATAATGGAACAGATGCAAAAGAAATTCATGCGCATCATCGAAATAGAAAGAAAGAAGTGTATGGAAGAGACGGTAAACATTCTCCAATCATGTTTCGTAAGCTCCTCCAAGGACTTGGGCATGAGTTTCAAAGCCTGTTAACCAACCATATGTACTCGCAGTGCCGTACCGGCGTCTAGAATATCTGGGACTGAGATTCACGGAATGGTTACACAAAGTTATTGTGCTCACTACAGAGATCGCAATGCGACGATCGTTACACAAAGGTTAGGTTGGGCACTTATATTGTACATCGTCGGCGATCAGCAATCGAAGAATACGGAGCATTGATAAACATCGATAGAAATCCCTTGCAGACGAGCCAAATCATCGAAACCAGTATCCGATGCAACGGCTCCATTGACTGATGCCCGAAAACTCCGCGGCAAACAAGGATATGCCAATTAAAGTTTTTCCACGAAGCTTCCTGTCAAAATTCCGGCACGATCTAAGCTCGTTCGCAATTCTTACCCGGTAATGTACTAAATCACGACTTGCATAGTATCTTGCATCGTATCATTTGCATAGTATGACTCTTGTAAGAGATAGATTTAGACTACGGGGACTCAGCGACAATCATTACGACTGGATGCGGATCATCTGACGTTCCTGGCGTGCAAACGGACTGCGTTATCCGTACGTAAAGATGCAACCTCACCGCTTCTTCCAAGCTACAGGATCGTTGGTGCTGATAGAAATGCGATTGATCATTAAGGAGGCTGAGGTTATAGCGCGAGAGACTTAAGATGGCCGACAGGAAGATGATAAGACGGCTAAACACTAATTGAAAGAGCGGTGCCTCCAAGTTCCATGTAATGTGACTTGTGCCCTGAGTTGTTGACGTTGCTTGCATGTTGGTTAGATGGAATGTGCGACGAGGGAATCATGTCGCTCATGGTTGCAGATGGTGGTGATTTGCTCTCAGAACCGGTACTCGTTTTCCCATGGCAGATGATAAACTTCCGAGGTGACCAATGGGGGTCTTCGGAGGTTGATATGCAATATGCGCAAATCTTCAACTTTTTTCTGACTCGTTACTTGCATTACCATGAATGGTGTACAACGTCGTTAGCGAAGTAAACAAAAATGCGATTCTGGAAATCAAAAATCTCAAGCTAGATCTACATCATTTCGTTTGTTTCACAAGAACACGAATATCTGATATATACAATCCTAGTCTTTATAGACGAACTGTTGGTTGATGCTATCGCATATAAGTTATATATGATTCAAACAGTATTGGTACGATTCTGTAAGCCCGAACATTCCTCCGTGAAAGAGGCAAATTGCAATGTACCGAATACATGAACTGATAGATAAGAGATCGGTGAACTTTCAACCCCTCCAGAGTCCAGAGGCAAGAATACAACGAGACTATTGGTGAGACGGGAAATGTTAAGGCCAAGACTAACCAGGTCCACCTTGTACTTTTGTACGGACCTTTTTCCACGTGTCAGCGGAGACGACTTGAATACTCGGACCCTTTGCCCAACCAAAAGCCAACCTTCATCTACCTTACCTTGTTCAACTCGGTCGCTCAAACCTTTCACGCCTAATTTAATAGAGCTCATTGATGGAAGATTGCTTTCTACCGGTAACCGAGTTAATTTTCAAGGATTAGTTACATTCATTTCTCTTGAGCAAGATAGCTAAACGCTATCCTGAGCTATCAGAGTCAGCCCAAATGTCGGTGTAACACAAAGCATGCAAGCTTACTCAGATGTGTCAAATCAGAACGTGAGTGCCAATTTTGATATTTGACCAAGGTCGCACAGGTTTGTTTCGGTGTACACCATCAGCTCTGAACGTTCCAATAAATCGGAAAGCTGCGGCGAGACACCATCCGCATTAGATGCCGAAAATACCGAAGTAGATGTCGCATCCGGCTCGTCCCTTAACCGTGAAGGGGCTAACTCGATTAAATGAAAATCTATCACGCCACCAACCCTTCTTATTGATCTCGATGTTACTCGTATAGCTCCATACCCGTAAAATTGGGCTGGTAAAAAGTAGTCTGATAACGAGCTCGTTCGCCGTTCTGATATCCTGACTGGTCAAAGTTTTCTTCTCCCGATTTTCACATTGAACCCTTAAGTGATGGCTGTGTTCCAAAATAGCTCGTCTAAGCCCAGTGTGACAGTAACCCCAACTCGCCTGAGATCGTAGTCTAACGCTCTGTGTCGTGGCTGTCTAACATCTACGTATGCTTTATTTCAACCCGATGCACTGACATGAACATCACGGACGCGTCTTCTCTTAGCAGGCCTTCCAGCTTCTGCGGGCAGGCTGACAACGCTGCCTGTTCGAGAACGTCGACCGCGTCCAAGAGTATCGATATTGAATTCCTCTCCCTCCGTAAAAGTTAGGTCACCCGTTTCCCCTAGGATTTCTCGAGATGCTTCTTCCATCAAAATACCCAGTCCTATCAAAGCCGTCTCGTCCATACTGCGCCAATCTATAGACCCTCCCTCTGCAGTTGCACGAGAATAGAAATCTGAAGCATAGGTGTGAAGTGACTTTAGCAGATCGGAGTCTGGCAACCCTGTCGGAGACTCTCGCTCATTTGCAAAATAGATGTCCGATTCGGCATACCTGGTTGGCGCATTTTTGCTGCGAAACAACACAGCTTCGGGAGGCACAGCGCTCAATGAGGACGATGTAGTATCCCGTGTTGAGGAGACAACCACACTCCTAGGAATGAAACCTGCTGCGGAAATCCGACCTGTGCCATATGTCAGTACGTAACTTTATCTCCGATGGATGTCGTGTTTGGAACGTTACCTGCAACAGCGTCGTAAACGGAAGGTTTTCTCGTCCGTGAAACCTTGTCCCCTTCTATTGACTTTTCTTCAATATGTGGGTTGATGAAAGTATTTTGTGAAAATGCCTTTGAAGTCATGGTGTCCTTCAATTCTCAGATGTTGGTGTCTAGAACATAAAAGATAAATAAGAATCGTGAAAGCTGAGTCTAGCTAGAGCGCTCTGGAGATTTAGCTCAGTATGACAATAATCAAATAACCCCGCGTAATTTGTAATTTGTAACGTCGCGTCGCGATTCTTTCAGACTTCACTCCTAAATAAGCAACAGTTTTCAGTGCATCGTACACATAATAAGTATCGACATTGAGCTAAATCAGCACCACCTACCTACCTATGTACTCCGATTAACATCTCTTTCGAATACAAGAGTCTATCGTACACCAAATGTATGAATCAATTGATCTTTGATCGATCAACGGGCAATCTTGGCCCAAATGCCTTTGCTCGCATTCAAACTACCCAATTAATTCAGGCGATCTTACCCGCCCCAAAAGTAAAATTCAATGGTGGTGAAAAGCCTCCGACAAGTGTAGCTTTAGGTACGGAAGCTCGAGATTACGAGCCGGCGAAGGTGTGGGCGCACCAAACTGGAGTAAACGCCCTGTCAATAGATAGATTTGATGGAAAGATGTAAGAGTGAAATGAATAATGATACTTATTGCAACATCTGGACTGACGAGAAGATATATAGTCTTCTTTCTGGTGGTGCAGATGCATCGATCAAAGTTTGGAATCTTGATCAAATCCCCACCGGGGCATCAAAATATACATTCCGACCAACCGGAATAGTCCCCAGGTATTTTGCAGATTTATATCACTGTGCCGAACAGTTGGGAAGCATCCACTAACTCGGGTCTGCAGGAGTGCTTCCGCGCATCAATATGGCATTACACATCTTAGTTTCTATCCTTTCGATTCTGCTGCGTTTCTCTCTTCGTCGTACGATCATCACCTAAAACTATACTCCACGGAGACTCTCCAACTATCTGCAGACTTTAATCTAGACTCTGTAGTCTATTCGCATGCCATCTCTCCCATTGCACAACATCTTTTGGTGGCTTGTGCAACTCAACATCCAACTGTCAGGCTCGTAGATCTTCGGTCTGGCGCAAGTACACATTCATTAGCTGGGCATCATGGGGCTATCCTCTCGGTCGCTTGGCATCCAAATGTTGAGCATATACTAGCTAGCGGTTGTGTAGACGGTACGATTCGTGTCTGGGATGTTCGAAAGAGTTCTGGTGCAGTGGGTTCGCTGGACTTGGAAGATGCAATTGGAATTACAACTACACATGGGATGGCAGGTGGTCGATCAAGAGCATCTGCCAAGGCTCATACCGGAGCTGTCAACGGTCTTACGTGGACGGATAATGGGAACTATATCGTATCTGCAGCACACGATGAACGGATTCGAGTCTGGGATACAGCTACGGGTGCTAATACTCTCGCAAGCTTTGGTCCAACAATCAAGAATGGACATCTTTCAAGTCTACCTATAGTAGTGTCGCCCACAGCATTAACACCCCCTATGAAAGAACTTCTATTCTTCCCCAATGAAAAACAAATTCTTGTTTTCGAACTTCATGAAGGACGTCTTCTCAAGCGACTCAAAGTTCCTGGCCCCCCTGTAGCAGCAGTGCGATCTCGAACCGGTGAACGGAATATCCGAAACCGTATCACGGCACTAGCGTGGAGGGAACCAGTAGATGGCATATATTCCGCTCATTCAGATGGACAGATTAGAGCTTGGATGCCTAGGACTGAAGAAGATATTCAAATGGATCGTGAGGAAGAGGAGGAAGGCAAGATTCATGATGAGGATGAAGGGGGGAAGAGGAAGAGAAATATTCTCGATGATGTGTTTAGGGATTTGACAAGACAGAAAATCAGTTTTGGCTAGGCGACCCATCTATCTTAAATGCTTCTTTCTTCTATGACTCGTTATCACGCTGGCTTGAAAGTACAATGTTCATTTAAACATATCCTGGAGGGCTTAGTGGCTTCGTAAACTCGACCCTGAAACTGCACCTCTATTGAACTTCTTCAACCCCTCTCTAGTTTTAATCTCTTCTTAAAAGCTGCGGGGCTCACCAGTGATATTCCAGCCTTCGCTTGGGATCCCGAATTTGCCTCCGAACAGAAATCGAGGCTCACAGAGGGTATTTTCCTAAGTCTTGCTGGGGACTCGTCATGCAAAATTTTCCCAAATTCGAGCCGGAGCTCAAAAGGAACATTGCGGGTACTTGTGTACGATAATTTTACTCTTAACAGTGTCAGCTTCTATATTATGACCTGAGCACGTACCGAATTAACTACTACTAGTCTACTAGTATGTTTTATCACAAGCTATTAGATCATTTTGTTTTATGCCCATGTTATGTGTGCTTTCTCTTGATATTCACGAGGCCTTGTTTACCATTCACTTCAGGTCATGTCTCTTACTACAGAAAATGGGATTTCAGGGAAAATTTGATTAGCACTATTACTTAGCGGATCATTTACTTGTTTGAATTGGACTGATTTCTAAATGCCAATGGCTAACACAGTTGATGGGTGTAATATTGATTTGGTCGTGGGAGCTGGAAAGTTTGGATTGCATGCATTTGCAAATTGACAGGTGCTCATCGAAGCTTGTGATATCAAAGCTCAGGTCTGGAGTTGTTTTTCGGTGATAACCTTCTGTTTTTTTTCTTCAAAAAGATCATTTTCCCAAATGAATTCCCCCATCAATGATAGAGTTTGTGCCAGTGGCACTCTCGCTCTCAGCTAAACAGTATATCTGTCTGGCAACCTCTCCAACCGTTGCGAGTTTCCCCAGTGTGCTCTTTTTTTTTAATCCTTCTACTTTTGATTCGGGGAATTGAAGACCCCAGTCCTGTGGTTATGTGGGTTAGCTTGGTGCCATATATTATTGTTGAGGATGGAGCAATAGATATTGGACATACAGTGAGCATCAATCCTGGTGAAATGGCGTTCACTCGTATTGTTGACGTAAGAGCTAATGACTTGATGAGATGTATTTGAGCAGCTTTCGTCACAGAGTATGCCTGGAATTGCACTCGTCAGCGCTCTTACTCTACTTGTGTTTATCAGATCCTTGGGTTATGAACATACCATGGAGCTCCCACCCGGTTTCACACCCCTATTATGATCCTATTAGCCCTCATTAATCTAGCAGATCCAGATCACGAGAATACAAATAGAAGAATAAGAGAGCACTAACGCAACACTAGCGGTCGATATGAAACTTCCATCGGTCTTCTCTAGATGTGGCTTCACAGCATGGAAAAGCCACAAATGCGACTTCACATTCATGTTGAAACATCGATCCCAATCTTCTTCGACAACATTGTCGTCTAAATCTTGAAAATTGCGAATTTGAGTCCAACCATGATTGGAGACAACTGTTCCACTTGATTAGTCCTTTCGATTCAAAGTTCAAAATACAAATCGATCGAGATATCGGGGATTTTGAGATATAAACACACCAACATCTAATCGTCCCCACTTCTCCATGCTCTCCTTAACCAATCTCTCCACCTCATCTTTCTTTGACATATCAGCCTTTATAGCTGTAACTCCCTCTGTCTCTTCACTAGATGATAGGGTTTTCCTGGCAAGATCTCCCAGCTCGACAACAAGATCTTGCGCTTTGTCATAGCTGGAATGATAATTAACAATGACACGGACGCCGTGTGATGCAAACAGTCGAGCAGTGGCAGCGCCAAGCCCGGCTGAAGAAGCGGTTATCAGGGCTACAGATGCTCGAGTTAAAGGTGCCATTTTTGGAGTTAGATTTTGATGGAGGAGTGGAGGTCAGCAGTGAGGTGAAGTGAGAGAGGGGCAGAAATTACACCGCTGTCATGCATGTGCCCCGCATTTTCCGATTCCGTCGTGTTTGATACGGTCTTCCTCTTGGATGTAGTTCAAAGTGGTATAATTCAATATCTAGAACTCGCCATCATGACACTGCATCTCGATTCGAATCTAAACTGCTCATTAAAAACACGGTTCCGAACCTGTATCCTCTTGGAGCAGCACTTGCGTCTCCAATACTTGCCCTAGTATTATATGTAATGTAACGGCGTTTACGGCGTAGGGTACTATTGCAAGCTGGTTGAGGGGTGCAGCGGTTGTGCAGTCGATGTATCTTGTAGTATAAAGGAAAAGGTGTCGTGGACTTGGAATAGAGATGGCGAGTCTATAGATGGTGGGAGGATGAAGATGAGATGGAAGTCCTTTACAGAGGTCTGTAGAATAGGACTGGGAAGAAGAGGAGTCTGTAAGGGGAATGGTGTGTGTGATTCATTATAGTGGTGTCTGATGAAAGAGTGGAATTGAGAGAGATCCATGGGGCGGGAACGGTTCTCGAAAGCATACTTACCATTGCCCAATACCTTTAGAAGATTACTTCTTATTCCGACGTTGTGGGAACAGGGCAAATTTTATACTTGGAGAAAAAAGAAACGGGAGTTGGTAGGGAACATTCACATCAGATTGCAAAATAATCTTGCATGGTTTCATTAGGTATATTTGTTCTTTTCCTATATGCGAAAAAGAAAAGAAAATCGTGAGTGACATATACAAGATGATGCAGATTGATCCCGCAAAAGCCAGGCCAGCCCATAATATTTTACCCCAAAACCTGTCATATCTTTGTAGAGAGGAGTGAGCTGATTCTTTCGTAATACAGCTTACAGTCATTAAGCATTCCAACGCCGTGATTTTGTGTCTGCTTGAGTCGGATGCTCAAGTAGACATAACCGTTATCCATTTTTTAATTATACACTTTGTACATCATGATTCCTCCGCTAAATTTCTCGTTCATTACTCCAGTATATACGAAGTAAACCTCTTTTTTACTCTATGCGCCGAGCAATGCTAAGTTTGCGTTCCGCAAAATGTAAAACTTGATTTAAAGTATTCAAGGGTTCTTGACAACTCCGACCTTGGCAGCTCTCAAAATTCTTCCGTTGAGTTTGAATCCCTTCTGTTGGGTGTGGAAAACTGTGCCATCCTCCTTTCCTGCCATAGGAGTCATGAAAGTAGCCTCGTGTTCATTTGGGTTGAATTTCTCGGACTCGACTGAAGGATCAAATCTTTCCAGACCGTGCTTCTTCAATGTTGACATGAGGATGTTCTCGGTCATCTTCAGCCCCTCGTGTAATGTGATCAAGTCTTGTTGATGCTCGTTGCGTTCTTCGGCAGAAACGGAGAGCTTCTCTGCGGGAACGGTGGTAAGAGCTCGGTCAAAATTGTCAACACTGTCAACGAGATCTTTGGCAAATTTTTGAATAGCAAAGTCTTTAGCAGCTTGCATATCTCGTTTTGTGCGCTCTTGGAGGTTGCGGAATTCGGCGATGGAGCGGAGGAGCTTGTCCTGCAATGTGGGGTTAGCCAAACGCTCTTGAACAGATATTTGCAATTTCTTTGCCACCGCACGAGGTTCGCAAGCTCATATCTTATAGGTATTAATGCCGCAGCATTCGGCACAATGAGTATAAAGCAGTAGTGTGGAAGCAGATCAACAATATTGGATTGAAAACACAAACCTTTAATTCAAGAATTTCCTTATCCTTTGCCTCTAAAGCCTTCTTCGATGGATCTTCTGCTTCAGCATCCTTCTTCTCTGCTGTTGGCTCATCTTTCTTGGCCTCTGGTTCCGTAGCATAGAATCTTCTTCCTTGGAATTGCCTCGACGCAACTTGCGCGGCCAGCGAAGTATTATTGTGGAATTGAGAACGCAAAGGTTGTCTGGCGGCTGAGCTGCGGAGAGAAGAGCTCAAAGCTCGAGATGATTGTCGGAGTAATGTTCTTGAGTTCATTGTGTCGTCGTTGTGAGGTATCACTTGGAGGCAAATCGAGCAAGTGAGCACTAAATTTTTTGATTGATGGGAGACATCGGGATGGAAATTTTTAGGGTGGTTTTGGGCGGTCTAAGGTGGCAGTAAGCGACCATCATCTGACGACATTGGTGTCGCTTCGCTTCACAACTGGAGTGAACGTCAGTCAACAACAATCAAGTCCCTCTCAATTGGAGACGAACCTGAAAGCAAAGTCGAAACACACAAGGAAACATGGAAATATAACACACGCTTCGTGTATACATTCAACCACTTGGCAGAATTACAGTGTTGCTATAGGTAAATAGGGATGCATAGAACGGGTGTGCATTCCTTTCTCACCCGGCCTGCTGCATCAGAATGGTTGTAATGGAGAGCCGCATAGACACAAGCATACGGTGATTATATGAGCGATCATACTCTCAAGATGTGCCATATGGGCCTTATGATAATTGGTTCCTTGCCAGAACATCTCCAGGAGGCCTACACAGTTCTCTCCCTCATCAAAGTCTATTTTTCTTTATCTTCATAACCCTCTCTATCCAGACCATTCCTAGGCTATTTCTGTCCATATTTCTTTTGAACGTCCTCTCTGAAATACAATCATGATCTGGTCAACTTCTCCAGTCATTGTTATCCCGTGTCCAGAGCTTCAAGGGTTTTGAGGTTAAAGTGATGTCAAAGTAGAGAATGCCAAAAATACATGGGAATACCTGAATCTAGTAAGTATCTGATCCAAAGGGTGATGCTCAAACTGTAGAGTTTCGATCAGTGACAAGAGGTCCCAATCAGGATATCTGCAGATGGTTTTCATATGCCACCGTCCATCAGGCAATATGTGAAAACTTTACACAATCTCCTCAATCGGATTGTCATCTAATTACTTTTGTGTTTCTCCCAGCAGCAGCAGAAGGGAATATGGTTTACTCTTTGTCATAAGAGATTGCGATTATTTTGAAAGCACGCACAAACAGAGAGCACTCATAACCTAGATATCACAACTACAACTACGTCCAGTATCAGCCTTGACTTGATCTGGACCTTCAATCCCACCTTCAGCAGTTCTCCTTTCAACTACCGAGAGGTTGCTAACATAATAGAAGGCCGTTATCGGCCATAATTGTTTGGAAGTTGGAAGTTAGACGTCGCCGCTTTATTTGAATTTGCAATCATACTGCCTACGTAGGTATCCACCCGACTTCTATTCACTCTCTCGGTTACTCAACCAGCAAATACCATACTTGAATTCACAAATCTATTTTGAAAGAGAAATCTTTCAACCCAGGCTAGCATCAGTTCTCTAGAGAGTTTTATCATCAAGGCATCTCTTCTCTACCTGGGTGCCAACAATTACTCTTTCCTGCAAATTTCTTCTGCAAAGAGAATAGAGATGGAGTCAAAAGAGCATAAGCTATCATGTATGTTATTCAACCCAGAAGAACTCAGCCGTCTTTCTTTTCACGTGGGGCATTGGGATGCTCGAGGACCTGACTGAGTATCAATCTCGGGCACGAACTTGATGTAACAATATCGAGAGACATTGAGAACAAGCTAAACTCCCAAGCTCCTTACTGTTTCGTTTGGAGTGTTTTCTGTGCAGTCTTTTGAATTTGTACTGACCCTCTGTACTTTGATAGCTGGCAGCCAGACTGGTAGTCCTACAAAATCAATCTCTACCAACTCTCCAGCAGAGGATTCTATTGGTAGATTGACTGTAAGTATTTTTCTATCCCAACCTCACTTTCTGCTCATCTTCCAGACCTCTATTCTGGTTGGTATCGAATCTTGTACCTCCAAACTTCACACCTCCACATTTCCGGGAACTTCACACCTTGAAAACTCTGAGCAGTGGCACTGTTCCTAATCACAGCCACTTCATTTGTTCTCAATGACTTATTACTAACTTCTATTTAAGCGTCAGTCATCCATTCGAACACAGACCGATAAGGCTCTCCCTTTACGTAAGATGAGCCAGGAATTCGACGCATTTTCCCTTGAAGAAGCAAAGCATCATCTTCAAAACCTTGGTCCTGTACCTACACTTCCCGAGTAAGTTTTGAACTCTCCGTAGATTCATCCCTTCACTCGTTTCAGTGGTTCATTCTGTTGCTTCGCCAATCCTTGAGGCATGAATACATCTGTACTCCTATCTATTTTACTACGGGGGACTACGATATCGTTTTGAGTCCTGTCTCTTGGCGCATCTCCTATGAACCTATTTTATATTTTCGCAGTGCAGCTTTTCTCTTCACACCTCGTTTTAGAGAATATCCTACTACGTAGTGTTCCAACTACTTCTTTCTCTTTCATAGCTACCCTTGCCCTCGTCCCTATAAACACACTTTCGGTTATCAAGCATACCTAACTCCTTCAATTAGTCCCGCGGAAGTTGAAAACCGCAAATTAGTAGAGCAAGAGGAGAACAAGATTATTCAAGAGGAGTACAAATCCATCAGACGCGATTCCGTTAGCTTTTTGAAGCGTCGCACTTCTGAGCGCAAGACCAACCTCGCCACACCGACTTTGACAATCACAACCGAAAGTTTCAGAATCTCGCCATTGCTTTCTCCAGCAATCTCTCCAGCACGCTCCCCAACACCACCCGATTCTGCTGTGGCATCTTTGGAACTGGCAGCGCCAATTTTGGGTTCGAGCTCCATTGCAAGTATGGTCACCTCCCCTGATACTCTCCAATCTGAAAGAGAGCAGACTGTTCCAGCACGGGACACACCGATGACATCGTATGCTGGACTTTTTGCCATCCGAAACCTTGTTCTGACGCCAATTGAGCAAGAAAGTGCCATCAGCCAAGGTCAAGCAGATGAGCATGCTACTGAGGCCGTTACGGCGTCCCCTATCGGATCAGCTGCATCTGTATATCCTCCTCGTATCTCTAGCATGGCTCCACCTCCACCTCCACCTCCACCTCCACCAAATGCTATCGCTGGTTGGGTAGGTGACAGTTATACTTCGAATTATGGAACCCCACCAACTTCAGCTGCGCAGACAATGGGAGTAGATCCTTGGCAAAAGAAAGCTGCTAGCCTTACAGCCCCTCATTTTATCCCTTCTTCTAGCCGACCAGACACTCGTAAGTTTTCACGTTAGATTAAAATCACATTTTACATCTCCAGTTACAAAATCTATCAGCTCTGCTTTTTATCTTTTCTGTATATAACAGGTTAACCCTAACCCAACTACTCAGTCGATTGGTTGTCTGGTGCCCTAAATGACACCTTTCAAACTTCTCTAGTTGGTAGTCGTGAGGCCACACCAGATCCAATCTGTAGCAGTGATGGCTCCGAGTTCAAATTTGACAAGAAGAAAGCTAATAATAGTTCTGTGGCAGAAACACAACTTGAACACAAGAAAGCCAAACCTGGTGTCCCTGATGCTGACATAGTCGAAAGCTCTGATGGCATCAGCGGTATGCCTCCGCAAAAGTAAAGGGAATTAAGGACGTCGATGGATAACGGATCAGACAGACTTGCAGGCACAGCAAGACTTTTTCAATTGCGACTCTTTTGGTCAAGTTCTGCTTGCCCACTCAGTCAGATTCCGTCAGTCAATCTAGTCTTTCGCACACCTAATGTTACCGTTACGATTCTTATTTTACACTTATGACAAGTCTTTTCAAGCGAGATACCCCCGGCGTTGGGCGCGTTCAATTTTCAAACTTTGAAAGCTTCATCCCAATCTCAGCTTGCATCTGCGGATGCTAGATCGAATTTGGGCGGATGGATTCCTTTTTCTTTTTCTTCGATCTTTGGGTTCTGATAGGTGGTCTTACTTTTCTCTGGTCCCTATACTCGATGCATCTGCTTTTGAACAGGATAGACAAGAGAAGCAGCATACGGTGTGGCGTTTATGCTTGACCGCGCTTGATTCACGGGATAGGATCGGTAGAACAAAATCTACGTTATCGAACCAAAGCTTCACAGAGATTGAAGATTCCAGGAAATTAAATTTGATGTGTTACAACTTACCAGAAAATAATGGTGTCTAGAAAATTTTGCCCCGCACCTGGGTGAATACAGTGATAGTGGGTGGCTCCACGAGCATGAAATGCATGAAACTGGAATCTATCAATAGAGGAAATCTCTCACTATAAATAGCAGCGTTATATTTCTATACATAACAACAACCCACCTGTACATCCTCCACCATCCTCCCATCTACATCTCTTCCCATTCCAAATCCCAGAAGCCCAGTCCATCCATATAAACCCCTTAATCCTCAATCTCAAAACCACTCAAACCGTACATGAAGCTCCCCATTCCCTATTCTCTATCAACTAACCCCATATCCCCTCCATAGCACCATCCCCTCCTCCTTTTTTCTTCGGCTGCTCCCCCTGTACATTCCCTACTATCCAATTACTTTTAATAATATTATTATATTAATACTTGGAATACCACAACCACAACCACAACCATAACCACCATTCCCAACATCCATCATTCATTTATGAATAAACATCGAGGCAACGGAACCACTAGGTGTGTGGAGAGGTGCTCTAGAAAGACCTCTGATATTCGAACAACACAGATAAGAAGAATGCATGTAGGATTCAAATACCTGTACAATCATACAAAATTACTACTCTTCCAACCACTACGGCAACAATCATAGTTCAGGAAAATGCTAAAAGTTCAAAGGTTGTATTTCATAGCGCTCAATTGGGTCATCTGAAATTTTTTGTCCTTTCCTTAGATATTCACAATCATCTATCTAATAATAAGTCACCAAAATTACAAGGTTAACAGAACAATATAAAATTCTTCTATCTGCTATGATGAGTTCCACCGTGCAAGTAGAGAATAACTCCCCAAGAAGCACTTCTACCAGCCTCATGAGTTTAGTACAGACGAAAGCCTAAACTATGCCATTAGCAGCTCATGAAGATGCAATGCTAGTGCGATCTCTTTTCTTTTTCTCGCTGTATCATATTCATACCATGTAACGAGTATCACTCATAGCCAGTGAAGACAGAAACCCTCCCTGACATGTGCGACCTTTCATGTGGTGAATACGAATTAAAAACCCCCGGACTCACTTTGCTAGTCTACATCTGAGAGATATCATGATTTCCTCCCGAAAAGAAAGTTTTGTCAAATAATGTTTGCAACTGTATGCGCTGTGTGGAAACCAGTTTTTTCCGGTGTATGAATTGCCCCCCCTTCATATTTCCCCCCAAATTAAAACGAAAGTATGTTTGATCGTGTCTGAAATCTTAATTTTGTGAAGGCGAAGGTCGTAAAGCATGATGAGTAGGTAATGTTTTGTACTATGGCTCACAACATCATTGAATAGAATGTCCAACAATCAACATGCTTTTCAAGATATCCAAAGTCTTAGCATCTGATATCTAGACCAATTCCTCAGAGTCTGACAAACTCAAAAGATATTCAATGAGAGACCATTCTGACTCGAAGTCAAACTTGTCAGATCGTGCGCTCTGCATCTCAGCGTTAAAATCGAATTCTAGATCATATTGACGTTGGAATTCATGAAATACAGTTAATCGATCTTCTGTTTGTGGAAAGCAATCAAAGGATTCATCATTAGAAAGTAGATCCTTGATGAGTCTGTACAAGAATTCTTTGACAGCGTAGTGGTGGTCGTGACTCAATCTAAAGCAAGATTCAAGGCATCGATCGACCGCTTGCAACATACGATCGTTGGGACGAAATTTGATTGTACAGATGACTGTGCTATCCAGGTTCATGAGATTGTTGTTACTTGTTAAAGCAGATTTGAATACAAAATAACTACCGGTCTTGTTGGCGGCCTCAATTGCACCTTGTTCCGAAAGAGTGGGTAAGGTGTTGTTTCGTCGAGCCCATGCTGCACGAATTTTTGGAAATGGTCCGCTACTACAATACATTGCGAAGACTTTCTGGCGGTAGGCATAGATTGACTTTTTAGATGTAGTGCCGAACGTGAGAGGAGCCGCGAGAACACCAGTGTAATATATTTGATACGCAGTTGGGCGACTAATTGTTAACGTCTCGGAGTCATACAAAAACTCTTGGCAAACATCGGCATGAGCAAGGCTTTCTGCTAGAAGACATGCGACTGAACAATATTTGATACCACTATCGGGACCACAAGCATGGCATAGAATCATAGGACTGTCTATTGTAGCGTAGTGATAGTCATTGCAATAAGTACAGAAGAAGGGTATTCGGGCTGTATCCGGCTCCGTATATGTACGTGGACCTGCATTAACGATAGCACTGCTTGATAGTTGTTGCCGACTCCAACCATTAGAAAATTCAGACGAATTTTGTCCTGAATCATCATGACTTGCTACACTTGTCTGCTGAGTATGTCTTTGACTTCCTAGAGGGGCAGCTTCTGCAGAGTTCAAGTTTAGGGAATCCAAATCCATCAAAGATGGACGGAAGCTCCGAGGTTGAGGGCCATGAATAGTTAATGGAGAGCTAGTGATTGTAACAGGCCCACTGACAGGCATCGGGGTAATTCCCATAGATGATTGGGTGTCTTGAATGCCAGTACAAGCCTCTGAGACGAATGTCTCTGCAGCTTCAGATGCGTTGTTGACAATGGCATTCACAGATGCACTACCAGAGACGAGTGAGGTAGCCATTATATGAGCATTTCCAACAGCGTCTTTAGAAGATGTGTAGTTAACAGTACACAGATTTTGGACTGATCTGAATTTACCAGTAGCAGAATTTAGTGATACTGCTAGTGGCAGCATGCGTGGATATGTTTTTGAATAGGAGACTTTACTAGAGCTATCCGCTATAGACTTTGTGATCATAATTTCAGAAACGGATGCAGGCCTATCGATGGAGTTTGTATGATCAGAGTTTTCCTCATCATTGTCAAAACCAAGGGAACCCGAGGTTATCATGGCGTTAGTTGAAGAACTTCGGAATCTTTTTTCGACTGTTTGACTGGGACCATCGAAATCCCCTAGATAAATTGGTGCATCACGACTCAAAGTAAGCCCAGGAGGTGATGGTTTTCTGGGCAAATTTGTAGTGGTATTTCCAATTTCAGGCTCAGTGCCCATTGTACCAGTAGAGCCATCCTTAATAGAACCACAGTTGATAGAGTTCATTACCTTAATTTCATCGATTAAGGTCCGAGTGGGCTCAATGTCTGGAGAAGCACCAATTTTAGCGAATTTAAAGACATTTTCAGCCGAATCTTCCATAGGGAGGCTGGCTTGTTTTATCGAAATAACAGGCGATGAAATGACTGTTACCTGTTGAATTGGAACCTTTGTTCGACTATGATGAATTTCGGCTCCAATAACAGCGCTGATATCAAGGTCTGTACTTGGCAGAAGAGGTTCTTCCGGCAGGATTGCAGGCTCTTCCATGGCTGGAGTTTCTGATTCTACCTTTGGCAAAACCGCTTGTATCGTTATGACCGTAGACTTCTTTATGGTTGCTCTGAGGGGTTGTTGTACAGCATTCTTTGAAGGCGAGAACATTTCTGGGAAGTCATTTAAGCTCTCGATCTCAAACTTCTCGTCGCTCTTTAAAGCAGCGGCTGTAGTTTGAGTTGGTACTTTTGCGGGTACCTCTGGCTTCTTTCGACTAACTTTATGACTGGGTATAAATTTGGCACTAACGGAAGTATCTTTGTACGCTTTGGAAGAATGCGCTGCACGATTCTGGTTGGTAGCCTGTAGGCCCTTTGCCTTGCCAGGCTTGGGTTTCACGATCTCCCAATTCGAGTCATCCTCGATTAATGGATCCCTAGCATCGTCGAAATGGTAATTCAAGGGGTCAGATGCGATGGAAGGAGTTGTCTTGCTAATGACCTCAGAATTTTGACTTCCCACTTCCGCCACTATAGGCTTCGGGTCGCTTTCCTGCTTCAAAACCTTCTTTGCGTTATTTTTACCCTTTGTCTTCTTCTTCTTCTTCTTTCTAGATGATGTCTCTGTCTTTGACTCTGGAATATCTGGAATAGATAGCGGTGAAGTAGACCGAGGGGAAAATGAACCACCTGTATTGTTAGGTGTAACGGAAGCAACGGCCTCAACGACGGTAATTTCCTCAGCAGGCTCATCTAGTGTCGGAATGGTACGGATATGAGTTACAGACCAGGTTTGCGATCCTATCATCGAGTCCAGTCCATAGATGTTGATGTTTTGAACAAAATCCTCCAAAACACTTCTAGCCACAGCTTTTCCTGGCTCCTCCTTGCTTTTTTCCAAAGTATTGAGTTTATGAAGGCATTCGTGATACCTTGAAGAACGTCGAACCTCCGTACCCTGGACTTCGGCGACTGTGAAACTCGACTTTTCCACACCTTTGTTCTTCTCTACGCGAATGAGCTCGTTCTCAATCTCGTTCATTTGGATAAGTTCGATAAGGAAAAGGTCTACAATTGGTTTGAGTTTGGCGGATTCTATGCCCTCAGTCCCTCCATACAGGTTACGGTGAAGATTCTGCCTGGATTCGCCCATATCGATTGCTGTAATATGAAACAGCTTGGTCGCTGAACCCTTTTCTAGGGAGGATGTATCCGGCTCCGTCAAATGAGCGTAGTAATCTGCATGTTGAACCTCTTTTCCAGAGTAAAAATCATTTGCTAAAGCCCGAAACTCATAAGAGTGTTGCTTCATTCCACTCGTGGGAAAAATTGTTTCTAATGATTTTTAGCAGATGCAAGATTCCACCATGAAAGATTGTTCAGACTCACGATATAAGACCTCCCAAGCCAATCTATCTCTGTTTATTTTATTGAATCCTTTGAACCAAGCTCCAGACACCGTGCCGATCTCATATGGAACTATGAAAGGAGCGCGTACGCCCAGTCGAACTGCTCGTGAAAAGATTGCTGGATTCCATCCCTAATTAAATACTTAGTATAATATTAAAAACCATGGCTAAAGTTTCATGACATACCCAATGAAAGAACTCCTGGCTTTCAGACTCAATGATTCCTTCGGCCATTTTTTCCTGCGAAGTGAGCCACGAAAGGAGGCCGTTCGATCCTGCTACTGGATGTGGTTCAAAATATTGATATCTTTGGAGGATAGGGTCGCGATGATTGAAATGAATAAGTCTTCCTACAAGATCCCCTACTAAACTTATACTTCGAACATTGAGTAACTGGAAGAGGCCAGGATTTTTGCTATCCAATATGCTAGCTATGGTCGTTGCTGTTGCGCTGTTGTCAATCGCTGGAAGCTCCTGCCGATCTTGGCTGAGAATATAAGTTAGTATTTGGTGGCAAGAGCGAAGAGTTCTCCAGCTTGACATGGTAACAAGTTCCAAGAGAAATAGAGATAGAGAAGGAAAAGATTATGATGTTTACTAACTCTTCTGCTTGATTTAAAACTTCTTCAACTGAGCTAGAATGAACAGTTGTGGCTTTTGACGATTTGCTTCTGTGTTTTATGGGACTGGAATGTGTCGAATTGCTCAAAATATTGAGGTTTTTCGCGGTTAAGGGACTTGAAGTTTGACCATTGAGATCTGACGTGTTGGAATTGGTTAACTCGGTGTGCGGTACAATTAGATTGTTGCAAACATGCTCCGTTTTCGAGGATTGGAGATCAGCCTTTTCTGGTACTGATGGATTGTTGTACTATTTGATTTGTTAGGAAGAGAAAATAAGAATTTAACTGGAAAAATTGAAGCTCTGGCTCAAGGGAAGATGGTAACAATCTCTGTGGAGATGGCGACTAAGCAAGAAGATATCACTTTCACCCATTGACCGGCCGACCAGTATGGCAACAGAGTGAGGATGAAAAACAACTTTCTTACCATCATATCTAGATCTGTTGTTAATTCAGTCATCGAAGCTGGGGAGTTTCGTTTTGGAAATCTCATGGTTATGCGTCGAGTTTGAACATTTATGTGAAGAAGGGGGAAAAGTTGTCCAAAGAGTTGATAAGAAGACGGAAGAGCAAAGTTATCAATAACTTCGCTTCGAGGCATCTAATAGATTGGCTGTATTGGAACGATAGTCTCCAGTCCCAAAGGGGTATCGCGTGCTTCACATACTGCTGCTGCTACTGCTACATTGTATAAGAGAACAGAACAGCAACAACCAACAACCAACAAGAATGAAATCAAAGAAAATCAGAATCTAACCCAGGTACATATCTTCCTTGGCTCGACTGATTCTCTTTAATGGACAACTTTTTATTCCATTGGCCCATGACCCTACTCATTTCTGCTTAACAGTGATCCACCAAACAAACGAGCAGAACTCAAAGATAGACATTTACCAATAGACAAGAATGGAATCCAGTGGTAATTAACTTTGCTTTTGCCTTGCATCGTCACGATTGTTATTGTTCTTGTACACAAAACCGTCATCATGTTCGCAATCAATCTCACACAGTACATAGTGCTCTTACTTACGTATTTGCCAGATCATGACCACCCCATTCGAAACAGAAAATTGAGCAGCAGATAGAAGCAGCATGCATTCATTGCTCTCCCATTGTCAACCCAGATGGAACTTACGATCACAACTATCAACCATCTCTTTCAACCCCCTATGTGACTCTTTTTGTCCAATACTTCTGAGAGGTCTTCCATCATCACATCTCTACTGCGTGAAATTTAGACCTTAGGAACATTGTACTTTGCAACCCTAAGGAGTGTACGTCTTTTGAAGATATTAAGCCTTTATTGCTTGAAGATGCATGGAATGATATGGGTAGCAAGTGCTATTTCAATCTTCTCGACCCCAGGACAACAAGTGAAAGCAAACTCTCTTTGAAACATGTGGGCAAAGAAACAGCAAGAATAACATGGTGAAATGAGGCCACGATCATTTTGTAATTAAACAGCTTCATTGTGCGACTTCTTAACCACGATCTTTATTATCATCTTTCTTCCCTTTTCTCTCTTTCTTCCCTCTCTCCCCCCTCAGATAAATTCGTAATACAGGCATATAGATTCCCAGCCATCAAGCTAACCACCAAGTATCCATATTCAATCATACTTGCCTGTGGTCGAAAGCGAGAGGCTCCGCATTTTGTACTACATTATGGCAACTGCCAATAAAGATAGCTCAACATGGCCATATCTTTAGATGATGAGAAGCAAAGGGAATGATAAGACTTGTGCATGAAGTGATGAAACGCTTCTTGTTTGCTAAGTAATGGCTTCCGATACTTGTTATCCCACAAGACTTACATACTATAACTTTTACAGCAATCAATTATGCAGCAAACAGATACCACAACCTTTACTCACCTAGAAAGCAATGCCACTTCATTAATGATACGTTGTATACATGATTCGGAAACAAAGGGGAATAGCTACCACTTCGACGCTCTGGTGCTATTGCTCCTTTAATAGAGTTTGCAATTTATGCCAAATCATTCCCCCTTTCCCACCTTTCCCCCTCATCATGTTCCCCTGTCTAAAAGGACCCTGCCCTAGTGTTTGTAGGCTGGAGCCAAAGGAATGTGCCATTGTGTACGAGTGAAGCAAAATCAGAAAGTAGATATTCACCCACGGTAGATGATATAGCCATGATGCCACAAACATTGAATCAAGTGAAGTGACGTTGAGTCTCCCTTGGATGACCTTGCTTACATAATCAATCATGTGATTCCAATGGAATTCCAGCACTAGCTTGAGACTAATCTTGGACTAGGCTGAACGCAGATCCTCGAATTTTTTTACCATTAGTGTGAGCAAGCGCATTCGATTATTCTAAACTTGCATGACTTTATTTGTTCCTTCAAACTCCCCAAAGGATCAACAATCTGCCCATCAATTATCATAACATTTGTCCAAAGACACAAACTACCATTTCCTTTGATCTGCTTGTCGTGCATTTCATTAACATAGAAAATTCCTTTTCACGACACAACCTGATCTTCAAAAAGATCTCTAAATTTTTCTCCTCATTTCTGAACCTAAAAATTCAAAGAAACAATGGCCGATCAACCCAGCATCACGTCTATCCTGGCTGCTTTGGGTAAAATATCTCTCCCAGAGATCAAAGGGGAAATTTTTGAACTAACTTTTTTTCAGCAGCGCAGCGTCCCAATGCGACCCCTCCGCAGAATCAGCAGCCTGCGTACCAGCCTCCTCAACAACAGCCAAATCCCTATGCACAAACCGGCGGCTACTCTCTACCCCAACCTACAAACTCAGGCAGTGTTGATCTCAGCGGTATCAAGCCTGTAAACTCCGGAACTGTTAGTATTCAAGATGCCATCGCAAAGGCAAAGGTGATTGCTGCTGAAAAGGGCGTTGCCTACGACAGAGCTCCATCTTATGCTGGACAACCCCCCATGCCTTCCGGAAGACCGTACAGCCCAAGATCTAGATCTAGGTCGCCACAGCCAACACGTCGCGACGCCTTCCGCGATAATTTCAACCCATATCGCGATGAACGACGAGGCCCACCAGGTAGAGATTACCGCGAACGTTCATTCTCTCCCGGAGTGCGAGGCAGAGGCCCATCCGATGCTTTCCCACCGCCACATGGAGGTGCAGGTGGATATGCTCGTGAACGTTCCCCAATACGCGGCGCAGAAGACAATGTTGAATCAATCTCAATCGAATCGAATCTTGTGGGATTGATCATTGGTAGACAGGGCGAGAATCTAAGAAGAGTGGAATCAGAAACTGGTTGCAGAGTACAATTCATCACTGGCCCTGATGAAACAGGTCCTTTCAGAACCTGTAAAATCACTGGCCCTCGTGCTCGCAGAGCGGATGCCAAGGCTGAAATTACTCGCATCATCGATGACAGTGGTTTGGGCCCACTCTCAGACAGAGCTCCAAGAGAACAGAATGCCACCCGAGATTCATCGCATCAACCCGCATTGAGAGATGGTGAGGACAGTATGCAAATCATGGTTCCGGATAGAACAGTTGGTCTTATTATCGGCCGCGGTGGAGAGACTATCAGAGATCTTCAAGAGCGAAGCGGCTGCCATGTCAATATTGTTGGAGAGCAGAAGAGCGTCAACGGACTTCGACCAGTCAACCTCATCGGTACTCGAGAGGCCGCTGCCATGGCCAAAGATTTGATTATGGAGATCGTTGAGAGCGATAGCAAGAGCGCACCAAAGGAGCGTGCGCCCGCCCCACGAGAGAACAATCGTGACGCTGGCTATGGTGGTGGTTATGCTAGCGGTGGTGCCGGCGGCGGCGGTCAAGGTGATAAGATCAATGATTCAATCTTCGTACCTTCCGAGGCTGTAGGCATGATTATTGGCAAAGGCGGCGAGACGATCAAAGACATGCAGAACACGACCGGTTGCAAGATCAATGTAACCCAGTCTTCGGGACCAGGTGAGGTTGAACGTGAAATTGGCCTTGTAGGTTCCCAGCAAGCTATAGCAGCTGCCAAGCGAGCCATTGAAGATAAGGTTGATGCTGTGGTAAGTTAAATCAATTATCTCTCGTCTTCGCAACACTTCCTAACTTCTAGAAGCAACAGAAAAACAATGGCGGTGGTGGCGGTGCTCACCGCAGCAACCGGGGACAACAAAATCAACAGAATGACTATGGAGACCGTGGATATTCCCAACAGTCGTACGCCCAGCCACAAGGACAACAGGCCCCCCTAAGTGGCGCTGACGACCCCTATGCAGCTTGTAAGTTTTAACCCTGGTCAATCTCGAACTTTACTGACAAAATTAGATGGTGGATACGCCAACTATGCACAGCTTTGGTATCAAGCATTGGCCGCGCAAGGCCAAGGTGATACAACCAAGCCGCCAGGAACTTCGTAACTTTACGACAGTGATTGCCAGCCGTAGGATGATTCGACATTTGACTTGCATGATTCGTATGACTTGCATGACATACGCTGAGACCATGACGTTCGATTCATTTTCATCGATATAGTATGCCTGCATTGCACATGATGACGATGACCGAGAACCTTCGTACTCTTTCATTACTGGCCTGATATTGGTATACTTTCTTCACTGAGTTGATCACGCAGCCCAGGATACTCTAACTTATGGATACACGATATAGTATGCACTACCTGCTACGTTTACGATTTTTGATCATGATTTGTCAAACAAACTTCCGGAGAAGAAAACCCCAAAAAAATGATACCGACGAACCAGATCTTATCTATTTGTAGATGATGACCAAACGCGTGCCATCTACTTTGCTCTGTGCAATGCAATTGATCTGACAATCTGCTTCTGCTTGACAACCATGATTTGGGCTTTTGGTACTGGGTATGATCTGCTTGCAATCCTGATATTCATGCATGAACGTCTTTTTCAATGGTTCCTATTTACAATTGTCCTTGATGCTCTGGCCAGCATAATCACTATTGTCGATGCAACTGTCGACCTTGAACTTTTTGATTCAGATGTGAGGCTCACGCGAGCAATTTGGTTTGGCTGGTGAGCATGGTCTGAGTTGGTCTGGAAACTTTTCGATTTAATGCTGCATGCATGACTTGATCGCAACAGATGATACTGATAACTTGCTTGCTTTGCTGAGTACCTTTGAACTTTTGGCCTTTGCTATTGCTTGCTTGCTTTGTGGATGACTGCGCGACCAATGGTCAATCGGATTATTCCTTTACTTTCTTACTTGCGCTTGATGGATACCACTTATCGGATAGGCATTATTTGGGATGGTGTGTGGGATGGTGGGTAATACATACAAAAAGTCATTAATGGACAGGAGTGGTGGATGGGATTTATCGATTGGTAATGTTTGTAAGATAGCCATAATAGAAAATCGTTTATAACGTTTGAAGAGTTTCCATAGATAAAATGCTAGGTTGGGTCCTGTGTATGGGCCGGAAAATGTATCTCGATAACTTACAAGTGTTGATGAATCTATGTATTCATAATGGGCAACACTCAATCATCTGAGATTCAAGGTGGGACCGCTCCAGAATCTGTTAGTATTGTTCTAGCTATTGATACCTTTTCTCAATCACACTTTGGTTGTAGGTATTCTAGCTCCAGCCATTTGATCCAAGTGTCTCACATAATACTGACTGATGATACATTGTATGTAAACATAAATAGCGTTAACTTCTTTCGCTTCCTAACCTTCTATATACATGAAAATTACCTCATAACTAATCGAGTTCGTAAAGACGGCGTATTCCAAAATCATTAAACATAACTCATCACAAAAAGAGTCCCCATGCCTCACCATTCCTCCCAAAGTTCCACCTGTGTTCCCCACCACCAGATTAACCAGACACAGTCCCGAATTAGAAGTTGAAGCTTCCCTCGACTCTCAAATCTCTGCTCGAGAATCCGACCTTGACACCGAATTCTCCCTCTGGAATTCTCCATTCCTGCAATTCCACGTCCCAGAAACTGATATCTCTTCGCATCAACTCGAACGTGACGGTTTTGTTTTCTCCCGCGTTCAAGCCGATCTTTTCGAATCCTCTCAATTGTTTGACCGGGGTTTCGCTGCCCTCGATTTCGGGGATGGTGATGTAGAGTTGGGGGACGGCGGCGCCGGAGTAGTTGCCGGTGTTGGAGACGCTGGCAGTGACGGTGTAGACGGGAGTCCAGAGATCGGGGTTTCCACCGGGGATGGAGGCGTTGGGTGCCATGGGGGCGGGAGTGGCGGAGAGAGTGTCGTTGGAGACGGGGGTGATGCTGATAGAGGATAGGTCAAAAGTGGTGTAGCTGAGACCGAATCCGAACTCGTAGAGGACGGAAATGTTATGGTAGTCAAAGTATCGGTAATCGATAAGAAGACGCTCTGTGAAATCTGATTGCCATGCACCTGGTTCAGTTGAGTTTACACTGGTGGTGATAGGTGCGAAATCGTAATCAGAAGCGTTGTAGGCGATGGTGTAAGGAAGATGTCCAGAGGGGTTGTAAGCACCGTAAAGGACATCAACTAAACTGTTTCCCATTTGGTCTCCAGAGAGATGGGTAGCGAGAATAGCGGTGACGTTGGGGTGGTCAGCCCATGGCATGAGGTTCAAACCTGTAGCTTGGGAAACAACAACTGTGTTGCTGCAATTTGCGGCGACTTGCTCGACGACGGCATCTCCATCCCAGTCAAATGACAAGGAAGTTCTGTCGTCACCTTCGGATGCATAAGTCTTGATGAATACTAAGCATACATCTGGGATTGGGTAGATTGTGTCTTTGAGACCTCCATTGATGGCCAATTGGGTGTTGTTCAAGATAACTTGAACCATTGAGCCGTCCTTAAGAGCACGAGCTTTGATAGCTTCAAGGGGAGTAACAAGTTGAGAAAGACGTCCAGATCCAGATCCACCACCAGCGGGCAAACATCCATACTCATAATCCTTGTCATGGGGGTAAGGTCCGTTTGTCAACTCGCCAGCAGCATTTCCGAAAACACCAATACGCTTAGGAGCTTTGAGAGGGAGTGCGTTGTTGGTGTTCTTGAGAAGAACGGTTCCGGCAGCACCGAGTTCGCGAACCAACCAGCTGTGGTTTCCACGGACATCAACATCAGCAGCGCCGATTGAAGAGGTCCAGTTCGATGCATAGATGGATGGTTCGTTGAATTGATTCAACTGTGGGTAGGCACCAGAAGAAGAATCAATAAGAGGGAAATCTTGATCTTGTCCGAGGAAGAAGTATGGAGTCATGACTCGAAGCGCCATGTCGTTGAGACGCTCAAGAGTGACGGATCCGTTGCTTACAGCAGTAGTAAGGTTGGAACCGAAGTATGTTGGGATTCCGGGGGCCATTGGGTCCCACCATTCAGCTCCAGGCATGGTCATGTCCAAACCAGCATTGGCAGAGGCAACACCAGCATGTGTTCCCATCCAATCAGATACAACAAATCCTTGGAAACCAAGCTCAGTCTTGAGCAGGCCGTTCAAAAGTTTGGAGTTCTGACAGGCGTAGGATGAGTTAACTCTGTTGTAAGAGCACATGACGTTTGCAACTCCGGCACGAACGGCATTGTAGAATGGCCACATGTACAACTCGTGGATAGTTCTATCCTCAACATTTGCTGAGACAGAGAGTTGCTGGGTGTCATTTGGGAACCAGTTTGCATTGAAAATCCCTTCAGTGTTTCGCTGCGTCTCTTGTTCATATGCAAGGAAATGTTTGGCACTTGCTTGAACACCTTGAGATTGGACACCGATAATTGTCTCTTCCATTGCAACACCAGTGAGGTATGGGTCTGGAGAGAATCCTTCCCAATTTCTTCCAGCCATGGCACTTCTGCCAAGAGGACCAGCTACCGGCCCCAAGAAGACATGAGCACCTTTGCCGCGGAACTCAGCACCAAGGTATTCTCCTCTAGTGTTCATGAGACTTTTGTCCCAAGATGCCGCGGTAGTAAGACCAGCAGGGAAGACGGTGACATAATCAGCTTGTCTCAAGGAGAGTGGTCCATCTTGAAGACAAAGTCCCTTAAACCCAACTCGAGGGATTGGTGCAATGTTACTTATGATAGTATTAGCAAAGAACGAATCTACGCGAAGATAATCTCGTCACTTACCCAACACAAGGTCCGTTAGCACCAGTCAATAGCGATGCTTTCTCCTCTGCTGTGAGATTACCGATGAAAGCATTGGCCTTTACGAGAGCAGCCTCCCATCCTGTGCCTTGCAACTCAGCTAGAAGAGATGTCAGTCTTGTCTAAGTCTGAGCAATTCAAGGGTTCTTGAGTACTATGGAACGAAGAGTATCACGTTCCTAGAATGAAACACCATAGTGTGATTGCGAAAGGGGGGAGAAAGCAACGTACGAGAAGGGTAAACCGGTGGAGAAGTTTCGAACAAAGAAGAATCCCAAGCCTGGCCATTGACAGTGGCAATGCAGCCAGCGAGGACCGAGATGATATCGAGTAAAGGAGCCATTGTAACTTGTCTACTGGAACTGCTTTTTTCACTTCTTCGGACAGTCTCGCCTACTTATATAAACTTCATGGTGGTAAATCTTCGGGAACCCATTCCTACCCATAGACAAACTCATTACAAAACATGAGGAAGAAATTAGCTGGTAGAACAATGACCCGGTATAGACGTCATCCACCACTCCCCAACCATACCTTCCCACGAAAACGGTTCAAGATGATCGGTCTATGGAGGACTTTGGGACCCCCACTTGTGGAGAAAACTAATTCCCCATGGCGAAAAATAGCCGAAATAGTACCGCGGTGCTATAAAATTATCAATCCCACCGGACTCAATTCAATTCAATGTCATTTCATCCCACTTTTGCCAAAGCCTGGAGTATTATCGGGGAAACAACAGTATTTGTATGGGGAATTTGGGGAACCCGTGATGACCGGGAAATTTAAGTCGTGGGGAATTGGGGATTTTCCATGTAAAAAACTCCTCCACTGTACACTATGGTATTCCGAAGTTCCCAACACGAGGGTTATGAGTGAACTAGGGAAACGAGAAACGATGATACGAGGGTATCTGGGAATTCCAATATTCAAGCCGCAAGCATTTCCCTGACGGCTTGAATGTTGCAAGAAATATGGCAGATATTCCAGAATGCTCAAAGCATCTATTGGCAATTTGGGTGGTAAGTATCCTTGCCTCCCATTTGTTCAGTTAAAATAACCAAAAATCATGCTTCAAAAATTGGCAAGGAAATAACCTTTGCGGCAAGTCCAGAACTCAGGTCACCGCCGCTTTGCTGTTGACACCCACATAAATCACATAAATGGGATGAACACATAATGAAAATAGGACTTGCAAGTAGTCCCCAGCTTCTTTCCCAACCCCGGCGGAGCTGCTTGATTCCTCTCCTTCCGCTGCTCCGAATCTATCATCGCGTGTGCCGTTGTATACTTTTTCATTACCCTAGGTACCATGCCACCAACGGTAAGCAATTTTTGCTCCGAGAAGTCTGAGCTTTTATTTCTCCACTGAAAAGACCGTTCGACTTCCAAGGTTGTTCGAGAAGGTGCTGTGCGCGGAAGGATGTCATGACAGCAATTACCAGCATGAAAAAATATACTAGGACTTTGATTTGAAGAGATATGATCGCTATTCTCGACTCAGAAGATGAGTGTAGACATTGCTCGGCTAGCTACTCAATCTTATGGCATTTTTGAGTGATCTATCAGTAGGTCAACAGAATAATCTAACGGCAGATTAGAATTATGTGGTTATGTAGATCATCCCTCGTGATTTTGGATACGCTGTACCAAGAAATCGAGCATTTACTACTCGAGTCAGTTCTCTGAGCATGGTCAAGTTAACATGACAAGTCTATTCAAAGTTTAATAGAAAGTGGATAGTTTGAGAGTAATACCGCGTCGACGAAGAAGCTGTGGTATACATACGTACAACAACTGTGTGAGTTACCCACGATAATTCCTATCGGGTTGTAGATCTGCAGTTGGTGCTCGCTAAAGCACCGTGGGGCCGCCGTCAACCACCCCTCCGCTTGGAAAAATCCCACCGTTACCGACCCGATTACTTCTTATGGAAACTCCGACGTTTACCATCAGCCATCTGATATATGTCAATAGAGCTACTGTAGCGGGGCTGACTTCGGAAGAGCTAACTACAACCTGGACGATATAAAGTAGCACATCACGATGGCGACAACACTGGCTTTTCGATATCCCATTTCAAATCAATCATCTCACATCGATCAATCCTAATCTTGAGCTGAAATCTCAATATACCCCATCAAGTTTACATATAGATGACTACCAAACAGGTAGCCAATCTTATGATTTATCCCACTGGCCGTCAATGCTGTTGTGTGTTCATCTATATTGTATTATTAGCCACTAAATCTAGTATTTATCACCGTGCAGTGAGAGCCTAAATAGTGAACCAGTGATGATCAAATCTCCTGTATGAACATCTTTTTGATAGATATCTAATTTTATCTACTACATATAAAGTCAATTGCACCAATCCACTTCCACTCATCCATCAATCCATCCTTTTTCCATCCTTTTCATTTCTTCTTCGTAGTAGAGGTCATGTAGGCGTCGATCGCTGATCATTATAAACCCCCCAAAATGAACATGAAAGCTCCAAAATACTAGACGCTAAAAATACCTTTATCCAAGTATCCCACCCATATTTTATTGTTGTAACCTTTATGATATCGTGCCAATTATACAACGAGGCCCATCCCCTCGCTTTCTTCTTTTTCTGTAGTGCCAGCCAAGGCACCGTATACTCTAATGGGCACAGCAACCTCAAAACTTTCACATTCGAGCCCTTGAACTGCTGCATAGACAACCCCTCTTTCATCATTCGTGTATTCTTCCAACAATTCAGGCGATAAATCAACAACCTCATTATCCACGGTTGCCAGTCTAGGGGTAACGAACTCAATGCGAATACGCCAGTCAAGCGATACCCCACTAGTGATAAATTCAGGGGTTGCGGCGACGGGAATGGTGGGGGAAAAGACTATGCGGCGAGCAAAGAGAGTAGATTCAGAATGCGAAACGTGAACGCGACGAGTAACGCGAAATATGCTTGCCTCGGAACGTAGCGCGATAGAATGGTCGACTTTTTCGGATGTCTCTAAAGCACAATGTATTGCATAGCAGGGAATTCCAGCATCAGTAAATTCGATAGCTGCAGTGATGGTTTCGCCTAGGCGATATGCCGGTCTAGCTAACATGACTACCGCAACTCTCTTTCCACCGCGGGCAATTTCAAATCTGTTTGCACTTTGTTGGGACTCTGTGGCAATATTGCTGCGGAGGATGGCCATATCGATTGCTTCTTTTGCAGTTGCAGATTCCTCGATGATAGATTGGCGTCTAGATCCTATAGGTTCTGTGGGCGATAATAAGCCAAAACTAGAATTTCTTCGTGGCTTCGTGATTAATTCATCAACGTATGCAAGAAATTCGCCTAGGTTCGAATTGGGATTTTGCGTTTTATGTGTACTGACTGAGAGCCTTTTAAGTGAAGAACTCAAGCTTTCATGAGACTGCGTGTTAATAGTTTGAATTCGAGCTTGATCTCGAAGTAGTATATATGGTAACATAAGATCATGGCCAAGAAGCTCTCCGTGAGAATTCACGCTGCCTAGGAGTCGGAACGGTATCTCAACTGACTTGACTTGTTGCTCCTTGGCACCTCCCGGTCTTTGGGTGCCGATAACTAATTTGTAGGATATCTTTATAGCCTTCCCTCTATGGCTGGGAGGCAGTCCTCTAGGTAGTTTGAAAGAGTACTTGTAACTGCGACTTTCCCCAGGAGCCAATTTCAAATCCACAAACAAAATCGATTGAGGAGTTGACAGTAAAGGTATGGAACGGGAATTTACCATGCCCCGCATATCTTTCATGCTACTTAGTTCGCCGCCCCCTAACAAACCACCTATCGATTCGCCTATGCTTCCCCAGCCAAATGTTCGCAAAAGACTACTGTCCCTTTTGTTCGTTTCAACTCCAATCACACCCCCACCTTGCCCACCGACTGCACCTTTTCGCTTCACTTCTTCGAATGGGGCTTGACTAATTAAGGATGGATCCAGCATAAAAGACCCATGGATTTGAGCATAGCCCATCATCAGCGTTTCTGGTACCCTGTGACTGCTACTGGGAGCTAAATTTGAAGACCGTTTTATGTGGTGCCCACTGTAAGGTGGCATCCGATTTGATGGTTGTGGTAAATATTCTGAAGCGAGGGTTTCTGTCGAGTTGTTGCTTAGAGTATAGAATTCCCCGCTGCTTCGTGGTGTGCCACCCATGCTCGATGGCGAGAGTATTCTTGCAATAGGTGCGGGTGTTATTTGATCGGGAATACTTAGGACAGTATCTCTAGATCTGGGGGAGAGCAGCCGGCTATCATGAGATTTGTGACTTGCGTTATCATCTTCAATGCGTGAATTACGTCGACTCTCTATCGAAGGTGAGGTGGATGCTGGAAATTTAAAGGCTGGAGCAAGTGGAGCTGAGTCTTTCCTTCTTGCTAGATGTGACCCAAGCCCCGATGCAGTTGGCAGATTACTCGTACCTGTATTTCGCCGGGGAGTATTTGGTACAGATGAATTCGGTGGGAAAGAGGAGCCCATCAACGGTGACGGGTGAGGTGGTATACGAGAATTAAGTGGTGCTAGAGAACATTAATGACCATTCGTTTCCTTGCGACTGGGGAACATTTACCTGTCATAGGTCCTCCATTAACTCCATTCCTTCGTGGAACGATTTGCAAGCTTGCAGACCGACCATGACCTCTGCCACCTCTACCAGGCCTTTCGGACAAGCTTCCATGGCTGGCGACTTCATCAATAGCGCTTTCACTAGCTCCCATTGATATAATAGATACGGACCGCTTATGCCCTTCCCCTCCTCTTCCGGGCCTGGATGCTCCATGGCTCCATTGTTCTGATTGTTTTGAATGTACTGACTCGGGTGGTATTGTCATAGAAAGGGATGATCGATGTCCACCTCTGCTTTGAATTCCAGACCGCGGGCTCAGGGTTGAGTTTTTGATCTGTGACGGAGGTCTTCTGTGTCTTTCTGGTGACTGCAGCAACCCATTGGGTCCGGGTGGATGTAATGATGATTTTGATGACGCTGGGGACGTCGCGACATTTTTGAAAGTGATTTGACACTCTATATCTTCGCCCGCGAATACAGTTTGCTCTTTCCACTGTATGAAGACGCGAATGTTACTTTGAAGGGTTGACATTTCGCTGTATGGGCAATTGACACTCCTCCTCTTCGAAGGAGATCTAATCTACCAGTCATGAATGCAATCGCAATAACCTCGATTCAGATGAATCTACCGGCATAGTGAAACAATGAAAAACTTTCAATTGAGGGCCCTATTCTGACTAGCATCTATGAAGCTTTTTGAAGATTTGTAAAGTATGAATTATTATTACCAGACAATTAAGCTTCTGGCCACCGAGAAGCATTAGGTGTTTGTGGTGTTAGGTCAGGCTATCGGCTACTGTAGTCTATTCTATGTGAAGGCTAGATCAGAAGAAAGCGGAGGGAAAGCGCGGCGGGATTGGCGATTGGCGATTGGCGATTGGCGATTGTGTAAGGAAGGGTAGCTGAGCCAACCAGAATAAACCTCAGTGTGATGTAAACAATCCCATTATCTACTCTAGCTGCTCTCCCGTCCGCAACGATCACGCTGCATTACGTTTGATAATAATCTCTTCGCTGTTTGGCGCAACCACAACACCTCTTGCAATTACAATATACAACCTTCTCCACTCAAACAGCAAAGCAGTGGGTGCTTAAGATTGTAGAAGACTGCGTACAATTACCCCTTCCATCCATCCATACTTTGTTATTAATTGCCTAGCTAACCTGTGGAATGCAGAAGACGCTCCTTATTTAAAGCAAGATGACTTCCTTCATCACAACCGTGTTAGTGTTCCTCATTTCTATATGATCATGACTTCCTTTCTCGCATATTGGAGTCTCCGAACGAAGCAATCACCACCGATTATTGGACTCACAAGGTCTGACTCTGTAGCAACAGTTTCAGTGAAACTGGAACCTGTAGAGGAAGTGGATGATCCATTCTTTGTGGAAATACCCGAACCTGCGCATGTAACATCTTACTCACAAGGAGGAAGTAATAGTAATCAACGTACACGAAACCAATTTCGACCACGAAATGCGCATAAAGGCACAACGAGCTACCAATTGCGACAATATGCCGAAGCAACACTTGGGGGTGGTAGTCTGAGGAAGGTAGTCAAACTGCCAGAAGGCGAAGACGAGAATGAGTGGCTTGCAGTCAACAGTAGGAAATCATACGGTATACAAGTTAGCATGAGCTTACGATACAATAGTGGTGGATTTTTACAACCATATAAATTTACTTTACGGTTCGATCACAGAGTTTTGCTCTCCGCAATCCTGCCCTGAGATGAAGGCTACGGATGAGTATGTCATTCAGTTGTGAACTTCGGAAATCAATGCTAATATGCTACAGGTTCGAATATCTCTGGCAAGATAACGAGAACTTTAAACGGCCAACCAAGATGCCTGCGCCGACTTATATTGAACATTTGATGGCCTGGGTCCAAGCCAGTATTGACAATGAAACTGTTTTCCCAAGTAGAATTGGTATGCACTTTAAAAATATCTACCAGCTTCATACTATGAGTCTCTAACCTCAAATAGGTGTCCCCTTTCCAAAAGGCTTCTCAACCATGATCAAGCAAGTCTTCAAGAGAATGTACCGAGTCTATGCCCATATCTACTGTCATCATTACCCTGTTATTCGTGAACTTGGGTTAGAGGCCCATCTTAATACAAGCTTCAAGCATTATGTTCTCTTCATAGATGAACACGATCTTGCAAGCGGCAAAGACTTTTGGGGACCTCTGGGTGATCTCGTCGACAGTATGCTTAGGACCGATTAGAAGATTGATTGATGATGAGGTCATGATACATGTATTCATTCTATTGGCGTTTAGGGGCATACCCAGGTAATTCTGGAGTCATAGGACGGGGAAGGACTTCTAGGCAGGATGGTTGGCGGATTGGACCAAAAAGGTATGGGGAATGGGGGATGGAATTATCATCATAGTGTACTTATAGGTTACCAGCGAGCAATCGACAAATACTGACTTTCAATCATTTCTATCAATGAGAAATTGTGTTTGTAAGAAGAAATGCGTGCTTAGCCTCTTGTAATTAAATTTTGACTCGAGAATGAACATAGGACGCAAATTGCTTTCGTCGGAGTGTTTCGGGAAGGAACTGGGGACTCTTCCACTTTCTTCTCAGTAACCTTTAGATGTAAATCAACAAACAAGTATTCAAGCACCTCTAGAGAGTGATATTTCACAAATACCAGTCCAGAGATCCAAATATCCATCCCAAACACACTCATCCTACCTAAAAGTTCCCACTACCCCAAGCTTCGGGCAAAATCGCTTCACCAAACTATCAGCCACGTGACTTGTGATCGGCTCGAAAATCCAAACTTCCGGGCACCTCTGCACAATCCTGTCATTAAGCTCTCTTACCACCTACCATCTCCCCTCCACAAACGGATCAATTGAGACGATAAAATCCGCAAATATGCTTTCGAGTCGAACTCTTCTCCGCGCCCAAAAGGCAGCTGGCGCCCCAAGGGTCTTGACCCAGGCTGTCCGAAACTATGCGGCTCCCGCTGCCGTGGATAGCAAGCCCCCAGTCGCTTTGTATGGTGTCGATGGTACTTATGCTAGTGCTTTGGTATGTGTGATTTCTTTGTTTGGGGCTTGGGAGGAGAAGTGCGGGGTTGGGGAGAAGGCTTTGAGGGAGGAGGTGGGAGGAAGCGGAGCGGGAGCATGGAGAGCAAGGAGGGGAGGACGGATTGTATATTATGATGGGCTTCATGCATATTGGCACGATCACCCACACCAGAAACTTGGCTAACCACCGATTCCTCACAGTACACCGCAGCCAGCAAGACCTCGACTCTCGACAGCGTTGCCCGCTCTCTCCAATCCCTCCACAACGTCTTCCAGAAAGATGCTAAGCTCGCTACCATCATGCAAGCACCCACTCTCTCTGCAGCCGACAAGTCTCAAATCATCCAAGAGCTCCAAAAACACACCGGTGGTCAAGATAAGGGTGATACCATCAAGAACTTCTTGGAAACTTTGGCCGAGAACAACAGATTGGCGCTTTTGAAGGGAGTTTGTGAGAAGTTTGGAGAGTTGATGGGTGCTGCCAGAGGTGAAATTGAATTGACTGTTACCAGCGCTTCGGTGGGTTTTGCTTTTCTTAATTTCTTGGGGTTGGGGGATAGATTTGGGGGGTAGAAAGACTGGGGAGGGGTAATCATGTAGTGAAATTCTGCGGAGGAACATGACATATGTGAGGGAGAAACAAAGCTAACTTAATGTCCGCCAAACAGCAATTAGATTCCAAAACCCTCAGCCGTCTCGAATCAGCCGTCGCTAAATCCCAATACGTCGGTCAAGGCAAGAAGCTCAAGGTTACCAACAAGGTTCGTTACATATAATCCATTCCCATATCTACTTCCTCCCCACACACTCTAATATACACTTTCCCCTCCCCACCACTAGCACCCGCACCAGAACAATCCAAACCCACCACTAACATACCCCCAGGTCAACCCCGACGTCCTCGGAGGACTCATTGTCGAAATCGGCGACCGAACCATCGATCTCAGCGTCTCAAACCGTATCGCCAAGATGAACAAGTTACTCACTGATGCTTTGTAAATTCAATCACCATCATCACAATGTTTCTCACGATTTTCAAAAGTTTCCCGGAACCATCGGGTTCCGGAATGAGATGGTTTCCTCGGGCTATTTTTGTCAACGGCTTGGGGGAACCGAGAGGGAGAGAGTGGGCCGGGTTGGAATGCAATGGATGGAAAAGGGGACTAGGGGGCGAGAGTCGACATCCACCTAATCTACCTTTACCTACCTGTACATGAGTAAGAATAGAAATGGAATGGAGTGTTTTCTCACATGATTTGTAACGAAGAAATTTGTATTATCTGAACAGACAATATGACGATGTGTGAAGCTATAACTTGGTATGCTCACAAGGCGTTAATGATTTCTCTCAATCTTCTAGGTTTCTTTTTCTCTCAAAGCACTGCAATCCCCAAAATGAAAAGAATCCACGATTGACGTATTTACGCTAACTTCATAGCTCGCTTAATTACACGCATGCACCTATCTAAAATCTATCTACCAGAATTTTGTGAACTCTATAGGCTTCGCGCTAGCTCTAGCTCATAATCTATTTGTATTTTTATTTTTATTCTTGATTGTCTCCTACACGTGCACGCCAGTTTCCTACTTCCTCTACTTCCTCTAGACTCTAGTCGTCTCATCGTCTATTTATCATCTCACTTCTCCTTTGTCTAGTCCTCATCTAACTGCGCCTCAAACTCATCTCCCACATTGTCCGCCCACGCACTGTCATGACTCCTCACTCTATGTAACTGTTCGCTGACATAGTTGGCCACATGTCTATCAGCCTCCTCTCTCTCTCTCAATCTTTGTTCATCCATGGGGCCTACACTTCCTTCCCTATCACGCTGTTCTTCATCATCAAGATCATGTTCGTGATCTCCGAAATCTGAACGTGCACCGATGGAACGAGCAGTTGAAGTCCGACGGAGATGATATGGCTTAGGAGATTTTTGGGATTTGTTTGCGCCACCTGCAACGTGGCGGGTGAAGATATCGTCAAAGTAGTGGTTCATTCCTGAAGAAGGAGTACGAGGGGTTTGAGGAAGACGGCAGGATATTCTGGGGTTCATATTAGTATTTTACTCAAAAGCAAGCTTTAAGTATTAGGAAGCACTTACCCAGTATCGTGAATCATCCTGGCAATCAAACCAGTCCAACCGCATTGATGCGTAGCACCCAAACCACGACCACTATCACCATCGAAAAACTCATAGAACCACAAGTTATCCTTCCAGTTAGGATCAAAGTCCAGGATATCATTGCCATCATTAATAGCACGACGTCCGTCATCACCACGAGCCATGAGATGTTGAAGACGATGCTGGATCTCTTCGGAAACATGACCAAGATGCATCATATCTCCTGATCCGGTAGGACATTCAACTTGTAATGAAGGCCCATAGAACATATAGAAACGTTGTAGAGACTCGACGAGCAGGAAGTTGACACACAGCCAAATTGGACCTCTCCAGTTACTGTTGCCACCGAACATACCGCTGTCTGAATCTCCTGGTACATATTGAACGCTGAATTTTTGGCCATTTACGTCCATTGAAACCGGGTTCTTCTCGTGGTATTTTGATAAAGATCGAATACCATGTTCACTGAAGAATTCATCTTCATCCAACATGCGTTTCAAGATCTTCTCAAGACGATCTTTGCTCACAAGTGATAACAAGATTCGGTTACCCTTTCCTCTCTTCTGGATACTAGCCATGTTACGTTCAGCAACATCATGTCGGTTCTCTACAAACCAATCAACTCTCTTTTTAAAGTTTGGTAATTTGTTGATGAGCTCTGGCTCCAGGGTGAGAGTGGCGTATAAGGGAATCAATCCTACCAGAGACCTGACAGGTAATTGTTGGGTCCATGGTCCACCGTAGGAGATAGCATCATAGTAGAAGCCATCTTCGTCGTTCCACAAAGATTTCTCTCCTGAGCCAGACTTGTAAGTCATGGCATCACTAATGAGCATGAAGTGCTCGAAGAACTTGGAAGCGATATCTTCGTAGATTCGGCGATGCTTAGCTAACTCCAATGCAATGTTCAACATGCACAGACAGTAGAAAGCCATCCATCCAGTACTGTCCGCTTGCTCCAAAGTACCTCCAGTTGGAAGTGGCTCAGAACGATTAAAGAGACCAATGTTATCCAAGCCAAGGAAACCACCTTCAAATACATTCTTTCCGTCGAAATCCTTGCGATTAACCCACCAGGTAAAGTTAAGAAGTAATTTTTGGAACACTCGTTCAAGGAAGTCGAGATCTTGACGTCCATACAACTTTCTCTCGATTTTAAATGTTCGGAATGTGGCCCAAGCATGTACAGGTGGGTTGACATCTCCAAAGTTCCATTCGTAGGCAGGAAGCTGTCCATTAGGATGCATGTACCATTCTCTGGTGAAAAGATCCAGTTGCTTCTTAGCGAAATCTGGATCAATCATGGCAAGTGGAATGCAATGGAAAGCTGAGTCCCATGCTGCGAAGAAAGGATACTCCCAGGAATCTGGCATAGACAAAATATCATCCAGATACATATGTTTCCAGTTTAAGTTTCGAACTGCTTTACGGTCGGGTGGAGGTGGAGGTTGAGCAGGGTCGCCATTCGCCCACTGGTCCCAGATGAAGTGATAATGTTGTTTACACCACATCATACCAGCAAATGCTTGTCTTTGAATGTTTCGAAGATCATCAGCCATTGGCAAAGGACTGATTCGGTAGTAGAATTCGTCGGCTTCATCCTTTCTCTTATCCATGGTGTTATCGAACTCTTCTTCGTCCAAGTAGTCGGTGTACTTTTGGGACATTCTGAATCTGACCACAGCACACTCTCCTGGTGCCACTCCGCCACCCTCGTTAAAACTGTACCAAGCTGCAGACTTGGTTCCGTTCTCCTTGGGGTTGATTGCCTTCTTTTCTCGGTCTACAATATAACGATGGAATGCGTCCTTGACATATGGTTGGGCATTTTTCCCCTTGTACAAGAGAGCATTGTTCGTGTCATTCTCCGTGAAAATCAATTCAGGTTGAACATCGACACCACTGGGTCCAACACCAGGAGAAGGAGACAAGATCATATATCGTTCGCCCAGCTTGTGATGACGAGCGTGGGCAGCATTTTCTCCAATCTTGCTGATTTTTGGCTTCTTATCTTCGGCCTCATGACCCCAAGCCCAAGTATTTCTGAACCAGAGATGGGGAATAATGTGTAATGGTGCTGGCTCGGGGCCCCGGTTCCATGCGGTGACTCGGAATAGGAGTTCATCCGGATTCTCTTCATCTTTTGCAGTCTCAATGTAGATATCCCAGTATCGGTCGTCGTCGAAAATACCAGTATCCAGAATTTGGTATTCATTTTCCTCTTTTCCTCTTTTGGCGTTCTCTGCGATTAAATCCTCGTACGGGAACTTCTTTTGGGGATATTTGTACAAGTATTTCATGTAGGAATGCTATATAGATTTGTCAGTCTTTCTCAATGTAGACAAAGCTGCTGGGTATTTGACTAACCGTTGGAGTGTTATCGACATGGAAATGTGCTTCCTTGATACTCTCTCCATGATTTCCTTGTGGGTTCGACAATCCGAAGAGACGCTCCTTTAAAAAGTCACTATATTCTGATCAGCTTCCAAGCACTGTTTACAAATGGCAGATGCTCTACTTACTCTTCTTCGTTCCAGAAGGCAAAAGCAACGTTTTGTAACCCGTGTGTGTCCGATACTCCGGCAATACCATCTTCTCCCCATCTGAAAGCTCTGGATCTTGCATGTTCATGAGGGAAATCTGCCGATGGTTAGGAATGCACAAAATACTGTTGAAATGGTTGGAAGTGAAACTTACGACTCCACGCGTCTCCGTCGGCACTGTAATCCTCTCGCACTGTTGATAGATATCAGTATTGATAGGCTCACAAACACTTTCCGAGCGAAATACCTGTAGCCCACTGCCTCTCAGCAACGTAAGGCCCCCATTTTTTCCAATACTTTGTTCTCTCACGGTCCTCCTTCAAACGCTTCTCTTCCTCGGACAAATACTCATGGGAATCGATTTGTACCATTGTGAAGTTGTGGTGGGGTAAGAGTTGACAACGCCGATCACAGATATTGGCTTCACGCGATTCGCAGATAGCGGAATCTCAATCAACCAACAGACGGTTTCTCTGAAGACTGTTGTTGCTTGTGAGTGAATGAGGATATTTCTGAGGATGAGATGTCAAAGGACAAGAAAAGGGAGAGAGAGTTAGTGTCGGCGCATCTGGCAAAGGGAACAGGGACGGGGAGGGTTTATGGAGGCTAAAGACTGGCGTGAAAAGGTGTGCTACTGGAGATATGCACGTCGGTCGTAGTAGATAGGAAAAATCGATCTTTTCTTACACGAGTAAGAAAGTAATAGGGTAAAGGCAAAGGTCAAGCAAGGTTATTGTTAGCATGCAAGCCATCGACGATTTAAGAGGTTCAAGAGGTTGGCTAGTTTCTGATGGCTAGCTCATTTCTGCGTTCTAGATGCGTTTGTTGGTCTTGGTGGGCAAAACTTCATATTAAAAAGATTAAAAATACCTACGACCAAGGTATGCAGCCAAGGGTGGGTGGAGTGAAGGAGAAGGGAAGCAAAGGGAAGTAGATGCTACATGCTAGGTAGCTACTAGCTCCTACGCTTCGGTGTGCATGGTGCATTGTGTGGTGCATTGTGCAAGCGGCTATCTGGAGTGACGTATTGAGTGAAGTTTGATTTGGGCCTTTTGGCCTTTCCGACTCTGCGTGGTGGGAGGATGACGGATTGTGTTCCTGGCGCAGCGGCGGTTCGAGGAACATATCTCAGGAGCAGCAAACGTGATTACCCTTCTCGTTGTCAACAAGACAAGAACGGCCACGACTGAGGCGGTGGTATTTCTACACGCTCCTACGTTCACACGGGACGGACCTCACTTCTGCGAACGCTATCCAAAGCTGTCTGTCTCCACTCACCCAGGTTGTGAAAATCGGAGAAGTTGGAGGAGTTGGAGGAGTTGGACATTGGACATTGGACATTGGACATGATACATTGGAGATGGGCGAGGGAAAGTGGAGGGAGCCAGGGTTCGAGCAGGTCTTTTCCATCTACTCCGTACTACTCCGTGCTGCTTTGATGCTTGGGGTTAGAAGGCTTGCAACACAGGAGGGAACCGTAAGGTACCTCCCCCACTAGATTTGTTGGATTGCAAAGCCGCCTCAACAACAAATCACGACAACAACGACAACACCCAACGCTAAAGAATGAACAATTCATCGTGAATACGAAATGATCCAAACGATGTTGCGTTGGGCTTCACTGCATCTTAATAAGGCAGAGAAACGTTCTTCCACTCCTTTTTTCTTTTTCCCTTTCCCTTTCCTTTTCCTTTTCCTGTTTTACCCCTCCATCTTTCTTTGGATGGATGCATCAAACGCACTCGAAGCATTGACTCACCTTAGCTAAGCAGGTGGGCAAGGAGTGGTGGAGTGGTGGAGGGGCACACGGGGGGCTGGGTACGATTTTTTATCTCAGGATCACGTGGGGCATCAATCAACTCACCTCAATCAATCAAGAAAGACGCCTCAAGCTCCAAGGTGTGCATTGGATAAAGACTGATGTTGATCTCTCTGCCAAGTCTAACACGATGTTCAAATTTCATAGTGGGTCTTTAACGTTGACCATATTTTACACGTTCTATCGTTGAAAGGTCACCAAATCGGAAGAGTGTTGTCGGATCTTTTTTTTTTTTTTATAAAAAAAGAAAACTTGCACCCTGGAAGGACATGCAAAGGAAGAAAGCAATTCCCTCCATTTAATGGCTACTTTTAGTGAAGAGCGATTGCGTCCATTGATGTGCACGTGAAGTGTTGCTTAATCAGCTTCGAATCTGCAAACTGCGTCCTCTTATGCTTGTGTCTCGTCTGCAGAAAGTTGGAGGCAAGACATCATCATTATCATATAAACATTGCTACATCCAAAAGATCGATTCCTTGCCCACCATGTCTGACAGAGAGCACAGAGAGCAACAGATGATAACTTAGATCTTATTGCTACCGCCCAGTAGCTCTGGGGTCGAACTTATTGTATGCATGCTAAAGTTCTCCGATTATCCGAAAATCACTGCAGTCCCCTATTCATCTACTACATGCCTCATACAAGTGAGAAAATCGGCACCTGGTACTTTCTGCAAATATCTTTATGCAACAATGGATGAAAAGTGATGCTAATCTTGGCTCTCACAGCGAATCGTGATAAGACAGCACTGCGAAGGCGGAAACCCATATCGATGCATCAACAAGCAGGGTGTCCAATAGTCCGGACTGCAGACGAGTCATCAAATCAATGAATGCTTATCTGCTTCGTCGAAATTGATGATCTCGCAAACTTTCTTGTATCTTTTTGACTTCGCACCATCTACAATTGAGGTGCATTCCAAGAGATTACATTCATCATGTGTTTGCAACATCTCACTAGATTCTCTCGGGACCTGTTTTCTTTCTCACGCCTGTTCACAAGTGGACAAAGCCATCACGGAACCGAGGATCGAATTCGTTCTTTTTGTGTTCGTGGACTACTTCTGGCTTTGTCCAATCTAGGTCAACCTTTGCCGGCTGCTCATTATCAAAGGGGTACTCTATATGTCAAAAATTTAAACTATTTCTCAACAATGCAAAGACAAAGAAGCCATACGCAGTCATTAATGCGTGTGATTTTCATGATTCAATTCTATATCCTCAAATCATCCAGTCATATCTCTCAAACATCAATACTTCACAACAATTTGTAAAATGTCGGATAAAAAGACTCTTCAAGAACAGTTTCCAGCCATTCGTCCTCGCGAAACAGGCAAAACTGGCAGGCCCACTGCACCCAATGAGCAAGAACAAGACATAACCGACACTCCTGTGACCCAACCTGAAGCTGCGAAGCTCAATCCCCATGGAGATGCGGGCAAGCAAAGTGGGGAACAGATGAGAGCTTCGTTGACAATAGCTCAGACAGAGCAGCGAAACAACGAGAATGAATTGCAAACCATCAAAAGAAAAGCCACGGCTTCACAGACCCAACAAAACCGGTCGATCTTCTCGAGAATAGCAAGGCCAACGACAAAACCTAAGGCTGAAATTCCGATACACCTTGCGCCAGAAATCGAACAATTAAGTCTCAAGTTAGCCAGTCAGAACGATATTCTAAGAACTCTAGGAGAAAACACAGATAAACACACCCAAGACAATAAATTTCTAAGCAGGGCGGTCGACGAGCAAATTGCCAAAGCCAAAGAATATCAAGCCAAAGTCCACGAACAAAATTTGCTAATAGCCCGATTGGAAAGCGAACTTGCAACTGTTAAAGCCAAGGCCGGTGCATTGCAAACAAAGAACGAAACATGTTCTGTAGATAAGATATCCAAAGACGAGAGGATCGCAAAACTTTTCAAACAATTGAACGAAACCAGTCGAAAGCTACAAGAATCAGAGGATGCCAGAGCAGCGGCGCCAAAGCCTCCAGGTCCCTCCATCGATGCAGCCCATATCCAGAGTATCAGAATCAAGGATAGCGCAGCCGACAAAGAAGAGATCACCGTCTTGAATTCGAAAGTCTCAGCACTTGAAGAAGAGTTACATGCTGCAAAGGTGCAACTCAAAGAATTAACTCTCAAAGCAAGACAGATGGCTGAAAATCATGCTAATGAGATGGCAGAGCTCACAGAGGTGAAAGATGATCTTGCGATCGAAATGGCTTGCATGAAGCAAAGTTTGATATCCCAGAAGGAAACAGCGGAGAAGCAGTTGGAAGAAATGGGAATTCTTGTAAGAAAGCTCAAGCTAGAGCTAATCGAAAGCAAGGGCAACTTCCGATCTTGGTTACGAATCAGACCCCCACAGGGCACTCTCGGCAAGCAACCTATCTCTATCAAGGGCGGCGATTCAGTCGAAGTCATTGATCGACATGGCACTGCCAAAACTTTCCAATTCGATCGCGTCTTTGCCCCTGAATCCAACAACGCCGTTGTTTTTGGCGACTTGAGCGAAATTCTCGAAGCTGCTCTTCAAGGCTACGACATTACTATCCTTGCATATGGACAAACTGGCTCTGGGAAAACATACACCATGAGTGCCATGCTCGACATGGCCATGGAACAAATTTTCACTCAGCTTGCCAAATCCTACGGATCGGACTACAGCGTTCAGGGCCGTTGTATTGAAGTATACGAACAAAAGGTTTACGATCTTTTCAAGCCAGCACGAGAACAACTAAAGGTATCGAATGATTGCAACGGCATGTGGCCCATACGCGAGCAGTTGCTTCAAGTACACACCGCTCCTCTATCCAGCCTTGAATCCGTTCAAGAGATGGTCCAGGAAGTAAACAAGAATCGTACCTCAGGTCAGACTGCCAAGAACGACACTTCATCCCGATCCCACATGTTTCTATCCTTCCAGGTAAAAGCATCCAAGACCGAACAATCAGGCGCCATCACCACCACCCGCTCCGGAATTACATTCATCGATCTTGCCGGCTCCGAATCCTTGAAGAATGTCACCGATCGCATATCAGAAACCCAGGCTATCAACGCCGAGCTTTCTGCATTACGATCGGTGCTCACATCCATGGGAACCAACCAAGCACGAATCCCCTTCCGCGACACGCAACTCACCAGGCTACTCCAAGACGGCTTCACCACCGGCAAAGTTCTCTTCATTCAAGCAGCCAGTCTGGGCGAATTGGAAGAATCGATCCACACGATGGATTTTGGTGGCTTGGTCAGTAAAGTCACGCAGAAGAAACCCACGAAGAATGTCGTGACGGCTTTTGCGGGCACCGAGCCTGCGGCGGCGGGAGAAGAAAGAACGACTCCGACGAGTCCGGCACCGATGAAGTCTACGCCCGGCACTCCTAGTACGGGAGGTGCGAGGGGTGGCCCGAGAGGGGGCGCTGCGGGGAGAGGTTCGCCGACTACGAGAGGAGGCCCGAAACCACGTGGAAAGTGAGGAGGTGATGGTGATGGTGATAGTGGATTTGGAGTTGGAGTTTGAGGATTTATTTCTTTCGGATGGACTTTTATTCTCACTTTTTTTTCACTTCATGGGCTTTTCATGGGTCTTCATTCATTCTTCTTGAAAACTATTACTGATTGTAAAGATACAGAAAGACGATTGGATTTAGTAAATATAAAAGTATAGATATAAATCAAATTAAATTAAATCACTGAAGAAAAAAGTAATACCGTGAAAATGACTGATTAATTGTAATGATATGATATAATATCATGGAGGATGTTTTAGTGTGTGTGTGTGTGTGTAACTTTACTTGTTCATATTTATTAGGGAATAAATAGTGATAGATAGATAGATAGAATAGAATAAATAAATAAATAATAATAAACTCAATTTATTAATCTGAGCTATTCTTTTGATTATAATAAGTAATTATATATCCTTTTATAAAGATAGATAGATAGAGATAGAGAAAGTAAGTGTGTATAAGAGAGAGATATTTGGATTAGGCGATAGAGTTTGGAATTCTAAGTAGATGAATGGGTTGGAGGTTTCATATACTGTGTATACTGTATTTCTGTAGGGTAAAATGGGATGGGATGGGATGGGATGAGTGGAAAATGCATATTTGATGATGGATTTTATGGCGAGTAGTGAGAACTTAGAAGATAGATTCTATACGTAAAACGAGTAAAACATATCACAGAATCTAATACTAGTCAGCCGCTCACAAGAGCTGACTCTCAAAGAGCAAAAAGTGTAAATCATCTTTCGATTCTATTCTAAGATTAAAAAGTATTCGAATCGCTTTGAGAGAGTATGAGAGTATGAGAGTATGAGAGTAACACAACAACGTATCTTTCGCTAATAGATAGATCCGTGTGCTTACATTTTTTGATCGCAAATTTTCTATAAACAATGAGGGTCCTGTTAATGGTGCTCGATTTCCAATTCTCAAGTCAACAACTCATCAAAGTCCTCGAGTACTCTAAGTTTTAATTGACTTTGCGCGCGCCTACCGCTCGCTCTCAAGCATATACAAACTTCAAATTTCTTGTGAAATTTCCGACTCGATTTCACTAGAGTTGTCAGGTTCATTGTTTTCGGTGAACGATGATGGTTTGCTCCTTTGTCCTCTTGCAAACTTCCACCTTGTGTCTGGCAAGTTGCGAAACTGGTACAATTGCTAGCATGTGAACAGTTTGCCTTTAGCATGCTGATATCGGTAAATGTTCTGTGCAGGAGAATTACCAGACACCGACAGCCATAATTCAGTGTCGGCAAGCCGGCATTCATCTGGGCCTTTGTCATACGATAAAATTTGAATCCTCTTTGAACTCTATCCATTTACGTCACTGCCATCCATCCCCCCACCAGTGCTCACCATCCGCAACGGCCATGCCATCAACTCCTGCAACTCAGCTTCGACCCCTGCTTGTGACAAAGTCTCATTCACGTCCAAAACGAGTTTTCGTCCAAATTCTCCAATAAACCAGTCATCTCGAGAGATATGAAGTGCCACTCCATAATGTGCCAAAATTACTAATGCGAGTGGCCGCATTTCCTTCAGCAGCGTTCCAAAATCCTGTTCTGCATCAAGTAAATACGGCCATATTAAAACAACTCCATTGTCGGTCTCACTTGAGCTTAGAATGATGAAGACTTCTCGTAGGGTGCTGATAGCGTTGTTGTAGGCACTCAATTCTTTATGGGAGGGTGGGGAAGGAGACATGTGCCGAGATGAATGTGATTGTTGCGCAGGCGATGTTGATGATGGGTTTGACCGCGATGACATTGACTCGATGCGTGTCTTAAGGAGACAAAAAGCTGAGTCAAAAGGGCGGAGGAAAATTTTGGCGTTCGACTCCACCTTGGAAGACTGGAAGCGATTTTTGAACAAGGCGGAGATGGGACTATCTTCTAGCCACTGCCAGGAGATGCAAACTAGTGCCAACGAACCTTCGAGAAGAGTGAAAAGACTGGAAGCTAGTTGAATAGGACTATCGAATTGCTGCTTTTGTTGACGGGAGGAAAAGTAAGAGGGCACTGATTCAGAGGAGTTGTTGCTACAGATAGGAAACGCGAGAGTACATATAGAGATCAATGAAGAAGAAATGAACACCGCAGAGCAATTATCTGGTGTAATACTATGCAATTGAGATCGATAAAGCGAGAGAAAAATCTCATGATGTCGAATCGCCGGGACCAGATATAAGTCTCTTTTGGCGGGATTGAGTAACGCCAGATGAAGGGCAGAGATATTCAGAAGACCGTGCATCATGAACGGGTGATCAGAAGCCATTTTCGGGAGAGTGGTCCGCCATAGATCCCGGATTGAATCTATACAGGAGAAGGTCAGGTATGTCTCGGTAACAAAGTGACGCATGAGTTCTAGATCTTCCCAAAGGATTGAAGCACCTTTCTCCGCACCTGAGAGATGCGGAGGGGTAGAAATTTGACTTAGAAAAGGAAGTCTCTGGTTAGAAGCTTCGCTGTGGGCTGTAGAGAGGACAGAGAGTTCGCGTTCTTGCTCAGAAACGGTCGAGGTAGTGGGTCGAAGGAGGTCGGGCGTAGATGTCAGACTGAAATCTTTCCGCCGCACTTCGTAACTACAATTCTTTCCTTTCTTCCTACATGACCCACACGTAGGATGACGTTGATCGCACTGTGATATTGTCAAGATTTTACAAAAAAGGTCCTAAAACTACGGATTTACCTTGATGTGAGAGGCTTTGCACTGCGTGCAACCGTAGCGACTCTTTGTGTGAGGTCGCCTCGGTGGCATTTTGAGTACAGCAGGTAACCGAGTACGGGGCAGAAGCTGCGTTAGTTTTGGTGTTGTGAGCGTGACAAATTAAGATGAGTTAAGTGAGCAGATCCTTTGAGAACCAATGTAGTGTTTTATGCCAGGAATGGGATGCAGGAATCAGATGGGAGTTAATCTTGCGAAGTTACGGCGCAGTCCAAGTCCCAAAAGGGTCCGAGGCTGTGTCAGACTCTGATGAGTCAGCAATGTACGCATAGGCCATACCGTATCAGGAGAGGGCAGATTTTTGTTTTTGTTAGTGGGAAAATCAAAGACGGCGACAGGACAGGGCGAGACAAATGTTGGTCTACGTATTTCGTACAACGTATCTGCTTAACCAACCACGCCGATGTGGTTTATTAGTCGGTTGAACATTTCAATGGCTTTGACGCTTTTTCGATCAAGCTCTTATTAAGTAAACCGCACACTTCTTCTTTTGCAAAATTGCAATGCCATTGCTCCATATCAGTTCTAACTCTGATAGATAATGAGTTCGAACCGCTCTAAATCCTTATGGTGTCGCTGCAGCGTCTTACAGAACTCTGGTGAAATGGTGAAAAGGTGAGATGATTCGAAAGGGAGAGATTTAAGTATTATACATGATATCGGCAAGGCTATGTGATTTGTGAAAATTGCCCAAAGAGTCTGGTCAACTTGCTACCCTCGAATGAACTACTATTTCAAGCAGGCAAAATGAAGATTCTGTGGGTAATCAGAATGGAGATTACTGTGGGGCAAGCAATACTCGGTGCTCCTGGCGTGCTTGAGGGAGAAGGGGAGATGAAATCGGAGGAAATTTATCTAAGGATAGTAAAGGTATGGACTCTTTAGTTTTATATTGACATGCTAACGCTTGCTAAACTTCCAAAACACTGCACTTGTAACAATATCACTGATTTCAAAGGTCTTAGATTTAGATGCCGTCAAACACTTTCAGATGTCAAGTCTGATTTTAACACTTATATCGTATGGCTACAATCACAAAATATGCGAATTGCTAATGACGTTGTGATTGTTGCTATAGTTATAGAAAAATGTGTTCCGACAAAATGCCCTTCGAAGTTCTATTTCAAAGTGGGGAATTTCCCGTACTCTTTACTTCTATACGCACCTAGCCTAACAATTCTGAACAGTTTCAGCGTTATGGTAATTGAGTTCAAGGTTTTTTTTACAAGATAGTAAAGAAGAGACAGAACTCTAGAGTGCCTAGTACAAGGGGTCGGGCTGAACAAAGAGCTGAGGCGAGTAATTGTCACAGAGCGTGCCTTCTAATTGATATCTTCTAGCTCTCTGTTTTGAGCAGGTAGTTGTGAAAAAGTGCCGCGCAAATAAACCCACAGAGAACAGGATGGCATTTCAGCTCCGTTTTGATCTTGATTTTGATTCTTTCTATAAATACAACGTCCTTGTCCAGAATTGCATCCAGGGAGTCCTGCAGGCGAAAGTACGTGATGTGAAAGCCCACATATTGCTGACAGGAATATCAATAAATTAGTCATCTATTTTTTTTTCTTAAGCTCAAACTGCTCAAGCACAGTTCCAATTTCTGCCTCCTGCGGGGGCATCTTTTCATTTATATACGCGCTTAACATTTGCCTCCCTTCCAAAACCCGTTTTTGAGCAGTTGAAAGCCCCATCTCATTGATGCTCTTGTACAAGCCCATGGCCGGGTAGGCCATTAAGCCAAACATCGCTGCCACCAAAGTTAGCTCAACACTCTACCTCGGAGTTGTATCAGGAATTAAAAACAGAAGGCAGGGAATCTTCAGATGAGATCCGAAACACGTACCAGCTCCAGGTTTGGTTATAAGACCCACGGTACCCTTAGCAAGACCTTTTGCAAATCCAAGGGCGCCGTCCTTCTTAGCACCTTGCATTGGTTGCGTGACTATGCCAGTAATACCATCATAGAACCCGTACCCGAAGCTCTATGAGATGATTAGTCACATATCAAGGCACAAAAGGAAGCAACAGAGTAACAGTACCTTTCCTGCGACAATACTCCCACTCTTCCAATCTGTCAAAGGTCCATGGTCGCGCACCTTCTCACCATATAGTGTTGGTACGGTATGAAATCCATCGGCCAAAGCCATGGGAACAGAAACCAATGTTGATTTGGTTATGCTACCCCCTAGTGCGACCATGCTATGACCAATAGCCCCGCCAGTAGAGTTAATCTTATCTGCTCTGCTATCCGGCGCCACCTTGAAGGTTTTATATGGATCAGCGACGGTGTTCCATAGAACAGCTGAGAAATCGACAATAGTGCCAAGTAGCGCAGACGAGGTAGCGGTAAGAGGGTCCCAACGGGGGTTTTCAATTACGAAAGGCCGCGACTTAAACCTTGTGTGGGTCAGCAATTGCAACCTTGACTTATCACTTTTTTTATACTTGCACTGTAAGATCCTTTGCTTCGATTTTCTTGTTTTTCAGTAAAATATATGCAGCTCTATCAGACAACTTGACCTGGTAAGTTTTCCTTCTCCAAAGCCACACAGCATTTTGGCCTTCTAATAAATCACAGCTCATAGCTTCAAGCGGTAGGCTGCGGTGGAATGAATTAGCAGCCTCTTTGACCCCGCGTTCACCTTTCATTCGAGTAGCGATTAAGCTAGCTGCCCTGCCAGTCTCAGGCGCTTGACACATGCGAATGGCGGCAGTTAATTTAGCACTATCGAGAGCTTTGAAGTTTATAGGCCGGGGCCCGGCGCCAGCGGCAGCCACCATGTTTGCCCAGAAAGGTTGACTGAATTTGTCAGTAATCACAAGCCCCCAAAGATGCTCTAAGGGCAGGAGGAAGTCACTAACTCGCCAAAGAAGGGTATAATTGAGGTTGGACGGCCGTTAAACAGCCCACATGCCGTAGTTCCTGCTCCACCATGGTGGATGACGGCTGAGACGTTTTTGAAAAGCCACTCTGTGGCATAATTAGTGAATACTCATGCCTCAGTGCAGAATCCTTCTTACCATGCGGACAGTCACCAATAAAAAGAACATTAGGGTCTGAACGATTCGTTCCGAGCTTGCTCCAGCCCTTAGAAACAATGGCCCTTACGCCACACGCCCTAATGGCCTCAAGTATTATGTCGGTCATCTTTGCAGCATCTTCCATGACAATACTCCCGAAGCCAATGTAAATTGGCATTGGGCCTGATTTCAGGAACTCTGCCAGCTCCCTATCTGGTGTATATGGAGTCTCTTCGCGGAAGAAAAAGCCACACACATCTGCCAATCAATTTAGCTACTGCTGCAGACCAATATTGGTAGCTTACCAATGTATGATGGCCAGTCTACAGGCTTCGGTATCAGTGCTGGAGACCAGCAGTATGTAAATGGAATTTTCAATGCCTCTGCAAGCCCCGTACCAGCCATATTAGGAACGGGCTCTAGATTCAGTGACTTCTTTCTCCACAAATTAATCACATCAGATAAGCTACAGTGGCAATTAGTACATTCATTTGGTTCCCTTGAGATACACTCACCCTTGCCAAGTCATCATATCGACTAAGCCATACGACAGATAGTTGGCTGTCCTTGGATCTCCATCTCCGTTCTGTATGTTCGCTAGGGGGTGTGGGAATGCTCGTGTCGGACTCCATGGCATAGTAAACATGAGATGCAATGGTACACTGAGCGCCTGGGCACAGTGAATGTGCGCAAAGCTTGGTGGATTCGCAATAATCGCGTCGGCGACGAAAGGTATGCCTGTTGTAGCATCTGGCATGATGCATGATTCCCAGCACCCGTTGAGCATTGTGTAGATCATCTTGCGTTTGCGTCCAATGTCTCCTGATCGCAACGTATCAAAAGTAGGTATGATACTCGGATTTTTAACCATGTACTATGGAGGTGAGCTACGTTAAGTCATAGAAGGGAATAGAGGAATATACCGCCATAAGACCAGCGGGATCGCCGCCGATAGAGAAGAATTCTAGTTCAGACGATTCGATGAAATCCTTAAAATTTCCATGTGTTGCTATGCGGATGCGGTGACCACTAGTTTTGAGCTCTTGTCCTAACGCAATAAAAGGCTGTACGTCGCCTGTGGAGAGTAAGCATGTAACAAACACACCTCTCTCCTCTTTGTTCCCGACAGCATACCTCTACTACCAACGATTTGGATGACTATATTGAGCGGAGGGTGGGCAGAATATGTCGCCGCCAATGCCTCATGGGAGGAGCTGTTATCCGGAAGTATTGGTGGAAGCATACCTGAGCCTGCTGCTTTCGCGTTTATGCAAACATCAAGCCGACCATCATCTGTCGTGAAAGTGGTTAGAGAAAACAGTTGTGCTGGGGATAGAAAGCACCTGTAATCGTCGCTGAAATATTTCCTGAACTTCCGTGCAGAACCGCGTCATAAGGCGGTGGTTGGTCCCAGTTGATATGGACATCTTCAGATAACTTCTGATTCTCGAAGTCACCGCCCCAAGTTTTGACTTTGTCACTCATATTGCAAGACAACAAATGTCGTGTTGTTGCTCTGGAATTGCAATGAAATGCGGCTTTTGAAAGGAGATTTTTAAAGCCAAATGAAGCTGGCAGGTCTTGGGGTGTAACGCCTTATGAGATGCTACTTGACAGACTAGCGTGGATCTCTCAGGCTAACTACCAGGTGCTTCGCCCCTAGGTCAAACCTTGTTTAAAGTGAATACGATTTAAATCTTTTTGCGCCCGGCCCTGGGACCATTCAAGCGAGTACGATGATTAGACTACAGTAGCGGCATATATTAAGCGAGTACGTTGAATAACCTGAATGCCGGTGACGGTATGTATACTCTTAGCGTGCTTTAAAATACTTGGCATGCATCATCTCATCCGTTGACATCCTTGAACCACCATCCACTGAAATACCAATAATATGAATATCAACTTCACAGTAATGCTTTATTTCATTTGGTCCTTGCTCGTAGCAGAAAGTCGAAAAAAAAAGCGTTATTATATTTTCTTGCCATCAAGCCAACATAGCCCAGTGGGTAATTGAACAATGATTCATCACATAGAATTTCCAATTCAGAACCTAAATGGACCCATAGTACCTCCTTTTTTTCATGCGAGCTAAGTTTATTACTCATGAGTCAAATCTACATAAACCAGAAGTACTCGCTGTAGGATTTAGAAATTATCTATTCAAACTTCTCCAAACTTTAGAACTCTATACTCGGATCATTTTCACCAAACACATATCTCTTTCATTTAAATCATGTTCGCAGCCGCAGGTCTTGTACCTGCCGTCATCCTTCTAGGAAGCGGATGGCCTGTTGCTGCGATCGATTCTTCATCTACTTGTCAAGCCCAAGTTGCAGCAGCTACACTCACTCCGGGACAGCTTGGCGTAAGTAACAGTACGCCCACCAGAGGAGTAGGAAGTTTTTGTGAGGACACAATTACGGTTAAATCTGATGGTAAAACCCCTGGCGTCGTTATTATCGACCATGGCGTAGATGTTGGGGGTCTCCCAACCTTTCAAGTTGTTTCACATTCTGGCGATACATCTATCTTTGAGATATCCTACAGCGAGACTCGAACATTGCTGGATAATTACATGGTACGCTAATTTTGATGCTTAAATTCGTGGATTGCTTACCACTTTTCATAGTATTGATCAATATGCTTATTAAAATGATTTAGGGCGATGGTCCTTTGACGCTGGCTGCATCACTCGACACATATAGAGTAAATCGGTACAATATCACCAACGACACCACGTTTACCAACCGCTTAATCCAGGGAGGTGAACGCTACCAGAAGCTTAATCTTTCCACGGCTGGCGAACTTATTCTCAAAAATGTTGGCATTATCTCAATGACATCTACCACCCCGATAGACCGGTTACCTGGGTCTTTCAAATGTTCAGACGACCGATTGAATCAAATATGGCAGACAGGGGCGCGAACTGTGCAATTAATGGGAATTCCAGCACAAACTATACCTGACTTTTACCTGGTCTCGGATCAGGGTCTTTTTGCCGAGAATCAATCCCCACAGCCCTATTCCAGTGATACTTCACCGTCACTGATGGAGTATCAGCTCGATTTCTCAGTCATGCCAACAAAGGGCGGGTTTGGCTACACAGTACTCAGCAGTACGCTGGGCTCGGGTATTTACATATTCGTAAATTTGGCAAATTCTTCTATCTCGGCGCACGCCGGAAGCACTGAAAGAGACTCGCCCGCCTTAGCTTCAGCTACTCTGAATCCAAACTTCGCCTTTAATGAGTGGCACAAAGTCTCAACATTCGTCAATATGACGCAGATCGAGGTTAACATTGATGATCAGTCATTAATGAACTTTACACAGACTTCTGCATTTGCTGGGTCTTTCGGATTTGGGGCCTCGTTTGGACAAGCAGCATATTTCCAAAATGTGACATTACAGAGTCTTCAAGGACAGCCGATATACTCTGCTAGTCTCACACAATCGTCTGTACTGAAAGACTTTCTTTCGGGGACAAATCCGGATTCTATAAGTGTTGAAGGCGCACGCCGGGACCGCATCTCGTACGCTGGTAAGGAATTAATTTCCAAATATTAGGTTGGTGCTAACCAGAAACAGGAGATTTAGATATTGCTGTTGGGCCAATGCTTGCATCAACCAATGGTATTGAATTTATCAACGGAACTTTGAATCTATTAGCTGCCTCTCAACTACTCCCTGGCTTCTTTGTTCCAAACGCGAAGATACAGCAATCTCCTCGCACTTCCATAATTCAATCGAACCAGACAGGCCTTATTGGCTACTCATTCAATCTACTCACCGCCATGGCTGAATTTTATCTTATGACTGGCGATGAGGATTTTGCAAAGCGTTGGGCGCCAACAATAGTCAGAATGCTGGATTGGTCCAATACGCAACTAGATTCATCGGGCTTATTCAATGTATCTACAATTTTTGGCGGAGATTGGAACTATTACGACCCTTCTCAATCTGGTGCAGTAGCGAAATTTAATGCTGTATATGCATTTGCTCTGCAGCAAACTCTACCCTTGCTCAATGCCGCAAATGTTACCACAAAAACTTATGAGGATCAACTTGTGGTATTAAAATTAGCAATCAACGAAAACTTGTGGAATTCCACTTTGAACGCTTACCAACTTTCTGATTCCGTTCAAGACGCGTTTGCGCAGGACGCAAATGCCTTTGCTATCTTAGCGAATGTACCTCAGAGCAATATCACTTCTTCCACGATCCTATCGACCATGTCAAAGGAGCTGTTTTTACCTGCAGGTTCCTTAGCATTTTCCAATGCCAGTGTCGCACGTGGCTTCCAGCAACTTATCAGTCCTTATTCCTCAGGATATCATTTGCGCGCTGCATTTGCTGCCAACGATGAGGAGAGCGCCAAACATCTCCTTTTCACACTTTGGGGATCTATGGCCGACACGTCCAATGCAAACTACACTGGTTGCTTCTGGGAGGCTCTGACTGCAACTGGCGAACCCGGTATAGGAGCATCTACATCTCTATGCCATGCTTGGTCTTCTGCTCCAACGGGTGAACTGAGCAGAAATGTTCTTGGAATTAAGGCTGTTACGCCTGGATTTGCGCAGTGGGAAGTTTCGCCACAAACTCTCGGGCTGAGTTGGGCCAACGGTACACACCCCACACCACGTGGAGATTTAGCAGTATCTTGGACGGTTAGTGCAGAGGGGAAATTCGGTTTGAATGTCACCAGTCCCAGCGGAACGAACGGAACTGTAAACATTCCTGTGCTTTTAGGCGGTCGAAACGAGAACGCAACATGGTTGCTGAATGGGGTGATGGTGCATGGTTCGAGATTTTCTGTTAATGGCGGCGAGGTCTTCAAATTGATTCAAACTTGTTAGTCGAAAGTAGTGATTTTGTTCTAAAGTCACCATTGTGACGGAACAGCCGGCTCAGTTGATTCCATATCACATTACTATCACTAAACCTCATTGTATAATCTACATCCTGTAAAATAATAACCTTACCGTAGCTTGCAAGCTCTCTTCACCTTATATGTATTACTATCTTCTAGACAAATACTAAACCTTTTTAGTGTTCTATTTATATTTTGTTGAATATGAATTATAGTCTTATGTTCTGAGATCAATTGTAGCGATGGTGTTTGCCAGTATGAAGCCTATTGTGATTGATAGGGTAAGGGAAAACGATTCTAACGACCCTGATATTAATGAAACCTATGACGAGTATTCCTAATACAAGAGGTATAAGAACCTGTTCGAAAGATAATATTTTGAGGAGAAATACGTTAATTATGAAAATGAATATAGAAGACAATAAATTGAGAAAGAAAAATAATAATAATAGAATTTAGATTGAAAGTCAAAGGATTTAGTTCTTTCGAGTAAAGTTGCGTCTCATTTTATAAGTATTCGTACTTCTTGGAAACTGGTTATAAGGATAAAGACCATAATGACTAATGTATAAATGTATGTATAAAACATAAAATTCTTAAATGAATCGGTTGATAATATGTGAAAACGGGTGTGATAGTGTCAGTAATAGTAATACTGATAGTAATACAAAACAATAATGAAGAGACACAAGACATCATTTGCTTGTCTGTAATTTAGATATCCGAATGTAAGACTACAAAGTCGAAATCTCCTTGTGAAAATTACAATTCCATATACATAATTAATATATACATACAGATGTACATAACTACCCATCCGTAGCCAAAGCTCCCTTGTAATATCTACATATTTTCCTCGAATCTCACATTCCCACACGAAGCTCAGCTCGCTTGTACATGAGCCATCATGATTCCTAAATCACAACTACATACCTACCCAGCTAGCCCACCTCCTCTCCACCACGTGCACACTCAAACCATCTCAACGACTTCCACACTAGTGCCCATAACACTGTAGCAAGGTACTTCTCCCAATCTCGAAATCACATGCTCTATTATTGCCCTCTCCTCTTTATCTTCATGTTCGAGATGGATGGGTTTGAATTTCGGGCTGGAGGAGAAATGCGGGATTTCGTGCGGGGTAGTACCTGTATCTTTATGGATTGCGGCCTTGAAGAATGAGGATGTGGATGTGGAGGTGGATTTTCTGATGATTTGTGATGGAGAGGGAGAAGGAGATGAAGAAGGTGTGTAGTGAATTTTTCCTTGGATTGTGTTTGGGTCTGGATTTGGAGTCGTAGGGTTGAGAATTGCGGGTGAAAGGCCTTCATATCTCCATGACAGGAGACCTTCTTCGTGCTTATCTTTGCTTTGATCTTTACCTTGATCTCCATCCTGCTGTTCTTTTGATACTTCGACCAAACTTTCAAGATTGCAAGTCCCGATCCTTTGTCCGGTTTCTCGACTAAAAAGGTAGATTTCATGTGTGCTCATCTCCAGCTCTTGTTCTTCATCGCCATCACTCCTGACGATTTGCGAAATGGACCTATGCACAGAAGTAACTTCAAAAACCATTGGCACAAATGTTCCTCGCAGAATTTTCCCGTCTTCTGTAACATACTCCACATCCTCGATGCAAAACCATAGTTGTTCATATGTCTCCGGAGACAAATCTACATTGTCATTCTCAGATTCTTTTGGAGTACTGAGAACCCAACGATTCCATCGCCAAGAAGCGGTTGAGATACACCCAGGATGGATAATGCGAAATTTGTCGGAATCGATGGGGAAGAAGTTTTGGAGGAGTGTGCGTGAGGTTGTGAAGGTTAGTATTGCTGTGGTTTTTGTGAGGGGTGAATTGAAGGGTGCATTTGAAACGGATAGGACTCTAGATCCTGACGAAATATCTTTGGTTTTGTATTGATGAGGAACATCAGGAGAGGGGAGGGGTCCTAAAGAATGGTGTGTGATTAAAACAGGTTAGATGTTAGGGAGATGACATGATTAGTGAAGACATACCGAAACTAGCTGGCCTCAAATAGTAATCAGCCAGCTCAGGATTGCGTTTCCACATCCATTTTCTGAATTCATGGGTAGAATTATCCCATTCGTCATGTTGCAAGTTGTGGTTGACAAATTGGCGGACTGGACCAAGATATTAGTATGAGTTGAAGGCATGCCAAGGAAGAATGATGATGCAAAAAGGTAAAGAGGAAAAATGACGCACTATCAATGACAACATCATCTCCCTCCCCAGGATCCTTTCCCAGAACCCTTGAAAATTCCTGAATCCGATGAGCTCTTCCCATTCTGATTTCCTGGTATAGTTTCAACCGTTCCTGAATATCTTCTTTCCTCACATCCCCCTGGAGAACAACAGCTAAAGCAGCAGCATCTTCAATGGCGCTGCCGGCTCCTTGACCTTGATGAGGCAGATATGGATGTGCTGCGTCGCCTAGTAGCACAAGATTTTCCTTCGTGAAAGTTGGAAGTGAATGCATGTCAAGAAGACGCCAGACTTTGAGAGTACCGGTTGCATTTGTATCAGAATCATCAGACAAAGGAGCCATTTTCAACAGTTCCAACATATCTTCATCCCAACCCTTGTAAATCCTCAGCAAATTCTCCTTATCACCCCCCTTTCCCCATCCTTCTCCATCATCAGTATTTTCGGATAATGCATTAGGATGTATACAAACGAAATTAAGCAAAGAATTAGAAGAAGTTGGATAAATTATCACGCGCCGATCAGTTCCAAACCACATGATTAGTTCGCCATCTTTCTGCATGAATTTTGCGGTTTTGATATTAGAGAGAACAGAGGAACGGGGGAGGAGAAAACGGTAGGCGCTTTTTCCACACGCGAAGGGAGAGATCTTGCATTCTGAGTCTTGCACAAAAGAACGAGTTAGGCTATGGACGCCATCTGCGCCGATGATCAAATCGCCGGTGCAGGATGTACCGTCTGAAAAATATACGGTGGATGTGGTGGGATCGAGAGCGGTTACTTTGTGGGAGGTGAGGAGGGTAATGGGAGGGTGTGGGGGAGATAATGTGAGGGCTTTTGATTTAAGATGGGAGTGAAGTTGCACGCGGTGGGCTAAAAACCAGGGCTAATGAAAAATTAGTTTAGGGTTGTGAGAGATGGAGCTCAAAGAAAAATACATGGTGCCATTGCTTGTCTGCCTCGACTAGATCCATACTTCGGTTTAGTGAACCGGTTGATGTATACTCTGTCATCTAGATAAAGTAATATCTATTAGCAAGTGAACAGTAAAAATGAGTATGATCTTCAAACAAAATAAGTAGAAGATTGTCAGACAAAAACCAATAGCAAGGAATCTCTAAGCTCACCCAATCCAAAGAATTCGCGCCGCTCTCCTCCAGAAATACACCCAATCTTTTCAATATTCCATTCGCATTCGGCTGAATATGAATCGCAGCCCCATATTCCGAGGCAAACTGGGATTGTTCGAAAATCTGTAATATCCTCGTGAGCTTGGAAACCAATGATCAAGCTTAGCTTCTTAAAAATGCGGGAAAGAAATATGACTAATAGGGATCAGAAAGCTGTTGGAGAGATGTACAGTAACTTCATGGCCTTGTTCTCTCAAAGCAATTGCCGCAGTTAAGCCACCAATGCCAGCTCCTACAATGTGAATCTTGAGAGGCATGGTAGGTATCTTGGTAAAAAAATACTCGAGTGTATTGCTTTTTCTTTGAATCGAATTTACCTTGCAAACTTTCGCGGATTATATGAAACTTAAGATAAAGTTGATGAGGCAATGAAGAAAAAATGTCGTTTCTGTGATGTCGTACTGGCAATTCTTGAGACCAATGACAACGCAGCTGAATCAACAGTCTCGCTTATCGTGTAACCAGCAGCTGTTTATGCACCCATTCATTAGTGCTGCACGGAGTGGAACCAATCCGGCGTATACACGAACATATTTGCAATCATTACTTTGATTGTGATTTGATTCAACAATTTACTAATAAGTATTTAAGGTTTTTCTCTCATATACCATGTGAAAAGGTTAACCATTTTTGTTCCATCGGACCATCTCTGGCTAAATTAAGATGCATCACCAATCAAATTAATTGAGGCTGGTGAGATGTTACTATCTCCTGAACTTTCAATTTATAAAGGGGGAGGCTGGAATGCCACTCACCACATCAAACAAATATCGTAGCAGAACCGACATTCATCACTGTGCGTCGTTTCTGAGGCGCTTACAAATGTATCGAGCAGTATGATATCCACACCTATCTAGAAATAAAAGTGCACGGAAAGAGGAGGAGAACTTTTAATTAAGCTACGAGGTGCCCTATCTTAGTAAAGCTATCCTAGTATGCCCGACGAAGAGAAAACTCCGTTTTTCATCCATCATAAAACTGTAAGTAATTTCCTCGGTCAGCATATGCTCCATTCAAAGTACGAAACTTATCAAGGGCATTGCGTGGTATGACTATCATTGTTATCATCATTAGAAGGTAGTAATACTGCATCCGAATGTCCCATTCTTAGGACAAGGAATAGGAAAGGAGAAGTTCGCAATTGAAGAACAAACGAAATTTAGGGAAAAGGGATCAAAATGGAAAGAAAACGTGTCAAAGTAGGGGGCCTGTATTCTAACCCCTGGTTATCGTAGTTGTATGAACGAGCGAGAGCAATGTATGCCTAAGTGCTTGCTAGAAAGACTCAAAGATAGAAATCCGTAGAAGTAGCAAACAATCCGTGTTTGCGCGTTAAGGAATGATCGTAAAGCGGGCTTGTTCTAGCTAAGTCGTAAGCAAATTACTGCAAGCATTCGTGAAGAGCGACAGATGCATGGGATTTGATCTGCGAAAGTAAAAGCAAAAAAGCGTTTCCTGAATACGCAAAGATTGTGTTTCTTTGTATGGCTGTAATGGAAAAGCAGCTATTGGTCAATATGCTAATTGACAAGGCTGGGCACATGCATCTCGAAATGTGAGAGGTACAGCTCGTAATAGCGAGATTGAATGATAGCGACAGAGTGCAATGAGCAACCAAGACATTCTTGAGCCAGAAACCCTACTAAAAGTTGACTCGAGGAGTTCTAGGAGCACTGACAGGAATGAGACTATCAATGAACTCGTTATTCATACCAGAGGCTGCCATGATTCGCTCGCGTAAGAAATAGTATTCGCCAATCTTGACCTCAATCTCGGCTTTGGTAGCACCCCAGACCATGACCTGATTCTGAAGATGCAGAGTAAGGTTATGAGTATCTTGGTAGATATCATTGATCAAACGCATATAGGTACGGTCTTCGCGATTGAGTCCGAGATATGAATCAGCAGTCGTCTTGGGAGCAGGATCATCGTTACTGATCATGGTGCTTTCAATGCGTCTGAATGGTGTCTCCAAGGAGATGGAATTCACCAATCTGCGGGTTTCTTCATTGGCAAATGAAGGATTTTTGTCCAGCCACGCCTTGATGAAATAGTGCTCTCTCATACAGCCTGCCAGACCGCTGAATGCAATCATCTTCTCTGCTTTAAGCTCGTCTCGATTTCGTGCCATCACTTGACTATGTTGGAAATGTGCTTCTCCCCTTAATGTCATATCAGCCAAGCCTCGTTCGCGTTGCTCATCAGTCAGACCAGGGATGTCCCAGGTGATAGCTTTGGCAGCCGCTTTCTGTCCACTTGTCAGTTCTTGGAAGGTAAGGATAGATGAAGACGAATCGAACTCACTGTATTGAAAACAGGAAGTGTTGTTGTATCAGACCATCCACCATCATCTTTAAAAGCATTGGGGCTGCCATATGCCTCAGCAAGGATTTTCATGTCAGTTTGGGGGTCCATGCGATTGAAGTGTTCGGGTCTTTGAAGGATGTCAACACCTATGAAGCATTGCGTTAGTCAGATGTTGCTAATGATCACAAGAATGTGCAAATACTAACCAGCTGCCGAGATAAGAAGGCTGGCCGTATCCGAATTATCACCACCGAAACCGGAGTAATAACTACCAGTATCTCTGTCAATCTGTGGTGGCAACAGGTCGTTTCCACCTTGGGCTCTAGATTTACGTGGCACACGAGGCCTGTCTGTAAATTTTTCCTGATTCAGACAACATCAGCTACTGACATTTATTTTGTTAAAAGATTCTTACTTGAGGAGCCACAATAGCTCTAGCCCACGTGTCACCTTTGCCCTCACTAGCTGTGCCACGAACCATTTTCGCAAACTCTTCTGGCGACATTCGATTATCTCTAGGATCTCCTTCATCATCGGAGACGTAATCGTTGAAGAATTCATAGAATCTGTCAGCCTCAACTGGACTCATGATTCGGGCATCCTTGGCTCTAGCATCTTGAAGTTTCTCTGGCGATAGAACCGGATAGCCCTTAAATGCATGCGCCAAGTCCTTCTCGCTATCAGGATCTACCCAGACTCCGTTGACTTCAATATAACCAAAATTTCCCCAGATCTCCTTGCCCCTGTAGTGGTTGGTGGTTTCTCCTTCGTCACCTTTCAAATCAAGAACAATCTCGCATCTTGGAAGCTCTTCAATTGCCAGCCGACCGATTCCTTGCGCAAGGTCTTCGGGAGTTGCGGCATTCTTGAAATCGAAGTCTGATCGAATCTTATAGTACTTGTAGCCAGATTGTAAATTACTAGGAGGTACACGTCAGAATTTTTGACAAATGATTGGGCGGATGACTTACTCCTCAACATCTGCAGTAGGTCTGTAATCCTCAAAATCTCCAGTTGTATCTCGTGGGGGAGGAAATAAAGGCCGTGTACCGACACCTTTGCCACGCATCATATTGTATGCGAATTCTTGACTTGGTTGCATTTTGAAGATTTTGCCCTGTGCGACCAGATCAAAAAAATCTGAATAGTAGATTAACCACGGAGAATTTCAAGTCCATGTGACTTGAAACATACCTTTATGCTCCTTTTCAACTTGGAGTCGAATATCAGACAATCCTGATTTTTGTCAGCAAAAAGATAATCAAAATGTTGGTCTTATCCCAAGGACTTTGAGAACAAGGTCAAAACAAACCAGCAGCCAAATCAATCTTTAGCGCGCCGAGACATTTACCATCCGAACTGTTTGCTGTTGATTGGACAAATATTAGGAATTTTGTGAGGCATAGTCTGCATACAGATTTCACTCACAAGCCAGCAAACTTTGTTGGTTCTTCAGCATTTGAGTTGCTGAGTTGCCCAAAAGACTTACTATTATTACAAAGTGTTAGTGTTTCTATCAAAACATTTGCACAAAGAACTTACACTTTAAGCCACTCCCTTTACATCTGGCATCTTTAGCTGATTGATTCATCTTGCCAATGGTTCTGCCAATATTAAGATAAGAAGAATATATCTCAAGTGAGAACCAAAACTTCGGCCAATATATTATTGTCAACATTTTCGCTTCGAGCAAGCGGCCCGATACCTAATTGGGAACTACATAAACACTCAACTATAATTGGTGATCAAAAGGCGAATGATTTTCGACACTTTGAAGAAAGTGACTTGACATCATAATTCTAACCTGAAATTACTGATCCCATTTTGGGGCTCTTCAGGTCATGGCCTGCAGTTGAAAAGACATCTAGAGGTAATGTGTGCAATTCGCCATATGTTTTATCTTACAATGCATGTTATGTGGTATTGAAAAGCAAACATAAGGTTGAACCTCAATTACAACATTTTGTGTGAAGTTCCAGGAAATGGCAACACTCCTGGCATGGAGAAAGGTGCGAAAGCAATTCGTAATCCAGGGTGAGGTTGATTAAGACAGGCCAAACTTCATCGCGATTAGGTACGTTATCTACACACAGAACCATCTTGATTGCGGCGACCTTTATAAAGTGTGGACGTTGAGGGTTCTAGCGCATACAACATCCAAACTTTTAATGATCACCAACACCGATAGTCATCAAAAATTGGACTGAAGATTCGGCTATGGTTCCAAGATTGAACACAAGTGTATTTCGAAGAACAACAAGTGAGCTGGGCGCGCCTGTTGTCATGAGAAACTTCCAAGCTTTACCGATATCAGACACTCTACTCGTGGGGTCAGACACCGATAATCTTGTGAGGTGACCTCACAGTGCTACGGAGTCGGAATAACCACTTGGTGCTCTTCGCTGAAATCGCAAGATGTGGTAATGAATAGGAGCATGAAGGAAAAATAGCCACAAAGCATCGATTTACTTCTGCTGAGGCATAAGCTTTGTGGGTTTCTCATGATTTCCTGATCAAGAGCAGGTTTAAAAGAAACAAACGAAGGCAGAAGAGTGAGCAGCAGTTAATGGGTAGATCTTAATCAAAATGATATGCAATTCACAAGTACAGCCCATATATGCTAGAGCAAAGGCTCGGTAAAGCAGGTAGCACTCCATCATCTGTTGTAATTCCTCCCGGGTTATCAAAGTTTCTGGATAATTCAATACCAGTTTTACTCGCACAAACTTCCTCACATTTTTGCTTCGTTCAAAGCAATCTTTTAGCTCCACGAACTACTTCGTCGTCATGTGGATTTGTAAGAACTCGCTGTCAAAACTGACATCGAACATTGCCGTTGCACAAAGAGACGTCGTCTGATTACGGTCAACGTTAAAGCGCGATTGTGACAATACAAGCTTAGTAATCTCAGCGCCTTACCCACCATAGTGTAGCGCATAGTCCTGGCACACCTTGTCAATATCACCCCACCTCTTCATTTCCGAATCATTATCAACCTAGAGACTTTCAAGGAACGTAACATACAATTCATAAGTAATACCTTTCACCTCCAACGTTCCTCTCACAGCCGTGACTATGTTCATATAGACTCAGTCCATACAATTGTTCCATTAATCTACGCAACTTGCCCCCCATGGACTCCCCATTTAGTCTCTCCACCAACACTCCCTCTCGCTCCACATCTACCTCCAGGCCTAATAGCGCAAATAAGAACACTCGCACTTCTGGCTCGAAATCCAAATTCTCCAGTTACACACTTCTAAAACAAGACCAGCAAGCTAGGAATAAAGAACCCGATGATGACAATTATGATGAGGAATCCTCGGATGAGGACTTGACAGGAGCAAGTTATGATTTGTATGTGGATTTTCATATTTTTGCTGTCATTGGGAGCGTCTTTTGAGACTTTTTCGATCGTGAGAAAGAGGGGTTTGGGTGTAGGAGACACAGATACTAAACGGAACGTATCTGATAAGTTGACGAGTCCTAACATGAAACCTACATTTTAGATTCGGGAACGAATCGTATATTAGTGTACAAATACGAAGAGAAGCCGTAGCCGTACTCGATAACCCAGAACTGTTAATGATGCACGCAGCAGCCCGCAACGATGTGCGTACTCCATCTCTAGTCGATATCATTTCTCTAATTCCCAACCCATTTAGTCCATCCCCTCTACACGTCTGTACTTTCTTCAACGTTTGTCTGGTCGACCAGAAACCCCAGCTCAAGAAAAGGATGCTGCAGAACATCGCCTAGCTCAACTTAAAAAACTAGCCAAAAAGCGTGATCTGGCTGATGCTGAAAAGAGTTCTGGCTCAATCTCGAAGGGTGAGGCTGCTGCGAGTGAAACTTTTGACTAGAGATACATACTTGCACTATATAGTATATTAAGCTGACCTCATATGATTCAGGACGAACAAACTAAAATGTATGCATGGAAATTCAAACCGCTACTCCGCCTGTAGTATATCAAACCTCGGTATTAACGCGAATCCGAATCTTGTCTGCCAGGAGGGGCTTCATACAAATTAGCTTGGATGTGTTGGTAGCTGAAAGACTGGATTGCAGATCGCGAGATGAAGGAGTAGGACAATTGTGAGTTGGCCGCCTGGTATGAATGGACTTCTCTTTCTGGGCATTTGACCGGAAATTCAGAGACAACATTGGCTCGCAGGAGTGACACCGGAACAGGTCTGATGGATGTGCTTACTTTATGTAACGACTAATCGTACAATATCAATTGGAAATGCTTCACAGACACCACTAGTATGAACGCGAGAGGTTCCACACGAAATATTACTTTTTGCGTGATGAACAAAACTTTCTCCTCCTGACAAGTGTCAGAAGCTGCCAAACATTGAAATTTGTCCAAAGGTCCTTTATCAGACCTCCTTATTTTCTGGGGAAGATTCCATATTTTTATTGAGGAGGTGATAGTAATCCCTCTCCAATATACCAAAATCAAACTTCATCATCCGTACAATCATTATTTCTCGTCTTCCCTCTCACATTAAACCCTCTATTCAAATTTTCTCCCTACCCGTCTCCACCCAGCTGTCCTAACATTATTCTCTGCCCCCAAATCAATGAATCATCCACTACAGTCCAAAATCCTGAACTGCATCCATCTCACCCGCCCCATATGTCTACAACTAAGGTTTTGCAATACTCCCACGTACTAGGTACTCTTTCCAAAAATGACTCTAATTCCTACTAATTTATCTACACCAATCTTCACTCTCACACTATAACCATCAAGACCTCTACCATCTTCCCAACGTATCAAACATCAACCAACCCAGTCACTAAAACACCCGACCAAGTAACTTCAAATCTCACGAAGTCCATTCCCCTGTTTGAACCCTTTGCACCTGGCTCTGTGGTATACTATCGGTACTTGATTTTGCTCACAGATGAGAGACCCAAAGAATCTGATATGCGGATTTATAGCTTTTCTATACCCACGTTTGTTGGCGAGGTTTCTGGCTCTTCTTTCAATTTGCGTTCGATTGGATCTTTTGTTTTTAGGGGGGCTGAAGAGGGGATGCATTGTTGAAGTTCTCTAGTGATCGACAGTGTTCATTTTTATATCGAAAACCGTCATTATTGAGGATACGGGGGGTTGTCACATCCATATATGGTCCTGGTATGACATGTAAAGTGTAACCAGTATGATCTAAACCATTCACTATCCTATAGAAATCATACTGCAACTTCAACCTCTTCATCCTCCTTTCATTTCTGCATCTCTTCAACATAGCACACACAAATAGATGTCTACATCTTGGATAGACAGAAAGCAGAACGGGAGGAAAATGTTAGACGTCATTCATTAAGTATGCGCGTGTGCATTAAATCTAGAATCTATTCTATGAGCAGCCATGCATCTATTGTATCCAACCCGCTCTATAAAACAGTCTATGTGTACTCATATCGCTATCCACCAACGCCGAAAATTTTGTCCGTGGATGTCTATGTCTAGGTGGGTATATCTACCGAGGAGTGTGTGTAGGTTCGGTGAATATGTATACAGGTGTCGAAGAGAAAATAGAAGTGTCTATCTAGGGGCTTCGTGATATGAGATTGTGAGGATTAGGTTGATTTTTAAACCATAATTTCAAGGGTAGGTGGGTTAGTGATACATGCCCATATTCAGAAGCTTGATAACATCCCCTTAATTACCGTTGTTGTGCAAGTCAATATCCAACATTGAAATAGGTATATTCGTGGTCGTTCTTCCAGTAAGAACCTCCTGAGAGAATTTCGTTTAGACAATTGTGGCTTCGGGCTCTGCGATTCCTTTTAGAGATCGATATATCTTCTTATGTTGTTCGAGGAAAAGGAATGTTGCGATAGTTTGCGGTCCTATAATTTCTCGATTAGCGCTCACACCTCTTTCCTGTTCCTGGCATCCTTTTCTTTTCTTCTTTTTTGATGTTTTGGAAGGGGGTATCAACTAGAACTCACCCAAACGAATAAAACTTGGTACCCAGCCCCTAAACATCCATCCGACACCGTCTACTTTATATACATCCGTCAAGAGTTTCGCCAATCCCTTACTTTCATGACTACTCATAATTCTTGTCTTGATCACATCTACTGGACTGCAAACTGTAGTAGCCACGAAACCCGCCATTAAGGAAGCAGTAAAATGTGTCGAGAGCCCATCTTCCATTGGCGTATGCCTAATGAGTAGCTGTTTAAAGCTGTCATAAGAGGCCAATTGAGAAGCAGTCATTAAGACAGCTCGCATGCTGTTCGGCCAGACTCCGCGATACAAAGCTTTCCACCCTTCTTCTTTCGTCATGCGTATTAATCCGTCGACAGCATTCTTATAGTTTCTTCTCTGCTCGATTGGTAGCGCAGCATCGTGCTGCATGCGCACATTCAGAACATCGGCTGGGTTTCCTACGATTCCACCAATGAACCCTGAAGTGGAGGCCATGGCGATAAGAATGGGGAACGAGGGAGGTTGGCTTCCTGATGTGAGATTCGCCTTGAGTTTTTCATAAATACCAAATCGAGTAGTACTGTATGTTATTTGGCGCAGAAGGGAAGCGCTAAGTCCCGAATAAAGTCCAACAAAACCATTGTGCTTTAAGACATGCACGAATGTGCCAACCATAGTATTGGGCGCATTGCCGGATCGAGTCTGTAACCGGACCTAGTAATGGCAGAATGTTTAGTATTGACAAATGGAGAGATGTCGGCTTTTGCGCATTCATGCGATAGGAGTTATACCTTAACTGTATCATAATTAGAACATGTTCGCAAACACAGCACGACGTCTCACATACCAAGATCCAATGGATGAGTAACACAGGCTGCAAAACAACTTGCACTACCTCCAAACCAAAACGGATACTTTACAGCCGTAACTTTAACCTCCGCTTTCACTACTCCTCCCACACTTTGCTTTCCGCTCGACATTGTTCCACTTGTTCCGAATCTTTCTTCTCGAGGCTCATTCCGATTCCGCAGAGGAAAACACGGGGATTGAAGAATGAGAGATGAGATTGACCGAAAGATATGCAATTGGCTCAGGAATCAGCGGAAGAAAGAGGCCGTAAGGAAAAGTGGATAGACAAAAAAATGGTAAACAGAAAGAAAAATGGGGTAGATTAAGGCTGGCTGCTAAGGTTAATAGGCGTAAGTTAGGAAAGGGGAAAAAGTTTTTGGCTTGTGAAGATAGCAGTTGATGCAGCTGTTTGTCTTCATTCGTCACTGTTGATGTCAATTGAATGTATTTTCTGAATTTCTGATATTTATATGTACAATTTGATATGCAGGAGATAAGAGAGAGGGGCATCCGAAGATTTGTATCCTATCTGATCCATGGACATTGAAGTTCCAAGATTCTCCAGATGAAGAAGGTGTGCATGGGCCTTTCTCTATCAGCCCTTTCGTCATATCTTCGGGTCGGGATAGGCGGCCGCCTCTTAGTAGATTGGTCAGGGATATTCCGGAAGTTCAGCATTTCATAGCTGTTTGCCCATAAGGAAAAATATCGAAGTCGAAGCTCATAACCATGAGACTTCTTACAGCAAACAAGACCTCATTCCCAAGAGGCAATGAGGTCCTGAATGCCTTCATTGGGTTGAGGAATAATGCTACAAGGAATGCGAGAGTCTGTGGACAATGCCGATATAATTCTTCAGTGGCAGGTTTGTTTATGTACGACCCCTCTATTTACCAAACACCACTAATACATTTCAAACAGACCTTTCATTTAAAGCTACAAATGCTCCGGACGCAATCAGCTCCAAAGAATACAAGAAAGATGAGTGGTACAATGTGCCACAATCGATTACTGATTCCCTCTCTCGCAGTCTGCATACGACAATAGATCACCCCATTTCCATAACTCGCTCAATAATCGAATCAAGATTCCCCTCACCTACCTACAAGTACCACAATACATTCTTCCCCGTCGTATCTACGCATCAAAACTTTGATTCTTTAGGTTTCCCATCCGATCATCCTGGACGAAGCAAGACGGATACATACTATATCAACAAGGATACGGTATTACGAACCCACACAAGTGCGCATCAAGCAGATGTGTTTCGCAGTAACGAGAGTGAAGGGTTCCTTATCAGTGCAGACGTATACCGCAGAGATGCAATCGATCGAAGCCATTATCCTATTTTCCACCAAATGGAAGGGGCAAGAATGTGGGACAGAACTAAGGTTCCCAATGGAGATATTGCAGCTGCTGTATGGAAGGATATCGATGCTCTTCCTAAGCATGATATGAAAGTCGAAGATCCAAATCCACCGTTTCATGCGGAGAGAAATCCATTACAAGGAGAGCATACTGAAGCGGAGGCTGAAGCTATTGCAGCACATCTCAAGAAGAGCCTGGAGTTAATGGTGGCAGAGATATTCTCTCGCGCAAAGCAAGCAGCCATAAAAGCGGACCCCAGTTTTATCGATGAGCCACTAAAAGTAAGATGGATAGAAGCTTATTTTCCGTTCACGAGTCCATCTTGGGAGCTAGAAATCTTTTGGCAGGGGGATTGGTTAGAAGTGCTTGGATGTGGTGTTGTTAAACAGGAAATCATGCAGAATGCCGGTGTGCCAGATCAATTAGGATGGGCGTTCGGCATAGGGTTGGAAAGAATCGCCATGCTACTCTTTGAAATTCCAGATATCAGACTATTTTGGTCCAGAGATGAGAGATTCCTGAGTCAATTCAAAGGAGTTTCGGAGAACCTAGAGAATTTGAAGAAATACATTCCGTTCTCAAAACACCCAGCATGTTACAAAGATGTTTCCTTTTGGTTACGATCATCTTCTTCAGCTGGAGGGGGCAATGCCGCCAATGCGCATGATTTCCATGAAAATGATTTCATGGAGATAGTGAGGGATATAGGGGGGGACAGAGTGGAGGATGTCAGAAAGGTAGATGAATTCACACATCCAAAAACTGGCCGCAGAAGCATGTGCTACAGGATTAATTATAGGAGTCTGTTGAGAACTCTAACGAACGAAGAGACAAATAAAATGCATGAAGAGGTTAAAAAGGAATTGGCTGGGAAGCTAGGTGTAGAGTTAAGATGACCGATTATAAAGAAGGAAGTTTATTATATGTATAGCTTTTCCTTGTATAATAAGTCTACTACGATACCCAAAAGAAACCTCCTCAATTTGCTTTTAGCTCATAGAATCGAGTAATCGATGAAGCTCGTGCTTCAATCTTTATAGATCTGAAGTCTGTCCGTTGGGATATCACTGTGTATACTCTAGGGGCTTTGGTATGGTACCTTACCTTTTCAGGCAAGTGAAAAATCTGGAGTTCACCAAGAACAGCTCAATATCAACCAAAGCGTACCGGGACCTCTCAAAAACCTAAGCCAGAATGCAGATTGTGCTCACCGGGCGTAATTTTGTACTGTTCGTGAAGGCCAGAGCTCTGATACCCAAGCTTCAACCCCCGCATACGTCATTATTGTTGATCTGCATCGATTAATCGACTAGCTAGCAAAGAAGCTAATAAGTGATACAGCATTTATATGTTTGATTTAAATCAGTTCATTTTTTCAAGAGAGATATCTCAAGAATACACACACACACAGATAATAAGAACTCCGTAGAACAGAGGAAAACAAGCAAGCAAAACAATCAAAATGACGGAAGCTACGCATACGAAATTGATGGATACGGAGAGGGGAGGGGAGAACACATCGTAAGTTGCTTTCCATATGCTGACTCTGAAATGGAAGTGAGCTATGGAGGAATGTGTGAAGTGATGATATACTGATGGAATGGGTTTAGATACGAATCCCAAAATATATTCACGCAGTCGCCTGCGAAAGATCAGGGGACCTTTGGAGGTAATTTCTTTTTCCTCTCCCATTTTTCATATTCTCACATTTGGCTTCCTTCCTCATTTTCCTCCTACCTATGTTCTATATCCCAAACTGTATCTAACTCTGGAGAACAGGCTCGACAGGACCCAGCGAAGCTACTCTGCAAAAAGCCGCAGAACACAAAGCGCGCGGCGAGCAGACGGCGGAGAATATCAGGTATGGAGAGGCGATTAGTGAGCATGGGTTTGGAGGAGAGACGGTGGGGTATAGTATGGGAGTAGGGGGTGGAGAAAAGAAGGAGGAGGCGGAGGAGACGAGGAGAAAGATGGGCTATGGAGGGGGGAACGAGATTGGTGGTTGACATGGAGAGAATGGTGTGAAGGAGAGGGTGTTTACTAGAACTATTGGGCTTTCGTTTAGAGTTTCTGGTGTTCGGTTGAAATTAGATGAGAACAGAAATGAATGATTTATTATTTTATATATCCGTGTTTATATGATATACCGATTATCGACCTATTACTTACCACTCATTGACATCGTTCAGGCAACCTTTCCGAGTCTCCATTAGCGGATCTCTGACTCCGCTTCCTACAGCAGGATAGTGTCTGAATGGTGGCGAAAAAGCGAGAATGCGATTCCAGAAGTAGATGGCAATTACGATGGAATACAAGTCTCGCTCAAGCCGAAGGATCGCAGACACAGTTTGGTATATGGACATGGACATGGACGAATTTCCTCGTCATCCACGTGGTATGTATGGTGCTGGGATAGACGAGGGACGAGGGGTCAGGCCCCCATGTTGTGTAACTGGGAAAGGTGGTTGAGGGGTGCTTACATGCCCAGCGTATGAACACCGACTGAAATCGATTCCATATCCAGAGAGTCTTTGATGTGTTGTGGAAACTCTTGGGTTTCTTGGGTTAACGTAAGATTGTCTTAGCAAAATGGGTTTTAGCTTCCGTGGAGCTAGTCGATCCGTTGATCACGGCGTCGTTGCCGTCGCAATTGAGACATGGGTGACGTAGCAAGCAAGCTATTTCATTTATATGGATATGGTACTATAATTATAACCTTAGTTGATCGTAGGATAGTAGAGTAGTATTAGAAAAGACCATATTTGATAAAGCAAGTTGGTTCTGAATAGAGAAGCTGTCGTGTATCACAGCAAGGGACCATATATCGAGGTTCCTAATGGGATACTCGAGCCGCTGGTTCTGGAAGAGGCTTCTTGGTAAGATTGGCTAAATTGGGTACCAAGAGTTTGGTAATTCGCGACACAGCATATGTCAAAATGCTACAGTAGACGGTACTATGCAGAAAGCGTATGAGAGTACAGTAAGTGCATGTAGGTCGGTGATATTGTATCCTTGGATTCGAATCAGAATGCTGACCTTCCAAAGCCCCCCTGTCGCAACACATGTCTTGGCACTGCGTGGTTGAAGTTGATGGAAAGGTCCGTCTGTGTGTTAGACACAATTTCGATTGTGGAAGGGATTGCCAGCGATTATAATGGATAGCCTTCACTTGGTCCGAAATGACTCTTTTGACTACCTAGGTTATAGACTGGGTAAACTCGGTTGTGAGAACTCGTGGAACATACTAATTGTGCAGCTCAACCGAAGCCGAAGCCGGCATCGCAACTCAGAAAACTTAGGCCACCCTTGAGATTTCGAGGGACCGAGGGGAATATCTTTTCTCAATATTGTTCCACTTTTTCAACCCCACTACAAAGCTTGAGAGCTTCGGAGGCCGCTGAGATTCTCTCCTTTACTAAGCTGGTGATAAGTGGGAATTCCTTTCCGTTGGGAATTGCGGTAACACGGATATCACTTTCGATTGGATCTAATTGGACACTGGAGACGTGAGACAGGTATAACAGACCTGAGTAAGAAGGATTATGTGGAGAATGATGTTCGATGTCCGATGCTCTATGTTCGATGGCACCAGGAACAATAAAGTATATCTGACATGCTAGAACGAAGATGAGTCCCCTCGAGAACGAGATGCCAGAAGGGTTCAGAAGAGAGGACATGTATTAGAAGCACTCTAGACTTATCGATTCCTTCTCGTCTGCAACCCTGGCAGATTCGAGTAGCCATGATTGTCACAAGATCTGCAATTATTTGAATTCTTTCCCTACAACAAATGCAGAGCTTATGCACTTAACCCCACAGCCATCCCTAGCAAGCCATGCCTTGCGAAGGGGAGGGAATCCCGAAAAATGTTACTATTTGGATTAGTTCGAAATTGGTGTTTGGAGCCGCCGGAGTATGTTCGCTTCGCACACAGTGGGCTAGCGACTCGGTGGAAAGGAGTTGTAACTTGATAAGAAACAGTGAGGATAAAGTATATTATAATTAGCAGCAGTAAAGAATTCAAAGAAACCAATCAAACAGAAGGGAAAAGGGAAAAAGCATATTCGTACATTGATTCATTAACCGGGGTAAATCAACACAAACTACCTTGGGTGTTGCATGTTGTAGCGACACAAGTCCATTGCCCCGAATTCTACTACAGCTAAAGACCCAGCTGATTCCCTTTCCCATCATCTTACATTTTCATTCATATTCTCTTCTTCATCCTTCTTCTGCATGACTGTAATTCCACTTGAATACATCTTCTTCTGATTCACTCTCCTCAAGTATTAAACATTACGCATTCCGACTGAGCACATATTTGAATTTCGTCACCGATCATTGGCGCACAAAGAAAGGAGAGACACTATACTTGTACGACCCCGCATTGCGGTGACACTAAGTAAATACCAAGCTCGCGGCGTAGACCTTCACTCCATCTTTCACATCTCAATCAATCCGCAATACCACAACGCCAGAAATATAGCCATGTCTGAAGGAAAGGTAAAGCCATCTACTCCAGTAGTAGCAGAAGCTCATGATGTCGACACATTCCGTGAGTCAAGAACCCAAGCTATCCGTGCCAAACATGCAGTTACTGACCCCCATCCCCCTCCAGACCCCCCGCAAAAGATGTTTGAAAGTAAGCTTTCCATTCTCAGCCCCGCCGAGAGGTCGCATGCAGGTCGATGATTGCGAAATACTAACAAGATTGCGTAGAGCATCCAAGCAAGCCCCATTTGAGTGGTAAGATTCACAATTCCCTCCCTTTTGGCAGAAATCATGGAAACTGATAGCAACAGGACTCGACGAATACAAGAAACTCTACAATGAATCAATTAAAGAGCCCAACAAGTTCTGGGGAAGAATGGCCCGTGAACTTCTTACCTGGCAAAAAGATTTCGAGACTGTACACAGCGGATCGTTCGTGGGCGGTGACAATGCCTGGTTTTTGGAGGGTCAATTAAATGCTTCATTCAATTGTGTTGATCGCCATGCGATCAAGAACCCAGACAAGCCAGCTATCATCTACGAAGCCGATGAAGTAAGCGATGGTCGCATTCTCACATATAGCGAACTTCTGCGAGAAGTTTGCAAAACCGCATATGTTCTCAAACAAATGGGTGTTAAGAAGGGAGATACTGTGGCGATTTATCTGCCTATGATTCCAGAAGCTGTTATTGCTTTCTTGGCTTGTTCGCGTATTGGTGCAGTTCACTCTGTAGTCTTTGCCGGTTTCTCATCCGATTCTCTTCGGGACCGAGTTATTGATGCTCAATCCAAAGTTGTCATTACGTCGGATGAGGGCAAGCGTGGTGGAAAACTCATTGGCACAAAGAAGATTGTGGATGATGCGCTGAAACAATGCCCCGATGTCACACACTGTTTGGTTTACAGACGTACCGGTGCCGATGTTCCAATGACCGAAGGACGTGATTGGTGGTGGCATGAGGAGGTCGAGAAATGGCCATCTTACATTGCTCCAGAGCCAATGAACTCCGAGGATCCATTGTTCTTACTTTATACTTCTGGATCAACTGGAAAACCAAAGGGTGTTATGCACTCAACCGCTGGTTATCTTTTAGGTGCGGCAGCTACTGGAAAGTATGTATTCGATATTCACGACTCAGATAAATTCTTCTGTGGTGGTGATGTCGGATGGATTACTGGTCATACATATGTAGTTTATGCCCCCCTTCTTCTTGGTGTTGCAACTGTTGTGTTCGAAGGAACCCCAGCATATCCAAATTTCTCCAGATATTGGGATGTTATTGAAAAGCACGAGGTCACACAATTCTATGTTGCGCCCACAGCGCTCAGATTATTGAAGCGTGCCGGTGATCAGCATGTCAAGGCACAAATGAAGCACTTGAGAGTATTAGGATCAGTTGGTGAACCAATTGCTGCCGAGGTCTGGAAATGGTATTTCGAGATTGTTGGAAAGGAAGAAGCTCACGTTGTTGACGTAAGACCATCTTGATCTGGCGAGTGAAATTGATACTGACATTAGTGTAGACCTACTGGCAAACTGAGACCGGTTCCAATGTCATTACTCCTCTCGCAGGTGTTACCCCTACCAAGCCTGGTAGTGCATCACTTCCATTTTTTGGCATCGAGCCTGCGATTATCGACCCTGTCTCCGGAGAAGAAATTCATGGAAATGATGTCGAGGGTGTATTGGCTTTCAAGCAACCATGGCCCAGTATGGCTCGTACCGTTTGGGGAGCACACAAGAGATATATGGATACATATTTGAACGTCTACAAGGGGTACTACGTAGGTTTCACTTCTCAATTTGTTTTTGCAGCTTACTGACATGATACAGTTCACTGGTGATGGAGCAGGACGTGATCACGAAGGTTACTACTGGATCCGAGGCCGTGTTGACGACGTTGTCAATGTCAGCGGTCATCGTCTCTCTACTGCCGAAATTGAAGCTGCTTTGATTGAACATCATGCCGTTGCCGAAGCTGCAGTCGTTGGTATCAACGATGAGCTTACTGGACAAGCAGTCAATGCTTTCGTCGCTCTTAAGGACGGTAATGAAGTTACCGATTCACTAAAGAAGGATCTCATCTTACAAGTCCGAAAGAGTATCGGTCCATTCGCAGCTCCAAAGGCAGTATTTGTTGTTCCAGATTTGCCAAAGACTAGAAGTGGTAAGATTATGCGCAGAATTTTGAGAAAGATTCTAGCGGGTGAAGAGGATCAGTTGGGTGACATTTCTACGGTATGTTTGACATTCTTCCCTTCGATGAATAGTATCAGTGCTAACATTGACACGTAGCTCTCCGATCCAAGTGTAGTCGAGAAAATCATCAATACAGTTCACAGCGCAAGAAAGTAGAGTAATGAAAAAAAAATACCATTGGATATTCTAAGGATGGGAGGAAGGAGTTTTATATTGCTCATTGCTTTTGATGCATGCAGATTATGGCATGCTATTTTATCTTTCCTTACAGTCATTGGACTCGACTCGAAGAAGTCTGTTAGCAATGTTGGAGGACGGGTGATGAGCTTCGGTTTCGGTTGGTCTTGAGGAAATATCAGGGGGCTAGGTTGCTTTTATTTGGTTGGTATTTAGCTGAGTATAACGAATTAAGAAACTCTTATATGATAGTTCCATTGCTGCTTTTCTATACGTTGTTTACCCGAAGTACTCGTATGCATATAATCTGTAGCATGCATGACTTGAAACCCGAATCGGCTTTTGAGATTCTAGAGTCGAGAGTCGAGATTTGGTGAGATGGATTGGTAAGACTTGATCAACGCAGGCCGGAACACATATGCCGAAACGGAAGGGGACTTGGCATGGTGAACTTGGCGTGTCCACTCTGAGGGGCTTGGCCGGCGATGATTTGATGGGATGGCATGTGTACCTCCTATCTCCTTTGTTAAGTCGTTGCACAGCCTCGTTGGAGAAGCTGAAGATGATGAATGTGTTGTGGATGGATTGTGGATGGATTGTGGATGAGGTAGGAGGGCTGGTGTCTTGGTATGATGGTTGGTATGATGTTTGGCGGGGAATGAGGGAGGAGGGAGGGGTGTTTTGGGTTTGTAATGGGGATGTGATGGAGATACCGTTGGATAACGCGATGGCGCGATGCGTATCTTGGTATCGATGGGTTGGGCTGTGAGGGTATGAGGGTATGAGGGACTTGTCATTAGAGTTTTTGGGGGAGATGCTAGATGTGTGTGCTACGGGATCGTCGGGATAGACTGGAAGGGAAGGGGAGGGGAGGGGAGGGGGATGTGAGTCTTGGGGATCGTATAGCATAGCCTCAAATTGGTGGTGATGGTGGTGATGGTTGTGGCGGAGGAGATTGCGTGGACTGGATATCTTGGGCTTGGGGGGCGAGGTTTGGATGGTAAGATGGTTTGATGACTTGATGATGTTGTGTGTGGAGAGATGTTAACTAGGTCTTCTGTTCTTGCTTTCTTGGCTGGTGTGGATGTATGTGTGTATGCACATGTTGTATTGTCTTTCGATATCGATTCGCAAACTCATGTCTAGTATTCAATTCGTTATATCTCCCCTCGACAGAGAGATATAGTGTAGTAAATACATTCCGCGTTCAATGAGGAGTGGCACGTGATTAGTGATCGTCAGGAATGTCATATTGATATTGACTGTAATGAGTAAGGTTCTATGTAGTTCTGACAGCTGGCAACAGAGTAGATGAATGATATTTGAGTCGATCCCTCTGAAAATCCCATATATGGATCTTCAATGGTCCCGGTTGGTTTGTTTCATGTCATCTCATCTTCTTCTTCCGAGTCCTACCTTGTGATTATATGTAGGGACTTTACTGGTGCAGAGGAAGACGGAGATGGATGGATTGGGATGAGGATGCTGGGATTGTTTGTCATGAAGCGATGTTATAGGCTACCCCAGGTTCAATCCTTTTCGAAAGAGTGTATGCAGTAGAACGAACGGTTTTCTTTGATTCGAGTCGAGGTCAGGGTCTAGGGCGGAAAGAAAGAAAGAGGTCAGAAGAGGTGCATTACTCCGCCACATGGTTGGTGTTGCTTGCCACCATCTAGAATCCCCAGAACGCAGATGGAAAAGATAAAGTTCATCCATCGGTCGAAGATTTCGGGTTTAAAGGACTGGAAAGACAAGCGGCAGGGACTCGAGGAAGAAGAAGAAGAAGAAGAAGAAGAAGAAGAAGCAGAGGCAGCAGCAGAAGCAGAAGAAGAAGACGAAGAAGATTATGATAGACGACCTGATTGAATGATGATGGATTGCTAATAATGATATTAAGCCAAGAGAAATTAGTTTTAAATTTGGATACATCCCAAGACATTTTAATTCATTAATACTTTTTCTTCTGCGCCTTCTCGTCTTCTCGTCTTCTCGGGTCATCCGTTTATCGTATTAGATTGCCGGTCTTCCAGTCTCCCAGAATATATGTAAACAAGAGCTCAGCCACGGTTTGATTCCATTCACTGTACTTTCCACCCAACGACGGGACGCAGAACCAGCACCTGTCCTGTCCTATAGCCAACAATCGCTTTCGCTCACACACTTGCAGAGTCGGATTGGATGCCAGAGACTCGAGTTGCGATATCGTTCTGATCATCATACATATCGTCAAACACACGGAACGGCCACGATAGAAGGAGACACGAGAAGGAGAAGTCTGGGGTGTCTGTAGGCGAAACGATATTTGAACAATAGTCTTTCGTCTCAATCAATCAATCAATTAGGAATATTTATTACAACTTCTAATCTACAATTTGTCCTACGAGACGGGCTGGATTAAATACCCCCTCTCTACCTATCATCCATCTACTACCAATCTACTGCCGTCTGACAGAGTAGATCAGTTCAAACATCCGTCGACTAGTTCAATTGCGGAAAAGGCTGCTAGGCACTCACGTTCTACTCGCAAACATTCACATCCACACGCTTCCTACGAAATACATCATCACATCATCATCGTCGTCGCCTCGTTCGTTCTTTAAACCTATTTTACGATAATAATTCACGTCACTCTTTTCTGTTACAGCTGTCTTCGAGATAGAGAAGAAGAATCTCATCCTCGGCCATTTTCAAGACTTTCCGCCACTACGAGTTACGCATGAGATAATCAAGGGTGCAACATTCTTTGACTTCGGTACTTTGCGATACGAGGGGAGCTGGTGGTGCTCTCGTCAGGCTGTGCCCCAGTCCATTGCAACGAAAGATTGTGAGGACAACAGGTCAACAGATCAACAATTGTACACAACTATAGATTATAGATCATGCACATATTGAGGAGTATCGTCGTGCTCACGACTTTGTTTGCAAATTCCATAAATGGTATGTCAAATCTCTCATGTATAAATATCAGTCGGAATTTCAATCGCAAACAAGATAATGGCAACTTCTCCCGACGAGCCAACAGCCTTAAAATATGGAGATAATCAAAAGCTAATGATTTAACCTTAAAGCACACTCTAATGAAAGGAACCCTTTAACATATATCTCAAAGGTCGAGGCTCCAATAATTAAAACTCCGTCACATCGAGTGCACGCCTTGTCGAGTTTTGATGTCGAGTTTGGATTGCATGGGGGACAACAACGAGTGAAGCTGTCGCTGAAACCTAATCACGATGTTATTGCTGAGGGAGCCACAATTACACATCTGGCTGCCGATGGAACTGTAAGGACCTCGGAAACTATCGACAGGTCGGCGCATCGCGTTTTCAAGGGCTCGACATGGCTACAGCCTTATGATGGCGCGGATTGGACTAATGTGGGATGGGCGCGGATAATAGTGAAAAAGGATGGCGATGAACCTCTATTCGAAGGCGCATTTAAATTGGATGGTGATCATCACCATATCCAGACAAAGACGAGCTTTAAGTCTACGAGACATGCATTGGATCCATCGCCACCGGATGAAGAAAAAGAATACATGGTTGTGTGGAGGGATTCTGATATTGGGACTGGTTATACCGAAGATAATGAAGGACTCATGCACCCGGATTTGAGAAGAAGCGCACGGGAGGGCCCCTCATGTTCCGCGGATGGACTTAACTTTAACACGATGAATAATCCGATCAACAATTACGAACCGATGGCTAAACGGGAAGAGGGATTCTGGGGGTCAATCTCGACACGAGCCATATTTGGAAGGCAACTTGATACACAATCAGGTGGAAATTCCGCGGGAGTCAACCTTGCGACCACTATTGGATCAACAGCTGGATGCCCTTCTACTCGAAAAGTCGCCCTCGTGGGAATAGCTACGGACTGTACATACACAGCCGCTTTTAATTCTACTGAAACGGCTCGAGAAAACGTTATCCAGATTCTTAACTCTGCCTCGGTACAATACGAGGATAGTTTCAACATCACTCTGGGTTTGCAAAATCTTACCGTCAGCGATGCTGCTTGTCCCGCTACCGCATCCTCTTCGGCTCCCTGGAATGTGGGATGTAGTGATAGTGTTACGATTCAAGATCGATTGAATTTATTTTCTGCGTGGAGAGGTGAACGCCAGGATACTAATGCTTATTGGACCTTGCTTAGTACTTGTGGAACTGGAAGTGTAAGTTTTCAATTTGTTTTCCATAGTCTGTTATTTGATCATGGAATATCTATGAATAATATGGATGAGACACATTGATCATTCACTAATCTCCTTTCAGGCTGTCGGTTTAGCTTGGCTTGGTCAAGCCTGTGTTACAGGCGCACAGGTAGCCTCGACGTCATCTGGCAATGAAACTGTCAGCGGTGCCAATGTAGTGGTTAGAACCAGTACTGAATGGCAGGTTCTTGCCCATGAGACTGGACACACGTTCGGAGCTGTCCACGACTGTACATCGTCAACTTGTAATGATGGTCAAACAGTCGCCGCACAACAATGTTGTCCTCTCAGTAGCACAACTTGTGATGCTGGCGGAGCATACATCATGAACCCCAGCACTTCAAGTGGCATCACACAATTCTCACCTTGTAGTATTGGAAACATTTGCTCCGCTATCGGGAGAAATGGTGTCAAAACCAATTGTCTGACTGCAAATAGAGATATCACTATAATTACAGCAAGTCAATGTGGTAACGGAATTGTGGAATCAGGCGAAGATTGTGACTGTGGTGGAACTAGTGGGTGTGGGAGCAATAGTTGCTGCGATCCAACTACTTGCAAATTTAGGACAAATGCGGTTTGTGATCCTAGCAATGAGGACTGTTGTACATCGACTTGTCAGTTCGCATCCAGTGGTACAGTATGCCGTGCTAGTACGGGTGTCTGCGATCCGCAAGAAGTCTGCAGCGGAACTGCTGCTACTTGTCCTGTAGACGCTACTGCTCCTGATGGTAAGATCTCGTAATATTCTCGTTTTTCAAAAATTATACTAACTTGTGACAGGAACTTCTTGTGGCAATTCTTCCTCCTTGTCCTGTGCTTCAGGTCAGTGTACTTCGCGGGATCTTCAATGCAAAACCATTATGGGATCATACACCACAGGTAATGATACATATGCCTGTTCCTCCTCTGGTTGTCAGATCTCCTGTGCTTCCCCCGAGTTTGGCTCTCACGTCTGCTACTCGATGCAACAAAATTTCCTCGACGGAACATCTTGTCAAGGTGGTGGCAAATGTTCCAACGGTGATTGCAAAGGTGCATCAGTCAGCAAAGAAATCACTTCCTGGATTCAGGAACACAGGAATCTCATTATAGGTATTGCTTCTGCAGTTGGCGCTTTGCTCATCTTTGCAATACTCAGCTGCTGTATAGGCAGGATGAGAAGGAGAAGGGCAATTAGGTTAGCAAAGGAAAGAGCGGTTAATAATCCGCACGGTTGGTCGCAAGGACCGAATATGTGGCAGGCTCCGTTGAGTGGTGCTAGAGGAGGGAGAGGAGCGGCAGCTCCCAGTGGGGGTACTTGGGTAGATGGGAGGTGGATACAACAGCCACCACCTGGGTGGCAACCAAGTGCTAGGTATGCTTGATTTGAAAGAGTTTGTAGTTTAGCCTTGGGTATGAGAGAGTTTATGGCATACATTATGCATTATATACATCACATGGTGTTTTGGAATGATTCTATTGGGGTCTTGGTATAGGTTCGATGGAACGAAATGAGACATGGCGTTTTCGGTTCTTGGGGTTCTTGGGTATAAAGATGGCGGGTGGCTTATGGTTTGGTATAAATACCAGCACACAGCGTTACCAAATTCGTCTATTATGTTTACTTCTCTACTTTATTTATTTAGTTATTTATCTATTAGATCGTGGTGACAAAAGAAAAGAGTGGGGGGGGGGGGGGAGAGGGAAGACCATGAATGAATGGATTGATTGATTTGTTCATTGAGCAGATTTTTGCTATTGTGAAACATGAACGTGAAGCTCGATATCTAATATCTGGAATTGTGACTTCTTTTAGGGGAACGCTGAGGTTTGAGGAGAGTGAGGAGAGTGAGCGAGCAGGTCACTGCTGGGAGTGCGAGCTTACAACAGATAGGAAAATAGATTTGTTAATAAGCAAGTGAGTTACTAGAATGTGTGAGAATTAAAGACGTGTGTGTGTGTGTGTGTATGAGTAGGTAGATACTAGGTAGGTATGTGTGTAAATGATATATATATAACAGGATAGAGTTACTCTACTTCTTGTGTTACCTGATCCAAACTCTTTCTTAAACGCTGCCCTGAATACTTTCTCAAATCTGTGAATGGAATAGTGATGGATGGAGAGATAAATATTATGTGTATGGATAAATGGAGAGAGGAAAAGAGGAAAAGAGGAAAAGAGGAATAAATGGCAAATAGCAAATCAAAAATCAAAAATGACAAGCAGGGGGAGAGCGTAAGAAGTAAGAAGTAAGAGAAGGGGATAGTAGAAGGAAGAGTAACTACCTACCTCCTTCCTATCTAGAAAATGGGTATGAGAGGGACAACATCCTTTCCTTGATAAGGTATATATATATAGATGCCATAAACAAACAATACCATTCAATCATCACACATTCGCACTGACCCATCTATGAAGAATATCAATCTCTACAATGCGCAAAAGAATTCAAAAGTAAGAGAAAAGAAAGGAAAAACAAGCTCGCGGAATCCATTCATTGACAAGGGTCTAAATAGTATGTATGTATGTATTGATCATTGCAATCCTTTCCTGTCCATTTAGATATTGTAGAATCTTAGGAAACGTCCTGTAAACGCCATTCCAACCCAGATAATGCCCATTCACCTCCACGGTATGCAATTATTGATTGTACATTTTATGTTATTTTGTGTGTAGTTCTTTCGTTTTGCTTGTTTTTGCATTGATGTTCCCCTGCCCGCTGCCCGTCTAGTGTGAGAAACGCTTTCCTTGATTCTTTTCTGGATCGAACTGGATCGAACTGGATCGAATGACATATTTCTTCGATGTGTGTCGCTGGCTCGAGGATCAAAAGTCATGCAACTTCAAAGTACAGAAGATGTAGAGCACCCAATTATGCCTGCCATCATGAAATATAAACCAGAGATCCGATTTTTCATGGCAAACTCTGAAAGCCCTTTGATCAGCCATCAAAAGATACTCTCTACCATCCACTTTGACCATTTTGGCCATATGGAGTAGCACCATAAGGAGTAGCTGCACCACCCGCACCACCCCAGGCATTACCCCCACCATATGGCGTAGCATAGCCCGGGTCTTGCCAACCGTGACCATTCATACCAACGTCCGGACTCTGAGGCGCATCATATCCCCCACCATTAGCCTGGCCATCTCCCTCAGTAAGATCCTGAAGGACTGCAGCCAATTTCTGTTGCATGACTTTGATGCCTTGCTGAATGATTGCATCGGGCTCTAGGTTGCCAATTGATTCGACTTCGAAGTAAAAGTTGTTTGGAACGGCATCGTAATCAAAGGGGGCGCCCTCTTGGGCTGGCTCTTCCCAATCCGCATATTTACTCTTGGGCCTGTTGTGGCTAAGTAAGCATAATTTCTTGGTCCCACTAAAGGATCATATACGTACCATTCCTTTGCAGCATCATGTTCATACCACAAATCGATATGCTTCAATTTATTGTGTGGATCATATTCAAAGCCGACAGCAGCTGTAGGTGCCCATTTCGCATGTTCCTTTGCAATACCCTTCAAGGCTATACATTTCATGCGCAACTCTTGACCCTTTCTCAACTTGGCAATGACTGGTCCAAGTCCATCTGGATCGGTAATAACAGGATTTCCAACCCATTTGTTAGCACGTTGAGGATCAACTACCAAATCGCGAGCATAAACTTTCATGATTTCATCACCTGTACATCTTGCGTGGAGAGTAAGTGTAACGCTGCAAAGTTCGCAGTTTCCCTCACAATCGCAATCTCTGGTATAGATAACATCATCACAATTCTTCGAGTTTAGTGGGATAAGGCCAAGTCGATGCGCGATGAATTCATCTGCTAGGACTGATGTGTTGGCTTCTATTTGGACGCGATCGATAGCGATCGTTGGGACTTCTGAGAGAACTGTTCGGCGGAGCGAGTTTGCAAAGGAGAGGTCCACATTGGATAATTCAAAGTCGACGTGATGTGAACCAGCCTGTAATATAATGCGCATGAGCTTCCGAAGCATTAAATTCAGCTATAGAAATGTGGAATATACCTCTGTGATCTTGACCTGGGGACCTGAGGACTCTTGGTCCATTACCATAGGGTCGTAATCCATATTGGGCGAATTGACAAAGAAATTTGCTGATGGGCGAATTGCTTGGGCTGGCCTTGTGGACTGTAATCTGGAGAACTCGAGGAGAGACAACCTAACTCCTTAGGCTAGACTCAATTCTAACGCCAAATGATTTCCTGAACAGTCTGAGCCACGGGTGGTGATGATTTTGAAATGACTGTGGGTATTCTGCAAGGCTGAAGTATCTGGTGATGAAATTTAGGTTCTGTAATAACAATACGAAAGATACTGCGGTTGATAGAGGCTGAAGGAACATCCATCCCTTGTCTCGGAGAATTGGCAGCAGAGTTTACCCGAGCCTCGTTTGAATGCTGATTATGTAATCCTACAAACAAGCGGGCAATCCGCCAAAATGTGGACAGGAGGATAAGGAGGGAGGCTGTGTAGAGAGCAGAAGGGCCAGAACGCAAGATCAACTCGGACAAGACCTTGTGGCAATGGTACGAAGAGAAAGACTGACTATTGAGGGTAATTTTACAACGATGCGTAACTGTTAACTACGCCTCAAGAGACCTGCTGAAAAATTGAAAACGGTCTTACAGTCTAGAAAGTCGCCCATGATCATGACGGCTATAGAATTCTTTGTCATTTCTCGTCTGCAAGCGGGTTGGGAAGAAGGCTGAGTATTATGTAGAGGGGGATGTTTGTTGCAAAAAGGCCTACGTGATTCTAACCTTCACATCATTTTGTACTTGATTGGAGTAGCCAGATGAAACCTCTTGCAGTTGTTGTTTTCCAGGATTCAAGTCAAGTTCGTCTTGGATGGTCATGATGATGAGTGGACCAATAAATCAAAGCTTATATTATGGAGGAATTGCCGCTGCGCCCTCAACAAGAGATATGAAGACGAAACTCTACAGCAGGATGTGTACTGGGCGAGCTGGGCAATCGAGAACCAATCTCACGAGTCGCAATCTCGTACATGCTTCAATCGAATCCCCGCCAATCTGGGCTTTGCTGTTGGGCCATCGACAAGATGATCAATTGGATCTAGGCGGTCAAGTCTTGGGCGACTAAGTGGAACCGCTTTCTATTGAAGATTCGCGTTTCGTGGACAGAGTACGCAAGAGCCACTAGGTAGAGCATGCGAAGGCAGTGTTCTAATGCTTTCTAGGTTGAACAGGTCTCCATGGTTTGGAGTCCTTCGTCCTCGAGGATCCCAAGCAGGACACGACTAAGACCCCACAATATAAAAATCAAAACAATCTTAAGACATGGACAACAAGTAGATCTAAGCTTCCTGTGAGGGCTGTAAGTAGTAACGCGTTTGGTGGTTTCAGTGGGTTTGGTCGCTCCTGGCATTGATGGCATGGATTGGTATGGAAGGGACACTTCTTTTGGTCAATCATTTCCAATTCGCATTCTTCCCTTTGCGCAATGTTGAGGCTCGGCATTTGAGCGGTTGAGCATCGATCCATCTTCCACCATCCAGCAAATAGTTGAACCAGATGCTATCGAAGCTATCGAGGCTATCGAGGCTATCTCGTAGATATCTGGTACTGTAGGGCCCTCTGTGGGTAATTTCCAAGTCACTATCACTATCACGTAGCATCACATTACATTACATTGCATAGCCGTGACATCCAAGCGACCGTGGAACTCATATAATTCTCGTGTGCATGTAAGTAAGCAAGCAAGCATTCATAACACAACTCAACACAACACAACATAACCATGAACATAACGGATTGTAGTAAGGCTTGGAGCCATTTGACAATTTCTCTGCCGTATATTCCGTTTTCTCAAGGGTCTTTTCCTCACCCCCTTCTCCCATTGAAAACGAAGGAAGAAACACAGATGAAATTCTTGATACTTGGCTCCATTGGCCACGATGTTTCGTAGTTGCGTCGGAAAAGTCGATAGAAGCGCTTAATGAGTGCTCCGCATGAGATATCCAAACCAGAGTCGGATCAAGTGGCTGGGAAAGCTGGAAGAAGAAAGTCTTATTAACTCACACACTATTGGCCCATGTGGTTGAACCGAACCGCTTATTCTCTTCTCCCCTTGTAGGACAGTAGCAGAGACAACGAGCGACAAGACAACGTGAACGTGAGCTTGATAGAGACATCGTTACATCGCGCATGGTGCGGACCAAGATGGGACACGCTTGACAAGACATTGATTGCTCATTCTCATGGCATGGCTTTCTCGTGTGAACCTCGTACCCTCGTACTCCAAGTCTCTAACTCCGAATTCCAATCTACACTAAAACTTTGTTTTGCTGCTGCGCCGCTGCGCCATCATTCGCCTCCACGCAAACAAGTCAATAGGACCCTTGTCAGGCCGGGACCGCCACTTTTTAATGTCCGGAAACTACTAGATACTGATTACTTACACATCCATTATCAAGCTCCAGTTCTTTTGCAACCAAGCACGAATACAAAGACAATTAAAAGCCCTCTTCTTTTCCTGGGAATTGTCTTTTCTCTATCAAGCTTCCAATCCCCCTCTCTATTCACAAGAAGAAACAAATCCTCCTTGCATAAGACATCCAATCCAGAAGTCGAAGTGTAGACTAAACGGCATATAAGAACTTCTTCCTTCACCGAAACTCACACATCTACATTTATTCTACGACAACCACAACTGCAACCACAACAACGCAATTCAATCACACATCATAACCATGTCATCTCCAACTTCCCCAACCGGAAGCACTCTTTCTTCGCGCAGAGGATCCCACAAATCGCTTTCCCTCGATCTCTCCAATCTCCCTCCTCTCTCCCAACCCACACCTCCTTCCAACACCCTCCTCATAACGAATCTAAAAGACAGCGAGATCTTCCGCGCAGACAATCTTCAATCTATCAAAGAACTCATCAACACATCCGCCCCCATCCATTCCTGGGCCCCTCTAAAATCTTTCTCCCGCATAATCGTTTCCTTCTTCTCTGAAGAATCCGCCATACGCATCCGCCAAATCCTCGACGGCGAAGAAATCATGGGCGAGCGAATGCGCGTCTACTTCGGCCAACCTACCTCCATCTCCCCCAAAGACACCCATCTCAACTTACCCGACGCGGGAAAATTATTTTTCATTTCTCCCCCTCCCTCTCCTCCCCACGGCTGGGAAATGAAAATGGAAGATGCGCCCAACAAGCAAGTGCACGCAGAAGATCTCGCAGAAGCACTCGCGAAATTGCATCATCGACCCACCACCGATTTGCCAGCGAGTCCCATGAGCGATAATGGCGAGTCGTTGAAAAACGGAAGAGGAAGAAGTGCGAGCACGACGACCATCTACGATCCCCAGGCTCACGGATACAGTCCTAATTTGCCTGCCATAGCGGTTGAGGATACCACGGGCGAGGATTGGGGCGTGTCTCCGCTGGAGATGGAGAAGCCAATTTTGGCGCATACCGCGAGGCCGCCGGTCGAGTTGATGGAGTTTTAGACGCGAGTGCGTGTGCGTGTGCGGAGAGAGATGTGTATATGATATGATGGCAGTCTGATGTGGAGACATTCGGAGAGGCAACATTTTTTTGGTCGGCTTTGGGGCATTTCATTGGCGTTCGCTTGGGGTTGAAGCAAAAAGATTATTCTCATTGCGCTTGGTTGTTGGTTTTCTTAGGTGCATTGCGAGGAGTTGAGAAGCCGGGTGTGGCGTTACATGAGATAGTAAATGCCACGGCATATGGCGCGTTTGTATGATACATTAGAGGAGCGAGAATAGTTCAGGATCTAGAGAAGATCCATGATGATAGTCATGGGAAATACAAAAATATTCTTCCAATAATAATTATTTAAAATGTTCTTGATTTTACTGCTAGATTGTGACGCGATACTTACCGCTGCTGTGTACAGAAACAATACAGTATTGATACAATATATTACAAAGATACAATTCCTGATTTCCCCTTCCCTTCTCCGCTACTTATCCCCACAACCAAAGTGCTCCCCTTCCCATCCCCACCACGCCCATCACCAAACCCCTCATTCCCTTCCACACCACCCAACTTCCCACTCCCACGCCCACAACCGCCAATCCGAATGCCTTTAGATTTCTCCTCTCCAACCCCCCCTTATTCTCCTCGCCCTGTAAATACTCGCCCAACTCCGTTTTCGTGCTAAATTCCGGCACATACTGCAATTCGAAGCCCGTTTCCCCCGCAATTCCCACCGTCGGACTATGTATTACAATGGGCAAGACCCTTCTTAAAAAGACGATTTGTTTGCGATCGAGATGATTGATGCTGCGGTAGAGATAGCTGATTGTCATGTATAAGATGCATTGGCCGGCGACGAGGATGTAGTAGTATAGGGGAGGGTTACCGAGGCCGAGGGCATCGCAGAGTAAGTGGCCGTTTAGCCAGCGCGCGTTGGCTTCGAGGAAAGAGCGGGAGGGGTAGGCTGGAGCTTGGTTTTGGAGGGAGAGGATGATGTTTTGAGCGAGGATTTGGGAGGTGGGGGAAGGGTTGATCTCGGTTAGAAGGAGAGACTCCATAATGGTTTTTGCGGAGGTAGGAGTTTCGAAGAAGGAAGTTGGGGTGCCGAGATAGTGGGCAACAAGACGCCAGAGGGCGATGTAGTCGGTTATTTCTTGGGGGCGGAGAAAAATACCTTGACGGGGGAGGGAGAGCCAGATTAGGGTGGTGGAGAAGGTGCCGATAGTTGCTATGCTGTCGAGGTCGTTGATGGGGATGCCGTGGTCTGATATGGAATAGTAGGACGGTCTTTCTTTGGCTAGGGCTAGAATGCGGCGGCGGACGGCGGCGTGGAGCAGACGGACTTTTATGGAGGATATATGGCCTACGCCGCCGGGTTTGATTGCTTCAAGAGATTGGGTTACTTGAAGGAGAAGCTGGGTTGTTTCGAACATTCTTCTTCTGGCTGACTATTACTGGATTAGATGAGAGGGTAAAAACAAGGTAAATATCGTGAATATAAGTCATTGGGAAGCGAAGGGAAAAGTATGTATTTGAAAGTACTTTCATCAGTAGCATTCTCCCCTCCAACAATCTAGTAGGAATTTGAAAGTTTAAGCTGTGCAATTTACTTCACTATATCGCATTTACCTTTGTAGAAAAGCCTCCAGTCCTAGCTAGGACTTCTGTAACTCTAGCTGCGCCCATGCCGCCCAGTAAAGACTGATATGCCAACTGTAGAATATTGAATCAGTATCTGTATTATATTGATGGGCCCAGGTAACATACTCCAGTCAATACAGCCCCTCCATATCTGTAAAACACCTCTTGACCTCTTTCGATTTGTTCCCAATCCTAAATCTAGTTTGAGCAAAATCACCGGTATCAAGGCCACTAAACCACTCACAACCCAATCCGGTATTGTATTAACATCATTCCATAGTTCGCCCAGTTTTCCATCCTCCGAAGCATGTTCTTTCAGCAAGACATACAAATCCCTCTTGGGTTTTTCGTCGCCTTCCGTTCCCTTTGGAATCGTACTTTGGTTCCTGGGAAGTTCTCCAGATGTGGGTGGCGATATTTTGTCCAAACGATTTAAGCATTCTTCAGCCAGAACATCATATGAAAACTTCATGGGATGCATCTGCTCTTGTGTAAAATGATCAGGAGTCCACTGGAAGGTATATCCCCAGGCGTGGCGAGTATTTTCATCATTTCGACGAAAAGGATTGGGGGTAGCCATGCAGGCAGTAACACGAGAAAGAATGAAGAGAGCCCAGAAATCTATCAAACAACAACGGAAAATAAAACTAATAAGCTATTATTCAAGAAAAAGTAACACTTGTGAAGAAGTAGGAAAGTCTTTTGGATTCACCGGAAGCAAGAATCAAAATTGGGTCCAAATTCGCCTCGCTACAATTCATTCACCTACGGATAAAGACGACATCATAGATATTCTAACAAGTACGCTATTTCCGTATCTAGAAGGTCAATGTAGCGTAGTCTGAACAGCAGGAAACCATCTCTTGACTTGTGAATATAACACAAGATGAGACAAAGCATATATCGGACGGATGTTGATGGATTGCATATTGCTGGTCGAGAAGTATCAAGATTCGTCGACAATTAGTTTTGACGCAAATCAATGAGTAGACTCACTTGGGAGGATGAAAGAAGTGAATGCGCGGATACCGTTGATGTTGATGTTCGGATCAAGTGATGGCTGGACTGGCACGACTGGATTGATCGACTCGGATAAGCACCTCGATAAGAAATCCCAGTCAAATCCCTAGGCGAAGATTTTCTTTTCCATCAATCCCAATGTTTCCTATTGCCTGTCTATAAACTCATCATTTTCCATCGAAGAGTGTGAATAGCCATGTCTTGTTCTTGTACAACAAAAACGCTTCGATTGTTTATTCGCCATGTAGCCCAACTTGATCTGGCTGCATCAAGCACCTCCACGCATCGTCGTCCGAAAAGTCTCAACATTCGAAGGTTCAATGCCCCCTCAGTCTCATATTCATCTCCTTCATACTCGAGAGCATACTCATTGGCACATTCACCTCAACTTGTCAGAAGTAGTGATGAAGACGCCCCCATCAAAGATCAGGAAGAAATTTCACCTGCGACGGAGGGACACAAAAATACTACACATGACGAAATTGATTATTTAGATGACTTATTCATGGAAATTACACCAGAGTCAATAGATGCCCTTGCTGCGGAGACTCGATCTGAGTTGGCAGATTTTCAATCACGAGAACCAGAGGAATCGATTCAATCAACAGAGACAATGGAGGGTCCGTGGATCCAGAGAGAGCCGATAGACATATTTTCAAAACCGTTGAAGAAGGCAAGGTGGATTACGGACGAGGAAAAAATCAGGTTTAGAAGCATCAAAATCGACAACGCAGTATCACATTCTCCACAGGCCAGCACATCGGATAAAAACATGGTAGATGATGGTTGGGTACCCCCGAAGCGGAAAAATTGGATGGAACAAAAAGCAGCATTGAAGGAAAAATTCCCTGAAGGTTGGAAGCCGATGAAGAGATTGTCGCCAGAAGCGCAGGCAGGGATTCGAGCATTGCATGCTCAATACCCTGAGCAATATTCAACGGCTGCACTGGCCGATCATTTTCAGGTGTCTGCAGAAGCAATCCGGAGAATACTGAGAAGTACATGGGTACCGAAGCCAGAAGAGGAAGCCGACCGGGAGAGGAGATGGTTTCAGAGAGGGAAGAACATATGGGGTAAATATGCCGAATTGGGAGTAAAACCACCCCGGAAGTGGAGAGAGGAGGGGATAGGTAGGGGTAAACCGGAGTGGATGAAGAAAGCAGCTCCTGTCCTTACAACTAGTCGACCTGGGAACTCGCAACCTCGAAAGCCAGCGGCTATCAGTCTCGATGACGAAATGGAGGACAGGATCTTTTGAGCATTAATTGTTCTCCAATGTGTATAATGATAATGTAGGAATATGAACAAACCCACTTGGAGGAACGGGGCCATCCATTGATCGACAAGTTTTTAATTGTTCTGCTACCATTCTATTGATGTTCCATTCGACACATATCGACTAATATTGCTCAATCTTAAAGGTCACGGGCGTCTTTGGGAGACATTATCCGATGGAATGGCCGTTCCTTCTTATCAGATATGCTCACGACTCCCTCCTGTCTGCCACGGGGAGATCATCTGTGTGACATGTAAGTGCAACTGGAAATCAATCAACTATAATCGGACACATATTTGACACTGCTCGTTGATCTTTGGCTAGCTACAGCGTCCGACTCACGAACGAACAGCTGGAGGCCGTCTAGCTCTCCAGCTACCCAGCTATCAAATTATCAATGGCCATTTAGATGTGGTTCAGTCAATTTGTTGGCAAATAAACTTAAAACGGGCCAATAACATTCTGGAAGGAACCCAATTGGTGGTGGAGTTCCTCGAGTCGATCCATTCCCGAGCCTTCCCCTGATTAACACGACCTGGCAAACAAGGGCAAGGGATTGAACACAGACCTTTGCCTTCTGTTTTTGGCCGAATTCCAGTGCATCCAACCGTAGACACCGTATATTAAGATTCCCCAGTAAATTGTTCTTTGCATGCATGTCACGATAGGATAGGGCACAAGAAGAAAAGATAGGGAAAATAGGGAAGACGGCTGCTTGGGTCTGCCACTTCTTGTTTCTGTCCGATGTTCTAGTTTCTGATGTCTAGTCTCCTCGCTGCCCACTGCTCCTGCTCCTGCTCCTGCTCCTGCTCGTTGTCCTGCTCGTTGTCCCCGTACCAAAAACCCCGTAACAAGTTGAGCAATGTTTTAAGACCTCTTTTCCAGTTCCTTCTTTCTTCCCCTCCCGTCCCTTCCCCTCCCACTCTCACTCGGTTTCCAGACCTGATCTAATCGGTGAGAAAAGAAAATCACGATGGGAAAATTCAACAAGCTAATCAACGTCATAATTCCCAGCTAGTTTTTGTTTTTCTCTTGTTCATGATACCCCAATTTTCTTTCGAGGCGCACAAAACTCAATTCGTTTCCTAAATTTCAGAAAGGTTGAAGCACCAAATCTACATCTGCAAATACTGGACGAAGAAGAGAGCTTCGGCCACTGCCTTTCTATTAACCCGGTGGTTTGCGTCGTGAACAGTCGATGATGGCTTCGACACCCGTCAATCCCAGGACCTTCGCTGCGAACACAAAACCTGGTTTGAAAGCTAGTCCTTCTCCATTTCCACGAACCCCGCGACCCTCGAATAAGAACAAGAATCCCTACGAGTTAGGATTATCGTTGAAGAAAATAATTGGAACTACAGTATCTTCTCCACCATGCTTCGACTGTCTTTCTACATCTCGGATATTTGCATACACAGCTGGGGCCGCGGTGGTGGTTGTTGATATTGACGATGAGGGGAAACACTCGCAACGTTTTTTCCGCGCTTCTCCAACAGCAGTGGCCGCCAGCACAATTAATGTAGCTTTAGCTGGACCTTCAACGCCTGCCAACAATGCCAATGATGGCAGGAACGGAAAAGGATTTCGAGATGCTGCGATCCCATATGCACCATCCACTGCACATACGAGTTTGGAATCAGGTGACTCTTCATCAAAGACATGGTCAAGCAGGGAGAGGATTAAAGCGGCTACTTGTGTGTCTATTAGTTCCGATGGTCGCTTTTTGGCTGTGGGCGAGGTAAGCCGGTTTGTAGAAAAAATACGTGTATATTGGCTGATAAGGATGTAGACAGGATACGCCCCTAGAGTTCTAATATTCTCTTTGCAAGACAGTTCTTCAGATACACCGCTCGCAATCCTTACTGAGCATACATATGGCGTCGCCGCCATATCGTTCAGTCCTGATGGCAAATATCTTGCTAGCTTAGGTAATGTTAACGATGGATTTCTTCACGTTTGGTCCATAAATCCAAAGAATGGAACAGCAAAGCTACATTCGAGCAACAAATGCACTAGTTTCATCAAGCAAATGTTGTGGTTGGGAGGAAACGTAGTTACTGTGGGAACTCGCCATATAAAAGTATGGAGAGTCGAAGATGGCCGATGCCCCTCACCAAAACAAAAATTTGCACTTGACGGTACACCATTACCACTGCCAGTACAGCAAGCCCTCAAAACTCTTACTGGCCGGAACTGTTTACTTGGTCCATTAGTAGATGCGACTTTCACATGTGTGGCTTCTTTGTCTGACCACAGGGCCATTGTTTGCTCAGAAAAGGGAGACGTTTGTCTCTTAGACAGCACGGAAGGCCAAAAACTAATCAAAGTTTTGAGCACCGGATTTCCCGTTACTTGTATTGCTATTGAGATGGAAACGCGGCAGGTAAGGATAGGAGGACGTAATGGTAAAGTCAAAACAGTATCCTTGGATACACTTCTAGCTCCATCTACTCCTCCATTATCACCCCTCCCATTAGATGAATCTAATGACGAGGTTGACCCTGGCCATTTGTGTGCTATGGGCTATGCTGGAGGAAATTTCGTTACGATTGATTCTAGACATACCATTGAGATATGGGGGAAAGACGATGATGACGCTGATCATGGGTTCCAAAACACTCTCCAGCCCGCTCATGGCGACGCAGTCATGGGCGTTCAACTCTTACCCGAAAACAATCAGATGGAAGCAGCGTTCCTTACCTGGTCGGTCAATGGCAGTCTTGCCTTTTGGGACTTGCATGGCAACAGCAAAGGATCGATTACAATCGGCATAGATCAAGTGTCTATAGAGGAAGAAACAGCCAATTCATGCCAGGTCGTGAGAATATCAAAGGAGGCTTTGTTTCTGGTTTCAGGAGATAAGTACGGAGTTTTGAAAATATTGGATCCATCCACGGGTGCATGCACTTTTGAGACACGTGCTCATTCCACCGAGATCCAAGATATCACCATTTATGAGGATGATACATCAACCATGATAGCTTCATGTAGTCGAGATCGGACCATCCAATTATTCCGCCTCGTCTCGGATAAGTGGGAACTGGTACAAACTTTAGATGAACATACTGCTGGCGTGTGCGGTTTATTTTTCGCCGAGAATGGCGAGAAACTCATATCTTGTGGTATGGATAGGACAATTCACATCAGACAACTTGTAAAAAAGGAAGTACCAGAAGGAAACGCACTAGCTGCTGTCCCAGTCCGTATTATCACCTTGAAAGCTGCTCCTGTTTCGATGACGCCCTGTCTCGGTCCTCAAGTAGGTAATATTGTGGTATCTTTATTGGATCGCACTGTAGCTACATACGAAATAGCCACTGGACGCCTTGTCAACTCATTTCGAGCAACGGACTATGATGGAGCAGACGCTGTCGCTCTGGACTCTCTTGTGATGGGTACACCTAGCGTACTTTCTGGCAGACCTAGTACAATTCTCGCTGGTGTCTCGACTACTGATAAGTCTGTTCGTATTTATGACTGGAGTACTGGATCTTTCCTAGACCGAGAATGGGGGCATACTACTTCTGTATCAGGCGTAGCGCTTCTGGAGAACATCGATTCATCGTCTAGAGTGTTGATTAGCACAGGGCTGGATGGCACAATCATGATGTGGGATATTGCTTCCAATTCCACCGTCTATTCACAGAATCAGCCTGAGTCAAACGATGGTACTCAAGATGAGACGCCACCAAAGGATCCAGCGGCCTCGCGCCCGCCATTGAGAAGGGTTTTGTCGAAAGCCGAACTTGCCGAATTTCAACGAGCATCGCCAACAGCTACCCCTCCTGGATCGTCTTCGCCACCTAGAGTAATCAAACGTAAGACCTCGAAATACAGCTTGGCGAATCAGAATCCTACCTTGTCAATTCCGTCTGTACAAGCTGTACCATCTAAACATTTTGCATCCGCATCAGACGATACAGGGCGTAGATCGTATCCAAGGAACAGATCTCGTAGTCCAAACAGTCCTCAAACAAGAGAGGTCAGGCGTCCCTCGACGGCGTCGGTAGACTTACGGGGCCGTGGCAAAAGTTCAAGCAGCGGCATAACTGAATCCGGATCACTTAACATGGCGACAGAGCAAGCTTGTCGAACGCTCAGAGCGTACCGAAGAAAGCTCTTATCTACTGAAACTATAGATGAAGAGTGTCTGAAGGATCTAGACCAGGAGTTACGGCTAACCTCGGTAGCATTAGGGGACAGAAGCCAGAAGTCTAGAACTATTAGTGAGACAGTTTTAGCAGGAATACTTGACCAATACTCCGACAGACTGGTTTCCATGTTCGACGAGAAGTTGAGACTGAGCCAATTGGGCCCAACCAGAATGGTCGAATCCCCTACTGAAATGGTCGAACGCCCAAGAACGGCTGATAGATCCAGTGAAGATGGAGAGTTTCTTGATTGTCATTGAATGTGTGTTTCGTTTGTTCTGCTGCATTAGTTTTGAAGGCGTTTGGAATACCTTGCTCTTTTTGGAAGTGTTGCAGGCGTTTGAAGGGAAATGCTCTCTGCATTGGGGTCATCGTTTGCATGGCACAAGGTTCTATTCTACTTTAGGGCGACTGCATAAGCTTAGGGTGGGATAAATATCAAGCTGCGACTTATTCCATGACGCATATGGCTGGAGAGTTTTCAAAAAGAAGGGAGAGTATGGGCATGAGAAACAGGGAGGAATGGAAAATGGCCTGTTTGGAGTAAATAACTTTGTGATAAACAATATATCAAGGACTGCGAATTGGTCGTTTTGTCCATCATGCACTTTTCACACGCCGAGAGCTAATCGTCATGCTGTGTACTGTATACTATAAGCTTGACCGATTACTAAATCCATCAATTAGATGGGATACTAACGGGTACCCTCATATATTCCTGCAAATAACCGGAGTTCACCGAATACCTGCAGACTTCAAACTCTAGGAGAGGCTGCAGATGGATGATCAATCAATCAGGAAGATCCATCAGCCTTACGTATCTTCACGTGATTTAATCGATTTGGACCCACCGCTTACCTAGTAATTCCCAGTCGCGTTTACATGTGCAGCCAGCCTTCCGCGAAATTATTCTCAGAAATTCATCTTCAAGCTTTAAGAATAATTGATTTTGTGCCAATCACCATCACTTTAATTTCACCCAGTAACATTTGAGAAGAAGGTTGATATTCACATTTGATCAAACATTTTACCTATTTGATACCCAAAATTACTACCTGTATCTGACTGCATCCAAATCGCGAATATGGTAAACCTCAGCGATGTTAAGGGAAACTCCCGCGACAATCGAACTTCTACACATACACATATCAAAGGTCTTGGACTTCGAAATGACGGATCTGCTGAGAAACAGGCTGGTGGATTTGTTGGTCAAACTTCAGCTCGAGAGGTGGGTTGCTGTGCATGATGAATGATAGGACCTTAACTAATATATCCTGGTTACAGGCTTGTGGTGTGGTTGTCGACTTAATTCGTTCCAAAAAAATGGCTGGCCGAGCAATTTTACTTGCAGGAGGGCCTGGAACAGGAAAGACAGCTCTCGCTCTAGCCATCAGTCAAGAGCTTGGAACAAAAGTGCCATTCTGCCCCATCGTCGCAAGCGAAGTATACTCGACGGAAGTCAAGAAAACAGAGGCGCTCATGGAAAACTTTCGACGAGCCATTGGTCTGAAAGTTCGCGAAACGAAGGAGGTGTACGAGGGCGAAGTTACAGAATTAACACCAGAGGAGGCTGAAAATCCATTGGGAAGCTATGGAAAGACTATCAGCACATTGTTGATTGGATTGAAGAGCGCCAAGGGCCAAAAGAAGTTACGGTTGGATCCAAGCATTTACGAAGCTATACAGAAAGAAAAGGTTACAGTTGGGGATGTCATCTATATCGAAGCGAATACTGGAGCCTGTAAACGCGTTGGCAGATCGGATGCATATGCGACTGAATTCGACCTGGAGGCGGAGGAGTATGTGCCAATACCAAAGGGAGAAGTTAACAAGAAGAAGGAGATAGTACAGGATGTCACTTTACACGATCTTGACATCGCAAACGCCAGACCTCAAGGTGGACAAGACATAATGAGTATGATGGGCCAGTTGATGAAACCAAAGATGACAGAAATTACGGAGAAATTGAGAGCGGAGATTAACAAAGTGGTCAACAAATACATTGATCAAGGAGTGGCAGAGCTTGTTCCAGGTGTGCTTTTTATTGATGAGGTATGTGTCAAAGCCTTCAATACGCCTTCCGGTTCTTGATCATTAACAGATTATAGGTTCACATGCTCGATCTCGAATGCTTCACATATCTGAATCGTGCTCTCGAATCAACGATTTCTCCAATCGTAATTCTCGCTTCCAACCGTGGCATGTGTACCATTCGTGGCAGTGAAGACTTGATCTCGGCACATGGAATCCCATCTGATCTTTTGGCTCGTCTTTTGATCATTCCCACAAATGCTTACGAGGCGGATGAAATCAAGAGAATTCTTCGTATTCGAGTTACTGTTGAAGGTTTAGCCATAACTGAAGCTGCATTAGACAAACTCACAGAACATGGTTCAAGAATTAGTTTGAGATATGCATTGCAGCTTCTAACACCATCTAGTATTTTAGCGCGAGTAAGCGGACGCAATCAAATTGACGTCCAGGATGTAGGGGAGTGCGAAGATTTATTCATTGATGCACGGAGGAGTGCAGCTATTATGAACGGTGAAGCTGGTAATGGGTTCATTTCATAAACAACATCCGCTGCGGCTGATGCAGTCCATCGACTGGTGTGAGCAGTTGATTGGTGTGGTCACATCATTAGTGCATTTGCGGGAGTAGTTCACTGGTGTAACTATCAGTGTAACCTGAGAACAGGGGTCTATCTAGAGCTCGTCGCTTGCTTTTGGCGTCTAAAGGGGGTTTCTAAGGTTTCATGGTTCTGTTTGCGGATATTATGTAGTATCTCCAAAAAAAAATCTAATTGGGATTACATTCCTCGCACCTGTCCAAAATTGGTTAAAAAAAGCATTCCAATTAGGTCCTATTTAGTAAGCATGAAATTATTCTACCCGTTACCAAGCATTTTCTTAATTTTGATTTTCTATTTCTTGGGATTTACTGGGAGTGAACATTGGTAACGGAGCTCACTAAAGACAAAGGAAAACGCATGCGAAACTGCAGCTGTGCAGTCTTCCCGAGACAACAAAGACACCAACACTTTGCCATAATGCCTTGAATGCCTAGAATGGACAGAATGTCACGACTAGAAGTTGATTATGGATGAATTGAGTTATGATAGAATTGTCCTTTTCTTTATTCAGTTGCAATGCATACAAAGCATTTCGTCACTATCAAGAAGGGCATTCTACCCTTCTGTTCTTTTCTCTTTATCTTCCTTTCTATCTATTATACTCTGAAGTTCCCACTTGTATCAACTTCACAACTTTTTCCTCATCTCGTTTGATATCAAAAATTATGTCAATCATGGCAGAGGTACACAGGACCAACGGCCATGTTGATAGAGACGCTCCTCGATCTCCTGTTAGCATCTCAACAGATTCTAGTAGGAGGAATTCGTTGAGACCTATTCTCCCAGAGAAACATTCAGAGCCTCCAACTCCAGTTTCACCTCCACCTTTCGACCGTTTGGCAAGAAAACGAGCAGCGTCACTCGATACTGAAAGTGCGAGTGCGAGCCAACCACGAATCGGAGATCTTGCATTGAATAGTGCGAGCACAAGCAATAGCATCGGAGGCCCTTCCCCTATTTCTGATACGCTAGTCACAGAACAAGTGTGTCTTTGTCAACCAGACCCAAAGATACCACGGCCTCGAAACGGTGCGTGACCTAAAACTTTTCTTTGACAATGATGATTGACAAGAATCGTATGATTGGTTATTGAGAATAGCTGCTAGAGACCCTATGTTCACCCTAGCCTTTGTCTATTGAGATGGGATTCTTTATCACCACTACAGAATTGAGAAGCTAATAATTTCCCTTTGTAGCATTTATCCTTTACCGTCAACATTATCAGGCACAAGTCGTCGCCCAGCATCCCGGTCTTGCAAATCCCGAAATATCAAAGATTATTGGAGAACAGTGGCGCGAGCAGGCACCCAATGTAAAAGAGGAATGGAAAAGACTCGCTGAAGTAAATAACATAGTAGTAGCCCGTGATCATAGACCATGCTGATTCTGTGGTGCCTAGGAAGAAAAACAACGGCATCAAAGGCAATATCCTAATTATCGTTACCAGCCACGCAGAGCAGGGAAAACCGTCGGTAATCGTCCACTAAATTCAACATCGGACGATCCTATTCGGTGTCCGAGATGTAACGGACGCTACATCTCAACGCCAAGTACACCGTTGACACCCTTCACGCCGGCCTTTGGAGCTGCCGTTCCGCGTAACGATAGACTTCCCCCGCCATTCAGCTCAAACAATCAGGCCCAGAAGTCCCAACAGTTTCAGTATCAACCCCAGCTCGGCGAGCTTGAGAGACCTCACTATCTAGCTCAAATGCCCGGCAGCGGTAGAGTAGACTCTCCACGTATAGGTCCACCTCCCCAACAAATGGTTAGGCGACACCCGTACCCTCAACCCCTCCATACCCATCATGAACAGGATCAAGATATAGAGATGCAATCTGCCTCCCCAGATTTCAAGCGTCGACGTTTCACCAATGATCCGAGGGTCTATCCACAACCCTCTCCGATGGTTTATTCAACCCCTCAACAAGGTTTCACCCGCAACCAACAAATCCCAATGTCAGCGGGCCCCTTCCGAAATCCTCCTCAAGCTCTTCCGGGTTCACGGCTAGGCGCAATGGGTCCGCCTCAATCGGCTCCAATGCGTAGCACACACATGCAGCAGAGTATGACGCCCACTTACCGCAATCGGACACCCACCTTCGACGAATCCCTCCGTTTGCCTCCTCTTCAAACGCAACTCCCCACTACTGCCACTACATCAGCTCATCGTCCTACCGACCGCGATATTCGGAGCGAAAGTAAAGAATCCCAAGCTCGTAGTGTTGAGGCCATGGTGATGACAATTCCCTTTTTAAACAAATTAAATATCCTTTCGAAGATTTCACCGCCGTTGGCGGCGCCAGGTCCGACAAGTCCTGCACAGGATGTTAGAGGCGCAGTGATTGCTATTGAGGGGGTAGAGGAGGGATTGATTAGGGAGGTGGGAGATTTCATTCGCGGGCATCTGGAAAAAGACGCTAGTTGTATGGTTCGGAGTTGGATGACGGGATCCGATGGTCGTCGGGACTCGGGGGGCTCAGCAATGGATGGAGATGCGGATTCTGAGATGCAGGACGTCTCGGGTGTGCGAGTGACTAGAGAAAGGGGAAAAGAGAGAATAAAAGGAAAAGATGAGAATAAACATGAGATGGTGATGGATATCAAAGATCTCCAGAAAAAAGAAGAGTATGCGGATCCGTTCGTCGAATATCTTACGACGATCTCTCAATGGCATCGGAACTCTGCACAGATTACGAAGTTCATCACGACGGTTCCTCCTTCTTCTCCTCGCAGAGATATTTCTACTACTTCCTCAACTCCTCAATCGTCAGAAGCATCACAGTCGTCTACTCCGCACAAGAGAACGCCAATAGCTCTTATTCCGCATGGATATTCTCTCACGTTGTCAGACGCATATTCGTTGAAATTACCGATAAATGATAGTTATGCCCCGATCGATCATTGGCAGTGGATGGCTACGCTCTGGAGAGGAATTGTGGGGGCGGATCTTACAATTTATGTGAAGGGGGTAGGGAGGGAGGAGATGGAACGCTATAGAGGGGTGGAGTGGTCGGTTGGGGGAGCAGGAAGAGGAATTGTGGTTAGAATATTGGTTTCTGAGAAAGCAGGAAGAGAGGGGAGTTTACCGGGGGACAGAGAAGGTTTGAGAAAGGGCAGTACAAGTACCGTAGGGAGCGGGGGCGGAGAGAGAGAGAGAGAAGGAAGTGGAGGAAAGGAAAAGGAAAAAGAGAAGACTAAAGGGAGGATGGATGAAAAGACGCGTCGGCGTTTAGGGTTTGAAGTCGGCGAGTGGGTGAGAGGATTTGATGGGGGTTGGGGCCGAAGTTGATGCTTCTGATTCTGTATGTCGGGGAAATTGATACCCATTGATTTATAAAAGGAGATGTTTGGACGTTAGTGAGCGATTGGATGACGGGTTGGTGTCGATGATGTGTACCATCAATTCTTCTCTTTGCATAATTTCTTTTCTCTTTCGCATCAATCGGTGTCGATATCTGTTTGGGCATTTTTTACCTTCTTCTTTTATTACTTTTACTTCCATTGTATGTTCTTTTTTCCATTCAAAATTTGGGTTTGAAAGATGGATGTTGGGTAATCATGTAACTATTATTGCTTTTTTGTATCTGTGGATTGGAGGGTTAGGATTAGATAGATCTCAATAGTCGGCTGGAATGAAGAACGCTATTGTTGTAATTTGAATTCTTTGCTGTGGATTTGAAGAGGAAGCGAAAAGTTCTTTGTCGTCTTGTTACATTTTCGAAGTGTCTACTTTGTTGTGATCCAGACTTGGATGCCGGCCAATTGACTTCTTTTTGGTTTTATCTATTCTTCATTACCTTTCTTCCTTGACTTTGAGTTTCTTCTATAATGTGGCAGCCATGAGGTAGTCCTCCGATATAACTACTAGGTAGATAGGCTATCCATTTCCTTTTCTTTGCTATCTTGTCCCGTCGAGAATAACAACCTATTCGCTCCTTCCCAATTCTAGTACTGTATTCAAGTGACCAATCATTACACAATTTCTTCCATTCACAGCTCTCTCCCTCTCAGAATTAGATCATTTCCCAGCTCACGACGCACTATAATAGTGTGAGTTGGACTTCGATGCTCATTGGCAACTACCCCCAATAAAAATGAACCCGAAAGAAAGAGATGCTTCATACTTTTCATTACTCAACTTCAGATACTTTGCATTTCTCCCTATTTTCAATCATACCCACATGTGAAGTAATTCTAGTATATTGGTTATACAATTATTTTTGTATTCCTAAATAAGTAATCGTACTTCAAGTTGGTGCGATACTTCAAATTAGAAATCTATATTTGTATCAATTGGATCATTCCTCGGTTCATCCACAAATATGGCCTCCTCCATCAACCAAGATTCCTGGCTCAACTCTAACTTTGCCACTCCAACCCCAATCGCCCTCGACGATCACGGAATCCCAAATTCCATCTCTCCTCTCTCATTATGCCATAACTTCTATTCTCCAGCTGTGCCGGAAAGATCTCCTCTGTACCCGAGCCCCCAATTACCCCCAGATCTCAATAGAGCAAAATTCAAAGACAGCAAATATAGCAAAAAAGAAATGGTATATCGAGCCATCGATGATAAGATTGATTTGGTCAGATTTTTGCAGGCGTATGAGAGTATAATTGCTGCTTTTGGTGTGGAGACGAGAGAATTGTACGACGAAAGAGAAAAGGAAAAGTTGGATGTGGCGGAACGAATTGTTTATAGGTTATTTTGTGAGTTTTTCCTTTCAGATTAAATCTGGCTTGAGTCGGGGAGTAATATTAAAAATACTAATGTGCCGGTTTTGATAGGGAACGATAGAAATCATGCGGGAAATAGAGGAAGTGAAAGTGTGCCTCTAACGCATGTCAAGGCAGATAATCAGGTTGTGGATACGGATGCAAATACCTCGCGACTATTGAGAGTTACGGCGTCGGAAATAGATGCTATAAGCGCGATTGTAGATGAAGCATATGAAGGTCTTTGTATGGCCACTGAGCCAGTGATCGATAATATCCTCGAAAAGGGCAAGGTTACTTCAACTATTACGGAGGTGAGAGAAGTGGGGGACGAAACTGATCTATTGGTAAATGAAAACACAAATTCTATGAATGGGATTGTCGAGAATGATCTTTGCGTCGCTGCAGGACCCAAAGCCAATATCAGTGCTGAAAAAGGCCAGGTCACTTCTAAAGTCGCAAAATTAGTTGAAGCCCCTATTGAGATTGATATACCGTTAGTGGGATTTCTTAAAGATGGAGGTTTGGATGAGGGACCTTCTGTTTTCGCAAACCACGTAACCAATATCATTGATGACAAGAATCAGATCTTCTCTACAATTGCAGAAGCCAAAGAAGCACCCAAAAGTTTTCGCCTGGCTATAAGGTCTAAGTCGACTAGTGGTTCTACAGGTCCTCGTGCCATTATTTCCATCAAGTCAGAGGCCGGCACATCTATAGAAACCCTTTACGAACAAAGTATGAAAAGTCCAGAGATCCAACTCCTCGAACGATGGGGCCGCGAGAGATATAATGAATGGAAACGGGAAAATGTTAGAGCTCAAAACGAAGTCGCAAAGCAAGAAATATTTCGTCTCATGGAATTGAAACATCGACTCTTGCCGCTCGAATCGGGCAAACAACCTTACACTTATGAATTCACGTCATTCACTCAAAATCATCGAGATTCTTCAGCTCGTCAGCTTTGGAGCTTCAACCCAGTTGAGAGAACCGAAGAGCTTCTCAATGTCAAATTATTGTGGAAATGTGAAGCATTTTCTCTCAAGAGTATCACCGTGGAGCCGCTAAATCTTGATGAAATGGCTGCGGATGAGACTAGAGGTCACCAAGCACTGAGGAATGCATATACGTTCCTTGGATTTTGGGACTGGTCGGTTCGATCTCCTTGCAAGAGGGGGGCGAAACCTAAGCCTATGCATCAAATCTACTTGCAATGGCTTGACCCTAATGATGTGTTCCGAAAAGCTTATTCTCAGAAGAGATCGATTTCTAACACATCGGTAAAGATTCAAAGAACTCGTGAGGGTAGTGGCGGTAGGGACGCTGGAAGTTGGAGGGGAAAACGTACGGTTAGTGGTGCGAATTATGTTGGAGGGAAGAAAATGTGTGTGGGTGGCGGTTGGTATGGGGCGAAGAAGAGAAAAATTGGTAGGATTAGTGGGAATAGTGGTATGGAGAAGAAAGGTGAGAGGAGAGAGAGTTTAAGTCAAGGATGACGAATATCTGCAGCAAGGACGGCGATAGAGCCGTGCGATGCTAGAAAGAATTGTTGAAGTGAAAAGGAGATGAAGGATTGGGTATTTTTCATGGTACATGGAATACGAATAAAGGTGCTGTTGGAAATTAATTGTATTACTGGCAAGGAAGTTATTGGCACTTTCGCTATAGGTGTTATTAAAGTATTATTAAGTTTGAAGTTAATGGGATGTTGTTGATATTACCAAGCATGTTCTGCAACTACGCGTGACCTATCTACTTTAAGATGTGTTGAGATTCAAGACGATATACACCACAAATCTAAGCTTTCTACTTTCACTACCTAGGCAGGTATAGATACAAACGTTTATATTATAGTTGGAAAAAAAATAAACGGGAAATCTGTATTAATATGCATAAAACTTAAAAGGAAATTGTCAGACTAGGAGGACAACAAACTTGAGAATCTTGATTTCTGAGGGATTGATGAGTTGATCATATATACTAAACTATTATTACTATCAACCAATAAACATATTGCAACTTTGAAATTTGAAAAGATTTGGATGTTGAGGATGAATTTGGCGAGGAAGAAGTGTGGTTCAGTATGATTCAGTGTGACTTGTGTGACAATGCAAGATTTGAGGGATCGTATGTATTGCTATAGCAAAGTTAAGTTGGGAAGAGTGATAGAGTGGATAGTTGGGAGGAGACAAGTTGGGGATATTGATGGAAAATGGAATGAGATGAGACGAGATACGGGGAGGTGAGTTGACGCACAATATGATGTATATTTACGGCTCTGGTGAGTTACTAGAATCGTATTGCCGGCTTGGATAAATGCGATGGGAGATGTATGTGCTTGCGCCTTGGATATGATAGTTCTCACGTGTGATTGGTGGAAGAAGTGAGAGGGAAAGGAGAGGAAGGTATGCAGCGGTGTCCTAGAATGGTAGGCGAGCTTGGGGAGTGGGAATCCACCGTGAGAGGTGTGGTCGTGTAAGGAGGTGACTTGTTTGACGAATGGACGAAAGGATTGGAAAATCAATGTGATTTGTGGGTTTGTGAGCGGTGTATAGGCGGATAGTAGGCATCTCGTAAGGAATAAAGTAGGTTTCGTGGCAACTTGTTAGTGAGTCATTGTCAGATTACATGTGAATATCAATGCCAACGATGCAACCGGGGAGTTGTTCAAGTTTGGTTTTCCTCGCACACGTATTCGGATGAGTGCTTTTGATAATATAAGGCAAAGTCGACTATTGAAGAGCCTGAATCCCATTAAATGGTAAGATATCTGCATGTCAGAATCTACTAAATCTACCAACTGGGTATACAAAGGGTCAGGTGGCTATTCGATGGAGAGGCATTTCTTGGTATAGTTTGTAAATAGAAGAATTGTATTTAGTCTCAGAGAGGTGATGTGTAATAGAATTTTGAACTTCTTGGCTAGATTGGGATATTGACAAGAGATCCTTTAAAATATAGCTCACATTGTCAAGCCAAGATAGAAGCTCGATCAAGATATCATTTGATGTGCTATTGATGCTCAAAATAGATGATCACAACGAGAAATATATCGTCTAAATATTGTGAATACACTATTTCCACATATCACGAATTGCTATTTCCGATAGGAAGTTGAAGATCTAAGCTAAACTGAAGCATAGATGTCAGATCTAGGACCTGGCGAAAAATAATGTAACCTCGGGCTAGTGGAAAGCAGAGTAAATTCTTCGGCCAATAGATCAATGCATCTCACCCGAGCTCTCGAGTCTGATCCTCTATGCTCAGCAAAGAAAACACTAGTCTCTCTGAATAGTGGACCATGCTAATTTGGCCAACCTGTTCACGATGAAAGTAGCAAGTTACACACATACTATCGCACTTACATTACCACTATCCTCGCCCACTTTAGTCTCATCATAGTCAAACTTTTCATTCAAAATGGGTTCTAAAATGCAAAGCTTGAAAATTCATTTGATGACTTGGGAAGCATTGCATGCTAAGAGTCCGAAGACGAGCTTGGTGGATGATGAGGGGAAGGTTATTAATAGTCCGATTGCGGGTCTTCTGAACTAACTTGCATATGGAGCCAAGCTATCAAGCGCCCGGGTAGCCGGGGAGCCGCTTGGAACAAAGTCGGAAAGACTGGTATCTGACGGGACCCAACGAAGTTAAAAATACGCGTCTAGTTGAAATTTTATCCAACATTCATTCTTACAAGCGACAAACAGTTATCGGGTAACCCACTTCCAACAGCGGCTCATTCGTACGCTGCATGCCAATCAAATGGTATTATGAACACCTGAGATCGCGGGTATCGTGCAAAAGAATGCGGAATGCGGGTCCGGTACAAACCCACCAATCGTGTCAGTACAGTCAATCCATTTTGTGGTAAAGATGGCCAAGCCAAATCACAAGATGATGAATCTTCAGATCTCTATGACTTAATATTTAGCAAATCTAATTTCCTAGATATGTGGCGAGATACCTTGGACGATTGTGACTGGTCAAAGGGACTAGATGCTCTATTTTTGTATGAATTGGAAGCTTTCCATGAAGTGGAAATTTCAAGCCTTGTATCAACAAGGTCGCGATCACTTTAGATGAATCGCTTGTTATGAGTCGTCTTCATGTAGCCGATGTTCCGGCACTCGGCAAAAAAGATCTGGAATTGAAAGACAGTAATAAACGGTTGACAAGGGGCACATGGAATGAGTGGACAGGAAGACAGCATGGACGGAAGACCGAAACTTAACAAGATAATTGAATGATACACGGGAAGACTTCTACCGCTTCGAATTTTGGATGTCACATGCAGATGGTTAAAATGTAACCCCGCCATTTGAGTAAATTGTGCCGAAAATAGCAAGTTACTCGGTGGAGATGCATATAAATTTCTATTTCGGGAGCAATTAGCTACCATTTCGGTTGTATTACGGCAACTGGCCAATTCGAGTGGATAAATTTTGCATCAATTAGCGATTATTTGTTGCCATAGAGGCGAGAGCGAGATGTTACCATGTAAAAGGGTAGGGATACAATAAGTGGCTGGTAAAAGACCCGAATAAGATGTCAACTCTCAAGTCATTAGCAGATGTCCAAAATATCGTATACTAGACTGATTAGAAAAAATGGTAGGGAATTGCTCGGACATTGGAGATCATTTTCTGTTTGCCACGAGAGTTGAGATAGATGCGGGATGGTTGAAGGTGGCGTTTCTACGTTTGGGGGAATGGGCCTGTAAACAAGGGAATTCAATAATCGTGAGGATACATAGAAAGAGCAATATGAAAGGTAGCAGATGCTGCAGTCAAATTAGAGCTAGATTTCGCGAGGCTTCAAGGAATTAGCTAGCTTCGTTGTGCGATGGATTCACTGCGATAACAAAGTGAAGAACTCTCCAGATTCAGATGATGAATATCTCTAGCCTCGGCTCCTGTTCTGAATGTAAGAGATGGCGAAATGATGAAGGAGTTCGAAATGCAGTTTTTCCGGAGGAGGAAGAAGTTCAGACTGCGGTCAGCAAGCACATCCCGACGGAACATGGAAGTGTGCCGCCGAAAAATTTGAAGCATTCAAACAACTCCTCGAAACAACGCGAATACACATCCACGTTTCTAACACATGGCAAATTGACAGTGCTCAGGAGGAATCCAGATGTACAACAAGAAATCTAAATTGGAGGATGAAGAGGAGTTTGTCATTGTTGTTTCTTGTTTCTTTTGGCTGATTGTGGTGTTTGTGATAACCGTTTCGTCTGAATCCTACGATTCCACCCGTTCGTCTCATCATTTAGGGATCAAACGCAAGGCAACATTTGACTTGAGTTGGCAATAGCTTACCGTACCAAATAGATTGATTGGTAGTTGTTGGGGCTTTTCCCCCTCATTTTCATCGGTCAGGAAATCGTTAATCCGTAGCGATTCTGCCACAAGGAAGATGTAGGCCACCAGGGAAGACGGTTCTTGTCAACCCGGTATTGATCAATGCTATGCTTGTAAAATTTTCATGTTCACAGGGCTACCCAGTCAAATATTTAGATGCTTGCAACTTTACAAGCCCGACCAAGATTGGCAGCAGCGAACATCTAACGAAAAAAACCTAGAGATTGTCTCCAAGAGTACCGTATCTGTACGACAAGTCAAGCATTGAAGTAAAAACAATAGCTCATTTAGGTTTAAATGAATTAACCGCTCGGAAAATTTCTGTGGATGAACAATTACAGTACACGATTACACCAAGAAACGGTGAAATAGAGCCTGATAAGGACGCGGGAAGATGGAAGAGGTGTGCTTACGACGATAGCCAAGATTTGCGAGTCCCGATGCTGGATTGAAGATGGTTTTCGAGAAGAAGCTCTTTGAATACTGGGACCCTAGATGCTGTATGATACCTGCCTTGTCAGGTAGGAAGGGCAGTGTCGCATCATAGCAGTGTCGCAGTGTAGCAATTCGATAAATGAGGTTATTTCCTTTTGTGCCATCTTACCGTGGTACAAGTGAAAAGATACATGGAATTTTTCATCTCGTGCATATCATCGTGACGGAGAGACCAACGGAGAAGAGGAGAATGATATCTATCGACGACTAAAAAAAGACACACGGTAAGGACCCGGCACGAACAACGAATTTGTGCAACTCAGATATTGAAGAAGAAGGGTGGGGAATAGATGGTGTGGTTAAAATGGAAACTCTTATTAGATGAAGATATCAAGGATTGTAAGAAAGCGACAAGCATCTTTTTTGGCAAGAGGTGAGAGAAATGAGAGAGAGGTAAGGCCGGGGCAAGAGATGCTTGAGTGCACGTACGCCATTCGGCAACGCTAGACTGTATTAGGACTGGCTTTGGATTCAAGCTTCTCCGCTTCCGAACTAGCTCCAATTCCTATTCTATTCTTGACTTCTTCTTTTTCTTCAACATTCGCTGGGTGACAGACATGCCGGCGCCGAGGAGCAAGTATACGAGGATGCCAGTACGAAGCATACCGGTATGCCAGTGCACCTCCCTGTCTACCTAGGTTCTCACATCCGCACACACGCACAAGCTATCGTCTGAAGCTCCATGCACCCTTGAGCATACGTGCCGGAAGGGAGTGAAGACCACGATATACTATGGACGGAGTAAGAGGTAAGATAGAGGCTCGAGGGCTCGAGGGCTCGAGCCTTGGCTTGCGGAGATGCATGCTATCATACATACCAAGAAAGCCAGACAGAAGCCCTTGTCTGCAATGCAAGTCTGCAAGCCAAAAAGTGGAAAAAGGTACAGATGCCAGCATGAAGGAGATCCACATCTGTTTCTATTGTATCACCCTACAAGGTTCATGATGGCTTTTCTCTTCTCTCGTTTGATAAATACATTGCTAGGTCCCATGTACTACTGCCCACTAGCTTATCCTCCGCATTGAACTAGTATGGTACCTCTGCTCAGGGTCCAGCTTGATTCACTAGGGCTTGTTTATTGCTCCCATACAGATTTATCTGATTCTCAATCGGGTCAATCCACCTCGATTTCTATAAGATACCGTTTTTTCTCCCTCACATCTGGCAATTGATCAACAGCTTCCATTCGATCTTTATATCCAAGAATATTCACTTGATACACCTCTATACAACCTTCATACTCGTCTTCCAATTGAGAACCTTTAATTGGTGCTCCCGATACATCTACGACAGCTTCAAACTTGGAAATTACATATAAGATAGAACCTTTCCCGTGTTCAACTTGATCTCCACTCCCTCTTCATCAACTAGTTTGACAAAAGTCGTATCGACTACTTCTTTCATATCAATTCAATACCCAACCTTCAATCTATAACATAATATTTCACGCCAACGACATCATGCACTCTATCAGCAGTCTCGTTCTCCTCTTGGCCTCGGCCGTTGCAGCTGTTCCAATCAGTACTGTTTCAGCCCTTGCTTCAAGTGAATATACTTGTGCCACACCATTACTACCTACTACTGGAGGTGCGCATTCACTTTCTCAATTCCACCATTTCTAGTCGTCAGGATATACAAGCTAACAGTTTTTGTTTTCAGGTGCTTCTGCTCTTCCAACACCCAGTGGCACCCTAGCCTATGTTGCTCTCGGTCGTGGTATCCAAAATTATACCTGCTCTGCCGTTGGTGCTACTCCAGTGGCCCTTGGTGCTGTCGCTAGCCTTTACGATGCAACCGAATACGCCAAGTGTGCCAGTACCGCATTCAATAATATCCCAGCTATCGCTGTCTATACCAATCTTCCATCTACTAGTAGCGCTAGCTTCATGGGTCTCAAGCCTCTGGGCAAGCACTTCTTCGATGCTAGTGGAACTCCAACATTTGACCTCTCATCTGTCAAGAAGATTTTGTACAGTGCCAAGACTGGTGGTGTTGCTGCTCCCATCAATTCCAGCCCAGGACCTGCTGATACCGGCGCCGTTGATTGGTTATCTTTAAGTGCCAAATCTACCTACGTATCCGTTGGTCTTTCATCAGTCTACCGTGTCGAAACTGCCGGCGGTAATTCCATCAATCCTTGCACAACAGCAGGTGTTCAGAGTGTTCAGTATGCCGCTCAATACTGGTTTTACAGTTGACTCCCTGACCAGACTGCCGACCCTTCAGACGATGATGACGTATGTGATAACTGATGAGTAACGGGTCGAATTCTCAGGGAAGAATATCATTTTCTTTATGGTTCTCATTGATGCACGGTTGGCTGGATGGACGGAAGGATGGAAAAAGGCAAACGTCACAGAAGAAATGCATACATAGAATATGCTTTTGAAGCGATGAAAACTTTTAACAGCTAAAGGGCACACAAAATGCAATACTTTAGTAGGGCATGCATTAATATGTACATACATTCTTTTTCTCCACAGAGTACCAGAGTACTTTTTGCTTGCAGAACTCTCGTTTCATAATTCAAACAAGCTTATAATACATTTGATGATCTTTGTGAAACCTCTTTTGTTCTTTCTTCCTTGACAAATTAAACGATGACAGTAGTCTGGCCACTTTCCCTATTTAACCAAGTAATCAAGCTTGCATACCCCTCTTCGTTTTTGGGGGGTGGGGGGAAGGGCAGCTCTAACGTAACTTGATTTAATCATCTGTATTCCGTGAATAATCAATCGCATTTGAAAATATCTCTCTATCTCCAAAGATGACCGAATCGCCCATGGTCTTGATGTTCGTTCCGTACACATCATTTAGAAAGAATTTACTTCTTAGTGCAGATTACTTCCCTTTACTTCTTTCCTTCGCATTGAAGGACTGCAATCTCCTGTTTAGTAACGGAGAGACAAAAGAGAAGAGAAAGACTGGGGTTTTAGACGTTAAGATATGCGCGACCTCCTCATTTTCAATTATACTGTGCATCTGTCTGCCTAGACTCATACACAAAAAAGGCGGATTAACAAGAAAACTCCAATTACAAAATTCAGATCCAGTGGAAGTGGAAGTGGAAGTGGAAATCCACTGTATTATATTAGCGAAAATGTATATTAGAGCTTTGAAACGATATCAAGATCCGTTTTTTTTTTGTTATTTCACCTTTAAATGTAATTGATAATGTCGCTGCTAATCATCATAAAAAATTTGGATAGAGAAGATCGCGCAAATGGATCTGGTCGAATTATTAAATTTTGTTAATTCTTCTTCCTCGAATAAATGCTACATGGGTGAAAATTGAAAATCAGAAGGGATTTAATTAATAAGTTATGACTATGATTGTGCAATTTTTGAATACGTCTTGAATGGTTGTTTGTATCACTTTGTCGGATTTTTGATCCATATTGGATAGATATTGTGTGTTATTTGCAACAACAGGAGTACACCAGCGAATTGCCTAGAACTTGCTGGCTTGCTGGCTAGTAGACTCATCCGTGATAAAGATTCTTGTCGGTCTTATAATCGTATGCGCAAGATAAAGATTTTGGCGTTGTCCGGGGCTTATTATATTAGTATGCATTGCGTTATTAAGACTTCCTTGGGTTAGTGTGACGGATTCTGGGAATACTATTCTCTACGTATTCATCAGAATTTTATTATCCGATACTACTTGCGGATTAAGATTCTCGCGAAATACAATCTCGACTTATGGGGAAAAGACTCTTAAAAGGTGATTTGGGACACGAGTATACAGTCTCGCGGGAAGGGAGAGTGATATCAATGCTATTGACAAAACTACCATGATACAATACATTGAGTGTACAGAACGTTGCGAGGAATAGAGAAATTTTTCAATCATTGAATATTTTCTGACTTAAAAGGCGGATAATGGGTCGACAGAGTAGAGGGGAGGTTTACCTGCTGCTCTTTCCATATATTCCTATTTTTCTTCTGCCTCGATGCATAGATCGACCATTTTTGACACTGGGCTCCGGCTTTTGCTACGGGTCGTGAGTTGGTTCTATATTATATTATTTATGTGTGATTATCATCGACGGAGCTTCACTGACTTGTACATGGCATAGGTGTTTTTGAACCCAATATTGCCGTGTTATGGCCAATCTTCATTAAGGGTTATAATGCCCTGGGAAGACGGTTTTCTATCCGACTCTGCGGTTTTAGATATTTTGGGTCTTGAGACAGTCCAGAGTATCACGATACCTTTCAGAATAGAATTGGAAGAAAAAAGGCTTACAAGAGCAAGACCCCTTTACCTGTGCTGAGATCCAGTGATAATAGTGATACTGACCAAGATCTTCATGATGACGGTGATCCTCTGTAAAATGTTTTTGTAGTTGAATGGCAAATTGAAGTATCAGAGCTCATTGGCAAAAGTTGAAGTCGATGGCGTATTTTTTACCTTTTTTTACCCCCCCCCTTTTTTTTAGCAACTTTTGTTTGAATTGCACTTCGAAAATCCCCAGATTTTCAAAATTCGCTTTTTGAAAGAGACTTGTATTATCTTGATACAACACACTTGTGGAGTTATATGAGAACAAGACCTAATTTTGACACTGAATTAATTCCTAGGCAGTTTGGAATTGAAACGATCTGAAATAGATCCTGTAGAATCATAACAAGCTACAAACTATAAGTCTTCAATATTCTTTTGTAATCCGGATAATTATTTTCGCCAATTTAAAGACTTAGGTGAAAGTAACTACCCACTGCTCTTCTTGGCCGTATTCGTAAGGATATATGTATACATCCGTTGAGATGGAATTCAAGTGAAAAGTAAAGCAGATAGCATCCAAAGGAAAATTTGTTCAAACAAGAGGGTGGAATCGACGTTTTCATAGCAACCGTGAATGGTTGATCTGAAACTATTCTTAGTACAAACAGTTAATCGATTTGCGATCTTTCCATCTAGTCATACCAAAAAATATTGATGCCTGTCAACTTAGAAACAGGCTCAGCGCCAAGTCCGCTAGAAATAAACAGGAGAAATATTCGCAGAATTCTAAGATGGATGTCTATTATTTTTTTCTAAAAAAATAAGAGAAAGAAAGACAAAGTAGGATGATATTGAGAACTAGAACTAATCATTCAAAAACTTTTCAATTAAGCGAAGACTTCTTGAGTTGCTATCAGATTTCCACTCGAGTACGGAGTATTGAAGGTACTCCGTACTATCTTGGAGTTCGACTTCTTGCTCGGAGCTCAGCCACTCTCCAGAATACGGCGTATAACTCTTATCATCATCAGCATTATTTCCGGCCTGTTTAAAGATATTATTGGACGATTGTGTAAGATGACAGGTGAGATATATCTCAAGTGGCCGAATTAGGTAGGTGTACGGACAACCCTGGATATTACTGACAGATACAGGGAATGGAACCTCATCATTGTTCCCGAGAAACCAATCAAAGCTGGTTGATCAACAAGAAGCCACAACAACATGTCTATGAACAAATAAACGCTATGATTTATGATTTTTCTTATTTGTATATATTTGTGCATCCAACTGTTGTAATATCTCGTGGTCATCAAAGTTGGTTGGCCACGCTGCTCGGGGTGCGAGCTCCATTTGCTCTGTTTTATTCTTTTTTGCTTCTCAGATTCTTTGCCAAGTGTTAAGGGAAACTTTCAAAGGCATCTTAAGTGAATTCACGATGTCAGTTCAAGATTTACTTCCCGATGAGGAGACACCTCTGCTGCCCCCACCGCCAAAGCGATCCATCTACGCCTCATTTTTTCGGCCGTTTCGATCAATTTTCTCTCAGGCACGATCACCATCCTCAATAACGGCGATAGTACTTGCGACTTTATTTTGGTTTGAGTTTGGGGCTTATTTGATGGTTGTACCCGTGCTCAGAGTCTACGAAGATATAATTTGTCACCATTACTATGATCGCTTACAGGGAGAGGGCCATGTCGTCTTGGGAGGGGATATCGATGAAAGCATGTGTAAGAATGATGATATTCAGAAGGAGTTGAGTATCCTAGTTGCCGGAACACACTTTCTTGGAGCTATTCCAGGTAAGCAAGCGATTTAGAAACATGATGGCTGGAAAGAAGCTGATTGAAATAGGTCTTCTTCTGACAATACCGTATGGTATGCTTATGGATAGGTATATACTCATTTCAATTCTATCAAAAAAAGTCCAAAGATGAGAAATTCCCAGGATGATTATCAGAAGCGGCATCTCTTGGACAAATACCATAGTAACAGACTACAGAATCGGAAGGAAGCCGATTTTCATGTTAGCAATAACAGGCACCATCCTAAACTATCTATGGAACATCTTAGTAATGTGGTTCTGGCACATACTACCCCTTCGCCTCATTTGGCTTGGTCCCATCTTCACAATTATAGGGGGAGGACCGAGTGTAGGAGGTATGGCATTTTTTGCCATCGCCAGTGATATTACTACCGAAGCCAAGAGGTATGACTTTATTCCTATCCCAGATATAATGATCTTAGTTCATGCTAACGAACTAAGAACTCATATTTTTTTCCTGGCGGCTGCTGCGGACCTTGTCGCACAGTTGATCGCTCCGTCTCTAGCTGCTGTATTGATGGTCAACTCTCCATGGATTCCAATTTTACTGGGAATATCTTTTGTAACCCTCGGGAGTCTCCTCATGCTGTTCGTTCCGGAAACTCTACACATGCAACATCAGAAAACCAATACATCGCATGTGGCTCTTGTTACTTCAGATGATGATTTCCCTCATAATTGCAACTCACAAACCTCACTCTTCACCACGATGAAATACAAGTTTTCACATACGCTCCGAATACTTCGATTATCTTTCTCGATCCTCAACTCCGCGCCTCTAGTTTTACTCCTTCTCACTTTCATTATTAATCCTCTTACCGTCCAATCTGTTGATATATCGCTCCGTTACATAAGTAACCGCTTTCACTTTCCCCTTCGTTTAAGCTCCTTTCTCTGGTCCCTCCGCGCTGCCGTGCAAATAATCTTATTTCTCCTCATTCTTCCCTTCCTATCCAAAATCATGATCACTCGTTTCAAAATTCCTCCCTCGAAGAAAGACCTCCACCTAGCCCGCACCTCTATTCTCATCCTCGCACTCGGTTCACTCTTGATCGCCATAGCCCCAACCCTCCCATTAGCTATCCTAGGAATGGCAGTCTCTACTCTGGGGGCAGGATATATCTCCATAACGCGCTCTCTGATAACAACGCTAGCTGATCAACAGCACAAGGGACAGCTATATGCGGCAGTGGCAGTGGTTGAGACAATCGGAAGGTTAATCGCAGGGCCGGGCTTTGCGAAACTTTATATAGTAGGACTGAGATTGAAAGGCGGCTGGGTAGGGTTACCATTTTTTGGACTGGGTATCATATGTAGCTTGGCAGCTGTAGCGGTCTGGAGTGCTGGATGGGTTATGAGTAGGAGAAATTGGGAATGGGAAAATGACAGAGGCGAGGTTGTGGGAGAGTCGGCCCAGTCGGGTGATACTGAAGAAAATGGCATTGCATGAACTGGCGAGGGAGGTTAGAGCAGAGAAGGTGAATCATAGGAACCGATTATCAGCACAGACATAGAAAGTCTCAGGGCCTTGTGCCATGTTAATATATACCTATAATATGACTGTGAGTTGCTAAAAGACTATGACCTTGACTAGTAGAGCTCAAAAGTTCGTTATTGCAAACATGAATACACGATACGGAACCTAGCACCTCGCTGTCCTACTACCAAAATGTATTTCCCCTTTCGTACTTTAGTCGAGAATATGGAGTGTCAGAGGTAATTATGCTCTCCATGTGACAGTGTTACTTGAATTGGCCTTTATATTGCAAAAGTGCGTTTAACCTAAGATATATCATATCTCCGCCAGATTACATTTGATTATTTGCATCCAATCATATATCTTTCAATGTGAAGAATCCATGAAAGATGTAATAACTATCATCCATCTAGTCCTCTCATCTGAACATAGCTTCATGCCTAGGAATAACCCAGGTGTTGTTCACTGAATATGACACCCCTTCCTCTTCTCAAAGGGTTTAATAAAATCTAATAAGGACTGGATGAGCAGATCCACTATCTAGCATCTAAGTTTACTTCTTCAAGACATACCTGGTTTCTAAAAAAGTCCTCTAACTTCCTTCTCGCGCTAAATTTTTTGATCCCAAGTAATATCGACAATCGAAAAATCGTCACACAAGTAAGTGTGTCCAGATCAATTCTCAAACATAGGTAAGTTCTGAGACAACTTTAACACTACTCTCCTACATACAGCTATATTTCAATACTAATAATTCTATTAAGAAAATACTGAATCAAAACGATGTATCGATATCATCAATTTACCAGGGATACCTGTGCCGCGAACCAAGCACGACATGTTGTCAAGCGTGCTCCAGCCTCCAGTTGACAAGCACTGGTTTTGGTTGCTGGAAAAAAGATTGGGTACCTGGTAACAGGCACCAGAGTCTCTAGAAGAGAAGAAAATGATCTTGAGACTTGCGTGTAAGTAGGTAGGTAACTCTGAGTGTCTATTCTTCTGTATTTTGATTCTAACATGATTCTAACACTTTTGTTGCACGTTTCCTCGGGCAGAAAGGCTCTGGCGCCAACAGGCTAGAATTGCTAGTGATGATGGTATTGCAGAATTTGTAGGATATATTTATGTTATTTTCTCATGAATTGGTCGCTAACAATAGGTTTGTTTTTTTAGAGCAGTGATGGTGATATTAACATTTCTCGATGCGCAGAGGAAGTCGGCTTCACCCCAAATGATTTTGTGAATGCAGATGGCTCGACCTTGGCTATCGTACTAAGCCAGCTAGGTACAGACGATGTCTCTGCCGAACAACAGACTGCTAATGAGGCCGAGCAAGCTCGTTTGTTTGGCGAAAGTCAGGAGAGAACCGGTCTTGGTGGCGTTAGCGGTGGTGAATCTGGTGAAAATGTTGACGCGAATGGAGACATTGCAATGGGATAGATTTGGGCTGACAGTGATGAAAACTCGGATTTGATAGTATGAAGAATGCTTTAGCACCACTCCAGTTAACTATAAGTCCCTAATTCGTTGAGAGTTCAATAATCAAACACACCAACACTTTACAGCGTTTTCTCTCTCCGGCTTATCTGTTCCTGTCATTGTCTAAACCTCGTTTACATTCCCAAATAAAAGGAAGAGTGCGTAAGCTATAAAACAATTTGATATCAGTGTTAAACTTAATGATATAATTTTTACTCCATAAACACTTATGTTGAAATATAATACTGATCGTACACAAATGAGAGGGCTTTGAGCAACATGGAAGTCGTTTCAATAGTCGGCTGAATCACCAAAACTCGACTATTAATACAATGTATGAATAGCTATCGAACACCATCCCTCCATGCTAGTCGCCTATCTATCCAGGGTAAACAGCCCCATCTCCTCTGGGATCACTACCTCCACTGAAAACCAAAACCCCGTCCTCTTCCCCATGAACCCGTATCAACTGTCCTCTACCAAAGACACCCCTTTGGTACCCTTCAACCATTTTCACCTGGTGGCCCATCCCCTTTAATTTCTCGAATGCATCTTTGCTGATCCCCTCTTCCAAGAAGACTTTTCTCTCTTTGTTCGATTCTCCTGGGACCCCATCCGCACTGATGCAAAATCTTGGCGCATCAAGTGCAGCCTGGGGGTTTAATTTGAACGCCAACATATTAAGTAGTACTTGAACATGTCCTTGTGGTTGCATAAAACCACCCATGACGCCGTACACACTATGGAGCGAATCATCGTGGACATTGGTGACCATGGCTGGAATGATTGTATGATAAGGTCTTTTTCCAGGCGCAATGGTATTAGCATGCCCCTTCACAAGTGAGAAATTGCCACCTCGGTTTTGGAGAACAAATCCGCAGCCTTTTGGAATGATGCCGCTACCAAAACCTTCGAAGTTTGAGTTTATAAAGGAAATTCCGTTCCCCCATTTGTCGGTTATGGCGAAGTATACCGTGTCACTATGATTATGAGCTGGTGAACCATGATCGTATATCTCGGGATTAGAACGTTGAGGGTCGAATAATTTAGCGCGTTCGGCAAGATAAGGTTGAGAAATCAGTTCTTCTACAGGGACTTTGGTAAAAGCTGGGTCGGCGATGAACCAACTAGCGTCTGCGAAAGCGATACGCAAAGATTCAATAACAGCATGAAGATATTCAGCAGAATTATGATCTTTCTCTTGGAAATGCGGGATTTTGCCGCTGTTTTCGAGTTCTTCGAGGATACCGAGGGTCATGAGTGCTACGAGTCCTTGGCCATTGGGCGGGTGTTCCCAGACTTTGACACCATGATTGTCTTCGCTAATGCCTTGGCCAGATATTCCATCGACAAAATGATGGGTTTTGTCGTATCCTTGGCCTTTGAAAACTCTGGAAATAGGTGTAGATTCCTCACTACCAATGTCCATATGATTTTTCAAATCGTCTAGTTCAAGAAACCCACCTAAATTTCGAGTGACTCTAATGATTTCTTCGGCAATTCTTCCGGTATAGAAGCCTTTCTTACCTTCAGTTGCAAGCGCTCTGAAAGTCTTAGCAAGATTTGGGTTCTTGAATATCTCTCCTGGTCTTGGTGCGCGCCAGCCATTTGGAGCACTTGAATCCTCTTTAAGCATTTCTGAAAAGTTAGGAGATGCCTGCTGAAGAAGACCTTCACTGTTTCTCCACTATTTATTGCATTAGAATTGGCGATATTAGGGAGATTTGGGTTGCGATACCATAGTTGAGGCCAATTCGGAGACGGGGAACCCCTTTTCACCCATCTCAATAGCTGGAGCCAGGATTTGCTCCAAATTAAGATTTCCACTACCAAATCTCTCAACAGTATCAACCCAACCTGCAGCTGCACCTGGCACAGTAACAGCATGTGGACTTTTGAGTGGAATTCTTGCAGGGTCATCATCCTTCAATCCGAGATCTTGCCGGATTTTTTCAAGAGTGCATTTACTGCCTGCGCGACCTGAGCCATTTAAAGAACTAACTTCCTTCGTCTTGGCGTCATAATAAAGACAGAACATATCACCACCGATACCAGTGGAGGTTGGCTCTGTTAGGTTGAGACCGGCAGCTAGATTTTTGTTAGACTAGATGATACTACTTTATTGAAGCGGTCAAACATACCAACTGCAACCGCTGCGTCCTAGGGCGAGTTAGCTTGTATGCCGTTAGGAGAAGGACAACTTACAGCTGCATTTCCACCTGCCTCCAAAACCTTGAGACCACATTTAGCAGCTAAAGGCTGGGTACAAGCGATCAAGCCATCAGTGCTATGGACAACACTTCTTCTGCTGGGGAACGTAACAAACTCCGGGTCGGCGGCCGGAAAGACTGAGTTAAGATTGACAGGCATTTTCAAAACAGTCCTCTAGAGTGGGCAGCTGAAGGAAATGCTCCTCGGCTGGTACCGTTGATAACGAGATGTATGTTTAAATAAGTTTCTATACCACAGTAAAATTCTTGTATATTAGAAAGCTTTGCAAGAGAGAGAAGTTCTAGAAACAATCTTCCAAAAGACCTCATTCACATTTCATTTATCTAGTATTTGAATGGCGAAAGAGGAAGGTTAGTCCCGCTTTCGGCAAGCAATTACGGTACAAAATGTAAACGTGGGGTCAAAAGATCCAGCGGATTCTACCTAGGTAGCAGTGTGTAAGCGAGATGGATATCCGGATGTGAGTACTTGTAGATAGTCTTTGTAGCCCACTTTTTACTTCTCAATTCTCTATCAAAACTACTTTGTCACATAGATGAAGTAAATGGAAAGTAAACATTCATTTCTCATTTTCGACATCCATGATTTAATTTGTGGTTGATTTATGATCCCAATTAATCAGGACAATGGAAGCGCTCAATTCTAGCCACTTATAATCCGCTCACATTATCACATATAGAGCGGGGAAGTTTCTCGCTCACGTCACTATGGAAGCGGCCGCTTGAATCTAATTTTCCCGAGGATAGTCCGTGCTCCAAAAATGTTGATGATAAGATTAAATAAGTTAGCATGAAATAGAAATTAATAACAAATCAAGAATCCATTCCAACGAGAATGTTTAGAGCTCCTTGGATCTGTCGACGATGTATAGACTTATCATTGAAGCCTGGTAAACGGCGATCTTTGGCATTCACACGATTCTCAAGCACCGTCCGTTAGTCTTCAAGCCTACCCTTCCATTCACATCCTCTTACACGAAGAACAGCAAGCAATGGCGCTACCTTTTCCCCAGCATTACTTGCGCGAGCTCGTAATTTGGCAGCGGAACATGATCGATTAAGTAGCGAAACTTCCGAGACCTTTGATGCAAAGATTGCGAAACGAATTGGAGAATTGCAAGATGTAGCGGTAGCGCTGAGGAAATGGGAAGAAACGAAAGAATCGCTATCAGAGCTAGATGATTTGTTGAAAGATTCAGCTACCGACGAAGAACTGCGAGAATTGGCAGTGGAAGATCTTACTACAACGACCGCCCATCTCGAAGAGTTATCTCGAAACCTCACAACCAGTCTGACTCCCAAACATCCTTTCGCCGAACTACCATGCCTCCTTGAGATTAGACCTGGAGCCGGAGGGGGCGAAGCCGCTATCTTTGCCGCGGATCTCCTCCGCATGTACCGGGCATATTGCGCGCGCAAACGCTTCCGCTCTACAATCATCAAGTACGAGACCACTGATGGCGAAGGCGCTGGGTCCGACGCGCCCATCTCCGAAGTGGTGCTCGAAATTGAATCTTCCGGATCGTACGATTCCTTACGCGGCGAAGCGGGCGTTCACAGGGTCCAGCGAGTTCCTGCGACGGAAAAACAGGGAAGGACACACACTAGTGCCGTGAGTGTAATGGTGTTACCTAGTTTCCCTACGACGGGCCAGGAAGGACAGGAATATTGGGAAGCGGATCTGAATGACCCGAATAGCGACTATTATGTCAATCCAGCGGATGTACGAACCGATGTTATGAGAGCGAGAGGAGCGGGTGGTCAACATGTCAACACAACTGATTCGGCTGTGCGATTGACGCATGTACCGACTAACACAGTAGTCAGCATGCAAGAAGGGCGAAGTCAGCTGCAGAATCGACAGAAAGCATGGCAAGTACTACGATCGAGACTAGCGGCTGCAAAACGGGAGGCTAGAGAAGAACAATTGATCAGTTTAAGGAGAAGTGTGATTGGAGTTGCAAAAATGGGAAGAGGCGATAAAATTAGGACGTATAATTGGGGACAGCAGAGGGTTACGGATCATAGGAGTGGGTTGAGCGTGCATAATTTAGATGATGTCATGGAGGGTGGTGATGAACTTGAGAAGATTATTGATAGTGTAAAAGCGTGGTTTTCTGAGCAGGAAATCCTAGGGTTACTTGCTGACGAGGATGCTGCAAGCAAGACAAAGTAGGTGGCACAATGAAGTTTTAATGGGTAGAAATGTCATCTTCAACATCTCTCCAGAAATCTGTCTTTCTTGTCTAGTCATTTCCTCAAGTATTCAATCCATGAGGCAGATTTTACTTCAATCTAGCAGACTCACTAGAGGTAACACACTTGGGACATCTCGCAGAAATTCAGAATTCGTTATCATGACATATGCAATTCATCAAATCATCTTCACAGTACATATCGCATGAACAAGAAATCCAGAAGTAAGAATAATTGATTCTAACCCCAAGTTATAATAAAGCCCAAAGAAACAACACATCCAACAACAAGATGTGCCCCTGCTGCCTATGACCCGAACCCTCCCAACCAAACCCATAGCCTGACAAATCCTCCCAAATAAACAAAAGTTCCAAAACCATACTCCATGCCTGAAAATCATCTAAGCTGGGGGAGCGGCTGTGTTCTGTGTAGCTTCGGTTCTCTGAACGGCTCCAAATTGGGTATTACCTTGGTCAAAGATCTAGAGAAAATGTTAGTGATTCGTACAATCAGAACTGAGTGGGGGATGGAGCTTACAGCATAAATTCCCTTGAGGAAAGTGTCACCAAGAATGTCAAAGGTCATAGAGCCTCTGGATTGGATACCGCCATATACCATACCATTACCCGCATCCGCAAATCCCAAATCTTCCTTTTGAACTGCAAATTGCTTGCCGCCAACAGCGAAAGTAACGACAGGGAGATCTTCAGCGCTGGTGTCACTTGGGAATGTGTATCCTTGTTGTTGCGAATCGTAAGTAGATCCTGGGATTGCATCGTAGATGGCTTGACAAGTTTCATCAGAGACCAATGCAAGGGTGGTTCCGGTATCGGCAATGGCTTGGTTACCGGTCTGCGCAACAGTCTTGCCATTGACAGTAGCAGATGTGGAGTCAAACATCCAGAACCCTTGAGAGTTGTCGACAGGAGTGTAGTAGATTTCTTGGCTTCCAACAATGTCTTGATCGATGTAGCCAAATGTGTAGAAACTAGCACCTTTGTCGGCTTCGTCGGCGTCACGCCAACTGCCGAGATTTACAGTGAAAAGCTCGGCGTCTGATGGGATGTCTTCTTGGCTGATCATGTTCTCAACAGGTGTAGCAACTGGTCTGGGCGTGACGGTGTTGATGCTACCCCATGCGAGACCAAGCAATCCATCGCCGGCACCCTGTTCAAATTGAGCAGACAACTTGGTTGCAAGCTCAACTGCCTGGTTCTTGATGGCCAGACCACCAAGAGAAACAGTGTCTGTTCCAACGGTGCCTGAAGCAGAAGAGGAATCACCATATGAGATTTGCCACTTGGAACTCTTGGCAGCTTTGAAAGTGGAAGACTTTTTTGGGTCGAAGATTGTGTGGCCGGTTGCATTGGAAGTTGTGGCTGTGGGCAGTTCCGTGGACCAGACCTATCTCTGCATGTTAGCTTTTGCCGCGGAAATCAAACATTTGTTTACTTACCCATAAATCCGACGATCCAGTATCAAAGTCTAGCATTAGAGTTTGTGCCGGCGTACCAATCTGCACAGGGCAGAGATACTCAGAGTCATTTTGTTGGTCTTCTGCTGGGACTTCACCGTTCTCTCCGGTAGCGGTCTTCTTTGCCAACACACGTTGAGTTTGTGATTTATGGCCAAACTTGTGGAAGCTAGCTGAAGTTGCGGTGGCCTTGTTCATCTGGAAGTACGGTCCAGGCTTAGTGGGCTCAAAGCCCCATTTGTTGAGTAGATATACATAGGATTTGGTGCCGGATCTTTTGTAGTTCTTGTTAGGAATCAGTCTGATCTTTGACAAGCCTTGGAGAGAAGCCATGTTGAGTAATTTGATCAAGGTGGATGAAAAATTTATTTAATAATAATTATCTTGTAAGTAGATGTGATTTAGAGATGGATGGTTTGAGGAGAGAATAAGTTGATGAAGGGAAACACTGCCTTTAAATGCTGTTAAGCATTGTAACTTTTTCTATCTTCAGAGCTCCCTTCCCCCGCTAAGATACCTAACTTTCAGATGATCTAGCCAAGGCGTCATAAATTTAAGTTCCGTAGTTTCAGGGCAGCTTCCATGCCATGCACGACCGGGGAAGGCGCATAGTGGGTATTGATAAGGAATCATTTGGTGAGGCATACCCCTCCAAGCACGCAGCTGTTGGAAAAAGCCAAGATCATATGATATGAGTATTGAAAAGTCAATTTTGTTCTTGATGCTATTCGTGTACACTCGTACATGAGTGTAAGCCTCGATTTGACTGGACCTGCAACACACTGTGCCCCGTGAACAAGTTGAGACGAAATGTCCCCAACACGAAATTTGCCTCTTGGTCAAGATGGTGATACACTGGCAGAGGGGGCAGTGAAGATGATGTTATCCAGGGTACACGAGGTTTATCTTTCGGCACTTCCTTCAAAGTGGATCGACTCGAGACAACAAACCCTCGTACAGGATCTGAAGAAGTAACAATTGAGAAAAATGAGGCTGTGCCAATTAACATGCGGTGCTACGCGTAAGCTAACCACTCCACCAAAAACAAGAAATAAGCATCCACTAAGTCGAATTAGATGGAGTAGGAACCACCCGTGCCGTTGTATAGTGCGGCTTGTCGTTGTCAAGCTCATGCTATCCAAACATTGGCTCCAGACAACATCATCTGGAACATCAAAAAGGACAGTACCAAGCTGAAAAGTTATTGACTTGCGTTGACAGTCTCTTCAAGGGTGTCAGCAAAAGAAGTGCGGGAGATAGTTGACGTCACTAGAACCAATAACAGCTGGTTATAGTACTTCATGGACTAGTGTTGATCGATTACCAACTGCTGCAAACACGCTGCGTCGTGCCTGCAATATCAACGAGATGTTAACACACTGGGGAATGTTCATTCCCGGATATCGTAATTGTGTCGATAGAATTTGAGCACGCAGCACACCAAAGCCAAGCAAGCTGACCAAGGTAGCATTTCTCATCATAAAACCGACAGTGTGAAATTGACAGATTGTTCGCATGAATTCGAGATACGGACATGGCGATAGCTATCATGCAGATTTAGTGGAGTTGCACATGGGACATAGCTTCATGACCTCCCGAGCTTCCTTATCAGGAGAAGCCAACCCAAAAGCTTGAATCCACTTGGCACGACTATGGTGGCGGGAATCCCCCACGGTAGAACTATCCTTGATCCTTCGTACAATCCATTCGTCTGTTTCAATGTATTGTTCCGAATGCTTGTTTCTTCTTCCTCCATGAGGCCGGAAGTTCGCATCAATTCGTATCAATTTGTTGCCGTGCTGCTGATCCCATCTTCAGATCAAGAATTGGATTTTTATTTTTAGCTGCTCCCGGCTCATCATTTCATTCTCTATTTCGAGATATCTTCCCTAGCGATGACGTCCCTTCGTTTGGCTTCTTTCCATGTCGATTTGTTGACATGATCACCTCCACGGGATATGCAAGACATGTACTGTTTGCGAAATATCCACTGGTCCTGTGCTGTTGCGCGGCTGACCGCAACGATTGTGGTGATTTAGACCATAACATCAAGAAGCTTGCCCAAACAAACATTCTGCTGTTATCTCGTGGCTCTTGCAATCCAAGGGCAAAAAGTATGTGAGGTGCGCGAGTAGCGGATTTTAGTAGACGTATCATTTTTTCACAATGTACCTTATTGCCTATTTGTCTTTCGGTACTCTGCGTCTGCTGCTTCTTTTAATTCTGGTGGATATTCTGCAAGAACGACGGATACGTACTAAATGATACATGCTGCTGCAACCCTACGGACAAGACCGAGCTTTGAGAAAAGAGATGTTGTTGTCGTGACGCCCTCGGTATTATTGAGGCTGGTAACTGTGCATATCACCACGCTGTTGGCGCTTATTATGCTGTGCTGACGACTTACATTCCCATGCTACACAAACTTGGAAACAAGCTTCTCGCGAATGCACAGCTGTGTGGGGGGTCGGTGAGACATCTGGAAATGAAGACAGCATTTGATCATCGTTCTTGGCATGGATTTAGAATTAAGACTACTTTGCGAACGGGCATGATAATATCGACGTTTTGCATCTTCCAAAGAATTCATTGAAACTTCATTGTTATATCGTCAATCCGGGGTTTGGCAAGTTGTACATCAATTCTTCAGTTATCGGAATGCGTCGAGCATTTACCAGATCATCACAATCTCTAATGCTTGAATGCCTGAACGATGCTTGGGAATTTGAAGTCCCTTGATGTAGATTGGGTATAGAAAATGGCAAGAATCTTCTTCTAGTGGTTTCCTGATACAAGAATATCAATTGCCTCGTCTCATTTAGTATCTTTCATTCTCTCACTTCATTCTCCAGCTCTGATTCTCATTTCCTTTAGACGATATGCTCCAACGACCATTTCAAGATTCAGCAACACATCAAATATTCTCCTTAATAGTCCTCTCCTTCTCCACCCCCCTCAATCTCGATAGTGCTTTCCATTGCCACTACAGCCAACCCACGTACGCCTTCCTCGTTAATCCTCTTCTGTCGTTCCCAAACGTCTCTCATGGTCTGTACAAGAGCGCAGCCCCAAAAGGCCATTAAAGAAAACCAAAGTACCAAAGTACATAGAGATTTCATCCATTCCAGATAAACAATCACAAAAATGACCCATGCCCACGGAATGAAGGGTTGTATGATTTGGAAGAGCTTCTTGAGTGAGCTGGCGGGAACAGAGATGAATCGGATGTAGATAAAGCGAAAATGGTAGGAATAGCCGCAACCCCAGAAGACGAAAGGTGTGAGGATGGGTACCATGATGGAAAGAATTAGACTGTTCGACATAGCGAGGACTTGACTGATATTGCCAGTGACACAGCCAGATTTTATGCAGTTTCTGGTTGAGTGATCTAATTTGTACTTGCTGCAGCGTTTTCGATCGTAAACTATATTTTTTCAAGAGAAGCAAAGATTCAGAGGGGATGGAAGTATATATTCCTCAGATCTGAAAACTCTTCAGGCATGTTGTACTTTCCAGTTTCCACAAACAAAGGTTGACCAGGAAGTTTGTTTCGTGAGTTGTATAATGGCAGGGGGCCACCAGACTATTTCCCATTTGTTTGCAATCCTGTCCAATTTTGGGGATATCAATCATGGAAAACCATGCCTCTGTCATCTAGTGATGAAAAAGATAAAGTGCCTAAAGTACCGGGCGCGTCTGTTTCTTGTTTGCTGCTAAGATGTGACACTTACCTACTTCGAAGAATCTTTTGTCACTAAATCTCCTGAGCTATAGGCTTCCTATAACTTGATATACCAAGCGTCTTCGACAATGTTGCGTGTGGCGTAGTGAATCCGCTTCAAAAAGGGTACATTCGAGCATGACATCAATAAGCACCCCCCCCCCCCTCTCTCTCTCTCTCGGTTGTTACTATGAACAGTAAGTCAGCTCAATATTGTTCTGTTAATTAAAGAAGCGCCTAGTAGGAAAGTATATACCTACGTAGTTCAAATAAGATCGGAAAAGATATGATATATCAAAATCAACTAGTTGCCAACCTTCACATGCACTAGAATATCCATCACATGACCGCGTACCATTTTTCCTGCCCTTTATGCGGTGGTATTGTGACAACTGTATGCTAGATAGTTAAGAGCGCGTTACTCATTGGTGAGATAGAATACTTTGTAATAATATAGATCTCATGTAACGTAGATGCCAAACGATAACTAAGAAACTCCTCGACATCATGATTGGATTGAGGAATCGAATACAAGCACATCTGGATAGCATAACTGAGTCAAAAATAAGGGGATAATATCTCACTAGTATTATATGATTATTTATTTCAGAAACAATTTTTGAGGAAAAGGGAGGCTCTCCCTTTGGTACACACCAAGCTGTCGTGCAACGGCTAAATGTCGGCCTTTCAACGACACGTGATATCAACACCTGAAACACGCGGAGAGAATACTGAAGCTGTGGCCCAAAAGCTAAATTTTGCAATGCATTATGCGAATTGATAAATCATATCTTGACCTCTCGATATTACGTCGATATTACGTCGATATTCCAAGCAGTGACAAGTGTCTCGCTGGAGCTTGCCGGTAAATAGAAAAAAAAAGGACCAATCTAGACTCTGTTTTGGGAGGCAAGGCTCTTCATCCATTCCAAGGAAGCAGAAATCCTACCACTTGTTACGGTAGTATTGGTGAATTGCATTGATGGATTAAGTATTTTCTCAGACCTCTCCAAACGATCTACTTCAACCTAATTCTTTAACTGGACCAAACATGGCCATATCTCTTTCCACAAGGGATTGTCACTACGTGATAGCTCCAAGTACATTAAATACTTGCATCAAAAAATTTGTTCACCAAAGGAAATTTCACTTTCTTGAACGTTTGAACCCGAGCAAGCGCCGGTGCAATATTGTTTCATGGAGAAGAGAATCGCACTGTAATGTCTCGGGTATTTAGAAAATTGTCATTAAGAATATCGATATTTGTAGATTGATTAAGGAAGCCTTCAAGCAGTGTCTCATCTGCATCCAGAGAATTATCGGCAATTAGACCTCTAGCGAGGACCATATTACCCCAGTGTCGCAGCTCAGTTCGATTTCAATCAACATGTTTTTTCTTCTTGGGAGGATAGCATGAGATGCAGAAGCCGACATCTCAACTTTGTTCTATACCGGTCATTTTCTACTCCTTTTAGACACGCAAAAGCTAGTAGTATGTTAGATGAACTGCAACATATAACCCTAATAAGATCGTTGTTCTTGGATGAAAGCGGTTTAGCTGTGAGTTGGGCTACTGTATCAATCGTATTCTTTCTTTCCATAAGGGTTAGCGCTGTATACTGATGTTCTGGGTAACATCTAGCAATAGGCCACCAAATTGTTATCCGGTGACCAAGTGGCTCAACTCGTAGACTGTCAGAATAATGGATCTTTTTGTTTCTTATCTAGAAAGCGTGATAGTATGGCGCTGTGTGTCACGAATCAGTTTTTGCTTATTGTGTGATGCGCGATAGTCATTTTGTTGTCAACTAAAAAGAAAAGAGAAAAAATATGAGAGGAAGCTCCGTGCCCCGATCTCCTTGCTCGACGTAGTTGCGAGTAGTAATTGTTTGAGCTGTGTCGATGATAGTCTTTAAGATACCTGGCTCTCGATATTCAATTGTTTGGCGAAGCCAAAGTACAAGCAGTACATAATATGCCGTGTGTAAGAAAACGGTCGGGCGGGTCAATGCTGGTCGGTCTCTACATGCCCCATTCTATTCACCATCCATTTCACGCGAAGAGAATGTATATGCTCTGTTCAGATGTCACTTTCTCAACCAATAGTTCCAACATGGTTGTGCACTTTGATGGAACAGTGGATAAAGCGCCATTCTGTTGACGGAAACTTGGAGCGGCTTTGTATTGCACCCCAGGTTCTTGAAAGTCCTTCGGGATAATTCGTTATGTGTGGGGATCTTGGCTTTACAGTGGGTTCAGAGGCTTCTTTAAATATTCTACGTTGTAGATTTGGCTACTACACGCTATCATGGTGATATCTCAATCCTTAGCCGCAAACCACTGAGAACAGAATTTTTTGCACTTGTTCTCTTCTAGATTCTATCTGATATGTGAATTGGGTTTTTTGTGGGTCTCTTGGAATTATTCAATAGCAACCAACCATAACCAACAAGAAATAAAGCTTCATTTTACGTACGAATGTAATGTCGGTGGTTGCCTATCTACTTATTTCCTTCGTAAACTCTGCTGTTCCGAAGAGTTTATATTTATTGAGCAATGGCGCAGGTACGGAGAATATATGGTTTATCGCATTCATCAAGCCAGAGCTACAACACAACAGCAGTGTGACGATAAACAATAATTGGGTATATCTATTTTGACATCTTTATTCTTCTATCCAAATCCACCAGTAATATACAGTATATGAAATCAAAATGCGCACAAGTCACGCCACCAGAAGGACATCTTTACTAGCCAATCCAAGCCAACCCAAACTCTCCCCAACTCTCGTATCTCGCGATTCATCTCACCCGGGCAAGGCCCGACGGCATCGCCGATCCCGTCACATTTGACACCGCTTGGACCTGCGCCCCACTAACTCCTGCATTGCAATTCATCATTCCACATTGCGCTTCCAAATTTGGAGGCGGGCTCTGTTGCACCTTACTTGCATTCGTGGCTGCAGCCCAGAGACTTCCGATGTTTGGGAGTACAGTGCAGCATCGATTGAAGTTTACAGCCATGGTTGCATCCTGTGTTGTCATGACTCCTGTTTGCACGTTTTGCAGATTGGAGACGATGGAGGGAAAATTGGCCATGAGGACTTTGGCGGATTTGATACCGTCTGGAGAGAGATTGGGAGTTTTCATCAAAGTGGCGAGTTGGACGGGCTCGTCTTTGGCAAAGGCGATGGCGCTCTTGAGTTTGGTGGAGTTGTTGGGGTCGTCGACTGCGAGTTGTTAGATTGCGTAACTAGACTTCTAAAGCGAGAAGGGGAGAGACATACGATATTCATTGACAGTATTGACAGATGTAGCCCAGTTGTTAAGTGAGTTTTTAACATCAGCTGCGGTAGGTGGGGTTGCAGGTTTGAGAACCTTGGGCGTAGCAATTTTGACAGCTGCTGCTTGTGAAGCGGCCTTTCCTGCTGAAGTGGTGGTGGTGGTTGCTGCGAAAGAAGTGCTTGCAAAAAGCAAGGCCATGAGAGTAAGTGGCTGCATCTTAGTGGATTCTAGGCCACGAAGTAATGAAGAGAGAAATTTATTAAGTATGTATCATGTGAAGTAGTATACAAGCCCGCAGCAACCAGGCTGAACAAACCGATTAAAATTATTAATTGAGGAATAAGAGGGATAGGAAAGGGGCCTTCTGCCAGAGAATATGGAAGCAAAATCGTGGCCAAAGCATGGTGGGTATTACTTTCATAAATCATATTGGTCTTTCTGCATGCGTCTAGTCCCATTTCGAAATAGAAAGCTTGAAATTGTGCAAAATGACGCCAAAATCGATGCCAAGTTCATTACTGATCGATGGATCTCCAGAACTAACATCTGTACGACGAAGAACGTCGCACTGCACCAACAGTATGGTCGCGGTCGTTGAAAATTGGCTGTCGCCAAGAAATATCACGAGGACCATGCACGCGAAAAACTAGTTGATAGTTTCAGGGGAGTTGGGGAACCGTTTCGAAACGGCCACAAAGCGCAAAAGAGAGGGAAATCTTCTAGTTCATTGATTGGTTAACCTATGATAATAAATCATGAACTCGCCTGTCAATTATGTCAAATCGGTTGGGATGTGCCTCCGCGCTTTTCAACCTCGGTATCGCATGAGGTGTGGAACAGCGCTTATTGTGAGACTACTAGTCTTTTTATATCCTTCGCATCGCATAGTGATATTGCCATCCCAGACTTCTCTTCTATTGGAGATATTTCTGTCATGCTTAATACTAAGCATTAATACCTTGAGGGACCAACCTAGCTTTTTACCACTAGTTGAGCGGGAACTAAAAGTTTCATTTGCTGATACATCAATACAGCAAGTACATTCTCTATAATGCTTGTACGTGTATTTTAAGATTGATTTGGAAGTGATGATTTTCTCCAGATTTAAATATACCCATGGTCTGAAGAGAGGAAGTTATTATATCTACAGGAACGAGTAATTGTAAACAAACCAAAGAGATAGAAGGAAAGAATGAAAAAGAAGAATGAAGATTTCTTTAAATAATATAAAGTCAATACAGTTTACAACAACTTACCATACGTCAGAAATAGATCCCACGATTAGTTAGTTCCATGTTCCATCATGGAAAGGACGAATAAATCATATTTTACCTGCGAAAAAGGAAACGAGTTCTTCGATTCATAGGAGACTAGAAAACAGAAGAAACAGGGTGCCAATCCCTATGTAGATAGTAGGTTTTAAGAGAATAAAGGGAAGGAGGAGGAGGGAAGGACACCGGAGATTTTAAATTTGACCCGATGATATGACCTTGACTTCAGACTATCCTAACTTTCTCCACAAAAGAATCATGTATCTAATTCGTTTCTCTTCCTGTCAAGGAAGATGAGGGTAAACAGTTCATGTTTCGAAAGTAGCAAGAGGGTGGAGTTTTTCAATCTATGCAAAAGGAAAGAGGAACCGACATTAAAATAGATTGTCGGTACGACTTGATAGATTCTAAATCGACTAAAAGACGATACAGGAAGCTGGAAGCAGAACATAAATGAGATAATAAGAAACCAAATTTCACATAATAACACCGGATTGACTACAAATTGCATGATTGATTCTTCTGTCCCTAAATTGAGGAGGTGTTTAATAGGCTGTATTCTGAGCCAGGAGCGAGAGAAGAAGCATTCGAGTAGATATGATCGAGCATCTACATTCCCCTTGAGCCTAGGACAAGAATAGAAGTGAATTTTGGACACGATGCCTGAATTCGTTGTTTTATACTGAATTTTCTGGTTTTCATTGTTGTGCTTGCGACTTAATACATCTATGGTACCATCATGGAAAGAACACTTGTTCAAGCAGTACCGTTGATAAAAGTTATACACAATTCATCATCGAAAAAGACAATAACATAAAATCATAATCTAGTTTATTGCTACAAAATTACGCGTAACATAGCATTTACCTTCCCAGCCACATATTATACAATGACCGTGACGCCCTATCATGCAATTCGTGAATATGATATGCACGCCGCCGATGCAAAGCCCCGAATGCGAGCCATATGTACCTCTAACTGTACTAAAATATATGCTCTTGTATCTACGCCGCCACTGGTGATTTCCTGACTCTCCCTGCTTCGGAATCCTTTTCGGGAACTGACGTACCACCGAAGCCCAATCCAGCGCTCTTCTTCCTTCTTCCCTTCCTATCGCCGTATTTCTCGTCAAATTTGCGGATTGCAGAGAGCGTGCTCATATCCTCGCTGATACTTGCGCTAATCTCCTCCATTGCCTTGTCGAAATGTTGCTTGGTGAGGATACGTTTCTCGGGGTATGTGTAAGGAGTGTCGCCTTCATGCTTAGTGGCAAGTTCATTTTCTTCCCTGATACATGCCAATGCAGCTGCCACCGAAAGGTTCTTTAAATCCGATCCAGAGTAAAAGGGTGTATTTTTCGCAAGTTCGGCGAGAGAGACTGAAGGATCGATGACCTCATCTTTGAGGTGAATCTTGAGAATAGACTCGCGATCCTTTTCAACGGGCAGGTCGACCAGAAGTCTTCTAGGCAGTCTGCGCAGTACAGCTTCATCGAGGTCGAATGGTCGATTGGTAGCGACCATGATGAAGGCAGATAAGTCGTTCATGCCATCCCATTCTCGTAGAAATTGGTTAATCATCTCTCTATGGGCAGTTGAGCGTTTAGTATCACCGCGGGCAGCGAATATAGCATCTGCCTCATCGATAAAAACAACACAGGGTGAAAGTTTCTTGGCTAGTGAAAAGATCGCTCGGACATTCTTTTCGCCTTCACCAACATACATATCGTTCACTTCAGCACCGCTGATTTCAAGAACTGTCGCACCACTCTCTTTCGCTACTGCTTTGGCCAATAAGGTCTTACCGGTTCCAGGAGGTCCATACAAGAGCAAACCAGGCATTTTATCAGTAGCAAGAACACCATAAGTAAAAGCCTCTGGACGTATCAATGACAAACTGGTCAATGTTTTTAGTGCCTCTACAGTCTCCTTTGGAGCGTGAACATCTTCGAACTTGGTATGAATATCCGACGGTATGACGACACCCCCGAGCAGCTTTTTCTCGTGAGGAGTGCACGTTTTTCGAATTTGCTTGAGCTTTTCTTTGATATCTGTCTTTTTCGGTGAAGCGTTGATCTCATCAAGCATCTTGTTTACATCATTATCTTCCTCTTTCAACTCTGCCGCGCCCCAAGAAAACTTGGCATTGTCACTTTCGGAGAGCAGCTGTTGAGCTTTCCAGAATGTTGGCCCATCTATAATCTCTGGGTTGTTTTCTAATCCTAGAATAGTCGTTGCAAGCCTTTGTACGCGAGCGTAATGCCAAACTGCATCGTCTAAACCAGCAGATACCACCCAAGCGACGTCGAGATCTTTTTCTATATCTACAGTTACTGGTGTATCCCCTGAGAGTTTTGTAATCATATCCTCAACGTGCCGTATGTTCAGATTTCGGATGCGTAACTTGTCGTCCGATTCGAACACTGTATCTTGTTCCGATCTTCGGTCTGGTGGGACAAATATAGTTCTTTTCTCACCCTCAACTATGTCTGACTGAAGATGTTGAATACCTGCTGATGAGAGTTCGGATTCTCCTTGTTCCAGGGAACTTGTTCCAACCATAATTATATTTCGCCCAGACTGCCAGCGTTTGGTGACTACCATCCGCAATTTATCAATAATATTGTAGCCATCGTATGTTCTAGTTAAATCCTTGTAATCACGAACTTGTATGATGAGATCTTTGGTATTAGTTGCATCCGCACTTGAAGACTCTGATGCACGTTTTGAATCGGCGCCAGCAACTAATGACTCAAGTAATGCCGTAGTCTTCAGATCGTTCCACTGTTCAGCGTTAGATTTCACGTTACTAAAGGACGAATTGGCATTGCTGGAAGCCGAAAAGTTCGGGTCGGCGAAAGTAGCAAATGGCATCACAACATCTGAGGAACGCCTGTTATTCTCCGCTGCCGGGGTAAGGGCCCCCTTTAACCGGCTAAAAATTGCCGAGAGCTTTTTCTGTGCCTCGGAAGAATTCGACGCGGTGAAAGCAATTGCGGGACCAGCTTTTTTACTCATGCCCGCCAATTCTTCCTCCTCAACCCCTTCAATGTCTTCAGGAATCGTGCTTGAATCTTTCTCATAATCCTCCAGCCTGCCCGCCATTCTAGAAGTTTCGTAACCCAAAAGAGATGCTTTCGACCCCGTCCAGGCTAGGTTCTCATCGATATATGGCCCTAGAATTTGGGCTATATCGACTGGATCCAAACGTATAAGATCAGCTCCTAGTTTAGTCGAAATGGTCTCCACGACAGAGTCTAGATATAACGTTCCTCCGTCTTTAGGGCATTGCAAATGGAGAATTGGTCTCATGATATTTTTACCATCTAACACAGCCTGTGAAGGGCGCAACTTCAGTCCCGCTCTGATGGATGCCAATATTTCTTTGTAAACATCAACATGCATGCTGTACCTTGCTTTCTCGGTGGGAGGGAGGTCGCATTCAACAATAGATTTAATTGCATGACTCATCTTCTCTGTCGCTTCGGGGCCTGGCGAACTTTCAACAAATTCTGGGACGTTGCCGCCATAGTAAACTGCGAGTGAGCCTATTTGCGGTAATTCCTCGACCAGTTTGACATTATTCCAAAACCAATCCGGCAGTATTATCGGTGGCAGACCTTCCGGTTGTTTTTGTCGATTTGCTCTTAAGGTTCTCCCCGACAGTCTTCCCCGAGACCTTTGCTCGGGGTCTGCATTTTCGACTGGCTGTATAGAATCTTCTGCTACTTGATTCTCTAACTCTGCCTCCACGGGGATTTGAGGAACATCCGCTGAGGTTCCCTGTTCTCCATCTTCAGGTATCCGTGGAATGTCCTCTATGCCTGCTCTTGCCTCTTTATCGTTTTCCGGAGTTGCTGGGTCATCAGGTGTACTATAGGAAATTGCTGAACGATGGAAGGTGCGCCGAGGAGGGGGAAACCTGCAGCCTGCGATGATTCGGCATGTCTGTCGCGAGAGAGGGTTTCTAGGTGTGCGAAGAGCTCGCAATGCTACGGCGTGCATCCGGTATATTTTCGTGCTCTTTATCGAGCGATTATTTCGAGGGGGAAAATTGGAAATCGGACGTAGAGGCGTTTGAAATATTTCTTTGAAGCTCGTCGAATTTGATGATAGGTAATCTTTCCCGTTCAGGCATCTACGTTGGTAAATTCAGGCATCAATGGTTGCTCACGCTGCGACAACATCCAATTCAAACAACCCATTGCAAAGAACCAAGGGACTATAATTACTACTAAAAAAGTTTACAAACAACCAATGCCTAGAGTACCTTACTGCATTGAGACTGATGATAATGGTATAAATATCTGATATCTGACATATCCACGCATCAACAGCATCTCAGCATCCATTCAATCAATACAACTTCAAACATCACATCTACGGCAACATACTGGTAGTTTTACATGACTCCAAACACCAAATACGTTAGTTACATTTCATGAGTTTATTGGCTTATTGATTGGTTTTTGGTCAATCGGCCTTTGTTGTTAGTTGATTCTGATACGACGTGAACTAGTTGAAAGGCTGTTGAACCAGACAAACCCATTAGCATTGACTAACACGCCTCAGAAAATCCTCAATTTCAGCAACATAACTCTATCCGCTTTAGCCTCATAGGACTCTTTCTCTTGTTTCATTTCATTCAGCAACTTATCCTTACCCAAGAGCCACCATCATCCTCTTCGCATCCGATCTTTTCCAAACTTCTTCTGGTATTTCTGCATTGTTGACCCTATACATGACTCCATTCTTCCTCTCAACCTGCAATACGATTTTGGAAGGTTGAGATTCCGGATCCGGTGGGTTGTTGTTGGCAATTAGGACGAAATCGAAAGTACCGCCGCCAGCGTCAGGCTCCACTCTACATGATGTTTCATCTTCCCACGTAGTTTCGTCAAAATAACAATATGCTGTCTGCGCAACCACATTGCCATTCATATCCCTGATATCACGGTGCTTGTGGGTATATCGAGGTTCCCATGGCGTGTTTTTTGCAATCTCGTGTTTCACCGTCAAGATTTCCGAGACCTTGAACTGAGCGACTTCCGCCCAGAAAAATATGAGTTGGTCATCTGGAGTGTCGTCGAGTTTCTTAATTCCCAATTCTGGAAAGTGCTTTGGAATGTCCTCCAATGAAATAGCATTTGGACTAGATTGTTGTGATTGTAATGGATGAAAATGAATGTGTCCTCCTGGGACGTCTGAAGAAATTCTTGGTACCCGAACTAATCGGAGTGGTGAATTTCGAAGTACATAGCATACAATCTCGGGATCCATACTGTATCCGTACACACAGTTATTTACTTTTCCCATTACATTGTTTGCAAAAGAGAATCCATAGAAACTCACCCAAGATCTCGATACCTTTCCTCCACGCGTATACTAATTTCATTGTGCCAACCCAACCAAGACCAGGATGGAAATGGAACTCTTCTATCCAAAGACGTAGTTTTCAGCACCGTCAAATCCTTTCTTCTCCTAACGCCGAGCAATGAGCCAGGCTCCCAACAAAGCCCCATCTCAAAATTCGTTGTAGGTAATCCCCATAGGAAAGTATCGCCGGTGAGTTGCTTGACTTGTTCTAGAATAGCATGAAAAGCGTCATGCGCATCCCCAGGTTTAGTAAGCTGTCTCTTGGTGAAATCAAAAACTAGAAGTCTAAATCGATACCATGTTTGTTCAATAACATCGTCAGAAGCGAAGAAGCTCCGGAGGGAGGTGTCGAGAAAGTATTCTGTTTCTTGGAGCCTAAACCAGCTTGTGTGTGCTAATGAGGTTTCGCAGTACGTCTCTTCAGTTCTGTGGCACTTTTTACAGGCCCATATGAGCTGTTCATCGGTGAAAATAATACTGCGTCTTGCCAGTGCTCTTTCCTGTAGAGTCCACCCTCTCCGACTCCATTCAGCATCGTCAAGCTGATGTGAAAATGAGAAGCCATTATTGTGAGGCTTCAATGTTCTCATTAGCTTCATAGAAAATTGACTATCAACCCTAGAAATAAGAACTTGAGTCTGTTTTCCTGTTCGACGAGTTTCAAATCCTGGCAATCCAGCTTCGGCGCTTCTCCAGGAAGCAGCAATAAGAGTGACCTTTGAATGAGCATATATGCTTCCCATTTTACCAATTTGTATGGCTTTGTCAGAATCGTTGTTTTGGATTATACACAGGGCATCGACCCATAGATATTGGATTCCTAATTGTTGTGAAAACCCCATCGCGTCCTGAACAGTCTTTGAGACGCATCCGTCGAGAGAACCTGATTCCTGGAGCGCTTTCCGGTTATGTGTCGAAAGAACTGTATTTTGAGGACCGCCCCATATATAGCTCAATGCCGCATACTCAAAATGTGCGATATTGACATCACGAAACTCCACAATTTTACTTTCCAGCACATCAATTAGGCGAAACATTGGGATTTCACTGTTCAATGGATTAGCACAGTGGCTGTGACTGACAATTTACAGACTTTCCTTGTATGCTCTTGACCTGGGAGTTTTGAATTGGAACACTCCGCATGGTTATCTTGACATTCTTTAAGCCATTGAGCTGGACGTTTGATATCAATAATCTTCGGTCTTAACCTTCCAGAAAAGACAGCCACCTTCCGGTTGCCTTTTTTACTACTTGTACCGTCATCACTTACTTCTGCGTCGTATGTTTGAAAAGCGTCATTTATGAAGTACCACGGGAATGTTTCGGTGTCTGTACGAATTCCTGGTTGATCAGTTTTCTCCCCTTCTCCGATAGGATACCAAATCAAGTCAATTCTATACAAATGCATAAATTCGCACTTTGGTCCCCACGCCATCGCCTTGACGGGTACTACACGAGCGCATGCCACGATGGAAGCAACGCATTCGAAGGAGTCCAGGTCGCGCATACGATTGTCTTTCTGATCAGACACAATATCGCAAATTGCTGAACAAAAAGGACATTCAGATGAGGATTGCCGTACGCGATAATGAAGGCCAAGACTAAATTTAGGTCTATCTCTTTTATGAGAAGACGACTTGAAGGGATAACAATCTGGAACTCCCGCTTTGGTGTTGAGAGATATTAATTCCTCGATAGTTGGACAGCGAAGCATCTCAAATTCAATAGCGCTGCAGTACTCACAGAGAGGCATTTTGACTCGGAGAATTGTTGTATGTTGATCTAATGGACAGTCGGCTCTGGTGTAATATACGAAAGTCGAAGGCAATGAGTCCGCTTACTGTACCGCTCCCGCTCTCCCACTTTCGTCGCTATTCGCGTCATGCTTGATCTTGTGTCGAGCTCGAATAGTACCTGATGTAAGCAATGCGGCTGCTTACATACCGCTAGGTACGGTGCTAGATCGCACTAATACAAAACTAACGATGTGGTGATTATACTAATTCATGAGTGATTGTTCCAAAACTGTTGCTGTGCCCTTTTTAAATGACTACCGCGTGGGTGTCCAAGATCGAAGATAATCAGCTCTCAAGTGTTATCTCTCGAATTAACGAAACGGCTCTCTCCATGTTCTCATTCTGAATGAATTCTTTATTCTCGTCTTATATATACATGGCGAGAATTATACCATTGACGAACCTGGCCCTCCGAACGATTGGTGGTCAAGTAATACACATGTGATAGTGAGGGCCACGTGTGATATATGGCCAGGGAGTAAGCACTCTATGTTACAGTAAATACCAGACTTGAATCCAGCAGGATTCGAGCCCAAAAGAACACTCTCTCCAATTTGTCTTCTCGAGACCAGCACTGATGATAAGGTAGATATAGAAGACAGATCTTGCCAGGCTCATGGTTTTTTCGCCTCAGAAATCGGTTCTTTCGGTTCCGATTCCGATTAACTATCAGATTTTGGCTGAGAACTTGTCCAGAATCTAGCAGACTGCCACCAAGAAAGCTCTGGAGTCTTAGATGGGTTTAACAAACTTT